>CM062808.1:899236759-899890894 GCA_031772625.1 Pinus tabuliformis
GGGAAAATAAGAAAATGAAATTTATATCTATTCAATTTGTCTTTAAAACCGTATAGAATTCCTTTATAGGAGGCATTTTGAAGAGCATAAAATAGGATATGAGCATTAATATATTTGGAGGAAAGGGATCCGCTTTAGAAACAAAGTAGTCTATCAATGTTGCGTTTAATGGTAGGGGGTGACAAAAAATATATGAGACTCTCCCTAGTTCATAAGAGCATAGGAGGCCATCATAAAAGATTCAAGTGTTTTGTTGGAAATATCCTCCTATATAGTGGAGCATCCTGAGAGTGGGATGTCAACAAGTTATAGATGGGAGATGGGATCTATGTTAGGATGAAGTTAGATGCCTTTGAGAAAGACATAATGAATGGAATATTTTAGAGATCTTCCCAAGTTCTTTGTAGTTGGGATGAATAAGAAACAGGAGATGGGATCACCTTCTCAGATACCTTTGGAAGGATTAAGTGTGTTAGAGTGAGAGTTGTTTAGTAGGGTGGAAAATAAAGAGGAAAATATGAGATTTTTAATTCATGACACCTAAGATAAATAAAATCCAAATGCTAAAATAAGATTCTCTTAAAAAATCCAATTCAATTTTTTGTAATATTTTTATATGTCCAACTTCAAGAGGATTCCATGGGTCTTGGTGGCCTTTAGAGAGTGAAAAGTTTCACCAGTTACAATAATTTTGTCTAATATTTGGTCGCCCTCCATAGCCCAACTTATTTTAATGATATGATTTTGTGTAAGATGGGCTTAAAACTATTGTAAATAATTATTAAGATGATTTTGTAGATGGAATTGCAGAGAGAAATTGGTCAAAACTTTTTTATAGATTCAAGGTCATGCTCTTTAGGTATGATAGTAAAAAAGGAGGAATTGAAAGCATGTATATGTCACCTAAAATATGTATCTTTGACAGCTTTCCAAACCTCCACTCTAACTATATGTCAAAAAATTTGAAAGAAATCTCACATGAACCCATTATTCATAAGATATTTTCCAAAATATATGGATTTAACAAAAATTTCCACCTCCTTCAAGTTGATAGGATTTACAAGACTTGATTTTGATCTGGAGTAACTAATGGAAGGTATTAGGAAAAAATATAATTTATGGTAACTTGTTTGTCGACAGGCTGTTTCATTAAATTTGGCAAAAGTGCTCCTTCAATTCTTGTGTGATTTCCACATGTTTCTTTATTCTCTACCAAGAATATAATTTCAAGGAAGAGATGTAGTTATGATTCATATTGAGCATCAAGTTATTAAAATATTTTATGTTTTATCTCCTTCTTTTGACCAATAAAATTTGGATTTTTTCTTCCATAGGATTTATTCTAGTGTCACCCTATTGGAGATGCTCCTCATGAGATGCTTACTCCTTTGTTATACCATGTAGAGTTATGTTAGCATGTATAGCTTATGTATTCTTTTTTATCTTTTCTTTCTTATAGAATCTATTTCTAAAAACTTCCCTTTTCATTTTTTTTTGTTGCTTGATTTGATTCAAGTTTTTCCATAATTGATCCAAATGGATCCTAAGATACTCTCTAAGTCTTCAAAATCATTCAAAATATCAAAATTATCACATGGGAAAACCTTCATAAAACAGCAGAAAACACTATTGAGAGGTGAAAGACACAAGAAAATAGTGAAAAGCAGAGTATCGAAGGCTTGAACAGTGAATGCAGTGAATAAACGAAAAACCAAAGAAAATGCGCCGATGTGATATTACGGACCCGAAAGGGTTTATTAATACTATTACATATGATTTCAAGTCCTATAAGTGGGATTTTCAATGTTTTTAATGTATTTTCAATACAAAGGGAAATCATGATATGAGCGGGATTTCGGGCGAGCTGAGGGCAATAAGTGGATTGGGCCAGGCTCTACCCGATCCCATACATAGGCTGCCACGTGTCCAGGCTGAGGAGAAATAAAACCACCCTCATCAGGTGGTTAACCTTCGTACGGCAGAGCCGCCCGAAATGAACCACAACCGTTGTATCTGGATCTCCGAGATCAACGGTGGAAATGTGATAAGTGGCCTAAAGGCGAACCCGATATGAGAATAGGATGCGATTATGAATATTTGAAGTCTGGATGAACAGTGTTTTGGCAGATTTTCACAGTTTTGAATACATTTCTCTGTGTTAACAAAAAGCGATTGTTTCAGGGATTTCAAAGGCCCGATGCACTTATCCATTGCAGAATAGGTGGCCACCTCCCCTTAAGGCGTTATACAATGATTATTTAACGCTAGAAGAGGGATTCGAGTGGACAGAGGCTGGGAGACAGAAAGATGAGGAGAGGAAATGAACAGAAAACGCAGATTGGTTTTAAAGCCACAGAAGACAGAAAACAAAGGGAGGCAGTGCCAAGAGACAGAGCAGAGATAGAGACAGAGAGTGATAGAGTGAGTCTGTGTACTCAAAGAGGCTTGAGAGTTTCAAGTAAAACTCTTGTTGTTGTATCTGTTGTGTGAGGCTCAAGTTGAGCTCACTGTTGTAAAACTCTACTTCTGAAGGCATAATAGAGAGGCCACCACTGAAGGCTAGACCAGGAGATGTAGCCCAAGAGTTTTGGGTGAACTCCATATTAAACTTGTTGTGTTTATGTGTGTTGTCTATTATGCTTCTTTAACTGCTTCATTGTCTATATATTTCGCAATCTTATCGATCAATTGCATAAAGTAACATAGGCAAATCCATGCACATGAGTATGTAATACCTTAATAATTGTCTTAGATCTCATTATCAAATCAAGTGGTATCAAAGCTTTAGGTTGCTAAGGTTAGACAAGCTTGTGCTGGATTGGTGAATGATAACTAAGTCAAAGCTCAAATTAGGAGAAGGAGAATTGGTTGAAGCTAACCCAGAAATAGGAAGAGTCTATCCTAGGAGGAAAATGGCAGAATAAAGTCACTTGGAATTAGGCTCTTAGTTCATGGATAGTTTCATGACCATGAGAGCCATGGTAAAAGAGATGTATCGAGAATTTAAGAAAGGTTGAAGTGAAGATTCTTCAACCTCCAAACAAGACAAAGGAACAGAGGAATCTCTTCTAGATAGCCATTCTAAAGGCAAAGGGAAAGGAAAAGAGCCTCCTCTAACAACACCTCCTGATAGCCCTGAAAATAAAAAGAAGAAAACATCTTTGATTAAGTTAGATGTAAAATTTGATTTGACAATATATGATGGAGAATTAAATGCAGAAAAACTAGATAACTGGATTAGACAAATTGATGTGTATTGCAGGGTGCAGAACATTGATTCAGATAGGAGTAAAATTCAGTTGGCCAGCCTATGCCTTGGAGGAACTACCTTGGTATGGTGGGAAGGCAGGACACAAGATGATTTGAAGAAGCATGGTAAAATTCTTTCTACCTGGAGTGAATTTGTTTATGCCATTAAAAAAAAATTCTATCCACTAGCTTATATGCAGCAAGCTATGATGAGTTGGCAAACTCTTCACCAATTAAAGGGGCAAAGTGTACAAAGCTACACCCAAGAATTTAGAAAAAGAGCTTTAATTCTAGGCATTTCTCTAGACTCACCTGAAACTTTGTTGAAGTATATAGGTGGTCTACACAGCTATTTGAGGCACACCATTCTCATGTTTAACCCTACTAGCATAGATGGGGTATCTGTTCAGGCTACACATATAGAGGCTAGAGGCAAGAATGTGAACCCAAAGATTGGGGGATCATCAAAACCCACTGCAAGCAAGAACAAGGAAAAGAGGAGGCAGAAATGGAAAGAGAGGAAGACAAACGCTATACAGAAAGACAAACCTTCATGCGCTCACTGCAAGAAGGATGGACATGATGATGAGCATTGTTGGTCTTTACATCCGGAGTTGAAACCCAAGAAATTCAATGGCAAGAAGAAGAAGACTGTTGTTGCTATTTAGAAAGATTTGGGGTCAGAAATAGGTGATGAAACAACAGTCGCAACTATAGGTATAAAAGGTAAAAATTATGAAGCATCTACTAGTAACTCTGCACAATCTAATGATAATGAAGAAAATGAGAGGAAAAGACATGAGATTTTTCATATTAGAGTTATTTCCAAGCATCAAAAGATTGATACTTTATTTGATAGTGGCTCATAAGTAAACTTGATTTCTGAAGCAATTGTAAGGAAGTTGGGACTACTAACCACACCTCACAAGAAGCCATATCCATTAGGTTGGGTATGTGATAAAGCAAAGCTACAAGTGACTAGACAATGTAAACTTAGGTTTGCTTTTGGGTCAGCATTTGTAGATGAGGTTGAGTTAGATATAGTTCCCTTGGATATATGTGGTATTGTTTTAGGAAGTCCTTACTTGTATGATAGAAATGCCATTTTGTATAGAGCTGAAAATAAGTATCAACTCACAAAAGATGGATTAGACTATATTGTAAGAGCTCACCAGCTCAAAAATAACTACACTCTCATTAACTCAGGGCAGATGAAAAGAATTGTAAATTCATGCAAGCAATTTTTACTAATGGTTATAAAGAAAAAGAAACCTGATAAAACCAATGTATTTGAGGGCTATGATGCTAAACATAAAGCTAATTTAGAAAAAGTTATTTCAAAATATGATATCTATTTCAAGAACCTAAAAGTCTGCCACCCAAAAGGGAAATAGTACATGATATTAATTTGCAGAAAAATGCTCCATTGCCTAACATTGGAATGTACAGGTTATCTGCTTTAGAGAATGCAGAAATCAAGAAGCAAGTACAGGAGCTACTCGAGAAAGGGTTCATAAGACCAAGCACATCACCATGTGGATCTCCAATCGTGTTGGTGAGAAAGAAAGATGGTTCGTGGAGGATGTGCATTGATTAAAGAGCATTGAATAAAATAACGATCAAGAATCATTATCCTCTTCCTTGCATAGATGATCTATTAGATCAATTGAGAAGTTGTTTACTTTTCCAAGTTGGACTTGCGTAGTGGTTACCATCAGGTCAGAGTAGCAGAACAAGATGCATGTAAGACTGATTTCAAAACAAAGTAAGGGCTGTATGAATGGTTGGTTATGCCTTTTGGCTTAACTAATGCTCCTGCCACTTTCATGAGAGTTATGAATGATGTACTCCGACCTTTTATTGATGATTTTGTAATTGTATATTTATATGACATTCTTGTTTTCAGTAAAACATGGGATGAACATTTGAAGCATGTAAATGTTTTGAAAAAAGAAAATATCTATGTTAAATTATCAAAATGTGAATTTGGTAAAACATCTTTGAATTATTTGGGTCATATAGTAGGGGGTGGTGAATTGAAGATAGATCCCTCTAAGTTTGAAGTCATTGTGAACTGGCCTAAGCCCAAATCTGCTATAGAAGTTAGAAGCTTCCTAGGAGTAGCACAATATTGGAGAAAGTTTATTGCTAACTTTTCCTTAATTGCAGCTCCCTTACATGCTTTAACAGAATTGAACAAGGTGTTTCAGTGGGGAGGCAAACAAAAGAAAGCCTTTGACACCTTGAAAGAAAAAATTAGTACAACACCAATACTAGCATTGCCAGATCTTCAAAGACCATTTGAGATCAAAATAGATGCCAGTGACTATGCCATGGGAGCAGCGTTGATGCAACATGGTAAACCCATATGATACCATTCTAAGACATTTAATTATGTAGTAGTTAATTATCCCACATATGATAAATAATTGTATGCATTAGTGCAGAGTGTGATAAAGTGGAAACATTACCTATTGGGCAAAGAAACATTTATACATACTGATCATCAACCACTTCAATATTTACACTCACGAACTAAATTGCAGCAGTCAAGACACTATAGGTGTATGGGTTTTCTACAACAGTTTCATCTAGTCATCAGGTATAAAAAGGGCATACACAATAAAGTTGTAGATATGTTGTCAAGACTAATCATAAATGCATCTACTATACTTGAGCTTAACTCAGTATTGCATGAAAGCTACAATGAACAATATGCTCAAAATATAGATTTTAAAGATGTATATGCAACTTTAAGTCAAGGCAAACAAGTAGAAGAATTGGATTATCATGTTAAGGACCAACTCTTGTATCATTTGGGAAAGTTATCCACTCCTCAAACTAAAAGAGTTATTATAATCCGAGAAGCACATACTTCTCTAATATCAGGACATTTTGGGGTAAGTAAAACAGTTGCATAGCTACAAAGATTTTGTTATTGGCCAAGAATGCATGAAACAATTTCTAGATATATTAAAAGGTGTACCATGTGTGCTAAAAGCAAGCCCAGCAATAGAAAACTAGGATTGTACACTCCACTTCCAGTTCCTTCTCATCCTTGGGAAAGTGTTTCCATGGACTTTGTTGGGGGACTGCCAAAGTCTAGAAAGAGTCATGATTACTTATATTTTATTGTGGACAGGTTCAGTAAAATGTGTATTTTAATACCTTGTAACAAGCAGATTACAGCTGAACAAACAGGGAAGTTGTTCTTTCAACATGTTTGGGTGAATTTTGGGTTACCCACTTCCATTGTATCTAATCGAGATTCCCGATTTGTTGGGAAGTTTTGGTCAAGTCCATGGGAATTGATGGACACTAGACTAAAGAAGAGCACAACCTTTCATCCACAAATAGATGGCCAAACAGAGGTGGTCAACAAGACAGTGATCCAATTGCTCAGCGGCTATTGCAGCAAGCATCCCAAACTTTGGGATGAACATTAATGTTATGTGCAACATGCTTACAACCATGCTAAACATTCTTCTACACAAAGATCTCCTTTGAGACTTGTTTTGGTTTTACACCAAGGTCTCCCTTGGATTTTGTCTTTAGTAAAGACAAAGCAGTTGATGGACACAATGATGTGGACAAAGAAACTAGGTTCATTGAATAGATCCAAGAAATTCACTAGGCAGTGCAGGAACAGTTGGAGAGAAGCCAGGCCAAGTACACGGCAAGGCATGATAAGCATCGAATTGAGCATAGCTTCCAAGTTGGTGATCAAGTCTGGTTGGATATCAGCAAGGACAGAATGCAAGGTGAAGGAAAGAAGCTGAAGCTAAGAAGGTATGGGCCTTTCAAGATACGTGAGAAAATTGGTGAGAATGCTTTTTGCCTTGATTTGGAAGCTTACATGCACATCTAGTAGTTAATGTAGAGAACTTGAGACTATTTGAACCTTCTTTGATTGAATATCCCAAAGAGAAAAATCAGTTTCCTTCTATTAGTGATATGTTGCCTGAATATCTCAATGAGTTGCAGGAAGTCACAATTTTTGTTGGCATTATGATTCAGGTTTGGCACTATGGCATAGGTTTTTTACTTGATGGAACCTCACTCAAGTGGCAGATCTCTGTTCAGGCTCTCAAAATCATAGAAAATGAGATACCCGCAGGTGATCCTAAGAGAAGTTGCGGACCCGCAGGTACGCTGACCAAGAAGTGTAGACATATCCGCAGGTGCTCTGTTCAAAAGGTGCGGACCCCAATTCACTCACTCCAATGCAGAGAAGCGCGCACACGTGGGGTTTCTTATGTTTGGCCCTTGGTATTTAGCCCGTCGATCATGATCCTATGGTTTTGTTCCGTGGTATAAGATCTAAAGTATTGAACCCCGGTTTGGATTCCTTGTATTGGTTTTCGATGGTTTTGTCCCATGGTGTGAATAAGGGCTTGCCTATAAAAAGGAAAGGAGATCACTTGGCTAGACACTGGTGAAAATTGAATATCTTAAGATCTGAAATTTTGGGTGATCAGTTTTAAAAGCTAGATCTAAATCAAGGTGAATTTTAAGGCGAATCTATTGATAGGTTGTGATCTCTCAGGCACATGATCAGATCTGTGGATCTAACTGTCTATGGCACATTGGAGGACTATTAATTTGGCTCTATTCAAAGGTCCGCAGGCGATCCACAGTGTAGGTGCGGGGGTCCGCAGCACAGCAGAAGGCGCAGGTGCGGGGATCTGCAGCGCAGCAGAAGGCGCAGGTGCGAAGTATGCAGCGCAAGAGAAGGCGCAGTACGGAGGTACTCAGGGGAACAGAAGGACCAGGTGCAGAGGTACGCTGTCAGGCAGACAGTGCAGGTGCGGATCTGAGCAGAGGCACACAGGGTAGCAGAAGCAGTAGGTGTGGAGGTACGCAGAGCAAAAAAAGGACCAGGTGCGGATCTACGCAGTTTAGACACAGAAGAGCTGCGGATATTCGCGGGCTTCTATTGGTGAAGTTGCGGACCTTTCTTGAAACATTTATTGGTTGTCTTTTATCTATTGCTGAAGAGTTATGGGTTTAAATTACTGGTATTGCTGATCTGGTTACTGCATTATGAGAAGTTATTGGTTGATTCATTGGTTGTTTGAAAAATTTGATTGGGTGATTCACATGTACTTGATGATTATTTGATGTTCATGGATCCAGTTTGAAAATTTATGAAAAGTGGTCCTTGGAAGAAAAGAAGTAGGGGGTTGTAGCTCCCTTCCAAGAGAGACTGGAAAACGAGAGAGGGTTGTAGCTCTCTGCAGGTTGCAGCCTGCGTACTAGTAAAGGACTGCACCAGTACAAAACCATTATAAAAGAAGTTTCTAATTGAAAGAAGATAGAGACATATTGCAGTAGGTGGTTTTCACCCACATTGGGTTTCCACCTTATATCTGGTGTTCTTTGGTGTGATTATCTGTTTTTCTTGTTCTTGCTCATTATTATATGGTACTGACATACAAACTAATGATCAATATTTTAAGAATAACTTAAAGTATAAATCTTGAAGATATATTGAAAAGAATTTGATAATACTGATTCACCCCCCCTCTCAGTATTATTTCCAACAATTTTGGATAGGAATGTGAGAACTACGCGCAATAGGGATGTTGAGTATGTGAGAATTGGAATCAAAGGTTCAAAACCAAGTAGTGCAAAATGGATAGAGATCGGACAAGTGAGGAAGTTGTATCCTCACTTGACTAATGCTTAAAAACCAACTTTTGGTGGTCCAAAAGCCTTTTCAGTGGGAATGCGTGATCCAAATGGATCCTAAGATACTCTCTAAGTCTTCAAAATCATTCAAAAGATCAAAATTATCGCATGGGAAAACCTTCATAAAACAACATAAAACACTATCAGGAGGCGAAAGACACAAGAAAACAATGAAAAACAGAGTATTGGAGGCTTGAACAATGAATGCACAGTTGCCATCATATCTGGCTGATCAACGGTCCAAATCTGATCGGTAAATTGCAATCGGCAAAGGCTATCGGAGGTTATCGGCAGAGACCATATGGAACTTGTGATGGTGATCTGCGGAGTCAACGAGGACAGTCGATCAAGCGCACAGATCGATGACCCACGTTGCATCGAATAATCGCAATCGGAAAACACAATGGAGTAGGTCTTATACATACATACATACATACATACATACATACATACATACATATATATATGCAATGCGATTAGCTACCATCGATCAAGCGCGCAGATCGACGACCCACGTTGCATCGTAGAATCGCAATCGACAAACACAATGGAGCAGGGCTTATACATACATACATATATACATATATAATATATATATATATATATATATATATATATATGCAATGTGATTAGCTGGACCCGATAAAGATTATAAACGACGTTTGATATGATTTGAGATCTGAAAAATAGAGTTTTCCTTTGTAAATCGCATTTTCATTGAATAACCAAAGAAAATGCGCCGATGCGATATTATGGACCCGAAAGGGTTTATTAATACTGTTACATATGATTTCAAGTCCGATAAGTGGGATTTTCAATGTTCTTAATGTATTTTCAATACAAAGGGAAATCATGATATGAGCAGGATTTCAGGCGGACCAAGGGCAATAAGTGGTTTAGGCCGGGCTCCACCCGATTCCATACATAGGCTGCCACGTGTTCGGGATGAGGAGAGAGAAAACCACCCTCATCAGGCGGTTAAGCTTCGTACGACAGAGCCGCCCGAAATGAACCAAAACCGTTGGATTTGGATCTCCCAGATCAACGGTGGAGATTCGATAAGCGACCTAAAGGCAGACTCGATAGGAGAATAGGATGCAATTATGAATATTTGAAGTCCAGATGAACAGTGTTTTGGCAAATTTTCACAGTTTTGAATACATTTCTCTATGTTAACAGAAAGCAGCCGTTTCAGGGATTTCAAAGGCTCGATGCACTCATCCATTGCAGAATAGGTGGCCACCTCCCCTTAAGGCATTATGCAATGATTATTTAATGCTAGAAGAGGGATTTTAGTGGACAAAGGCCAGGAGACAGAAAGACAAGGAGAGGAAATGAACAGACAACGCAGATTGGTTTTAAAGCCACAGAAGGCAGAAAACAAAGGGAGGCAGTGCCAAGAGATAGAGCAAAGACAGAGACAGAGAGTGATAGAGTGAGTCTGTGTACTCAAAGAGGCTTGAGAGGTTCAAGTAAAACTCTTGTTGTTGTATCTGTTGTGTGAGGATCAAGTTGAGCTCACTATTGTAAAACTTTGCTTCTGAAGGCATAATAGAGAGGCCACCACTGAAGGTTGGACCAAGAGATGTAGCCCAAGAGTTTTGGGTGAACTCCATATCAAACTTGTTGTGTTTATGTGTGTTGTCTATTATACTTCTTTAATTTCTTTATTGTCTATGTATTTCGCAATCTTATTGATCCATTGCATAAAGTAACATAGGCAAATCCATGCACATGAGTCTGTAGTACCTTAAAAATTGTCGTAGATCTCATTATCAGATCAATAATTAAAACCTTAAAGAACAATGTTGGGGCCTAACACCATCCATGATTTCTTTATATTTGGCATAAATTGTTAGGTTCTGATAATACTAGTGTAGCCTACATATTTCTATTGTTATGTCCCATAGAATCCCACTATTGTTATTGTTGTGCTCTTACATTAAGCTATATTTTGAGGCCTTAGACTCATATATGTACTAAGGAGGTCTTTTCATTTGAATCATACAATAATTCTTCATTTATGTGATGTAAAAGTAGGTTTCCCCCTCAAAGATGCTTATTTTCAAGTTGTTGATCTATCTATTCTTCTATTTTCCGATTTGGTTACATAACATAAAAATTAGATGGTGTAGTGACATTTTTTCAAATTTGAATGGCTAAGATTTTTGCACTAAGGAGCTATTCCAAGATAATTTAGTATGTTTTTGGTTAAGGCCTACATATGGTAGAATTTCTACTTCAATTAAAATTATCCTTCGAATAAGCTTTAAGACATTAGGAAGTGATCTAGTATTATTGCTGCTTGATGAGATCCTTCGATTTTGTTGTTCCAATTATGCCATATTTTAATAGTTTGAATATCAATGGACCTTAAGTATCACATTAATATTTTAAATATTACACTATTAGAGTCTAATTTCCATAAACCTCCTCTAATATCTTCAAGGGAAGTAATCATATTGAAGTCACTACCTAGGATCAAATCATTTAATAAGACAATTTCCCTAATAAAATTAAGGAAATATAAGAAGGGAATCTTTAATATTGGATTAGAAGCGATGTAGACATTAGTAATGGAGTCTAGAATTTGAAATTTCTTGGATATATAATCTATTGAGAGAAAATTAGTTGATTTTAAAAAGTTTTCAAAGCTATTATTTTCAAGGTTCCATAGTATTGCTAGATCACTTGCAAATCTCATGGATGAAATTGCTACTACCCTGCTCAATTTCTAGTATTTTCATGGCTAGGGCGATAATGGCATGTTTGTCAGACTTGGTATTTTGATGACAAACAATAACAAGTACTTTAATCTAGGGAATTGTACACCTTATTACTAATATATCCATACACCAAGCATATATTAAGTAAAGAGACATGAAACACACGAGACAAAATAAAGAGAGAACAAGAGTAGTGGTAGTCAACTAGAATGATTCTTTGTATTAATCCACAAGCATTATTACATCCGTTGTCATTATATCTTGTATTTATACCAAACTCTAGGTAGTTACAACTAACTATCTACCTTAAATACTTACATAAATGAATTTACATAAAATACTAACTTGATTGGTTAGTCAAACATCTTACATATTGCAAAGAGTTTAGAACAATGTTGGGGCCCCTTCCAACATATCCCCTACCCTTGTTTCCTTCTTCATCCTGAACAAGGGAGATGTGGAATGTTCACATTGTACAAAATTGATGAAATAAGTATACTACTAAGAGGAAGTTAGTAGAACTGGAGACTAGGGTGCTTGTTTGGTGTATCTCGGTGGAAAAGTTGAAATTGATTGATCCACTATATTTTCTTTTGGCTACGGGTTAATAAGTATTTCCTTGGTATTAATTCCAATTTTCTCTTCTTCTTTTTTTTTTTTTGGTAGTGGCTATTTGGAGCCTTCTACTTCTTCCTGAAACATGGTTGATTGGCTAACATGTAAGTGGGCTGCATATTTGAATGAACTACGCTAGAAAAACTGGTATTTTGGTCAATCAACGGAAGAGGCCTCTATTGGCACTCCAAGTCTAATTTTCCAAAATGTTGTGTTATAATTTGTTGGAGCAAATCTATGTAAGTTTTGAATAAATGTATTCCATTTTCTGATTGAATAATGCACATGGGCCTCTAGAGTTTTCAATTGAATTATATCATTAAAGCTAATATGATTAAGGGAACTATGTTAAAAGTATTTTAATTTTATCTGATCTTCCAAATCTTGTATTTGTTATCAAATTCTTTAAAAGTGGTCATCTGTGTTATTTGCTTCAATATGAGCCTTTTTCCCTTCTCACGACCATTTTGGCTTATCCTGCGTAAGATTTGTTTCCATGTTATTTTCTTTCTTTATTCATGTGTTAAGAACTACTACAACTTTACCTTCAAGTGTAGCTCCCATTTTCCTAATAAGTATTTAACAAGCACTTGCTAAATATGGCATTTACTATTAATGATTTTTTCTCAGAAAAAAACCATAGTTGCATTTATATATTAAACAAAATCACATTTTTTATATAGACATCCAAGTGTGTATTCATGAAGGATCTATTGAGATCCTTTCAAGTGGCTAAGAAAAAAAAGAACATATTGTCCAACATAACAACTCTTATATACATCATTCGACCACAATAGTTAGAAAAAATAGGTTAGTAGTAAGAGAGGGAGATAATCCCACATAGATTCTATCAAAATATCAAAATAATATATCATCCTACGAGGATTCTAACAACAATGCTCTATAATAAACCAAACATCATCATATGATATGAAAATAAAAGTAGTGAAGAGAAATAGGGACT
This sequence comes from Pinus tabuliformis, assembly GCA_031772625.1. Lineage (NCBI taxonomy): Eukaryota > Viridiplantae > Streptophyta > Pinopsida > Pinales > Pinaceae > Pinus > Pinus tabuliformis. The sequence goes on from CM062808.1 coordinate 899,250,005, forward strand.
ATATTTGAGAGAAATGTTCATCCATGTATATTATGGATGAAATGGAAATGTTCACCATTTAGAAACTTTTCAATGGTCCATAACCCCCAAGCAATCTAAAGGAATTCCTTAGAAATCCTATCTGCTTCCCTGTTATGCTCCCTGTAAATGAATGCAAGAAGAAAAAACCCATAAGTAAATTTCACCCTTAGAAAATCCTCCAGAATGTGTGAAAGGTGTAAACTATGACATTGTTGAATCTCCTTAACCTAATTGATGACCAAAAAAGAGTCACAAAAAATTGTAGCTGATCACATCCCTTTTCATGAGCAAAAGACAATAAAGGATGACAAGATAACATCCAAATTGTTTATTCCCCTCTAAAGACCCATGCTAACTTTGAAGTAATGCTATTTAGATAAATATAGGATGAAACTACCATTGCACGTGAGGTACTACCCCTACTGAACTCCATCAAAGTAACCTCATGGGTGTTATTTATCAGGTTACTTTGGGATCACAAGACTATTCCTGGGTAAAGCAAGGGACCGAGAAAATGTGATAGGATAGCCATAGCTTCAACTACCATCTAATTCGGAAAGGAAGACTTGTTTTGATTTTTTTTTATATTCCTTGTTAACCATACACCCCAACAAATAAGTAGTGGAAATGCCATACAAGGTTTTTTATTCATGTTTTGTACCTAAATCCACCACTTCTCCTCAAACCAAGGTTCTTGCAATACACAACCCTGGCCAAATATAGAACTACACACATGTTATACTTGAGAAAAAGAACAATCAACGAAAATATGCTCTATGGATTCACCATTCGACTTACATAAGGAACACCAGCTAGGGCTGACCGTATGATGTCTATTTAGTAAATCCCAGTTAGGAATTTTTTTAGCTAGGATACACCACATGAAGAGGAAAGATTTTTCCAAGCACTTTACCTTCCAAACTCCTCTCCACCACCATTACCTCGCCATCTTAGTTACAACCACATTCAAGTGAATATACCCTAGCTTGGGGATATATATGCCCATCGTAGAGTGAGACCAAACCAAATCATCATCCTTACTACAAGTTGATGAAAATTAGGTTTTACAGTTGTTAATTACACTAGTCATTTTAGTTTCCTTGTCCATTATATTTGTTGAAAATGCAACAAGAAAATCCTAATGTGGGGTCTAATTTCAAAGGAAACATCGCAAGGAAATAGGGACTTGGTCAAGCCAAAATTTGGTTAAGTATTGGCCTGGGCTTGTGTTATGAAACCAGCTCAAGAAAAGATAGAAAAAATAGATCAACGCCTTAGAAGCTAGCCTCTTCGAGGGGGAAAACTCCTTTATATTACATAAATGAACAATTCTTGGATGATTCAAATGAAAAAACCTCCTTTCTATATATAGGAGTCTAAGGAGTCACAATATAATCCAACTGACCTAACAATAATAATATAAAGCCACAAAAATAACAATAGAGGAATTATATGGGGCACAGTAATAACAATATGGGGGCAATAGGGGCACAACAATATTAATAAGGGGTATAACTACAATAGTAATGGGGTAATCACTAGTATTATGGGGACCCAACATGCCCCTATCCTTCAAAAAAGTGTTGTCCTCAACGCTTGAGTAGTTCTGGATACTTTTGCATAAAGTTCTCATCCTCCCATGTGGAATCTTCAGCGGATAAGTTCTTCCACTTGATAAGATACTCTGAAATTGATCAATTTCGTAGCTGTCGAGTTCTTGTTTTTGTGACTACTTCCGGTTCCAATATAATTTTTCCTTCCTCGTCAAGTTCTGGCAATATTGTTTGAACTGGGAGCTTGTCGCCTATAACCTTCTTTAAACATGAAACATGGAAAACTGGGTGCAATCAAGAAGTTGCAGGAAGCTCCAATTTGTATGCCATAGTACCAATCTTTTGCAACACCTTGTACGGACCATAATAATTTGGTGATAATTTATTATCCTTCTTAGATTGCTTGAGGGACATTTGCTTATACGGTTGTAGCCATAGGAATACCCAATCACCTACATCAAAACTTCTTTCACTGCAATGTTGATCGGCCTGTTGTTTCATTCTATTATGTGCCAACACGAGGTTATCCTTTAAGAGTTGGAGGACTTGTTGTTGATGTTCAATGTGATGTTCCACTCCCTGAACCTTAGAATTTTCTCTTAAATATGATGTGATGGATGGTGGTTGATACCCATAAAGTGCCACAAATGGGGTCATTTTTTTTGTTGTATGGAAGGAAGTGTTATACCACCATTCAGCCAGAGGTAACCATTTGACCCATTGTGTCTGTTTATCAGATACAAAGCAACGAATATATCCTTCCAAACATTTGTTTACTATCTCAGTTTGCCCATCAGATTGAGGATGATAAGATGAGCTATGAGCTAACTGAGTACCAAGACAAGAAAATAATTTTGTCCAAAAATTTCCAGTGGAAATGGGATCTCTGTCACTTATAATAATCTTTGGGTTTCCATGTAGCTTTGGAATTGTTTCCATAAATGCAGTAGAAACTGTACTGGCTTTAAATGGATGTGATAATGCACAAAAGTGTGCATACTTGGTAAGTCTGTCAACTACCACCATGATGACACTCTTTCCCTCAGACTTTGGTAAACCTGTGGGTGCTTCCTGAATCAATCAACACTATTACCTTTTTCTTCTTGATTTGTCCTTCTATCTTGATGGTTTGAGGAGTGGTAATTCCCGCCAATGCATTACAAGATATGGTTGGATTTATTTGTTCTTCATCTAGGCTTTGTTCCTGGAGTATATCCTCTTCTTTTGACCTTTCTTGCTCCTTTTCTTCTTCCTCTTCACAATATATGTAGAATAATTTCTTCTCAACACACTTATGACCTTTAGTGTATTTGGTATCACAACTGTAACAAAGCCCTTTTTCTCTTTTTTCTTCCAATTTTTGTGGTGTCAACCTTATAGGTTGTGGAAGACTAGGGGCAAAAACACTTCCTTCTTTATAGTTGTGAGTGGTATGCTTCCTGGTTGCCATAATTTTGCGTTCCATTTTTCTTGCTAACCTGAATGCCTTCTCTAATGAATCAGGTTCCCAAAGGTGAACATCATGTTGGATATTATCCTTTAAAGACCCTATGAACACATCAATCCTATGCTCCTCTGGGATATCTTTTACCCTTATGTTCAATTTTTGTAACTCCTCAATGTGCTCCATTATTGAACCCTTTTGTTTGAGACTTATCAATTGGCTAAAAAAAGTGTTGCTTTTTGTATCCTCATAATGGGCTATCAATTCTTCCGTAAAAATTTCCCAAGTGATAAATTGTTTACGAGAGCAAAGCCATTGATACCATACAAACTGATTTGGTTCCAAATATAAAATTGCCATACGTACCTTTTGTGTGTTTTGCACATTATTGAGATCGAAGAATTGCTCCATCTGTAATATCCATGTTGCGGGATCCTTGCCATCAAACTTCGTCATATCGATTTTTGGAATATGGTGGGTCTTCGATCCAACATTAGAGTCTATGGAATCATGATTAACATTTCTTTTGTTCTCATCATGAGTTTCCTTTACTACCCTTTCACCATTAGTGACCCTTTCTTGTAGCAACTTCTTCAATTCTTCCATGTCTGTCTTCAAATCTATCTTCAAATCATCCATCTTAGCTTCTAGAATTTCTTTAAACCATCCATATTAGCTTCTACATCTTTCTTTAAACCATCCATCTTAGATTCTGTTCCTTTTTGTGCAAGTGACACTTGTTGCACTTGGTCTTGTAATTTTGCTATATCATGTTGCATTTCTTCCTCTTCTTCATAAGTCATGCTAGAGCTTTCAGGTTGCTTACTAGGTGTTTTCATTTTCTTTCCTCGGGGCATCAATTACTGATAATAATGCTTTACTATGCCCTTTGAATTCCTTCAAACCAAGCTTACGCAAAAATTAAAAAAAGAAAAACTACACACCTTTTTTCACTTTGTATAAGCCTGAATTGAATCTGATGTATCTCTGTAATTTTGAATCATCTAGTTCTAAAATTGTGACTTGTAGTAGCCTTCTGTGTCCTCTTTCTAATGCCACTAGTTTTATCCAAATTGGATTCTCCAAGAAAGAGTTATGCACAATCTCCCGCAGTGACCTGATTGTAGACTAGTTCGGTAGAGCGAACTTGTATGAAGTGCCACGTGTCACTGTTTCAACCTTTGACTCTAAAAGATATATACAAGAAAACTAAAATCCGTCCTCGTTTTGTAACTTCTTGCGAAATTTCAATCCGATGCTCAGAAAGAAAGTTATGATGATTTTCCCCAGGTCACCTGTTTGGAATGTAATTCAGGAGTCTACAAAAAGACCAACTTCCTTAGATCATATCTCCGCAAATATAGCGCAAAAAGCTATGAAATCTAGACCCAAGGTTTAGCTCTATTTCTTCTCAAATGGTTTTTTTTTTAACTTTTGAAACATCACAAAAAAAATTTATAGCGAAAATGCCACAATGACCTGTTTAGAGCAGCGAAACCCTAGAATCCAAATCTCTGATACCAAATGTTATGAAACCAGCTTCAGAAAAGATAGATCAACGCCTTAGAATTTAGCCTCTTCGAGGGGGAAACCTCCTTTATATTACATAAATGAACAATTCTTGGATGATTCAAATGACAAAATCTCCTTTCTATATATAGGAGTCTAAGGAGTCACAATATAATCCAGCCGACCTAACAATAATAATATAAAGCCACAAAAATAACAATAGAGGAATTCTATGGGGCACAGTAATAACAATATGGGGGAAATAGGGGCACAACAATATTAATAAGGGGTATAACTACAATAGTAATGGGGTAATCACTAGTATTATGGGGACCCAACAGCTTGTCTGGGAAGTTATGAGATAGATAGAGATAGTGTAGAGGTTGCTCGGGCTTGATAAAAGCATTGTAAGCTTCTCTAATTTCTGACTAATGCTATATACAAATAACAAGGTTTTTTAGTTTTGGCTTTCCCTAAAATCATTGTGTAATGTGTTGATTGAATTCTTACTCTTGTATGCATCATGATTTCATGATCATTTAATTGTTTCCACTAATGAGTAGAGTATATTCAAGTCTATTGTTTTAGAAAATTACAATTAGCAGTTTGAATCTACAAGGAATTTCTACATGGTATCAGAGTCGAAATCACTCTAGAAGAGGAGAATACGAGTTTGTCTTTTGTAGGTGAAATCAAATATGTAGCATCATTCTTCAGAGCTAGCAATATGTTGTTCTACAGATTGTGACTTGAATATGCCCTTGAGGGTAGTTCAAACTATATTTCTTGGAAGGACAGGATGGAGGGAGTGTTGGAAGACAACACCCTGAAGTAATTCATAAATAAAGATATTCCTAAGTAAGCTTCCAACAACTAATGCCCAAGATTTGGCAGAGTAGAGGAAATGTGTTGCAAAGGCAATACGAATCATATTAGAAGTATTTTTATATCATATTGTCTCAAACCTCCACAGGAAGGAGACTCTATATGCAATGTGGAAGTCCTTGACATACCTTTTTTAGAATAGTAGTGACCACAAGATGCTGGAATTGAAGGACAAGCTCAGGAAAATCAAGATGGAGAAGGGCTAAAAAATACCAAAGTAATTGACCAAGTTCACGCAATGTTGGGATGAGCTTGGAAGTGTTGGTGTTATAGTTTCTGAAGATGATTTGGTCAACCTAACACTTCTAGGCCTTCCCAAGAGCTGGCACAACTACCAGGATTTGGTAAATGGTAGGGATAAGCTACAAAGTGGGAGTGTCTATGGTTCGACTTGGTGCAAGAAGAGATTAGATGGAACACCAGAGATGGATCCTAAACCAATCATGATGATGAGGAGAATTGATCCTTAGATGGAAAGGAAAAGAAAGGGAAAGGAAGTCATCCCATTCCAAATCAAATTCTAGTTAGGCAGGCAAGAAGAAGGACTTGTCAAAGATTAAATGTTTTCACTATCACGAGTTGGGATGCTATGCCATGAAGTGTCTGCATAAGAAGGCCGACGAGAAGCCCTTAGGAGAAGAAGTAGGTGAAGCTATTGTTTAAGAATTCGAGTTGGATTTCACCCTCATTTCTTGCGTGGTGACATCGAAGATGGGTAGTGTGCGGTATCTGGATAGTTGAGCCTCATTCTATATGACCGAAAACAAAGAATTCTTCAGTGACTTGGAGGAGAAGGACCTCCATACACGCATCAATATGGGAGATGACGGAAGGTATAGTGTGACTGAAATCGATACTATTACTTTTCAGAGGGAGTTTGGTTCTTCTCTCACATTAAATATGTCATGTATGTTCTAGGTTTGAAGAAAATTTTTGTTTCAATTTCTATGTTGGAGGACCAAGGCTATGATGTGATATTTAGAAAAGGAAAGGATTTCCTTCGTCACATAGCCTCAGGACAAGTGAAGTGGATCGGGGTTCAGGTGAAGAACCTCTACAGATTATATGTAGAAGACTATGCTGCTTTGAGCATAAAAGCAGAGAAGGTGTAGAGCCGAGACGTCGGTGAATTGTGGCATAGAAGATTGGGTCACTTGCACCACATAGATTTGAAGATCATGCAACAGATTTCTACAAGACTTCCCAAGGGTGCATTAGAGTAAAGAGATACATTCAAAGGGTGTAAATTGGGGAAGTACACCAAATCCACCTTTCATGACAAGGATAGTCGAGCGCAAGCGACACTTGAAAGAGTTCACTAAGATGTGTGTGGACCGTTCTCGATAGCCTCCACGACCAAGCACATGTATTATGTAGTATTTGTAGATGATTTCTCACATAAGTGCTGGATTTTCTTCATGCAAAAGAAATATCATACGTTCTCTAAATTTTGTGAATTTAAAGAACTTGTTGAGAAAGAAAATAATAGGAAAGTGAAAGCTATCAGGAGTGATAACGGTGGAGAATATTTGTTGAATGAATTTAATAAATTATGTGCATCAGTAGGCATTCGATGGGAGTCAATAACACCCCATAACCCATAATAGAATGGGGTGGATGAAAAGAAGAACTTAAGTATTGTGGGATCTGCACGAGTAATGTTACATGATCAGGGCCTACCATTGCACTTGTGGGCTAGAGCATGCAACACAATTGCATATGTGTAGAACAATAGTCCTCATCGGATTCTCAGGATGAGTACACCAGAAGAATATTTTTTAGGTAAGAAACTAGATGTGGCACACTTTAAGATCTTTGGCTCATCAGTTTACTGTCATGTTACCAAGGATGTAAGGAAAAATGTAGATTTGACAACTATTTTGGGCATATTTGTGGGGTACACTGATACACCTCACAACTATCAGGTGTACCTGCCATCTCACATGATAATAGTGGTTCATAGAGATGTGAAGTTCGATGAAGAGAAGGCCATGAGATGTTCCCTTGAGAGGGAGCTTCAATGTTATGTAGATGAGGAGATTTTAGATCCAAAAGAATAACCTCAGGATGATGTGGAGAAACCATATGTAGAGGAGCAGAGAGTGGACGCACCCAGTCATGTAGAGACTACCAAAGATGGAAGGAAGTGCACCACAAAAGCTGACAGATTGATGCATGATGCTAGAGAGAATGTGGGAGCACTCACATCATAGTGCAGGAAGAGGAGATCACCAAATTGGTACATTGGCTACATGGATTTGATGAGTGAGAGTGTAGAAATTGAGCCATCCTCATTTGATGAAACAATACAACAACTAGTATGGGTTGATTCCATGGTAGAGTATGACTTCGTTATCAGAAACAATGTTTGGGAATTGGTCCCAAGACTAACAGACATGTCATTGGTGAGTTCCAGATGGCATTATAATGTAAAGCAAGTAGCAGATGGGAGTGTAGAGAAACACAAGGCCGGATTTGTGGCTAGAGGGTTCTCTCAGGTGGAGGGAATTGATTACAAGGAGACCTTTTCTCCAATAGCAAGGTATTCTTAAATCAGATCTATTCTAGCACTTTCAACGCAGATGGGATGGAAGATACATTAGATAGATGTGAAGAAAACATTCCTCAACGGAGTGATTGAGGAAGAGGTGTAAATTGAGTATCCGTAATGATTTGAGACCTTCAACAGATATATGCATGTGTGCAGACTCAAGAAAGTGCTGTATAGATTGAAACAAGCACCTCGTGCTTGGTACACCAGGATTGACAACTATTTCACCAGGGTTGGATTCACCAAACATGAAGCAGATGAAAACCTTTACCATATTGTGGTTGAAGGTAAATTTTTGATTATAGTATTATATGTCAATGATTTAATTCTAATAGGTGATGAGAAGTTGGTAAATTATTATAAAGAGGATCTTGCAAGCGAATTTGAGATGAAGGACCTTGGGCTTATGCATTATTTCCTTGGTATGGAAGTATGGAAAGGAAATGAGGAACTGTTTGTCTCTAAGGGCAAGTATTCCATCGATATACTGAAAAATTTCCACATGGAGATAAGAAAATCCATGGAAACTCCTCTAGCAGGGAATTGGATGAAGGAAGATGCTACTTTAGGTGAAGTAGTGGAGGCTACTATTTATAGGAAGCTTGTGGGTTCACTTATGTATTTGGTGAACACACGACCGAACATATGTTTTTAATTTAACCAGCATAGTCAAGAAATGGTTAAGCCAACCAAAATTTATTGGAAGGAAGCTAAATATGTGTTGAGATACCTTAGAGGTACTACTCAGTTTTCTCTTTGGTACAGACTGATAGAGGGAGTGAAGCTTCAAAGCTTCACATATGAAAATTGGGTAGGGATTCCATATGACAAGAAGAGCATGTCAGGGGGAATATTCAGTATTGGGTCAACAACAGTTTCTTGGTACAACAGGAAGCAGAGATCAGTTGCACTCAGTTCAAAAGAAGAAGAATACATGGTTTCTAGTCAAGCAACTTGTGAGGCTATCTGGATGAGGAAGATCCTTGTTGGGTTATTTTTCCAGCGGATGGATCCTATAACGATTTCCTGTGACAACCAGAGTTGTATAAAACTCTCTGAGAATCTAGTTTTTCATGATTAGACCAAGCATTTCGATATCTGATATCACCATCTACGAGATTTTGTGTAAAGGAGAATCATGCTGCTGGAGTACATTCCTACAAAGGAACAAGATGCAAACATGTCTAATAAGGAACTTTCAAGAGGAAAATTTTAGTTTCATAGAGGTTGGATTGGGGCATCTAATAATCCATTTCTTGTTGAGAGAGAGTGTTGAAAATGCAACAAGAAAATCTTAATTTAATTTTGTCCTTGAATTAAATTAGGAATAAAATTGTAATTCCACATTACAAGATAACTTGTATGAGTTAACTAAGTTAATTTGACTTAGTTGGCTCAATTAATTCAATTTAAGGGTCTAAGTTGAGTCATGTAGAGTGTATCCTACATTATAGGAGCCTTGGTTGAGTTTATTTTGAGTTATAATTAATTAATTCAGTTTAACTGAGTTAAAGTCAGTTAAACTAGTTCCAGCTGATGGAGGAACTAGTAAGAGGTAAGACAATGGCATGTTGGTTCATGTGTTCAACCAGTCAACTGATGATTCACTCATAAATAACTCATGCATTTCATATCTGAGAGTTACCTAGTTGAGATTGGAGTTCAGAGACAATGTACTATCAATTGTATAATCATCTGAACTGTACAGATGGTGCAATCAGAGGAAGGCCTATGAGGATTGCACAATTCATATTGAGGAATTTCCCTAATTAATAGGGGGCTAATTACCAAGGAAACAACAAATGAAATAAAAACTTGGGCAAGCCAAAATTGTGTTAAGTATTGGCCCGGGCTTGTCTAGGAAGTTGTGAGACATATAGAGATAGTGCAGAGGTTGCTCAGGATTGAGAAAAGCATTGTAATATTCTCATATTTTATGACTAATGCAAGATACAGATAACACGGGTTTTTAGTTGTGTCTTTGCCCAGGAAATCATTGTATAATGTGTTTATTGAATTCTTCCTCTTGTATGATTCATGATTTCACAATTGTTTAATTGTTTCAGCTAACAAGTAGAGTAGATTCAAGTTTATTGTTTTAGTAGATTACAATTAGAAATTTGAATCTACAAGGAATTTCTACAGTCTTATCCAAATGTTGCTTAATGTTGTTTAAAGAATAAAATTATTTTTGTAAGATAGAAGAAGATTCATCAACTTTGGATCACTTGTTTACTTTATTGAAGGTGTTGATTGTTTTCCTTCATCTAAATGTTGAGATTGACTAATTGATGTGCAAGGGATTGCATGACATCTAGATGGTCCTCCTGTGCTATTTTTTTTTGGATTTGCAACTTATCTTGAGAAAGGGTTCTACAATTTTCCAAAATATCTTCATCCATGTTATTTTTTCCTTGGATTTTATTAGCTTTCCTCCAATAGTTAGTCACCTCCTATGATATGTCAACAAAGATTTGGAATAATTGTGCATCCAATACTTGAGTCAGATGTGTTATGATAGGTGGAGCTAGCACTAGTACAAAATGACTAACTAGTTACTAAAAAAACAACTAAAATTTGCATATAAACGACCATTTTTCAATCGGTGACCAATAGTAGCTAATTTACAGTATCTTATAACGTGACCAATGTTTAGTCATTAATTGGTTTCCACAATTTTATCATCTAGTGGTATATTCAGTCATAAATTTGGTCATAAATTTTTCACTGGTTTAGTCATTAATTATCGCAATTAGTGACCAAATATACAACAAAATATATTACTATATGAATCCTCGAGAAAACCAATTAATGACTAAATAAATATGACCAAAATGTTGGTCGTGTTATAAGATACTGTATATTGGCTACTAATAGTCATATATATGCAAATTTCAGTCATCATTTGAAACCTATTAATGACCAAAGAAATATGACTAAATTTTAGTCATGTTATAAGATACTGTCAATTAGCTACTAATAGTTGTATATATGCAAAATTTAGTCATCATTTTAATCAAAAAATTATTATTTGCAGGAGTCATTTATCCTTTTTTGGTATTTTCATATTCATTATATAAGCCACTGATTTAGTAGTTTCTATTCATTTCATTTAATTTAATTCATAATCATTATAAACGACTAATTTAGTCATATATCCATTTTATTCGTGTTCATCATTAATTAATATAAACTACTAATTTAGTAGTTTTAGGTTGATTTTATGTGTTCATTATTAATCAACATAAATTAATCAGTATGATTTTGCGACTAAATGTTTAAAAAATGCCATACAATGTGCATGTTTATCTAATTTAATAACGCAAAGTTACATATGTTAATTACAAGACTAAATAATATCAAGGCAAATAAAAATAATTTCAACCATATAAATTATATAAAATATCAAGTATTACAATATGAGTTTCCAACTTAATATCGATTGGACTACAATTTACACATGAAATATTGTTTCATCTTTTCAAAACATTATCATTGTGTTGTCAAAGAATTGCAAGTGAATTCACCAACTCTGAAGGCTTGACCCTTAGTCTCTATGAGTGTGTCTTATGTAAGATATTGGCTCTAAGGGTATCACTAGACAAATTCTCTTCTTTCTCTCATTTTTCATTTGTCACTCTAGTGTTATTGTTCTCCTCTTTCTTCAATTGTTGCTTCTTACCATCAATATTGAGTTCCTCTCCTGAAAATTAAAGAAGATACAATGCAAAGTATAAGTTATGAAAGACGATGAATACTTGAATATAAAATAAAGTAGACTATAAAATATTTATACGACATATACCTCAACATTCAATAGTGGCCACTATGCATCTAGATAACATGTATAAACAAAGCAAATAAAACATCACCATAGAAAATAACACCTTAGGAACTTAGAATTCAACCTTCAACAAAACCTTAGGCAAAACATACCAACTAAATTGCATGTTAAAAATATCAGTCGATAGATAACTTAAGTATTGGAAAAAAAAGATCAATGTAAAAAATATCCTTATTTCTTGTTCTAAAAGAGTCATGTTCCTTAAATTTGGATATTCTTTTGCCCACAGTAAAATTTCCTCGCTATTGTGACCTATGTTTTTAGGATCATGAGATTGATCCAGAACCATATTGGATTGTGGAGACAAAATGATTCAACTTGCCAAGATGAGTACCTCACTTGGTTGAATAAAGGTGCTAGTTGTGAGTAGTGTCAAAACCTTAGGGAAGTAGAACACTAAGGCCCAAGAAAATATATCACCACTTGTCCACTGAAAGAAAAAATTCCAATCCCACAATGGCCACTGGGAGTACATTTTGTTGGATGGATATCATACCCTGAGAGATGATTGTCTAATACAATGAGAAGTGTAAGTATATTGTCACAATGCCCCTCACAATCAGACCCTATAGTTGTGTCCTATAATATTAATCATATTATACTATTTAATTACAAATTATGACTATCAGATAATTATTAGTTTCAATAATTAGTCTGAAATTGTGTTTTTAGTATTTTTGTATACATGAAAATATTCGGGAAAAAGGGTACCTTTTGTGAGTAGTTAATTTCAAGTGAATCTAAATACACAAGAAATTATGGTTCCTTGGTGTTTCTCTAGCAATTATCTGCTCATTGTACCAATTGCTCCCATGTCCTCTACTGCTTTTGGTGAATTCCTCTTTGACGATGTCCAATGGCAATGAAATGGACATTTATCCTCGATGTTTTTCTGAGCCAAAGGGAAGCTCCAAAAGTAACAACCAAAAAGTAGCCTCCAAAGTATTATTAGGGGCCAAAATGCAGTAATTATATGACAAGCCAAGAAGCATTGCACGTTAATCATCTTCCCTTTAATATTGATTAATAATTTCTTTGCATGATCATGTAATACTAAAGTGTCAAGTAGGGACATTTAAAGTTAGTCATCCATCAATATCACCATTGAGAGTGCTTACTAGTTAATACTTCCTATTACACACATAGTAGATCACCAAATTCAAGGATAACAATATAAACACAACAAAAATGAAATTAAAAGAACTGTTAGGAATTCAAATGCGACTAATCTTGAGTCAAGAAAATACCAAGCCCTTCACATTAGCAAGGCATTCTTAGGCACTAAAACAAAAAATCTTTCCATTGCATCATTTTCACCTTTTCTTTAATTTCTTTAATTGAGAACATAACTTTTAGAAAAAAAATTCATTGAAAAAGGTCTCAAAATCCAAACAAATGCTTGAGTGATTGTCATATCAATTAAATAGAAAGGAAATCGTTCGATATGATTTTAGCTTGCATAATATATTGAAGAATATGAAGTTTTCTCATCCCTTTCTCCTAATCAAATTATAATCCATGGGTTCCAATCAAGTAATCAATTTCCCTCCAAGATAGTTAAGAGATCACTTTGGAGAAGGACTTCTAGAAGCATTGGGATAGTAGAAATGGAATTAACTAGGAGGAAAATGAAGCACTTTAGTGGGTGCTCCAAAATATTTGAACGCAATTGAAAATGATTTTATACTCTGTCCACAAATTTTAAAACAAAAACCATTCAGCTGCATCTCATTTATTTTCTACCTTTCTGTAATATGTAATTCTTTGAGCAAGAATAGAGCATTCATAAATATTGTCATGAAAGAGGACTCTTCATAATCCTAATAAGTTGGGCACTAACAAATAAACAATTTCATGTAGTGAATAAATCTTACATGGTAGATTTCAATGATTAAAATGACAACTTTATTCTTAATCTCATTACAACAAAAATAAATTCAACCCTAACTAGTTTGAATCTAACAAATCAAGAATTTCATGTAGTAAAGTAAAATTACATGGTAGATCCCAATTATTTTCAATTACAACTTTATTATTGATCTTATTACAACATAGATAAATTCGAGAGTACATACATATTTCCTTATCTGAGACAAACTTTGAACACATTCCAAGATTTTATAGAAACATAATGATATGCTTTACCTGTAGGACATGAGAAAGCTATCTACATCTAGCACCAGTCACTGGAAAATAGTGTTATAGAGACACCATGTCATGGCATTAGAATCATGTAGATAGATAGTGTTATAGAGATACCTTGAAACACCTATTCAAAACTACCTTCAAGCTTCAAATTCATCAATTGATTTACTTTAGTAGCAAATTCTAGTGGGATTTCATTAAATACAACTTGACAAAAGCCATTTATGATAGTTGTCGTTGTCTTCTCTGGATCTATCCCCCTCTAGAAATAGAATAACTGATATTCCCTAATTTTTGAGGTGCTTGCTTCATGTTCAACATGGGTTATTGTAGTATACCTAGGGGGGATAGTATGGGGTACAGAGGGAGGTACCCAAGGGAATAATGTAATAATGTGATGCGCCATAGTAATAAATAAAGTGGTTAACCCGTATCATGTAAGGGACCACAAGTAGTTAACAATAATGTAATAAGCCCATGGTATTAGATAGATGGTATTGAGGGAACCATGGTAATGACCCATGATATTGTATGTATGAGGCCTATATAGAGGCTAGAGACTCCCCATTGAGAGATGTCAAGGAATATTGTATGAACATGCATATGGCTTGTGGAGTGTTCTCCTTCCTTAAGGAGTGAATGTATGGTGTTGCCCTACCTTAAGGGTTTTGATCAATAAAGGAATCAATTCTATATTCAAATCTTGTTATTTCTTGGGTATATTTATATTTTCATATATTTTCAGATCAAATCTATAACAAGTGGTATCAGAGCACTTTCTTGGGAAAAGTAGAGAATTTTTTATAGATCTAATACCACTTGTTATAGATCTGATCTAAAAATATATGAAAATACAAATATACCCAAGAAATAACAAGATCTGAATATAGAATTTCTTCCTTTATTTATCAAAACCCTTAAGGTAGGGCAACACCATACATTCACTCCTTAAGGAAGGAGAACACTCCACAAGCCATATGCCTGCTCATACAATATTCCTTGACATCTCTCAATAGGGAGTCTCTAGCCTCAATATAGGCTTCATACATACAATACCATGGGTCATTACCATGGTTCCCTCAATACCATCTATTTAATACCATGGGCTTATTACATTATTGCTAACCACTTTATTTATTACTATGGCCCATCCCATTATTACATTATTCCTTTGGGTACCTCCCTCTATACCCCATACTATTCCCCCTAGGTATACTACATTCCACCCCCCTTAAACATGTTTCATCCTCGAAACATAAGAAGAACACAAATAATAAGATCTACTCAAAAGAGTAGTCCACTGGTACCATGCACATGCATCTAGCCATCTTAGAGAAAGGTGAACCCTCAATCTAGTTGGTGCCTCGCTCGCTTGAGATGCAAGTTGACCCTGGCGGCTCTTTTGCATTGTTGTGTTGTGGGTGGATTGTCACCCCTCTCTATCTGTCATGCAGGGGTTGGCCTTGTTGCTGATTCATTACCACCTTGTTGGTTGTTTTCTTGCAAGGTGATGTGGGTGGTGATATGCTGAAGTTTTAACCAATAGTGTATCTTTATTTAATTCACCACCTAATGGAGCTTGATTGGTATCTGGTACATGTTGTGGTCCCTGATGTTGTTTCTTATCTTCCAATATTACTTCAACCACGGATTCCTCATTTGATGTATCCGTACCTATAACATTTTCTGCTTCAGCCTCTTTGGAATCTACCTGTTTTTCTTGTACCTGGTTTGAAGTTTGTGTTTGGTTGTCGACCATCAAGGGCTCATCATCTGATGTGTCAGTCCCTGGAACATCTTCTGCTTCAGCCTTCGTAGACTCTACCTGTTTAGTGATGGAAATATCCTGTAATGTAATTTTCTTCTTTTTATACCGGAGCTTCATGAATTTCTTCTGCACATTAATATTGATAGTACCCACAGATTCCATCCAAGGGTATCCTAAAACCACATCCACATTAGCCATATCTAAAGCATGAAAATCACAATGCAACACATACTTATCCATAGAAAGCTTCAAATATTTATAAACTTGAACATCCTCATTATCAACCTGTGTGTTTTCAATGTGTTTTGTTGGAACTTGCAATTTTTTTGTCAAATTAACATTGATAAAATTATGCTTGCAGTTAGGATTTATAGACACAATGATTTTCTCCTTCTGAATACATCCATGAACCTGCAATGAGGAGATACCTGTAGCAAATAACCCCTTACATGTCTCATTCCCCTATTTTCTAGCATGAGACCGTTTGTCCAAAAGGAGTTTTTCAAATTCTTTATCCAAAATTTCAGACAACTCCTTGTTGTAAAGTGAGTTCCACCATCTGGCAGCCTCATCTTGGAAACAAGGGATAATAAAATTTTCCAATGTTTCCCATATGTGAACTTTTGACTTTGTATGAATTCTTCAATAGTAGGGCAATCATCTTTTCCTGTAAAAAACATCTTGCTAGACAGCACGAAAAAAATTCACTTACTTGGAGAACATTTAAAGTGGCCACAGTTCAATCAATATTGCTTAAAATCTTTATTATGACCTATTTTCATAAATGGAACAATCATTTTGCATCTTCCCATGTGATAGAAATCCCGATCTAGGCACTAGAATTCCAAATTCATGCAGCAACTGTCCCGTCGTCACAAACATTTATGAAAAAAGAGCTATTTTTAAATCAATGATATCTCCCTCATCCGGACTCTGATTCGACTGATTTTTTTTTTTGAAATTGAGTATTTTTTTGCAAAGAACCCAAATCTGTAATTAGATTCTACAAATGTTTCCCTAAGATGTACATATCTGATTTGCAAACTTGCTGCCCCGAAAAATGTCTGCAACACTGCTGATTTTTAAATCAACGATATATCCTTCATCCAGACTCCAATTCGACTAATTTCTTTTTGAAATTGGGTACTTTTTTGTAAAGAGCCCAGAAATGCAATTATATTCTACAAATGTTGCCCCAAAACATACAGATCTGATCTGCAAACTCACCACCCTGAAAAATGTCTACAACACAACTGATTTTTAAATCAGCAATATCTCATTCATCTGGACTCTGATTCGGCCAATTTTTTTTTCCAAATTGGGTATTTTTTCACAAAAACCCAGATCTGCAATTAGATTCTACAATTTTTTCACCAAAATATACAGATCTAATATGAAAGGAATATCCACAATCGGAGAAGTAATATCTTTGAGGAATGAATTATACGAGATGAAGATAACAAAGGAAGGAATAGCTCCCTACTTAATGAAAATCTATGAAATGAGAAATCAACTTCAAGAGCTTGGGGAAGTCATGTCTGATAGAGAGATGACAATTGTTGTACTCAATGCTCTACCTGAGGAGTGAGGAAACTTCACATCTAGCATTTATTCCAGGAAGGAAGCAGCCACTCTCAATGAAATGTGGTCTCTATGAAGAACAGAGGAAACCAGACTTAAGGCAAAAGAAGATGTGGGATCAAAAGAGCAAGCATTTGCTACCATGGCCAAAAGAAAGGGTAAATTCGACAAGCTTGGTCCACGAAGAACAAACAACAAAGACATGTCCAAGATCGAATGTTTTGGATGCCAAGAATATGGACACTACAAAAGGAATTGTCTTAAGCTTAAGGACAAATATAAAAAAATGAAGAGGGAAGAAGCTCACATAACTCAAGAGATGAAAGAAGATGGAATGAAGCAAAATAAGGAATATCCACTGGATCTCTACTTCTAGACTTCTTTCAAATTTTTGAGTAGAATATAGGAGCATGTAAGAATAAATTAAATTGCATGGCTAGAATCACCCTCTAGAATCTAGCAACATGATGTACATAAAGTTGTAGACACTCATGTAGATGTAGCATTTATGCGAAGAACAAAAATTCATAAGTAGAAATATATTCTAGAATATAGGAGCACGATAGATATAGCTCAAGATATTAATGTAGAAGAAGTATACCTAGTATAGGACTTCACATATGATGAAATAAAATTGATCATGATAAGAATCTTAGAAAACCTACTTCATCAAAAGAAATGAAACATTTGTAAGGAAGGGATCTTTAAGATCCTATGGTGCAATCTTCAAAAGAAGGTTCATAAACCATGAAGGTGCCTCATTGGGAATCCCATTCATGGGATTTAAGGAAAGGGATTATATGCAGGGAAGCTAAGATGTAGCAAGAAGGAACACACCAAGTTCAATCAAATGAAGTAAGGATGATCAAAGGAAAATCAAGATAAGGTATGTATGCATCAAAGTTTAATCCATGTTATCATTTGTATATTATTGAGTCATGGGTAGAGTTCTATAACATGATCAAGAATGAAAGAATCTCTTTCACCAAGGACATGCTCAAAGGCATGCACTACAATGTGATGAAGGTCAACAAAAGAATATGCTCACATAAGGAGCATAAGATTGTTAACTAAGAAGAAAGAAGAAATATTGACAAGTACAGAAAGAAAGCAATGGAGGAATGCTCTCACAAGAAGCATTAGATGGTTGACCTATCTATCTAGAAGCAAATGAAGAAAGAGATCAAGCATGTGAATAACACCATGATCACCAAGAATCACTATCTGACAAAATCCCTTCAAAAGATATCTCCCAAAAGAAGGCAGGACAACTCTGATAAAGAAAGGACCCTTGACACATATGAAGGCCTTGGAGATACAAAAGGTCCAGATAATTGATTCTACTCTACATAAATGTTGTGATGAAGAAGCCATCCAACAAAATAAAAAGCAATGTTGAAGCAATATGAGGATGAAGTCATGATGGGATACTAGGCCAAAATAAGTAACCTAAGTAAGTACTGTGTAGCATTAAGAGTATTCTAAAGCATGGACAAGATGAAAAAGGAGTAGCCAAGATGACAAGAAAGCCCAATAGTCACTTTCCATGAAGCAATGACATGAAAAACCAAGAAGGAAACCTAGAAGAAGCTCGAACAAAGACTTCATGACATCAAGAAAGAAAGGAGATCAAGCCATTGAAGGACCCATGAGGAAGAAGCTGCCGATGAAGAAAAGAGTCCCCAGTTAAGAGGGAGCTCTAATAGGTCCCTGATCAAGAGGGATTTTTTTTATCACCCCTAATTACGAAGGAGTGACAATTGTGTTTTTCCATTTCATGGGTCATGCACTAAATGAGGATCAACAACCGTAAGTCTAGATGTAGGCCATGAATGGAAATGTAAACACAAGATAGACATAACATTCTTGTCTTCACTTGGGAAGAAAGAATGGGAGGATTAGGTAATCATCTAGCATTTGATACTCTTTGAGGATGTGTAGGGAATCCAAGACAAGAGTAGGCAAGAGGATCGATGTTCTTTACACGCTCGGAACCCAAGATAAAAATAGTCCTAGAAGGTCATACTTGGAGAACACCTGAGTGGGTATGTACCTTGAGAGACAATGATGAAGGTGTTTATAAATCATTGGTCTCACCAACATTGTAGCTCATGGTCTCGTAAAGAGATGGAGTTGTTAGTCAAGGCATTGCACTATGACAATGCTGATGAATATGATGCTATAACAGATGGATTGCAAATATGGTTTCTCTTATGTGAATTCTTCAAGATTGAAAATTGCCAAACAACTTGTAATTTTGTATGAATATCTCCCTAGTTAAGAGGGAGTTTTGAAGGAAATGTAACTAGGTTAGGTCTTCATAAATGTAATTTTGGTATTTGTATTTATTCAAGAAAAGATAAATCATTTTTGTAATATTTTTCAATGAGTTTCTTGCTCATTGAAAGTGCTTATAGGAAGTAAAAGTCAAAATATAATTATGATAATACCCCTTGAGGATTGTTTCTAGGGGTTTTGTCCACACATTCGAAATATAATTATGATAAGACCCCTTGAGGGCATGTTACATCATGTATAAGGTCATGGAAACATATCCAAGCAAAGTCAAATCCTCTTCTACCATCAACGAAGTCTCCTAGCAGCAAAACAATGGCTAAAAGATGAATTTTGGTGTAAATTATCATGTCAGCCTAGAGGACAATCAAGTCGACCTAAAGAGGAGGGACAATCCTCTATTTATAGAGGCTCTCCACTCCTCATTCTACACACAACTCTCTCTGAAATCTGCAAGCAAGAAGAGGGCTAAAACGACGAAGAGAAGAGAAAGAAGAGGGCTACAAGAGCATCGAGATAAGAAGACAAAACAACAAAGGTAAGGAGGCCAATTCTGAAGCATCTATAGCCACATGTACGAGGTTAAGGAAGGACAATCTCTATCATAGAGGCTCACAACCACTGTTTTACACAAAACTATCTAAATCTGCAAGCAAAGAAGCAAAAAAATACAAGAGAAAGAGGACTAAGAGGGCTACCACACATGCGAAGATTCCAGAAGTCAACTTATGCAAATTAAACAACAATTGAAGACATTACACTTAAAGGCCTCATTCAAATATACACCTAGGCCTACAAGGTATCCGAGGAAAGTTAAGAAGGCTCTCCCTATAACGAAGATAAGAAGCTTCAATAGGAAAAAACTTACAAAGAGTTTTTCTCTCAAGAGTGGAGAGGTTTTGTCCCTAGTAGAGAGCCAAACATTGTGTTATTATTATCTTTTTTGGGTAGCAACTTGATGTAGTACACAAATATGCACTAATAAAAAGAAGAAGAAGCATAAGCTAACAAGAAAAGTAAAAATACTCCACAAATTGTTATCAAGTAACAAAGAATCATCACAACATTACTTTGCCCTCGATTCTTCAACAACGTAGAGGATGGGAGAGACAGGAAGAGAGAAAGGTAGAGAGAGATATTTATTTGGAGGGGGGAAGAGAGGGAGGGAAGAACAAGACATTGAGAGATAGAGGTGAAGAGAGAGTGGGAGTGATAAGGGAGAGATGAATATGGAATGAGGGAGAGAGGAGACAAGGGAAGGGAGAGAAAAAGAGAGGATACAAATATGAAAAGAAGGGCAAGAGAGAGACATGGAAACATAGAAATGGACAAGGGAGAGAGGGGAAAAGCGAGTAGGAGAGAGAGAGGGAGATAGTGAGAGGGTGGAGAGAGAGAGTGGGTTTTATGGGGGTGAGAGACAAAGGGAGGTGGGAGAGAAAGGGAAAGAGAGGAAGGATAAGGGAGGGAAATTGAGATAGAGGAGAGAGGGGGAGAGAGAGATGGAGTTGGATGGGGGAAAGAAATGGAAGGAAGAACAAAGATATTGAAAGATAGAGGTGGAGAGAGAAAGAGAGTGATAAGGGAGAGATAAAGATGGAATGAGGAAGAAAGGAGATGACTAAAACGAGATCGAGCTTAACTCTCAAACAAGCTAGATCCATCTTAACTCCATTTCTATAAAGCCCTAAAAGGGATCAAAACCTCTTTTTTTGAGTGCAAAACTTAAATTATCTATAATTTATTATTTCAACTTTCTCTAAATTCACACACTAAACACATAAAGTGCTCTTATAAAATTATAACAACTCTCTCTAAGTTCACACACTAAACCCATAAAGTACGTCTATAAAATTATATCAATTTTCTTCTCTAGTTTCACACACTAAACCCATAAAGTACTCTTATAAAATTATAACATCTAATCCATCTTTTAAAGATGCAAATGAAAATTTTTCAATCAATATCATTTCATAGTAAGCCATACAACGAGTTACAAGTAACCAGATTCAATTGTATTTTCAAAATTTTCCTTGCAAGTTCATTCTCTATTCAAGACAATATTTTTCTTTTACATTATAGTACTATAAGGAAAGAACAAGTACAGCCGGACTTACGTTATTTCATAGTAAGCCATACAACGAGTTACAAGTAACCGGATTCAATTGTATTTTCAAAATTTTCCTTGCAAGTTCATTCTCTATTCAAGACAATATTTTTCTTTTACATTATAGTACTATAAGGAAAGAACAAGTACAGCCGGACTTACGTTGATAACAAAACCAAAAACAGACCACCCTTATAGAAGGCCTGTGTTTGCCCTACCTAAAAAAGGACCCTTACAGAATGGTACCAGTGTTTGTCAGAATATAACACAAAAATATCAGTGCCATATGAGAATACACGCCCTATGTTATGAGAATACACGCCCTATATTAGTAATTGTAAACGTCGGGTCAGTCGCGATATGCAGCACTGGAATTAGGGGGCATATTGTGCATTTTGAGCTCTCAACTTTCTCTGCTCGTATTCCTCTCTGAACTCTTTATTCGCATTCCATAATCTCATGAACTTTTCAACCTGCAAGTGAGAGTGGATATTCAACTTAGTTTTCCTTCCACCTCCAACTTAGTGGGAAAAAACCGAAAATAAGAAGAGGATAATACCTCCAGCCTCGATCTGTCTTCCAGAGCAGAAGGGTTAGGGTTGGCGAGGTACTCAAATGTTGCATCGTCGATCTCGGCCCGCATTTGCAAACAAAGTTTATTCTGAAAGAAAGGAGGACGGTATCAGCATATTATAAATCACCTTCAATATAACTGGGCTCCAAATATTCAGAAGAAGAGAAGATTTTAGTAGAATATATATACTTAGGGTTTCAGAAGAAGATAAGAATTTAGTAGAATTTATATTTAGGGTTTGCAGAAAACTTACGTTTTGATATCGCTGCTTCCGTAGTTGCTGTAGAGATGGATATACCTCGCCGATCCGATTACTATAGTATTGGATGTCATTGTCCAGAGAGGAAATCTCGAAATCAAGTTCCCTCAACTCTTTTTTCACATTCCAAATCTCTTTCAATTTCCTCTTCAGGTTCCAATCTTCAATGCTCAAATTTTGTCCTCTCGATCTCTCCAGATCTTTTAACTGTTTCAGCAGGTGGTTCTCTTCTGCTCGTGTATTCCGACCGCCCTTTATTTGAGCCTCCAGTTTTCTTACCTGCACAAGCCACAGAGAAAACATTTGATAAGAGAGTTTGGTTCTATAAATATTTTAAATAAAATTGAAGGTACAAACCCTAAGAAACCCTACCTCTTGATCAATCTCAGCTTCAGATTTGAATGTATTAGTGTCTTCGCCGGCATTTGCTCGCACTCTCACGTTCTTGAAATTGAACTGCAATTCCGATAACCTTTTACTTATTTCGTTGCAGCGTTCTTTGCAGGCCTTTTCTTCAGCGAAGACAGGCTTTAACTTCTCTAAAACTTCCCTCCGCTTTGCCTGCAACAAAGCATTTTATATTAAAATTCAGTGTGGCTAGTTCACCTACCGCTAATTTCTTCAAAATGCAAAAAATGCAAATTTGGGATTACACAGTCTGTCACTATCATTTCAATTTCAAGAAATATACCGTCTGTCACTATCATTTCAATTTCAAGAAATATACCGTCTGTCAGTATCATTTCAATTTCAAGATATTCAAATATTTCTGTCTTTCCTTTTTTAACCCTTGGTATAAATATTTGTCACACAAGCAGCCATGTCTCTAAAACCCTTATGAAACAGAATTGAATCCTCTAACTTCCATCCTAACTATTGTATATGTATATGAAGAATAAAACCCTAATGGAAAAGAAATTTAAACACAGTAGGTTCCCCTCTAAGTATTATAATTGGACTCAAAATGCAAAATGCTGAAACTTTAAAACAACTGAACGTTAGTTTATTTTAGTTACCCTTGTGGCTCTCATGGTCTGGATTATCTCAGAGCGGGCTCTACGACTCTCAGCAATTTCTCTCTCGAGCGATTTCAACTCGGGCAACTCCAGAAAAGGATACGCAACGAAGTAAAATTCTTGCTGGTACTGGGATTTTGGATCGGAAGCCATCATCTTTTCTTTCAACAATCACAATGAATTTTACCACACAGCCAAACTTCAAATAAGAAAATCAGTAATACTGAGCTTTATATTCTATCAGATACGAAGCTGCCGCTATAAATTAATTGTCGTGAGTTGGATGAGTATTATATAGCTACTCGGCTGAAAGCCCAAAACAATGTACATCGAATCCGGACTCGGACAAACCGTGTCGGCTCTAAATGGGTTAAATACTATTTAGGGAAAGTTTTAGTTGATGTTCAATTTTATAACGTAGTTAAATGTATAATGGTGGATTAATTAGCTATATAGGATGAACATTTTCTAGTGTGATTGCACGAGCCACTTATTCAAATTCTGTAACGTAGTTAAATGTATAATGGTGGATTAATTAGCTACATAGGATGAACATTTTCTAGTGTGATTGCACGAGCCACTTATTCAAATTCTGTCCGTTCTTGATGCAAGTGCACTGTACAATATGATGTATCATATCCCCATATCAATTTTACCATGGGCTAATATTATTTATCAATACCACATGCCAAAAAAATAATATAACTTATTTCATATGACACTTATTTATATAACATTTTTTAATTAATAAACTTAATTACAAAAGGCTTACATCACTAGGTTGGAAATAAAATATAGTTTAGATCATTGTATTTTAGAAAATTCCATAGAGGTGAAATCTCCACCATCCATTTAATAATTATAACAGAATTGAAATTCTAAAAATGCTATTCCAAAATAGACACTCTTATCGACACAATTATTATTATACATGATAGTGGAAATGTCAAATATCCTACTTCAATATTTCATTTCACCACACTTTTATTTTATTTTTTTAACTATAACAAGAACTTAACTCCATTCCACACCAATGACCACCACTAAAGTTTTTACATTCATTTGGCACTTTATAGTCATTAGATTGATATATATTCATTGACCCTTATATTATATTGGCTTGTTTTATATTTTTTGGGCACATTATGATGTTGGCACCTAAAGCGCTATGTTATACGTTTATGCAATGTAATTTCCCTTTTTCACCTGCACATTTCAATACTATGTTACATTACCTTATTTCTAGTTTCTATATGATAGTGGGGGTGGAATACCTAGTGGGTTCCACGACCTATGGGGTTGAATGACCTTCTAGGTCGTATTTGCAATAAAGGTTTGGCCATGTGAGGGTGAGACGATGGCCCTATGCTCGGCTACCACCACATATTCATTGGATTGATATATATTCATTGACCCTTATATTATATTGGCTTGTTTTATATTTTTTTGGGCACATTATGATGTTGGCACCTAAAGCGCTATGTTATACGTTTATGCATAGAATCTAATGTAATTTCCCTTTTTCACCTTCACATTTCAATACTATGTTACATTACCTTATTTCTAGTTTCTATATGATAGTGGGGGTGGAATACCTAGTGGGTTCCACCACCTATGGGGTTGAATTACCTTATTTCTAGTTTCTATATGATAGTGGGGGTGGAATACCTAGTGGGTTCCACCACCTATGGGGTTGAATGACCTTCTAGGTCGTATTTGCAATAAAGGTTTGGCCATGTGAGGGTGAGACGATGGCCCTATGCTCGGCTACCACCACATCCTTGCCTATGTGCTCCTCACGTACCTAGGTCATGTCACAACTATCCAATGGTGGATCCAAGTTCTGGATAAATCAACGGTCATCTTTGCACGTGGTTAACCCTACTCCCTTTTCCCTCATCCAGAGACTTCATCTGCCTCATTCACGCATTTTGTAATGAGGTTGTGCCAGAGAGGGTTTTGACCCTTTGCCACCGAGGTGGTCACAATCTGCAACCGCCTATTGTATCCATCCCCTGGTTTTGTGGTCATAATCACCATCCACCTAGCATATCCATCCCTGGTTTCATGACATCATCCAACTATCAGGTGACTTTCCCCAAATCCATCCTACTACTTTTAAATTTTTCGTGCTACAATCTGTTGTTCAAGTTCTTCTCTGCTTCACGTCACATTGGTTTTCAGGCATTTCACTCTCGTGGTAGTGTTTCAACCCATTTATCACCTTGCACTCAGCTTCTAGGGAGGGTATTAAGGGAAATGTCCTTAATCTTTTCATGGCACATGGTACCTGAAAGGGTTTCTGGGTCTTTTCTTTTTATATTGGGTCTATGTGTTTTGTTTATTTTTGTCATTATGGTTTCTTCTTTCTAAATATGAGTAACTTCTCCTGCAGGTGTGACCCTATTTTTGCTTGGTGACCTAGAGAGGAAATGGGCGGTTTTTCATACTCCACACTTCCACCCTCAAGCGATTCGCCCCCATTTCAAATCTTCGGTTTACTACTTTGTTCCTTTAGCTTGATGGATTGATTTAACTTCAGGGTTTCATTTTTCTATCTGGGTTACTGTTGGATTTGGCTAGCTAGGTTATTAACCTTGTTCTTGGTTCCTGTAGCATATACATTTTATTTGTTGGTGGGGTGCTACCATATTATTCCTGGATGCATAAAAATGGTTTTCTCTTAAGGGTGAGGTAATCACTAGATCTGTCCTCATATTCATTTCTTACTTCTTCAATTTTCTTCTAAAATGTAGCGCCACTTTTATTTTTGCAATGACAATGGGTTTGCTGGTAGATGCAGGTGGAATTTTTTTCCCTTCACTACTACCTATCGTTCCCCTCTACTTTGGATTCTATGCTCCACGATTGACCTTCATCTCCTCGCAGGTTGGTCCCATGTTTCACAGTTGTGACCTTCATGGTCAGATTTGGACTTTCAGGTATTCTGAGTGTAACCTCAGACTCCAATTCACAATATGGTTGCTATAATTCTCAATTTCGTAGGGTCTCGGTATTTGCCAATGAATGGCCAGAGTGATCATGGTTGTAATCTAGTGTTGTGTCATTTTTTTTATGGAGAGTGATGGGGTCTTAACCTCGGTTTTTTTGTAACCAATGACATTAATTTACACCATGATTCTACTATGATTCTAGTATATTAGAATTACAATATCTGCGTGATGGTAGTTTGGCTCTTCATTATATTATAATTATAGTAATCTTCAGATGGTGTAAAATTCTGTCTGGTTTAATTTTGAGTTATATATATATATATATAACAATTTCTCCAATCATATGTATTTCGATGGCTTATAGGGTGTGAATCCCCTTCTATGGTGGTTGTTCTAACTTTCTGTCAATAATAACATTCTCCCATTAAATTCCTCACATGGACGTAAATGTCTTTTTATTCCACTTAGTTTTGATTTCGTGTTCCCAACTTATGGAAATGTGTGGTGGCTAAAATTTTCTTTTTGGTAGATGATTTAAATTTCTTTTCGAATTGTTTCGGCCAAGAACAGGATCGCCCTCCAATGTTATTCTAATGCATGTAATATAGATTGATTATGCATTTTTCAGCAGATAAATCTACTTAATCGCCTGAATGCTTTTTTTCTTTGATATGTGTCTATTATACACAATCGTCCTTGTCAATACTCATTTTCATGTAGGCGTCTAGTACAATTTTCTAGTTAGCCTAGTATGGTTTTGTTAGAATTTACTGGTAGACTCTAAGGGTAGCTACTTCTAGAGCATAGTTCATCGAACAACCTCTCATTGAATTATTCTTCTCCCTTTTACGATTCTGATACTTCCACCTAGCCACTGCTTTTATTATCTCCTTGTAAAGTAAGGGAAAACTTTATAAGACAACCCTCCTTTTGCATGTTAATTACTTACTTGGTTTTTTATACACGATTACTTATAGTTGTAACTTCACCTACATACCTCTGTATATTTGATTTTTCCTACTAGATCCACACACTAAGTATTTGTGCACTCAATACTGTTATGATTCCATGATCCTATGTATATGCAACATAACACTACAGTAATCAGTACTCGAGACTGTCTATCTTGAGATCGACTTCCTCTAAGAGCCCCACTACGAATTCTGACTCTACACCAATATGTAATCTAATATTTTTCCTAGAGAGGTAATATTTATATCTCCTCACAGTCGAGTTTGATAATGGTACACTAGTCATAAAAATCAAAGTCACAGAAAAGAGACTATGCTACTTACCCATAACTGTTTCGAAGCTTCAAATTTCATTGTTATCTATTTTGCTTTTAACTATCTATTGTACTATAGATTCATGCAATCATATTTCTTCTATACGTCACTGCATGTAGTTGGTAGTCATAGTTCAACCATAAGCAACACTATATGAAATCATCCATCCTAATTCAAAATATTAAAGTAAATACATGGAGAAAAATATAAAAATAATAGCAGTGGTGAACTTCTAATAGATATCTTGGTTGGAAAATGAAATGTGGGAAATGTTGTTCCTCCCAACCATGAAGCAAATCCTCTAGTTCCCCCCAAGCTAGAAGCTTGTTCCTTCCTTCAGCAACCTCTTGCTGATTTCAAAATCGTGTCTCATATACATGATTGTCAACAAATGTTTCTTTGGAAGCATCTTACCTTTCAGGGGTCTTCTCAACCCCTTAGCCTAGGTTGTTTCCTCTTTTCCTAAAAAAATTAAGAAAATCTTTTTTTTTCTCCAACAGCTCCAATATCTACTTTTCTTTCCCACAAATTTATTCCCTTAGTATTTACTTTCAACTGAGCGGATAATTATATGAATATCTAATTTTCCGATTCACAATTTTCCCTTTACCACATTTCCCAACTTAAAATCTCAATTATTTATTATAAAAAATCTGATCTACATTCAAATTTTCTTTCTGGTGCCCCCAAGCCAGTTATAACACTATTTTTTGAAACATATGACCATAGAAATATTTACATGAAAAAGAGGGTGTTATAGGAAATAAATAAAAATATTGAAAAAAAGTTAACTAGTACAGCCACATTAAAAATATTAATGTGGTTTGATATAGCTGAAGGCTTCATTTGTATCTATTATTGATAAGCATATAACAAAAAAACTTTTATGAAACCACCTCACAAAAAGATAGAAAAGATAGATCAACGCCTTAGAAATAAGCCTCTTCGAGGGGGCACCCTCCTTTACATCACACAAATGAACAACCCTTAGATGATTCAAATGACAGAACCTCCTCTCTATATATAGGAGTCTACGGGGTCACAATATAACCAATCCGACCTAACAATAATATAAAGACCCAAAAATAACAATAGAGGGATTCTATGGAGCACAATAATAATAATATGGGGACAATAGGAGCACAATAATAACAATAAGGGATACAACAACAATAGTAATGGGGGATCACTAATATTATAGGGACCTAACATGCCCCTCTCCTTCAAAAAAGTGTTGTCTTCAATGCTTGAGTAGTTCTGGATGCTTCTATATAAAATTCTCATCCTCCCATGTGGAATCTTCAACAGGTAAGTTATTCCACTTGATGAGATACTCTGAAATTGATCTATTTCGTAGCTCTCTAGTTCTTGTTTCTTTGACTACTTGAGGTTCCAATATGATTTTTCCTTCCTCATCAAGTTCTGGTAATATTGTCTGAACTGGAAGCTTGTCACCTATAACCTTATTTAAACATGAAACATGGAAAACTAGGTGCACTTGAGAAGTTGCAGGAAGCTCCAATTTGTATGGCATAGTACCTATCTTTTGCAACACCTTGTACGTACCATAATACTTTGGTGATAATTTGTCATCCTTCTTAGCTTGCTGAGGGACATTTTTTTATATGGTTGTAGCCGTACGAATACCCAATCACCTACATCAAAACTTATTGTGTTGCAACGTTGATGTGCCTACTATTTCATTCTATTATGTGCCAAGGTGAGGTTATCCTTTAAGAGTTGGAGAACTTGTTGTTGATGCTCGATATGATCTTCCACTGCTTGAACCTTATAATTTTCTCTTAAATATGATGTGATGGATGGTGGATGATATCCATAAAGTGCCATAAATGGGGTCATTTTTGCTACAATATGGAAGGAAGTGTTATACCACCATTCAGCCAGAGGAAACCATTTGACCCATTGTGTCTGTTTATCAGATACAAAGCAACAAAGATATCCTTCCAAACATTTGTTTACTATATTAGTTTGCACATCAGATTGAGGATGATAAGATGAGCTATGAGCTCATTGAATACCAAAACAAGAAAATAATTCTGTCCAAAAATTTCCAATGAAAATGGGATCTCTGTCACTTACAATAATCTTTGGGTTTCCATGTAGCTTTTGAATTGTTTCTATAAATGCAGTAGAAACTGCACTTGCTTTAAATGGATGAGATAATGCACAAAAGTGTGCATACTTGGTAAGTATGTCCACTACCACCATGATAACACTCTTTCCTTCGGACTTGGGTAAACTTGTGATAAAATCCATTGAAATCTCCTCCCAACATTGGATTGGAATGGATAAAGGTTGTAATAGTCCTAGAGTCTTAATTGTTTCAACTTTATTTTGTTGGCAAATCAAACATTCCGCCATAAACTTTTGAATATCTGATTTAAGGCCATCCCAAAAAAAATCCTTCTTAACCCTATGGTAGATTTTTAGAAATCCTGAGTGTCCTCCTAAGGGAGAGCTATGCAATTCTCTAGGAATCTTTTGTTTGAGTTCGGAATTCTTACATATGTATACCCCAATCCTTGTACCATAACGAATCATTTTTCCAGATAAATGTATTCAATGTACTGGGATCTTGTTGTATCTTTTAAATGAGTGCCCACACTTCCGCGTCATTCTTCCATTCATCCCTTGCTTCGTTTATCCAATCTAGTTGGATAATAGAAATAGCACAAAGAAATGCTTCGACATCCTCACCCTTTCTTGAGAGTGCATCTGCCACAGCATTTTGCTTCATTTTTGTAGATGATTTCAAAGTAATAACCCAACATCTTTGTGACCCATTTTTGTTGTTGTTTTGAAGATAATATTTGTTCTAAAAAGTATTTAAGACTATCATGATCTATTTTTACCTTGAAGTGTCTTCCCATTAGGTAGGGTCACCATTTCTTAAGTGCATGTAGTATTGCCAACATTTCCTTCTCATAAATAGCTTTGTGTAAATACTTTCCTTTGACTGGACAACTTTCGAAAGGAATGGGTCTTTCTTCTTGCATTAAAATAGCATCGATTCCATTTCTTGAGGCATCACATTCCACAATAAAGGTTTTTGTGAAGTCTGGTGTAGCTAAGAGTGGTGCTTGGCACATTGCCTCTTTAATATGTTCAAAGGCCTTTGTTGCTTGTGAAATCCATGAAAATGCATCTTTCTTCAATAATGTTGTTATTGGTGCTACTATTCTCCCATAATTCTTAACAAACTTGCGATAATACCCTGTCAACCCAAGAAATCCTCGTAGATGCTTTATGGGTGTGGGGATTTTCCATTTCTTAATGGTTTTAATTTTTCTAGAGTCTACCTTAACACCTTCATGAGATACAATATGACCCAGATATTCCACCTCTTATACTCCAAAGAAACATTTGGAGATTTTTGAATATAATTGTTTCTCCTCCAATAGTTTGAGCACCATGTCAACATGTTGGACGTGATCCTTCCAAAACTTGCTCTAGATTAGCATATCATCATAAAATACTAACACAAATTTTCTAAGGAAGGGTTTGAAAATGGAATTCATGAAACCTTGAAATGTAGAAGGTGCATTAGTAAGGCCAAAAGGCATGACCAAAAATTCTTAATGACCCTCGTGATTTCTAAATGTTGTTTTTGGAATGTCTTCAGTCTTCATTCTGATTTGATGATATCCTGAACGAAGATACAACTTGGTGAAGTAAATTGATCCATGCAATTCGTCCAATAATTCATCAATGACAGGAATGGGAAATTTATCTTTAATAGTGAGCTTGTTTAGCTCCCTATAATCTGGACACATGTGCCATGATCCATCCTTCTTGTGAACTAATACTACTGGAGCAAAGAAAGAACTTTGACTAGGTTGAATTATACTAGCCTCTAGCATTTCTACAACCATACATTCAATTTCACTCTTTTGGGCATAGGGATATCTGTACGGCCTGATGTTTGGAGGAACACTTCCTGGAATCAAATGAATAACATGATCATGATCACGAATAGGTGGGAGACCTTTGGGAGTCTCAAATACCTTGGAATGATTGTCCAAAACTTTTTGGAGATCTAGAGAAATAGATGATTTCGATGTGGGAACCTGTAGCGAACATAATTATGTAATTACACCACGTTGTTACTTCTTTAGAAGATTTGTCATACCGTTAGAGCTGATTATCTTTATCGATTTCCCTGTAATACCCCTTAATTCAATTTCCTTTCCTTCCGTAGAAAATTTCATCAAAATTTCTTGAAAATTAAAAGCTATTGTACCCAAGGGTTGTAGCCATTGGACTCCTAGTACAACATCAGCACCACCCATTGGAATGGAAATCATTGGGCTATTCAATACATATTCTCCCATGGATAACTTGATATTAAGGCACTTTTCAAAGAAATTTATGGTCCCTCCATTTGCAACCATCACTTGACACTGTGGTGCTAGATATAGGAAGCAATTCAATTCCTTTTCTATCTTACAATGAATAAAATTATGGGTACTTCCCAAATAAATCAACACTATTACCTTTTTCTTCTTTGATATGTCCTTCTATCTTCATAGTTTGAGGAGTGGTAATTCCAGCCAATGCATTACAAGATATGGTCGGATTCATTTCTTCTTTATCGAGGGGTTTTTCCTGGAGTATATCCTCTTCTTTTGACATTTCTTGTTCCTTTTCTTCCTCCTCTTCACAATCTATGTAGAATAATTTCTTCTCAGCACACTTATGACCTTTAGTGTATTTGTTATCACAACTGTAATAAAGCCCTTTTTCTCCTTTTTCTTCCAATTGTTGTAGTGTCAACCTTGTAGGTTGTGGAAGGCTAGGGGTTGCAACACTTCCGTCTTTATAGTTGTGAGTGGTAGGATTCCTAGTTGCCATAATTTTGCTCTCCATTTTTCTTGCTAACCTTAATGCCTTCTCCAATGAATCAGGTTCCCATAGGTGAACCTCATGTTCGATATTATCCTTTAAAATCCCTATGAACACATCAATCCTATGCTCCTCTAGAATATATTTTACCCTTATGTTCAATTTTTGGAAGTGGTCAATGTGCTCCATCATTGAACCCTTTTGCTTCAGATTTATCAATTGGCTAAAAAAGGTGTTGCTTTTTGTATCCTCATAATGTGTTATCATTTATTCGGTAAAAATTGCCCAAGTGACAATTTGTTTACAAGAGCAAACCCATCGATACCATACAAACTGATTTGGTTCCAAATATAAAGTTGCAATAAGTACCTTTTGTGTGTTTTTCACATTATGAAGATCCAAAAATTGCTCCATCTGTAGTATCCATGTTTCGGGATCCTTGCCATCAAACTTCCTCATGTCAATTTTTGGAACATGGTGGGTATTCAATCCAACATTAGAGTCTATGAAATCATGATTAACATTTATTTTGTTCTCATGTGAGGGTGAGATGATGGCCTTATGCTCGGCTACCACCACATCCTTGCCCGTGTGCTCCTCACGTACCTAGGTCATGTCACAACTATCCAATGGTGGATCCAGGTTCTGGATAAATCAACGGTCATCTTTGCACGTGGTTAACCCTACTCCCTCTTCCCTCATCCAGAGACTTCATTTGCCTCATTCACGCATTTGGTAATGAGGTTGTGCCAGAGAGGGTTTTGACCCTTTGCCACCGAGGTGGTCACAATCTGCAACCGCCTAGTGTATCCATCCCCTGGTTTCGTGGTCATAATCACCATCCACCTAGCATATCCATCCCTGGTTTAATGACATGCTACCTCTCATCCAACTATCAGGTGATTTTCCCCAAATCCATCCTACTGCTTTTAAATTTTTCGTGCTACCATCTGTTGTTCAAGTGCTTCTCTGCTTCACGTCACATTGGTTTTCAGGCATTTCACTCTCGTGGTAGTGTTTCAACCCATTTATCACCTTGCACTCAGCTTCTGGGGAGGGTATTAAGGGAAATCTCCTTAATCTTTTCATGGCACATGGTACCTGAAAGGGTTTCTGGTTCAACTTCATTCTCACGTAAATGCGGGTTTTTTCTTTTTATATTAGGTCTATGTGTTTTGTTTATTTTGGTCATTATGGGTTCTTCTTTCTAAATATGAGAAACCTCTCCTACATGTGTGACCCTATTTTTGCTTGGTGACCTAGAGAGGAAATGGGCGGTTTTTCATACTCCACGCTTCAACCCTCAAGTGATTCGCCTCCATTTCAAATCTTTGGGTTAATACTTTGTTCCTTTAGCTTGATGGATTGATTTAACTTCAGGGTTTCATTTTTCTTTCTGGGTTACTGTTGGATTTGGCTAGCAAGGTTATTAACCATTTTCTTGGTTCGTGTAGCATATATATTTTATTTGTTGGTGGGGTGCTACCCATATTATTCCTGGATGCATAAAAATGGTTTTCTCTTGAGGGTGAGGTAATCACTAGATCTGTCCTCATATTCATTTCTTACTTCTTTAATTTTCTTCTAAAATGTAGCGCCACTTTTATTTTTGCAATGACAATGGGTTTGTTGGTAGATGCAGGTGGAATTTTTTTCCCTTCACTACTGCCTATCGTTCCCCTCTGCTTTGGATTCTATGCTCTAGGATTGACCTTCATCTCCTCGCAAGTTGGTACCATGTTTCACAGTTGTGACCTTCATGGTCAGATTTGGACTTTCAGGTATTCTGAGTGTAACCTCAGACTCCAATTCACGATATGGTTGCTATAATTCTCAATTTCGTAGGGTCTCGGTATTTGCCAATTGTTGACACCTAATCTTCATGATTGGGAATTTTATGTAAATAAATAAATTGGGAAGGTGAACAGTCATCGGGAGATGAACTGAAAAATCACTCCCTATTGTATATAACAATGGGTTACCTATGGAATAATACACCAATCATTTTTTTCTGCCTTTGGAGAGTTACTGCCTGGCCTGACATGGTATTAGAGCCAATTCTAAAAATAGTTGTAACTCCCTTATCTCTGCCACTACCTCTGTCCTGAAATGCTCTGCCTCCATTGCATTGCATTCACCTGATTACTCTGTCCTGAGCACTGCTCTACCTCCAGCTATCAATTGAGAGCTACATTGAGCGTCCACCGTGTTGCATTCTATGTGAAGGTGTTTGACCAGTACGCATTGTGATGGGCGTATGTATGCCTTGAAGTGAAAACAGTGAACGGAGATTTGGAATGATGTATGCCTTGAAGTGAAAACAGTGAATGGAGATACCACTATGCAGTGCATTAAAGCTGGTAATTGCTATTTTATTCAATTCTCTAAACTCCTTGAAAGATAAAAGGCTCCTTTGAAAAGCTGAAGTCATATTAACGCGTTGTTGAATTAAAGCTGAAGTCGCAATTTTGTTTATGTTTTGAACACGCTGTGTTGTATATGCCTTGGACGCTATTTGAATAAGCCTGACATTTGAATATGCCTTGAACGTTGTTCGCCTTGGACGCTGTTTGAATAAGTCGGTTCAGCCATTGGATTTATAGTGTATACAACGGTGTTTGTATAAGCCTGACATGGTATACAACGGTGTTTGTATAAGCCTGACATAGTATATGCCTTGAACGATGTTCGCCTTGGACGTTGTTTGAATAAGTCGGTTCAGTCATTGGATTTATAGTGTATACAACGGTGTTTGTATAAGCTCCTGTGTGTCTGCCACCCGTCTCCATGGAAAAATTTGATGAAAATGTAAGTAGCAGCATAAACGTCTAGAATAGAATAGAATAGCCGCCATGAAGAGAAACTCATTCGTGCTGACAGTGGAACGAAACTCCAGAATTTGTTTTTCTGTGTATAATTTTTATGAATTGAACCAGCTTACTTCTCAACGGTGATTCTATCATGGGCATTGACATTTTCCATAGGCGGTGAAAAGCTCTTTGGTTCTAGTTGGAAACGTCTCGCTGTTTATAATATAGCTGATAACATTGACCTTCTTGGTGGATCATGAATTTATCTGATGTAAATAGCATTGAGGCTTTGATATGATCCCGTGGTGCCCTTTTTTAGCTTTTCTTTATGATTGGGTTTTGTATATTACAAATGTGGTACTGTTAAGGATTTAAACACATCATATTATATTGTAAGCAGAAAGGGAGGTTGTCTCATGAATGGATCATGACGGCATTAAAATAGCCTGTACATATGGTGGCTATATTATATGAGGATCCTTGAAGGAATTTGAAGAAACAGTACATAAAAGTATTTGAAAAAAAAAATTGCCCTTTTGAGTACAATTTCACTGTATATCAGCAGAAGTATTTTTTTCTATCAGCAGAAGTTTTTTTTTACAGAATGCATTCAATCATCTCTATGGTAGGAATAGTTCTCACTGGCAAGGAGAACTACCCTGAATGGTCCCGGATGATAAAACACACCCTCATCTTCAATGAGTTGTGGAAGGGAGTGTGTGTCGGAGAAGGAGACAATGACCCTGTGCTGCCTACATCAGACAAAGAGCTCGTCATTTGGGAAAACAAGAATAGCAAATCCTATGCATTAATCGTAGCATCTGTAAATGAAGAAGTAAGTCGCCATATTTCATCATATTCAACTGCCTTTGAAGCTTTACAAAAGCTGAAAGAACTCTATGACTCACATTCTGCACTTGAAGTTGTTCAGCTCATGATTAAACTCTTCACTCTTGAACTGAAAAATAATGATCCTCTTGCTCTTGCATCTGAAGTAAAATCCATAATGCATGATATCAAATCCACTAAGGTTGAGTTGGATATCCCTCTTATTGCTTTTCTCAAGGCACTCTATCCTACTTACTCCAATTATCTTGAGTCTTTACAAGCAAATGGAAATCTTAAAGATATAACCTTTGACTCTCTTGTGAAAAGGTTTGCTGAAAGAGAGAAAGCCTTTGGAAAGAAGGCAATCCCTGAATCTTCTGAAGAGACTGTGTGCCTTGCTCATAAAGAAAAGCATCCTGCTCAAGACTCTACAAGAGGAAGAGGTGGACGAAGAGGAAGAGGAAGATATTTCAGAGGCAGGGGGGGCAGACATTCTCAAGGAGAAAAGGCATATCTGCATTGCATTCGTTGCAAACGAAATGGATCACATGATGCTTCTACATGCAAGCTACCATGGGATAAAATTGAGCAGAAAAGAAACCAGCAGAAAGGTAAAACTGATGATACAGACAAAGGTAAAGCACCTGAATCCGCTCACTATATTGAGGCACAATGTAACATTAGAGTAAATGAAGATTTGTTTAATGCTTCACTTGCTTCTTCGAAAAATGATTGGTTGCTTGATTCAGGAGCAACCTGTCATATGACTCATAGGAAAGATTTTTTTGAAGATTTCACCGACAATGTTGATGGAGCAGTATACTTTGCAGATCAGTCAAAAATCAATCCATCAGGGCTTGGCACAATCAGGCTTAAACTGCCTGGTCTTCCAGACTTTCTTCTGGATCATGTTCTATATCTCCCACAGCTCAAGAGAAACTTGATGTCCTTGGTTCACATCCGCCAGCAAGGTCACTCCATTCATATGTTTGATGGCAAGCTTGAGGTAAGAAAAGCATCTGACCACTCACTTGTCATGAGGGGAATAGAAGAAGAAAGACTTCTCAAACTGCAAGGAACCTCTGTTCATGCACAACATTTCTCATATATTTCTCATCATGAAGAAGGTACACTTCCATCAAGTTTATTATGGCATGCTAGATTTGGACATCTAACTATGACAGTCTCCGCTTATTGAAGAAAAATGGTGTTGCTGGTTTGCCTACAATTCCTAGGAAACATAAGCAATGTGATGCTTGCATTCTAGGAAAGCATAGCAAACAGTCTTTTCATGATTCACATTCAAGAGCACATAGGAAGCTTGAACTCATTCATTCAGATTTATGTGGTCCAATGCCTGTTCCTTCTGCAAATGGAAATAAATATATCATGACATTTATTGATGATTACACTAGAATGTGTTGGGTTTATTTATTGAAGAACAAATCTGATGCTTTTCAAACATTCAAGAATTTTCATAAATGGATTGAAAATAATGCACAATCTCATATTGGGTCTATTCGCACTGATAATGGAAATGAATATACATCAAATGAATTTGAAAACTATCTTCGCCAACATGGGATCAAACATCAAACAACTGTGCCTTATAATCCCCAACAGAATGGTGTAGCTGAAAGAATGAATAGAACAATCTTGAATATGGTACGATCCATGCTTTTCTTCAAAAATGTAAAGATAATGTTTTGGGCTGATGTTGTTCTATGTGCTGCATATATAAAGAATAGATGTCCATCTAATGCTATAAGAAACAAGACTCCTTATGAATTGTGGTATGGACATGTTCCTTCGGTACAACATCTCAGGATCTTTGGTTCCACCTGTTATGCTTTGATACCAAAGGTACATAGAAACAAACTTGGTGCTAGAAGTCGTAAGTGTATCTTCCTGGGGTATTCAAACACCTCCAAAGCATACCGTCTCTATGATGAAGTAAATAAAAAAGTTTGTTGTATCTAGAGATGTAATTTTTCTTGAATCATCCAAATCTGACAATGTTGTTGAGCGGCAACTTGATCGCTTGGATAGATTCGCAAAAACGAAATCATTTCAAGAATTTGATAATCAGATTCCACATCTTGAAGGGGGGATTCCTATACTAGATCAACATGTGGAATCTTCTTCTGAAGAACAATCTCCCCTGCATGAAACTCCAACGACGGATGATGCTTTAAGTGATGTAATTGATAGAATTGGGAGACTCAATCTTGATTCAGTCCCAACTCAATCAACAGAGCAGCCTGGACCATCTCAGAAAGGTCCCCCAAAGTGGCTGACAAAGACACTTGAAAGTGTTCATCCTGATGAAATTGGAAAAACAGGAACCAGAAATTCAAACCGACAAAATGGAGGTGATGTAGATGACTCTAATTCACCTGTTGATATGGATGTTACTTATGATTGTGAATTGAACTTGTCTACAGATTTTGAACCAACTTCCTTCAAAGAAGCTGCTTCTCATGATGAATGGAAAGAAGCGATGCAAAAGGAGTATGATGCTCTCATAAAGAATGGCACTTGGAAGCTGGTTGATCGTCCATTTGGAACCAAACCAATTGGCTGCAAGTGGGTCTACAAGAACAAGTACAAAGCTGATGGCTCACTTTACAAGCACAAAGCTAGGCTTGTGGCAAAAGGTTTTGCACAGAAGGAAGGGGTCGATTATGAGGAAACTTTTGCCCCCACAGCAAAATGGGCCACCATCCGGACACTCTTTTGCACTAGCAGCTCAGAACGGTTGGAAAGTCCATCAAATGGATGTAAAAACTGCCTTCTTGAATGGATATCTAAAAGAGAATGTTTTTATGTCCCAGCCTGAAGGATTTGCTGTGAAAGGACATGAACATAAAGTATGCAAACTTGTGAAATCCTTGTATGGCCTCAAACAAGCACCGCGAGCCTGGTATGAAAAACTAACTGAGCATCTTCTGAAACTCTACTTCAATCATTTTGATCTTGATGATGCAACTTCATTTGTCAAGAAAGTTGGCAAAACAGTTGTGTATCTTGTGGTATATGTAGATGATCTTTTAATGACAGGGAACAATGAAAGCTACCTTGCATCCATAAAGAAGGAATTGGGGAAAAGTTTTGAAATGACTGATTTGGGCTATGTTCATTACTATCCTGGCATTGAAGTAACCCAACATCCAAAATCCATATTTCTTTCTCAAAAGAAATACATTGGAGATTTGTTAAACAGATTTGGCATGACAGAGTGCAATCCTCTTTCTACTCCAATGGAACAAAACTTAAAGCCCACATCTATTGAAGGAAAGGAATTTGAGGATGCAACAAAGTATAGACAGCTTGTAGGAAGTCTCATCTACCTCACTACTACCAGACCAGACATTTCATTTACTGTTGGAATCCTCTCCAGGTTCATGCAAAACCCTTGTGAGGGACATTGGTCTGCTGCAAAAAGAGTTCTAAGGTACTTGAAGGGAACTCAAGACCTTGGAATCAAGTATACACAGGTGGATGACTTCAGCTTGATTGGATACTCTGATTCAGACTTCGATGGAGACAAAGAAACTGGGGTATCTACCTCAGGATATGCTATGAGTCTTGGATCAAGAGTTGTCTCCTGGATATCACACAAACAATCAATTCCAGCAGATTCCACAACAGAAGCAGAATACGTGGCAGCAGCTAAAGCAACGAAAGAAATTGTGTGGCTCAGGAAAATTCTTGAAGATTTGCAGGTAAAACAAGTACAATCAACTCCACTCATGATTGATAACACCTCTGCAATAAAACTGGCCAAGAACCCAAAGTTCCATGATCGAACAAAGCATATCAATACTAAATATCATCTGATTCGACATCATGTTGAGGCCAAAACAATCCATCTCCGTCATTGTTCCACAAATGAGCAAATTGCAGACATCTTCACCAAAGCACTTGGAAAGGAAAAGCTTGAACGATTCAGAATGATGCTTGGACTCACCAACATCCCTTCAGATTAAGGGGGGGAATGTTGACACCTAATATTCATGATTGGGAATTTTATGTAAATAAATAAATTGGGAAGGTGAACAGTCATCGGGAGATGAACTGAACAATCACTGCCTATTGTATATAACAATGGGTTACCTATGGAATAATACACCAATCCGTTTTTTCTGCCTTTGGAGAGTTACTGCCTGGCCTGACACCAATGAATGGCGAGAGTGATCATGGTTGTAATCTAGTGTTGTGTCATTTTTTTTATGGAGAGTGATGGAGTCTTAACCTTGGTTTTTTTGTAACCAATGACATTAATTTGCACCATGATTCTAGTATGATTCTAGTATATTAGAATTACAATATCTGCGTGATGGTAGTTTGGCTCTTCATTGTATTATAATTATAGTAATCTTCGGATGGTGTAAAATTTTGTCCAGTTTAATTTTGAGTTTTATATATATATATATATATATATATATATATATATATATATATATATATGTGTGTGTGTGTGTGTGTGTGTGTGTGTGTGTGTGTGTGTGTGTGTGTGTGTATAACAACTTCTCCAATCATATGTATTTCGATGGCTTATAGGGTGTGAATCCCCTTCTATGGTGGTTGTTCTAACTTTCTGTCAATAATAACATTCTCCCATTAAATTCCTCACATGAACGTAAATGTCTTTTTATTCCACTTACTT
This sequence comes from Pinus tabuliformis, assembly GCA_031772625.1. Taxonomy (NCBI): domain Eukaryota; kingdom Viridiplantae; phylum Streptophyta; class Pinopsida; order Pinales; family Pinaceae; genus Pinus; species Pinus tabuliformis. The sequence goes on from CM062808.1 coordinate 899,290,964, forward strand.
TTGATTTCGTGTTCCCAACTTATGGAAATGTGTGGTGGGTAAAATTTTCTTTTTGGTAGATGATTTAAATTAGAATCTAAGTAGAGTCAATTTTGAAAGTAAAAAATCATGTTCTCATGTATGTATGTATGTATATATATATATATTATCAAAGCAGTCAACACAGTTTGGCATGCTTTCCAGGTCGAATTGCTTCGGCCAAGAACGGGATCGCCCTCCAATGTTATTCAAATGCATGTAATATAGATTGATTATGCATTTTTCAGTAGATAAATCTACTTAATCGCCTGAATGTTTTTTTTCTTTGATATGTGTCTATTACACACAATCGTCCTTGTCAATACTCATTTTCATGTAGGCGTCTAGTACAATTTTCTAGTTAGCCTAGTATGGTTTTGTTAGAATTTACTGGTAGACTCTAAGGGTAGCTACTTCTAGAGCATAGTTCATCGAACAACCTCTCATTGAATTATTCTTCTCCCTTTTACGATTTTGATACTTCCACCTAGCCACTGCTTTTATTATCTCCTTGTAAAGTAAAGGAAAACTTTATAAGACAACCCTCCTTTTGCATGTTAATTACTTACTTCGTTTTTTTATACACGATTGATTATAGTTGTAACTTCACCTACATACCTCTGTATATTTGATTTTTCCTACTAGATCCACACACTAAGTATCTGTGCACTCAATATTGTTATGATTCCATGATCCTATGTATATGCAACATAATACTATAGTAATAAGTACTCGAGACTGTCTATCTTGAGATTGACTTCCTCTAAGAACCCCACTACGAATTCTGACTCTACACCAATATGTAATCTAATATTTTTCCCAGAGAGGTAATATTTATATCTCCTCACAATCGAGTTTGATAATGGTACACTAGTCATAAAAATCAAAGTCACAGAAAAGAGACTATGCTACTTACCCATAACTGTTTCGAAGCTTCAAATTTCATTGTTATCTATTTTTCTTTTAACTATCTATTGTACTATAGATTCATGCAATCACATTTCTTCTATACGTCACTGCATGTAGTTGGTAGTCATAGTTTAACCATAAGCAACACTATATGAAAGCATCCATCCTAATTCAAAATCTTAAAGTAAATACATGGAGAACAATATAAAAATAATAGCAGTGGTGAACTTCTAACAGATATCTTGGTTGGAAAATGAAATGTGGGAAATGTTGTTCCTCCCAACCATGAAGAAAATCCTCTAGTTCCCCCCAAGCTAGAAGCTTGTTCCTTCCTTCAGCAACCTCTTGTTGATTCCAAAATCGTGTCTCATATACATGATTGTCAACAAATTTTTCTCTGGAAGCGTCTTATCTTTCAGGGGTCTTCTCAACCCCTTAGCCTGCGTTGTTTCCTCTTTTGCTTAAAAAATTAAGAAAATTTGTTTTTTTCTCCAATGGCTCCAAAATCTACTTTTCTCTCCCACAAATTTATTCCCTTAGTATTTACCTTCAACTGAGTGGATAATTATATTGAATATCTAATTTTCCGATTCACAATTTTCCCTTTACCACATTTCCCAACTTAAAATCTCAATTATTTATTATAAAAAATCTGATCTACATTCAAATTTTCTTTTTGGTGCCCCCGAGCCAGTTATAACACTATTTTTTGAAACATATGAACATAGAAATATTTACATGAAAAAGAGGGTGTTATTGGAAATAAATAAAAATATTTTTAAAAAGTTAACTAGTACAGCCACATTAAAAATATTAATGTGGTTTGATATAGCTGAAGGCTTCATTTGTATCTATTATTGATAAATATATAACAAAAAAACTTTTATGAAACCACCTCGTAAAAAGATAGAAAAGATAGATCAACGCCTTAGAAATAAGCCTCTTCAAGGGGGCAACCTCCTTTACATTACACAAATGAATATTTCTTAGATGATTCAAATGAAAAAACCTCCTCTCTATATATAGGAGTCTACGGGGTCACAATATAACCAATCCGACCTAACAATAATAATATAAAGACACAAAAATCACAATAGAGGGATTCTATGGGGCACAATAATAATAATATGGGGACAATAGGAGCACAATAATAACAATAAGGGATACAACAACAATAGTAATGGGGGGATCACTAATATTATAGGGACCTAACATGCCCCTCTCCTTCAAAAAAGTGTTGTCTTCAATGCTTGAGTAGTTCTGGATGCTTCTGTATAAAATTCTCATCCTCCCATGTGGAATCTTCAACGGGTAAGTTCTTCCACTTGATGAGATACTCTGAAATTGATCTATTACGTAGCTCTCTAGTTCTTGTTTCTTTGACTACTTCAGGTTCCAATATGATTTTTCCTTCCTCATCAAGTTCTGGAAATATTGTCTGAACTGGAAGCTTGTCACATATAACCTTCTTTAAACATGAAACATGGAAAACTAGGTGCACTTGAGAAGCTGCAGGAAGCTCCAATTTGTATGGCATAGTACCTATCTTTTGCAACACCTTGTACGTACCATAATACTTTGGTGATAATTTGTTATCCTTCTTAGCTTGCTGAGGGACATTTTTTTATATGGCTGTAGCCATACGAATACCCAATCACCTACATCAAAACTTCTTTTGTTGCGACGTTGATCTGCCTACTGTTTCATTCTATTCTGTGCCAAGGTGAGGTTATCCTTTAAGAGTTGGAGAAATTGTTGTTGATGCTCGATATGATCTTCCACTGCTTGAACCTTATAATTTTCTCTTAAATATGATGTGATGGATGGTGGATGATATCCATAAAGTGCCATAAATGGGGTCATTTTTGCTACAATATGGAAGGAAGTGTTATACCACCATTCAGCCAGAGGAAACCATTTGACCCATTGTGTCTGTTTATCAGATACAAAGCAATGAAGATATCCTTCCAAACATTTGTTTACTATATTATTTTGCCCATCAGATTGAGGATGATAAGATGAGCTATGAGCTAACTGAATACCAAGACAAGAAAATAATTTTGTCCAAAAATTTCCAGTGAAAATGGGATCTCTGTCACTTACAATAATCTTTGGGTTTCCATGTAGCTTTTGAATTGTTTCTATAAATGCAGTAGAAACTGTACTTGCTTTAAATGGATGAGATAATGCACAAAAGGGTGCATACTTGGTAAGTCTGTCCACTACCACCATGATAACACTCTTTCCTTCGGACTTGGGTAAACTTGTGATAAAATTCATTGAAATCTCCTCCCAACGTTGGATTGGAATGGATAAAGTCTGTAATAGTCCTAGAGTCTTAATTGTTTCAACTTTATTTTGTTGGCAAATCAAACATTCCGCCACAAACTTTTGAATATCTGAATTCCTGAGTGTCCTCCTAAGGGAGAGTTGTACAATTCTCTAAGAATATTTTGTTTGAGTTCGTAATTCTTACATATGTATACCCCAATCCTTGTACCATAACGAATCATTTTTCCAAATAAATGTATTCAATGTACTGGGATCTTGTTGTATCTTATGAATGAGTGCCCACACTTCCTCGTCATTCTTCCATTCATCCTTTGCTTCGTTTATCCAATCTGGTTGGATAATAGAAATAGCACAAAGAAATGCTTCCACATCCTCATCCTTTCTTGAGAGTGCATCTGCCACAACATTTTGCTTCCATTTTTTGTAGATGATTTCAAAGTCATAACCCAACATCTTTGTGACCCATTTTTGTTGTTGTTCTGAAGATAATATTGGTTCTAAAAACTATTTAAGACTATCATGATCTATTTTTACCTTGAAGTGTCTTCCCATTAGGTAGGGTCACCATTTCTTAAGTGCATGTAGTATTGCCAACATTTCCATCTCATAAATAGCTTTGTGTAAATACTTTCCTTTGACTGGAAAACTTTCGAAAGGAATGGGTCTTTCTTCTTGCATTAAAATAGCATCGATTCCATTTCTTGAGGCATCACATTCCACAATAAAGGTTTTTGTGAAGTCCGGTGTAGCTAAGAGTGGTGCTTGGCGCATTGCCTCTTTAATATGTTCAAAGGCCTTCATTGCTTGTGAAGTCCATGAAAATGCATATTTCTTCAATAATGTTGTTAGTGGTGCTACTATTATCCCATAATTCTTAACAAAATTGCGATAATACCCTTTCAACCCAAGAAATCCTCGTAGATGCTTTACGGGTGTGGGGATTTTCCATTTCTTAATGGTTTTAATTTTGCTAGAGTCTACCTTAACACCTTCATGAGATACAATATGACCCAGATATTCCACCTCTTGTACTCCAAAGAAACATTTGGAGATTTTTGCATATAATTGTTTCTCCTCCAATAGTTTGAGCACCATGTTGGACATGATCCTTCCAAGACTTGCTGTAGATTAGCATATCATCATAAAATACTAACACAAATTTTATAAGGGTTTGAAAATGGAATTCATGAAACCTTGAAATGTAGAAGGTGCATTAGTAAGGCCAAAAGGCATGACCAAAAATTCTTAATGACCCTCGTGATTTCTAAATGTTGTTTTTGGAATGTCTTCAGTCTTCATTCTGATTTGATGATATCCTGAACGAAGATACAACTTGGTGAAGTAAATTGATCCATGCAATTCATCCAATAATTCATCAATGACAGGAATGGGAAATTTATCTTTAATAGTGAGCTTGTTTAGCTCCCTATAATCTGGACACATGTGCCATGATCCATCCTTCTTGTGAACTAATACTACTGGAGCAAAGAAAGAACTTTGACTAGGTTGAATTATACTAGCCTCTAGCATTTCTACAACCATACGTTCAATTTCACTCTTTTGGGCATAGGGATATCTGTACGGCCTGATGTTTGGAGAAACACTTCCTGGAATCAAATGAATAACATGATCATGATCACGAATAGGTGGGAGACCTTTGGGAGTCTCAAATACCTTGGAATGATTGTCCAAAACTTTTTGGAGATCTAGAGAAATAGATGATTTCGATGTGGGAACCTGTAGCGAACATAATTATGTAATTACACCACGTTGTTACTTCTTTAGAAGATTTGTCATACCGTTAGAGCTTATTATCTTTATCGATTTCCCTGTAATACCCCTTAATTCAATTTCCTTTCCTTCCGTAGAAAATTTCATCAAAAGTTCTTGAAAATTAAAAGCTATTGTACCCAAGGGTTGTAGCCATTGGACTCCTAGTACAACATCAGCACCACCCATTGGAATGGAAATCATTGGGCTATTCAATACATATTCTCCCATGGATAACTTGATATTAAGGCACTTTCCAAACAAATTTATGGTCCCTCCATTTGCAACCATCACTTGACACTGTGGTGCTAGATATGGGAAGCAATTCAATTCCTTTTCTATCTTACAATGAATAAAATTATGGGTACTTCCCAAATAAATCAACACTATTACCTTTTTCTTCTTTGATATGTCCTTCTATCTTCATAGTTTGAGGAGTGGTAATTCCAGCCAATGCATTACAAGATATGGTCGGATTCATTTCTTCTTTATCGAGGGGTTTTTCCTGGAGTATATCCTCTTCTTTTGACATTTCTTGTTCCTTTTCTTCCTCCTCTTCACAATCTATGTAGAATAATTTCTTCTCAGCACACTTATGACCTTTAGTGTATTTGTTATCACAACTGTAATAAAGCCCTTTTTCTCCTTTTTCTTCCAATTGTTGTAGTGTCAACCTTGTAGGTTGTGGAAGGCTAGGGGTTGCAACACTTCTGTCTTTATAGTTGTGAGTGGTAGGATTCCTGGTTGCCATAATTTTGCTCTCCATTTTTCTTGCTAACCTTAATGCCTTCTCCAATGAATCAGGTTCCCAAAGGTGAACCTCATGTTCGATATTATCCTTTAAAGTCCCTATGAACACATCAATCCTATGCTCCTCTAGAATATATTTTACCCTTATGTTCAATTTTTGGAAGTGGTCAATGTGCTCCATCATTGAACCCTTTTGCTTCAGATTTATCAATTGGCTAAAAAAGGTGTTGCTTTTTGTATCCTCATAATGTGTTATCATTTATTCGGTAAAAATTGCCCAAGTGACAATTTTTTTACAAGAGCAAACCCATCGATACCATACAAACTGATTTGGTTCCAAATATAAAGTTGCAATAGGTACCTTTTGTGTGTTTTTCACATTATGAAGATCCAAAAATTGCTCCATCTGTAGTATCCATGTTTCGGGATCCTTGCCATCAAACTTCCTCATGTCAATTTTTGGAACATGGTGGGTCTTCAATCCAACATTAGAGTCTATGAAATCATGATTAACATTTATTTTGTTCTCATGTGAGGGTGAGATGATGGCCCTATGCTCGGCTACCACCACATCCTTGCCCGTGTGCTCCTCACGTACCTAGGTCATGTCACAACTATCCAATGGTGGATCCAGGTTCTGGATAAATCAACGGTCATCTTTGCACGTGGTTAACCCTACTCCCTCTTCCCTCATCCAGAGACTTCATTTGCCTCATTCACGCATTTGGTAATGAGGTTGTGCCAGAGAGGATTTTGACCCTTTGCCACCGAGGTGGTCACAATCTGCAGCCGCCTAGTGTATCCATCCCCTGGTTTCGTGGTCATAATCACCATCCACCTAGCATATCCATCCCTGGTTTCATGACATGCTACCTCTCATCCAACTATCAGGTGATTTTCCCCAAATCCATCCTACTGCTTTTAAATTTTTCGTGCTACCATCTGTTGTTCAAGTGCTTCTCTGCTTCACGTCACATTGGTTTTCAGGCATTTCACTCTCGTGGTAGTGTTTCAACCCATTTATCACCTTGCACTCAGCTTCTGGGGAGGGTATTAAGGGAAATCTCCTTAATCTTTTCATGGAACATGGTACCTGAAAGGGTTTCTGGTTCAACTTCATTCTCACGTAAATGCGGGTTTTTTCTTTTTATATTAGGTCTATGTGTTTTGTTTATTTTGGTCATTATGGGTTCTTCTTTCTAAATATGAGTAACCTCTCCTACATGTGTGACCCTATTTTTGCTTGGTGACCTAGAGAGGAAATGGGCGGTTTTTCATACTCCACGCTTCCACCCTCAAGTGATTCGCCTCCATTTCAAATCTTTGGGTTAATACTTTGTTCCTTTAGCTTGATGGATTGATTTAACTTCAGGGTTTCATTTTTCTTTCTGGGTTACTGTTGGATTTGGCTAGCAAGGTTATTAACCATGTTCTTGGTTCGTGTAGCATATATATTTTATTTGTTGGTGGGGTGCTACCCATATTATTCCTGGATGCATAAAAATGGTTTTCTCTTGAGGGTGAGGTAATCACTAGATCTGTCCTCATATTCATTTCTTACTTCTTTAATTTTCTTCTAAAATGTAGCGCCACTTTTATTTTTGCAATGACAATGGGTTTGTTGGTAGATGCAGGTGGAATTTTTTTCCCTTCACTACTGCCTATCGTTCCCCTCTGCTTTGGATTCTATGCTCTAGGATTGACCTTCATCTCCTCGCAAGTTGGTACCATGTTTCACAGTTGTGACCTTCATGGTCAGATTTGGACTTTCAGGTATTCTGAGTGTAATCTCAGACTCCAATTCACGATATGGTTGCTATAATTCTCAATTTCGTAGGGTCTCGGTATTTGCCAATTGTTGACACCTAATCTTCATGATTGGGAATTTTATGTAAATAAATAAATTGGGAAGGTGAACAGTCATCGGGAGACGAACTGAAAAATCACTCCCTATTGTATATAACAATGGGTTACCTATGGAATAATACACCAATCATTTTTTTCTGCCTTTGGAGAGTTACTGCCTGGCCTGACATGGTATTAGAGCCAATTCTAAAAATAGTTGTAACTCCCTTATCTCTGCCACTACCTCTGTCCTGAAATGCTCTGCCTCCATTGCATTGCATTCACCTGATTACTCTGTCCTGAGCACTGCTCTACCTCCAGCTATCAATTGAGAGCTACATTGAGCGTCCACCGTGTTGAATTCTATGTGAAGGTGTTTGACCAGTACGCATTGTGATGGGCGTATGTATGCCTTGAAGTGAAAACAGTGAACGGAGATTTGGAATGATGTATGCCTTGAAGTGAAAACAGTGAATGGAGATACCACTATGCAGTGCATTAAAGCTGGTAATTGCTATTTTATTCAATTCTTTGAACTCCTTGAAAGATAAATGGCTCCTTTGAAAAGCTGAAGTCATATTAACGCGTTGTTGAATTAAAGCTGAAGTCGCATTTTTGTTTATGTTTTGAACACGCTGTGTTGTATATGCCTTGGACGCTATTTGAATAAGCCTGACATTTGAATATGCCTTGAACGTTGTTCGCCTTGGACGTTGTTTGAATAAGTCGGTTCAGCCATTGGATTTATATTGTATACAACGGTGTTTGTATAAGCCTGACATGGTATACAACGGTGTTTGTATAAGCCTGACATAGTATATGCCTTGAACGATGTTCGCCTTGGACGTTGTTTGAATAAGTCGGTTCAGTCATTGGATTTATAGTGTATACAACGGTGTTTGTATAAGCTCCTGTGTGTCTGCCACCCGTCTCCATGGAAAAATTTGATGAAAATGTAAGTAGCAGCATAAACGTCTAGAATAGAATAGAACAGCCGCCATGAAGAGAAACTCATTCGTGCTGACAGTGGAACGAAACTCCAGAATTTGTTTTTCTGTGTATAATTTTTATGAATTGAACTAGCTTACTTCTCAACGGTGATTCTATCATGGGCATTGACATTTTCCATAGGCGGTGAAAAGCTCTTTGGTTCTAGTTCGAAACGTCTAGCTCTTTATAATATAGCTGATAACATTTACCTTCTTGGTGGATCATGAATTTATCTGATGTAAATAGCATTGAGGCTTTGATATGATCCCGTGGTGCCCTTTTTTAGCTTTTGTTTATGATTGGGTTTTGTATATTACAAATGTGGTACTGTTAAGGATTTAAACACATCATATTATATTGTAAGCAAAAAGGGAGGTTGTCTCATGAATGGATCATGACGGCATTAAAATAGCCTGTACATATGGTGGCTATATTATATGAGGATCCTTGAAGGAATTTGAAGAAACAGTACATAAAAGTATTTGAAAAAAAAAATTTCCCTTTTGAGTACAATTTCACTGTATATCAGCAGAAGTATTTTTTTCTATCAGCAGAAGTTTTTTTTTACAGAATGCATTCAATCATCTCTATGGTAGGAATAGTTCTCACTGGCAAGGAGAACTACCCTGAATGGTCCCGGATGATAAAACACACCCTCATCTTCAATGAGTTGTGGAAGGGAGTGTGTGTCGGAGAAGGAGACAATGACCCTGTGCTGCCTACATCAGACAAAGAGCTCGTCATTTGGGAAAACAAGAATAGCAAATCCTATGCATTAATCGCAGCATCTGTAAATGAAGAAGTAAGTCGCCATATTTCATCATATTCAACTGCCTTTGAAGCTTTACAAAAGCTGAAAGAACTCTATGACTCACATTCTGCACTTGAAGTTGTTCAGCTCATGATTAAACTCTTCACTCTTGAACTGAAAAATAATGATCCTCTTGCTCTTGCATCTAAAGTAAAATACATAATGCATGATATCAAATCCACTAAGGTTGAGTTGGATATCCCTCTTATTGCTTTTCTCAAGGCACTCTATCCTACTTACTCCAATTATCTTGAGTCTTTACAAGCAAATGGAAATCTTAAAGATATAACCTTTGACTCTCTTTTGAAAAAGTTTGCTGAAAGAGAGAAAGCCTTTGGAAAGAAGGCAATCCCTGAATCTTCTGAAGAGACTGTGTGCCTTGCTCATAAAGAAAAGCATCCTGCTCAAGACTCTACAAGAGGAAGAGGTGGACGAAGAGGAAGAGGAAGATATTTCAGAGGCAGGGGGGGCAGACATTCTCAGGGAGAAAAGGCATATCTGCATTGCATTCGTTGCAAACGAAATGGATCACATGATGCTTCTACATGCAAGCTACCATGGGATAAAATTAAGCAGAAAAGAAACCAGCAGAAAGGTAAAACTGATGATACAGACAAAGGTAAAGCACCTGAATCCGCTCACTATATTGAGGCACAATGTAACATTAGAGTAAAGGAAGATTTGTTTAATGCTTCACTTGCTTCTTCGAAAAATGATTGGTTGCTTGATTCAGGAGCAACCTGTCATATGACTCATAGGAAAGATTTTTTTGAAGATTTCACCGACAATGTTGATGGAGCAGTATACTTTGCAGATCAGTCAAAAATCAATCCATCAGGGCTTGGCACAATCAGGCTTAAACTGCCTGGTCTTCCAGACTTTCTTCTGGATCATGTTCTATATCTCCCACAGCTCAAGAGAAACTTGATGTCCTTGGTTCACATCCGCCAGCAAGGTCACTCCATTCATATGTTTGATGGCAAGCTTGAGGTAAGAAAAGCATCTGACCACTCACTTGTCATGAGGGGAATAGAAGAAGAAAGACTTCTCAAACTGCAAGGAACCTCTGTTCATGCACAACATTTCTCATATATTTCTCATCATGAAGAAGGTACACTTCCATCAAGTTTATTATGGCATGCTAGATTTGGACATCTAACTATGACAGTCTCCGCTTATTGAAGAAAAATGGTGTTGCTGGTTTGCCTACAATTCCTAGGAAACATAAGCAATGTGATGCTTGCATTCTAGGAAAGCATAGCAAACAGTCTTTTCATGATTCACATTCAAGAGCACATAGGAATCTTGAACTCATTCATTCAGATTTATGTGGTCCAATGCCTGTTCCTTCTGCAAATGGAAATAAATATATCATGACATTTATTGATGATTACACTAGAATGTGTTGGGTTTATTTATTGAAGAACAAATCTGATGCTTTTCAAACATTCAAGAATTTCCATAAATGGATTGAAAATAATGCACAATCTCATATTGGGTCTATTCGCACTGATAATGGAAATGAATATACATCAAATGAATTTGAAAACTATCTTCGCCAACATGGGATCAAACATCAAACAACTGTGCCTTATAATCCCCAACAGAATGGTGTAGCTGAAAGAATGAATAGAACAATCTTGAATATGGTACGATCCATGCTTTTCTTCAAAAATGTAAAGATAATGTTTTGGGCTGATGCTGTTCTATGTGCTGCATATATAAAGAATAGATGTCCATCTAATGCTATAAGAAACAAGACTCCTTATGAATTGTGGTATGGACATGTTCCTTCGGTACAACATCTCAGGATCTTTGGTTCCACCTGTTATGCTTTGATACCAAAGGTACATAGAAACAAACTTGGTGCTAGAAGTCGTAAGTGTATCTTCCTGGGGTATTCAAACACCTCCAAAGCATACCGTCTCTATGATGAAGTAAATAAAAAAGTTTGTTGTATCTAGAGATGTAATTTTTCTTGAATCATCCAAATCTGACAATGTTGTTGAGCGGCAACTTGATCGCTTGGATAGATTCGCAAAAACGAAATCATTTCAAGAATTTGATAATCAGATTCCACATCTTGAAGGGGGGATTCCTATACTAGATCAACATGTGGAATCTTCTTCTGAAGAACAATCTCCCCTGCATGAAATTCCAACGACGGATGATGCTTTAAGTGATGTAATTGATAGAATTGGGAGACTCAATCTTGATTCAGTCCCAACTCAATCAACAGAGCAGCCTGGACCATCTCAGAAAGGTCCCCCAAAGTGGCTGACAAAGACACTTGAAAGTGTTCATCCTGATGAAATTGGAAAAACAGGAACCAAAAATTCAAACCGACAAAATGGAGGTGATGTAGATGACTCTAATTCACCTGTTGATATGGATGTTACTTATGATTGTGAATTGAACTTGTCTACAGATTTTGAACCAACTTCCTTCAAAGAAGCTTCTTCTCATGATGAATGGAAAGAAGCGATGCAAAAGGAGTATGATGCTCTCATAAAGAATGGCACTTGGAAGCTGGTTGATCCTCCATTTGGAACCAAACCAATTGGCTGCAAGTGGGTCTACAAGAACAAGTACAAAGCTGATGGCTCACTTTACAAGCACAAAGCTAGGCTTGTGGCAAAAGGTTTTGCACAGAAGGAAGGGGTCGATTATGAGGAAACTTTTGCCCCCACAGCAAAATGGGCCACCATCCGGACACTCTTTTGCACTAGCAGCTCAGAACGGTTGGAAAGTCCATCAAATGGATGTAAAAACTGCCTTCTTGAATGGATATCTAAAAGAGAATGTTTTTATGTCCCAGCCTGAAGGATTTGTTGTGAAAGGACATGAACATAAAGTATGCAAACTTGTGAAATCCTTGTATGGCCTCAAACAAGCACCGCGAGCCTGGTATGAAAAACTAACTGAGCATCTTCTGAAACTCTACTTCAATCATTTTGATCTTGATGATGCAACTTCATTTGTCAAGAAAGTTGGCAAAACAGTTGTGTATCTTGTGGTATATGTAGATGATCTTTTAATGACAGGGAACAATGAAAGCTACTTTGCATCCATAAAGAAGGAATTGGGGAAAAGTTTTGAAATGACTGATTTGGGCTATGTTCATTACTATCCTGGCATTGAAGTAACCCAACATCCAAAATCCATATTTCTTTCTCAAAAGAAATACATTGGAGATTTGTTAAACAGATTTGGCATGACAGAGTGCAATCCTCTTTCTACTCCAATGGAACAAAACTTAAAGCCCACATCTATTGAAGGAAAGGAATTTGAGGATGCAACAAAGTATAGACAGCTTGTAGGAAGTCTCATCTACCTCACTACTACCAGACCAGACATTTCATTTACTGTTGGAATCCTCTCCAGGTTCATGCAAAACCCTTGTGAGGGACATTGGTCTGCTGCAAAAAGAGTTCTAAGGTACTTGAAGGGAACTCAAGACCTTGGAATCAAGTATACACAGGTGGATGACTTCAGCTTGATTGGATACTCTGATTCAGACTTCGATGGAGACAAAGAAACTGGGGTATCTACCTCAGGATATGCTATGAGTCTTGGATCAAGAGTTGTCTCCTGGAGATCACACAAACAATCAGTTCCACCAGATTCCACAACAGAAGCAGAATACGTGGCAGCAGCTAAAGCAACGAAAGAAATTGTGTGGCTCAGGAAAATTCTTGAAGATTTGCAGGTAAAACAAGTACAATCAACTCCACTCATGATTGATAACACCTCTGCAATAAAACTGGCCAAGAACCCAAAGTTCCATGATCGAACAAAGCATATCAATACTAAATATCATCTGATTCGACATCATGTTGAGGCCAAAACAATCCATCTCCGTCATTGTTCCACAAATGAGCAAATTGCAGACATCTTCACCAAAGCACTTGGAAAGGAAAAGCTTGAATGATTCAGAATGATGCTTGGACTCACCAACATCCCTTCAGATTAAGGGGGGGAATGTTGACACCTAATATTCATGATTGGGAATTTTATGTAAATAAATAAATTGGGAAGGTGAACAGTCATCGGGAGATGAACTGAACAATCACTGCCTATTGTATATAACAATGGGTTACCTATGGAATAATACACCAATCAGTCTTTTCTGCCTTTGGAGAGTTACTGCCTGGCCTGACACCAATGAATGGCGAGAGTGATCATGGTTGTAATCTAGTGTTGTGTCATTTTTTTTATGGAGAGTGATGGAGTCTTAACCTTGGTTTTTTTGTAACCAATGACATTAATTTGCACCATGATTCTAGTATGATTCTAGTATATTAGAATTACAATATCTGCGTGATGGTAGTTTGGCTCTTCATTGTATTATAATTATAGTAATCTTCGGATGGTGTAAAATTTTGTCCAGTTTAATTTTGAGTTTTATATATATATGTGTGTGTGTGTGTGTGTGTGTGTGTGTGTGTGTGTGTATAACAACTTCTCCAATCATATGTATTTCGATGGCTTATAGGGTGTGAATCCCCTTCTATGGTGGTTGTTCTAACTTTCTGTCAATAATAACATTCTCCCATTAAATTCCTCACATGAACGTAAATGTCTTTTTATTCCACTTACTTTTGATTTCGTGTTCCCAACTTATGGAAATGTGTGGTGGGTAAAATTTTCTTTTTGGTAGATGATTTAAATTAGAATCTAAGTAGAGTCAATTTTGAAAGTAAAAAATCATGTTCTCATGTATGTGTATATATATTATATATATATATATATATATATATATATATATATATATATATATATATATATATATATTTATTTATTTATATTTATATATTATCAAAGCAGTCAACACAGTTTGGCATGCTTTCCAGGTCGAATTGCTTCGGCCAAGAACGGGATCGCCCTCCAATGTTATTCTAATGCATGTAATATAGATTGATTATGCATTTTTCAGTAGATAAATCTACTTAATCGCCTGAATGTTTTTTTTCTTTGATATGTGTCTATTACACACAATCGTCCTTGTCAATACTCATTTTCATGTAGGCGTCTAGTACAATTTTCTAGTTAGCCTAGTATGGTTTTGTTAGAATTTACTGGTAGACTCTAAGGGTAGCTACTTCTAGAGCATAGTTCATCGAACAACCTCTCATTGAATTATTCTTCTCCCTTTTACGATTTTGATACTTCCACCTAGCCACTGCTTTTATTATCTCCTTGTAAAGTAAAGGAAAACTTTATAAGACAACCCTCCTTTTGCATGTTAATTACTTACTTCGTTTTTTTATACACGATTAATTATAGTTGTAACTTCACCTACATACCTCTGTATATTTGATTTTTCCTACTAGATCCACACACTAAGTATCTGTGCACTCAATATTGTTATGATTCCATGATCCTATGTATATGCAACATAATACTATAGTAATCAGTACTCGAGACTGTCTATCTTGAGATTGACTTCCTCTAAGAACCCCACTACGAATTCTGACTCTACACCAATATGTAATCTAATATTTTTCCCAGAGAGGTAATATTTATATCTCCTCACAATCGAGTTTGATAATGGTACACTAGTCATAAAAATCAAAGTCACAGAAAAGAGACTATGCTACTTACCCATAACTGTTTTGAAGCTTCAAATTTCATTGTTATCTATTTTTCTTTTAACTATCTATTGTACTATAGATTCATGCAATCACATTTCTTCTATACGTCACTGCATGTAGTTGGTAGTCATAGTTTAACCATAAGCAACACTATATGAAATCATCCATCCTAATTCAAAATCTTAAAGTAAATACATGGAGAACAATATAAAAATAATAGCAGTGGTGAACTTCTAACAGATATCTTGGTTGGAAAATGAAATGTGGGAAATGTTGTTCCTCCCAACCATGAAGCAAATCCTCTAGTTCCCCCCAATCTAGAAGCTTGTTCCTTCCTTCAGCAACCTCTTGCTGATTCCAAAATCATGTCTCATATACATGATTGTCAACAAATGTTTCTCTGGAAGCGTCTTATCTTTCAGGGGTCTTCTCAACCCCTTAGCCTGCGTTGTTTCCTCTTTTGCTTAAAAAATTAAGAAAATTTGTTTTTTTCTCCAATGGCTCCAAAATCTACTTTTCTCTCCCACAAATTTATTCCCTTAGTATTTACCTTCAACTGAGTGGATAATTATATGAATATCTAATTTTCCGATTCACAATTTTCCCTTTACCACATTTCCCAACTTAAAATCTCAATTATTTATTATAAAAAATCTGATCTACATTCAAATTTTCTTTTTGGTGCCCCCGAGCCAGTTATAACACTATTTTTTGAAACATATGAACATAGAAATATTTACATGAAAAAGAGGGTGTTATTGGAAATAAATAAAAATATTTTTAAAAAGTTAACTAGTACAGCCACATTAAAAATATTAATGTGGTTTGATATAGCCGAAGGCTTCATTTGTATCTATTATTGATAAATATATAACAAAAAAACTTTTATGAAACCACCTCGCAAAAAGATAGAAAAGATAGATCAACGCCTTAGAAATAAGCCTCTTCAAGGGGGCAACCTCCTTTACATTACACAAATGAATATTTCTTAGATGATTCAAATGAAAAAACCTCCTCTCTATATATAGGAGTCTACGGGGTCACAATATAACCAATCCGACCTAACAATAATAATATAAAGACACAAAAATAACAATAGAGGGATTCTATGGGGCACAATAATAATAATATGGGGACAATAGGAGCACAATAATAACAATAAGGGATACAACAACAATAGTAATGGGGGGATCACTAATATTATAGGGACCTAACATGCCCCTCTCCTTCAAAAAAGTGTTGTCTTCAATGCTTGAGTAGTTCTGGATGCTTCTGTATAAAATTCTCATCCTCCCATGTGGAATCTTCAACGGGTAAGTTCTTCCACTTGATGAGATACTCTGAAATTGATCTATTACGTAGCTCTCTAGTTCTTGTTTCTTTGACTACTTCAGGTTCCAATATGATTTTTCCTTCCTCATCAAGTTCTGGAAATATTGTCTGAACTGGAAGCTTGTCACATATAACCTTCTTTAAACATGAAACATGGAAAACTAGGTGCACTTGAGAAGCTGCAGGAAGCTCCAATTTGTATGGCATAGTACCTATCTTTTGCAACACCTTGTACGTACCATAATACTTTGGTGATAATTTGTTATCCTTCTTAGCTTGCTGAGGGACATTTTTTTATATGGCTGTAGCCATACGAATACCCAATCACCTACATCAAAACTTATTTTGTTGCGACGTCGATCTGCCTACTGTTTCATTCTATTCTGTGCCAAGGTGAGGTTATCCTTTAAGAGTTGGAGAAATTGTTGTTGATGCTCGATATGATCTTCCACTGCTTGAACCTTATAATTTTCTCTTAAATATGATGTGATGGATGGTGGATGATATCCATAAAGTGCCATAAATGGGGTCATTTTTGCTACAATATGGAAGGAAGTGTTATACCACCATTCAGCCAGAGGAAACCATTTGACCCATTGTGTCTGTTTATCAGATACAAAGCAATGAAGATATCCTTCCAAACATTTTTTTACTATATTATTTTGCCCATCAGATTGAGGATGATAAGATGAGCTATGAGCTAACTGAATACCAAGACAAGAAAATAATTTTGTCCAAAAATTTCCAGTGAAAATGGGATCTCTGTCACTTACAATAATCTTTGGGTTTCCATGTAGCTTTTGAATTGTTTCTATAAATGCAGTAGAAACTGTACTTGCTTTAAATGGATGAGATAATGCACAAAAGGGTGCATACTTGGTAACTCTGTCCACTACCACCGTGATAACACTCTTTCCTTCGGACTTGGGTAAACTTGTGATAAAATTCATTGAAATCTCCTCCCAACGTTGGATTGGAATGGATAAAGTCTGTAATAGTCCTAGAGTCTTAATTGTTTCAACTTTATTTTGTTGGCAAATCAAACATTCCGCCACAAACTTTTGAATATCTGAATTCCTGAGTGTCCTCCTAAGGGAGAGTTGTACAATTCTCTAAGAATATTTTGTTTGAGTTCGTAATTCTTACATATGTATACCCCAATCCTTGTACCATAACGAATCATTTTTCCAAATAAATGTATTCAATGTACTGGGATCTTGTTGTATCTTATGAATGAGTGCCCACACTTCCTCGTCATTCTTCCATTCATCCTTTGCTTCGTTTATCCAATCTGGTTGGATAATAGAAATAGCACAAAGAAATGCTTCCACATCCTCATCCTTTCTTGAGAGTGCATCTGCCACAACATTTTGCTTCCGTTTTTTGTAGATGATTTCAAAGTCATAACCCAACATCTTTGTGACCCATTTTTGTTGTTGTTCTGAAGATAATATTTGTTCTAAAAAGTATTTAAGACTATCATGATCTATTTTTACCTTGAAGTGTCTTCCCATTAGGTAGGGTCACCATTTCTTAAGTGCATGTAGTATTGCCAACATTTCCATCTCATAAATAGCTTTGTGTAAATACTTTCCTTTGACTGGACAACTTTCGAAAGGAATGGGTCTTTCTTCTTGCATTAAAATAGCATTGATTCCATTTCTTGAGGCATCATATTCCACAATAAAGGTTTTTGTGAAGTCCGGTGTAGCTAAGAGTGGTGCTTGGCGCATTGCCTCTTTAATATGTTCAAAGGCCTTAATTGCTTGTGAAGTCCATGAAAATGCATATTTCTTCAATAATGTTGTTAGTGGTGCTACTATTATCCCATAATTCTTAACAAAATTGCGATAATACCCTTTCAACCCAAGAAATCCTCGTAGATGCTTTACGGGTGTGGGGATTTTCCATTTCTTAATGGTTTTAATTTTGCTAGAGTCTACCTTAACACCTTCATGAGATACAATATGACCCAGATATTCCACCTCTTGTACTCCAAAGAAACATTTGGAGATTTTTACATATAATTGTTTCTCCTCCAATAGTTTGAGCACCATGTCAACATGTTGGACATGATCCTTCCAAGACTTGCTGTAGATTAGCATATCATCATAAAATACTAAAACAAATTTTATAAGGGTTTGAAAATGGAATTCATGAAACCTTGAAATGTAGAAGGTGCATTAGTAAGGCCAAAAGGCATGACCAAAAATTCTTAATGACCCTCGTGATTTCTAAATGTTGTTTTTGGAATGTCTTCAGTCTTCATTTTGATTTGATGATATCCTGAACGAAGATACAACTTGGTGAAGTAAATTGATCCATGCAATTCATCCAATAATTCATCAATGACAGGAATGGGAAATTTATCTTTAATAGTGAGCTTGTTTAGCTCCCTATAATCTGGACACATGTGCCATGATCCATCCTTCTTGTGAACTAATACTACTGGAGCAAAGAAAGAACTTTGACTAGGTTGAATTATACTAGCCTCTAGCATTTCTACAACCATACGTTCAATTTCACTCTTTTGGGCATAGGGATATCTGTACGGCCTGATGTTTGGAGGAACACTTCCTGGAATCAAATGAATAACATGATCATGATCACGAATAGGTGGGAGACCTTTGGGAGTCTCAAGTACCTTGGGATGATTGTCCAAAACTTTTTGGAGATCTAGAGAAATAGATGATTTCGATGTGGGAACCTGTAGCGAACATAATTATGTAATTACACCACGTTGTTACTTCTTTAGAAGATTTGTCATACCGTTAGAGCTGATTATCTTTATCGATTTCCCTGTAATACCCCTTAATTCAATTTCCTTTCCTTCCGTAGAAAATTTCATCAAAAGTTCTTGAAAATTAAAAGCTATTGTACCCAAGGGTTGTAGCCATTGGACTCCTAGTACAACATCAGCACCACCCATTGGAATGGAAATCATTGGGCTATTCAATACATATTCTCCCATGGATAACTTGATATTAAGGCACTTTCCAAAGAAATTTATGGTCCCTCCATTTGCAACCATCACTTGACACTATGGTGCTAGATATAGGAAGCAATTCAATTCCTTTTCTATCTTACAATGAATAAAATTATGGGTACTTCCCAAATAAATCAACACTATTACCTTTTTCTTCTTTGATATGTCCTTCTATCTTCATAGTTTGAGGAGTGGTAATTCCAGCCAATGCATTACAAGATATGGTCGGATTCATTTCTTCTTTATCGAGGGGTTTTTCCTGGAGTATATCCTCTTCTTTTGACATTTCTTGTTCCTTTTCTTCCTCCTCTTCACAATCTATGTAGAATAATTTCTTCTCAGCACACTTATGACCTTTAGTGTATTTGTTATCACAACTGTAATAAAGCCCTTTTTCTCCTTTTTCTTCCAATTGTTGTAGTGTCAACCTTGTAGGTTGTGGAAGGCTAGGGGTTGCAACACTTCCGTCTTTATAGTTGTGAGTGGTAGGATTCCTGGTTGCCATAATTTTGCTCTCCATTTTTCTTGCTAACCTTAATGCCTTCTCCAATGAATCAGGTTCCCAAAGGTGAACCTCATGTTCGATATTATCCTTTAAAGTCCCTATGAACACATCAATCCTATGCTCCTCTAGAATATATTTTACCCTTATGTTCAATTTTTGGAAGTGGTCATTGTGCTCCATCATTGAACCCTTTTGCTTCAGATTTATCAATTGGCTAAAAAAGGTGTTGCTTTTTGTATCCTCATAATGTGTTATCATTTATTCGGTAAAAATTGCCCAAGTGACAATTTTTTTACAAGAGCAAACCCATCGATACCATACAAACTGATTTGGTTCCAAATATAAAGTTGCAATAGGTACCTTTTGTGTGTTTTTCACATTATGAAGATCCAAAAATTGCTCCATCTGTAGTATCCATGTTTCGGGATCCTTGCCATCAAACTTCCTCATGTCAATTTTTGGAACATGGTGGGTCTTCAATCCAACATTAGAGTCTATGAAATCATGATTAACATTTATTTTGTTCTCATGTGAGGGTGAGATGATGGCCCTATGCTCGGCTACCACCACATCCTTGCCCGTGTGCTCCTCACATACCTAGGTCATGTCACAACTATCCAATGGTGGATCCAGGTTCTGGATAAATCAACGGTCATCTTTGCACGTGGTTAACCCTACTCCCTCTTCCCTCATCCAGAGACTTCATTTGCCTCATTCACGCATTTGGTAATGAGGTTGTGCCAGAGAGGATTTTGACCCTTTGCCACCGAGGTGGTCACAATCTGCAGCCGCCTAATGTATCCATCCCCTCGTTTCGTGGTCATAATCACCATCCACCTAGCATATCCATCCTTGGTTTCATGACATGCTACCTCTCATCCAACTATCAGGTGATTTTCCCCAAATCCATCCTACTGCTTTTAAATTTTTCGTGCTACCATCTGTTGTTCAAGTGCTTCTCTGCTTCACGTCACATTGGTTTTCAGGCATTTCACTCTCGTGGTAGTGTTTCAACCCATTTATCACCTTGCACTCAGCTTCTGGGGAGGGTATTAAGGGAAATCTCCTTAATCTTTTCATGGAACATGGTACCTGAAAGGGTTTCTGGTTCAACTTCATTCTCACGTAAATGCGGGTTTTTTCTTTTTATATTAGGTCTATGTGTTTTGTTTATTTTGGTCATTATGGGTTCTTCTTTCTAAATATGAGTAACCTCTCCTACATGTGTGACCCTATTTTTGCTTGGTGACCTAGAGAGGAAATGGGCGGTTTTTCATACTCCACGCTTCCACCCTCAAGTGATTCGCCTCCATTTCAAATCTTTGGGTTAATACTTTGTTCCTTTAGCTTGATGGATTGATTTAACTTCAGGGTTTCATTTTTCTTTCTGGGTTACTGTTGGATTTGGCTAGCAAGGTTATTAACCATGTTCTTGGTTCGTGTAGCATATATATTTTATTTGTTGGTGGGGTGCTACCCATATTATTCCTGGATGCATAAAAATGGTTTTCTCTTGAGGGTGAGGTAATCACTAGATCTATCCTCATATTCATTTCTTACTTCTTTAATTTTCTTCTAAAATGTAGCGCCACTTTTATTTTTGCAATGACAATGGGTTTGTTGGTAGATGCAGGTGGAATTTTTTTCCCTTCACTACTGCCTATCGTTCCCCTCTGCTTTGAATTCTATGCTCTAGGATTGACCTTCATCTCCTCGCAAGTTGGTACCATGTTTCACAGTTGTGACCTTCATGGTCAGATTTGGACTTTCAGGTATTCTGAGTGTAACCTCAGACTCCAATTCACGATATGGTTGCTATAATTCTCAATTTCGTAGGGTCTCGGTATTTGCCAATTGTTGACACCTAATCTTCATGATTGGGAATTTTATGTAAATAAATAAATTGGGAAGGTGAACAGTCATCGGGAGATGAACTGAACAATCACTCCCTATTGTATATAACAATGGGTTACCTATGGAATAATACACCAATCATTTTTTTCTGCCTTTGGAGAGTTACTGCCTAGCCTGACATGGTATCAGAGCCAATTCTAAAAATAGTTGTAACTCCCTTATCTCTGCCACTACCTCTGTCCTGAAATGCTCTGCCTCCATTGCATTGCATTCACCTGATTACTCTGTCCTGAGCACTGCTCTACCTCCAGCTATCAATTGAGAGCTACATTGAGCGTCCACCGTGTTGAATTCTATGTGAAGGTGTTTGACCAGTACGCATTGTGATGGGCGTATGTATGCCTTGAAGTGAAAACAGTGAACGGAGATTTGGAATGATGTATGCCTTGAAGTGAAAACAGTGAATGGAGATACCACTATGCAGTGCATTAAAGCTGGTAATTGCTATTTTATTCAATTCTCTGAACTCCTTGAAAGATAAATGGCTCCTTTGAAAAGCTGAAGTCATATTAACGCGTTGTTGAATTAAAGCTGAAGTCGCATTTTTGTTTATGTTTTGAACACGCTGTGTTGTATATGCCTTGGACGCTATTTGAATAAGCCTGACATTTGAATATGCCTTGAACGCTGTTCGCCTTGGACGTTGTTTGAATAAGTCGGTTCAGCCATTGGATTTATATTGTATACAAAGGTGTTTGTATAAGCCTGACATGGTATACAACGGTGTTTGTATAAGCCTGACATAGTATATGCCTTGAACGATGTTCGCCTTGGACGTTGTTTGAATAAGTCGGTTCAGTCATTGGATTTATAGTGTATACAACGGTGTTTGTATAAGCTCCTGTGTGTCTGCCACCCGTCTCCATGGAAAAATTTGATGAAAATGTAAGTAGCAGCATAAACGTCTAGAATAGAATAGAATAGCCGCCATGAAGAGAAACTCATTCGTGCTGACAGTGGAACGAAACTCCAGAATTTGTTTTTCTGTGTATAATTTTTATGAATTGAACCAGCTTACTTCTCAACGGTGATTCTATCATGGGCATTGACATTTTCCATAGGCGGTGAAAAGCTCTTTGGTTCTAGTTGGAAACGTCTGGCTTTTTATAATATAGCTGATAACATTGACCTTCTTGGTGGATCATGAATTTATCTGATGTAAATAGCATTGAGGCTTTGATATGATCCCGTGGTGCCCTTTTTTAGCTTTTGTTTATGATTGGGTTTTGTATATTACAAATGTGGTACTGTTAAGGATTTAAACACATCATATTATATTGTAAGCAAAAAATGAGGTTGTCTCATGAATGGATCATGACGGCATTAAAATAGCCTGTACATATGGTGGCTATAATATATGAGGATCCTTGAAGGAATTTGAAGAAACAGTACATAAAAGTATTTGAAAAAAAAATTTGCCCTTTTGAGTACAATTTCACTGTATATCAGCAGAAGTATTTTTTTCTATCAGCAGAAGTTTTTTTTTTACAGAATGCATTCAATCATCTCTATGGTAGGAATAGTTCTCACTGGCAAGGAGAACTACGCTGAATGGTCCCGGATGATAAAACACACCCTCATCTTCAATGAGTTGTGGAAGGGAGTGTGTGTCGGAGAAGGAGACAATGACCCTGTGCTGCCTACATCAGACAAAGAGCTCGTCATTTGGGAAAACAAGAATAGCAAATCCTATGCATTAATCGCAGCATCTGTAAATGAAGAAGTAAGTCGCCATATTTCATCATATTCAACTGCCTTTGAAGCTTTACAAAAGCTGAAAGAACTCTATGACTCACATTCTACACTTGAAGTTGTTCAGCTCATGATTAAACTCTTCACTCTTGAACTGAAAAATAATGATCCTCTTGCTCTTGCATCTGAAGTAAAATCCATAATGCATGATATCAAATCCACTAAGGTTGAGTTGGATATCCCTCTTATTGCTTTTCTCAAGGCACTCTATCCTACTTACTCCAATTATCTTGAGTCTTTACAAGAAAATGGAAATCTTAAAGATATAACCTTTGACTCTCTTTTGAAAAGGTTTGCTGAAAGAGAGAAAGCCTTTGGAAAGAAGGCAATCCCTGAATCTTCTGAAGAGACTGTGTGCCTTGCTCATAAAGAAAAGCATCCTGCTCAAGACTCTACAAGAGGAAGAGGTGGACGAAGAGGAAGAGGAAGATATTTCAGAGGCAGGGGGGGCAGACATTCTCAAGGAGAAAAGGCATATCTGCATTGCATTCGTTGCAAACGAAATGGATCACATGATGCTTCTACATGCAAGCTACCATGGGATAAAATTAAGCAGAAAAGAAACCAGCAGAAAGGTAAAACTGATGATACAGACAAAGGTAAAGCACCTGAATCCGCTCACTATATTGAGGCACAATGTAACATTAGAGTAAATGAAGATTTGTTTAATGCTTCACTTGCTTCTTCGAAAAATGATTGGTTGCTTGATTCAGGAGAAACCTGTCATATGACTCATAGGAAAGATTTTTTTGAAGATTTCACCGACAATGTTGATGGAGCAGTATACTTTGCAGATCAGTCAAAAATCAATCCATCAGGGCTTGGCACAATCAGGCTTAAACTGCCTGGTCTTCCAGACTTTCTTCTGGATCATGTTCTATATCTCCCACAGCTCAAGAGAAACTTGATGTCCTTGGTTCACATCCGCCAGCAAGGTCACTCCATTCATATGTTTGATGGCAAGCTTGAGGTAAGAAAAGCATCTGACCACTCACTTGTCATGAGGGGAATAGAAGAAGAAAGACTTCTCAAACTGCAAGGAACCTCTGTTCATGCACAACATTTCTCATATATTTCTCATCATGAAGAAGGTACACTTCCATCAAGTTTATTATGGCATGCTAGATTTGGACATCTAACTATGACAGTCTCCGCTTATTGAAGAAAAATGGTGTTGCTGGTTTGCCTACAATTCCTAGGAAACATAAGCAATGTGATGCTTGCATTCTAGGAAAGCATAGCAAACAGTCTTTTCATGATTCACATTCAAGAGCACATAGGAAGCTTGAACTCATTCATTCAGATTTATGTGGTCCAATGCCTGTTCCTTCTGCAAATGGAAATAAATATATCATGACATTTATTGATGATTACACTAGAATGTGTTGGGTTTATTTATTGAAGAACAAATCTGATGCTTTTCAAACATTCAAGAATTTTCATAAATGGATTGAAAATAATGCACAATCTCATATTGGGTCTATTCGCACTGATAATGGAAATGAATATACATCAAATGAATTTGAAAACTATCTTCGCCAACATGGGATCAAACATCAAACAACTGTGCCTTATAATCCCCAACGGAATGGTGTAGCTGAAAGAATGAATAGAACAATCTTGAATATGGTACGATCCATGCTTTTCTTCAAAAATGTAAAGATAATGTTTTGGGCTGATGCTGTTCTATGTGCTGCATATATAAAGAATAGATGTCCATCTAATGCTATAAGAAACAAGACTCCTTATGAATTGTGGTATGGACATGTTCCTTCAGTACAACATCTCAGGATCTTTGGTTCCACCTGTTATGCTTTGATACCAAAGGTACATAGAAACAAACTTGGTGCTAGAAGTCGTAAGTGTATCTTCCGGGGGTATTCAAACATCTCCAAAGCATACCGTCTCTATGATGAAGTAAATAAAAAAGTTTGTTGTATCTAGAGATGTAATTTTTCTTGAATCATCCAAATCTGACAATGTTGTTGAGCGGCAACTTGATCGCTTGGATAGATTCGCAAAAACGAAATCATTTCAAGAATTTGATAATCAGATTCCACATCTTGAAGGGGGGATTCCTATACTAGATCAACATGTGGAATCTTCTTCTGAAGAACAATCTCCCCTGCAGGAAACTCCAACGACGGATGATGCTTTAAGTGATGTTATTGATAGAATTGGGAGACTCAATCTTGATTCAGTCCCAACTCAATCAACAGAGCAGCCTGGACCATCTAAGAAAGGTCCCCCAAAGTGGCTGACAAAGACACTTGAAAGTGTTCATTCTGATGAAATTGGAAAAACAAGAACCAGAAATTCAAACCGACAAAATGGAGGTGATGTAGATGACTCTAATTCACCTGTTGAAATGGATGTTACTTATGATTGTGAATTGAACTTGTCTACAGATTTTGAACCAACTTCCTTCAAAGAAACTGCTTCTCATGATGAATGGAAAGAAGCGATGCAAAAGGAGTATGATGCTCTCATAAAGAATGGCACTTGGAAGCTGGTTGATCCTCCATTTGGAACCAAACCAATTGGCTGCAAGTGGGTCTACAAGAACAAGTACAAAGCTGATGGCTCACTTTACAAGCACAAAGCTAGGCTTGTGGCAAAAGGTTTTGCACAGAAGGAAGGGGTCGATTATGCGGAAACTTTTGCCCCCACAGCAAAATGGGCCACCATCCGGACACTCTTTTGCACTAGCAGCTCAAAACGGTTGGAAAGTCCATCAAATGGATGTAAAAACTGCCTTCTTGAATGGATATCTAAAAGAGAATGTTTTTATGTCCCAGCCTGAAGGATTTGCTGTGAAAGGACATGAACATAAAGTATGAAAACTTGTGAAATCCTTGTATGGCCTCAAACAAGCACCGCGAGCCTGGTATGAAAAACTAACTGAGCATCTTCTGAAACTCTACTTCAATCATTTTGATCTTGATGATGCAACTTCATTTGTCAAGAAAGTTGGAAAAACAGTTGTGTATCTTGTGGTATATGTAGATGATCTTTTAATGACAGGGAACAATGAAAGCTACCTTGCATCCATAAAGAAGGAATTGGGGAAAAGTTTTGAAATGACTGATTTGGGCTATGTTCATTACTATCCTGGCATTGAAGTAACCCAACATCCAAAATCCATATTTCTTTCTCAAAAGAAATACATTGGAAATTTGTTAAACAGATTTGGCATGACAGAGTGCAATCCTCTTTCTACTCCAATGGAAAAAAACTTAAAGCCCACATCTATTGAAGGAAAGGAATTTGAGGATGCAACAAAGTATAGACAGCTTGTAGGAAGTCTCATCTACCTCACTACTACCAGACCAGACATTTCATTTACTGTTGGAATCCTCTCCAAGTTCATGCAAAACCCTTGTGAGGGACATTGGTCTGCTGCAAAAAGAGTTCTAAGGTACTTGAAGGGAAATCAAGACCTTGGAATCAAGTATACACAGGTGGATGACTTCAGCTTGATTGGATACTCTGATTCAGAGTTCGATGGAGACAAAGAAACTGGGGTATCTACCTCAGGATATGCTATGAGTCTTGGATCAAGAGTTGTCTCCTGGAGATCACACAAACAATCAGTTCCAACAGATTCCACAACAGAAGCAGAATACGTGGCAGCAGCTGAAGCAACGAAAGAAATTGTGTGGCTCAGGAAAATTCTTGAAGATTTGCAGGTAAAACAAGTACAATCAACTCCACTCATGATTGATAACACCTCTGCAATAAAACTGGCCAAGAACCCAAAGTCCCATGATCGAACAAAGCATATCAATACTAAATATCATCTGATTCGACATCATGTTGAGGCCAAAACAATCCATCTCCGTCATTGTTCCACAAATGAGCAAATTGCAGACATCTTCACCAAAGCACTTGGAAAGGAAAAGCTTGAACGATTCAGAATGATGCTTGGACTCACCAACATCCCTTCAGATTAAGGGGGGGAATGTTGACACCTAATATTCATGATTAGGAATTTTATGTAAATAAATAAATTGGGAAGGTGAACAGTCATCGGGAGATGAACTGAACAATCACTGCCTATTGTATATAACAATGGGTTACCTATGGAATAATACACCAATCAGTTTTTTCTGCCTTTGGAGAGTTCCTGCCTGGCCTGACACCAATGAATGGCGAGAGTGATCATGGTTGTAATCTAGTGTTGTGTCATTTTTTTTATGGAGAGTGATGGAGTCTTAACCTTGGTTTTTTTTGTAACCAATGACATTAATTTGTACCATGATTCTAGTATGATTCTAGTATATTAGAATTACAATATCTGCGTGATGGTAGTTTGGCTCTTCATTGTATTATAATTATAGTAATCTTCGGATGGTGTAAAATTTTGTCCTGTTTAATTTTGAGTTTTATATATATATATATATGTGTGTGTGTGTGTGTGTGTGTGTGTGTGTGTGTGTGTGTGTGTGTGTGTGTGTGTGTGTGTGTGTGTGTGTGTGTATATATATATAACAACTTCTCCAATCATATGTATTTCGATGGCTTATAGGGTGTGAATCCCCTTCTATGGTGGTTGTTCTAACTTTCTGTCAATAATAACATTCTCCCATTAAATTCCTCACATGAACGTAAATGTCTTTTTATTCCACTTACTTTTGATTTCGTGTTCCCAACTTATGGAAATGTGTGGTGGGTAAAATTTTCTTTTTGGTAGATGATTTAAATTAGAATCTAAGTAGAGTCAATTTTGAAAGTAAAAAATCATGTTCTGATGTATGTATATATATATATTATCAAAGCAGTCAACACAGTTTGGCATGCTTTCCAGGTCGAATTGCTTCGGCCAAGAACGGGATCGCCCTTCAATGTTATTCTAATGCATGTAATATAGATTGATTATGCATTTTTCAGTAGATAAATCTACTTAATCGCCTGAATGTTTTTTTTCTTTGATATGTGTCTATTACACACAATCGTCCTTGTCAATACTCATTTTCATGTAGGCGTCTAGTACAATTTTCTAGTTATCCTAGTATGGTTTTGTTAGAATTTACTGGTAGACTCTAAGGGTAGCTACTTCTAGAGCATAGTTCATCGAAAAACCTCTCATTGAATTATTCTTCTCCCTTTTACGATTTTGATACTTCCACCTAGCCACTGCTTTTATTATCTCCCTGTAAAGTAAAGGAAAACTTTATAAGACAACCCTCCTTTTGCATGTTAATTACTTACTTCGTTTTTTTATACACGATTAATTATAGTTGTAACTTCACCTACATACCTCTGTATATTTGATTTTTCCTACTAGATCCACACACTAAGTATCTGTGCACTCAATATTGTTATGATTCCATGATCCTATGTATATGCAACATAATACTATAGTAATCAGTACTCGAGACTGTCTATCTTGAGATTGACTTCCTCTAAGAACCCCACTACGAATTCTGACTCTACACCAATATGTAATCTAATATTTTTCCTAGAGAGGTAATATTTATATCTCCTCACAATCGAGTTTGATAATGGTACACTAGTCATAAAAATCAAAGTCACAGAAAAGAGACTATGCTACTTACCCATAACTGTTTTGAAGCTTCAAATTTCATTGTTATCTATTTTTCTTTTAACTATCTATTGTACTATAGATTCATGCAATCACATTTCTTCTATACGTCACTGCATGTAGTTGGTAGTCATAGTTTAACCATAAGCAACACTATATGAAATCATCCATCCTAATTCAAAATCTTAAAGTAAATACATGGAGAACAATATAAAAATAATAGCAGTGGTGAACTTCTAACAGATATCTTGGTTGGAAAATGAAATGTGGGAAATGTTGTTCCTCCCAACCATGAAGCAAATCCTCTAGTTCCCCCCAAGCTAGAAGCTTGTTCCTTCCTTCAGCAACCTCTTGCTGATTCCAAAATCGTGTCTCATATACATGATTGTCAACAAATGTTTCTCTGGAAGCGTCTTACCTTTCAGGGGTCTTCTCAACCCCTTAGCCTGCGTTGTTTCGTCTTTTGCTTAAAAAATTATGAAAATTTGTTTTTTTCTCCAACGGCTCCAAAATCTACTTTTCTCTCCCACAAATTTATTCCCTTAGTATTTACCTTCAACTGAGTGGATAATTATATGAATATCTAATTTTCCGATTCACAATTTTCCCTTTACCACATTTCCCAACTTAAAATCTCAATTATTTATTATAAAAAGTCTGATCTACATTCAAATTTTCTTTTTGGTGCCCCCGAGCCAGTTATAACACTATTTTTTGAAACATATGAACATAGAAATATTTACATGAAAAAGAGGGTGTTATTGGAAATAAATAAAAATATTTTTAAAAAGTTAACTAGTACAGCCACATTAAAAATATTAATGTGGTTTGATATAGCTGAAGGCTTCATTTGTATCTATTATTGATAAATATATAACAAAAAAACTTTTATGAAACCACCTCGCAAAAAGATAGAAAAGATAGATCAACGCCTTAGAAATAAGCCTCTTCAAGGGGGCAACCTCCTTTACATTACACAAATGAATATTTCTTAGATGATTCAAATGAAAAAACCTCCTCTCTATATATAGGAGTCTATGGGGTCACAATATAACCAATCCGACCTAACAATAATAATATAAAGACACAAAAATAACAATAGAGGGATTCTATGGGGCACAATAATAATAATATGGGGACAATAGGAGCACAATAATAACAATAAGGGATACAACAACAATAGTAATGGGGGGATCACTAATATTATAGGGACCTAACATGCCCCTCTCCTTCAAAAATGTGTTGTCTTCAAAGCTTGAGTAGTTCTGGATGCTTCTGTATAAAATTCTCATCCTCCCATGTGGAATCTTCAACGGGTAAGTTCTTCCACTTGATGAGATACTCTGAAATTGATCTATTACGTAGCTCTCTAGTTCTTGTTTCTTTGACTACTTCAGGTTCCAATATGATTTTTCCTTCCTCATCAAGTTCTGGAAATATTGTCTGAACTGGAAGCTTGTCACATATAACCTTCTTTAAACATGAAACATGGAAAACTAGGTGCACTTGAGAAGCTGCAGGAAGCTCCAATTTGTATGGCATAGTACAAATCTTTTGCAACACCTTGTACGTACCATAATACTTTCGTGATAATTTGTTATCCTTCTTAGCTTGCTAAGGGACATTTTTTTATATGGCTGTAGCCATACGAATACCCAATCACCTACATCAAAACTTCTTTTGTTGCGACGTTGATCTGCCTACTGTTTCATTCTATTCTGTGCCAAGGTGAGGTTATCCTTTAAGAGTTGGAGAAATTGTTGTTGATGCTCGATATGATCTTCCACTGCTTGAACCTTATAATTTTCTCTTAAATATGATGTGATGGATGGTGGATGATATCCATAAAGTGCCATAAATGGGGTCATTTTTGCTACAATATGGAAGGAAGTGTTATACCACCATTCAGCCAGAGGAAACCATTTGACCCATTGTGTCTGTTTATCAGATACAAAGCAATGAAGATATCCTTCCAAACATTTGTTTACTATATTACTTTGCCCATCAGATTGAGGATGATAAGATGAGCTATGAGCTAACTGAATACCAAGACAAGAAAATAATTTTGTCCAAAAATTTCCAGTGAAAATGGGATCTCTCTCACTTACAATAATCTTTGGGTTTCCATGTAGCTTTTGAATTGTTTCTATAAATGCAGTAGAAACTGTACTTGCTTTAAATGGATGAGATAATGCACAAAAGGGTGCATACTTGGTAAGTCTGTCCACTACCACCATGATAACACTCTTTCCTTCGGACTTGGGTAAACTTGTGATAAAATTCATTGAAATCTCCTCCCAACGTTGGATTGGAATGGATAAAGTTTGTAATAGTCCTAGAGTCTTAATTGTTTCAACTTTATTTTGTTGGCAAATCAAACATTCCGCCACAAACTTTTGAGTATCTGAATTCCTGAGTGTCCTCCTAAGGGAGAGTTGTACAATTCTCTAAGAATCTTTTGTTTGAGTTCGTAATTCTTACATATGTATACCCCAATCCTTGTACCATAACGAATCATTTTTCCAAATAAATGTATTCAATGTACTGGGATCTTGTTGTATCTTATGAATGAGTGCCCACACTTCCTCGTCATTCTTCCATTCATCCTTTGCTTCGTTTATCCAATCTGGTTGGATAATAGAAATATCACAAAGAAATGCTTCCACATCCTCATCCTTTCTTGAGAGTGCATCTGCCACAACATTTTGCTTCCATTTTTTGTAGATGATTTCAAAGTCATAACCCAACATCTTTGTGACCCATTTTTGTTGTTGTTCTGAAGATAATATTTGTTCTAAAAAGTATTTAAGACTATCATGATCTATTTTTACCTTGAAGTGTCTTCCCATTAGGTAGGGTCACCATTTCTTAAGTGCATGTAGTATTGCCAACATTTCCATCTCATAAATAGCTTTGTGTAAATACTTTCCTTTGACTGGACAACTTTCGAAAGGAATGGGTCTTTCTTCTTGCATTAAAATAGCATCGATTCCATTTCTTGAGGCATCACATTCCACAATAAAGGTTTTTGTGAAGTCCGGTGTAGCTAAGAGTGGTGCTTGGCGCATTGCCTCTTTAATATGTTCAAAGGCCTTCATTGCTTGTGAAGTCCATGAAAATGCATATTTCTTCAATAATGTTGTTAGTGGTGCTACTATTATCCCATAATTCTTAACAAAATTGTGATAATACCCTTTCAACCCAAGAAATCCTCGTAGATGCTTTACGGGTGTGGGGATTTTCCATTTCTTAATGGTTTTAATTTTGCTAGAGTCTACCTTAACACCTTCATGAGATACAATATGACCCAGATATTCCACCTCTTGTACTCCAAAGAAACATTTGGAGATTTTTGCATATAATTGTTTCTCCTCCAATAGTTTGAGCACCATGTCAACATGTTGGACATGATCCTTCCAAGACTTGTTGTAGATTAGCATATCATCATAAAATACTAACACAAATTTTATAAGGAAGGGTTTGAAAATGGAATTCATGAAACCTTGAAATGTAGAAGGTGCATTAGTAAGGCCAAAAGGCATGACCAAAAATTCTTAATGACCCTCGTGATTTCTAAATGTTGTTTTTGGAATGTCTTCAGTCTTCATTCTGATTTGATGATATCCTGAACGAAGATACAACTTGGTGAAGTAAATTGATCCATGCAATTCATCCAATAATTCATCAATGACAGGAATGGGAAATTTATCTTTAATAGTGAGCTTGTTTAGCTCCCTATAATCTGGACACATGTGCCATGATCCATCCTTCTTGTGAACTAATACTACTGGAGCAAAGAAAGAACTTTGACTAGGTTGAATTATACTAGCCTCTAGCATTTCTACAACCATACGTTCAATTTCACTCTTTTGGGCATAGGGATATCTGTACGGCCTGATGTTTGGAGGAACACTTCCTGGAATCAAATGAATAACATGATCATGATCACGAATAGGTGGGAGACCTTTGGGAGTCTCAAATACCTTGGAATGATTGTCCAAAACTTTTTGGAGATCTAGAGAAATAGATGATTTCGATGTGGGAACCTGTAGCGAACATAATTATGTAATTACACCACGTTGTTACTTCTTTAGAAGATTTGTCATACCGTTAGAGCTTATTATCTTTATCGATTTCCCTGTAATACCCCTTAATTCAATTTCCTTTCCTTCCATAGAAAATTTCATCAAAAGTTCTTGAAAATTAAAAGCTATTGTACCCAAGGGTTGTAGCCATTGGACTCCTAGTACAACATCAGCACCACCCATTGGAATGGAAATCATTGGGCTATTCAATACATATTCTCCCATGGATAACTTGATATTAAGGCACTTTCCAAAGAAATTTATGGTCCCTCCATTTGCAACCATCACTTGACACTGTGGTGCTAGATATAGGAAGCAATTCAATTCCTTTTCTATCTTACAATGAATAAAATTATGGGTACTTCCCAAATAAATCAACACTATTACCTTTTTCTTTTTTGATATGTCCTTCTATCTTCATAGTTTGAGGAGTGGTAATTCCAGCCAATGCATTACAAGATATGGTCGGATTCATTTCTTCTTTATCGAGGGGTTTTTCCTGGAGTATATCCTCTTCTTTTGACATTTCTTGTTCCTTTTCTTCCTCCTCTTCACAATCTATGTAGAATAATTTCTTCTCAGCACACTTATGACCTTTAGTGTATTTGTTATCACAACTGTAATAAAGCCCTTTTTCTCTCTTTTCTTCCAATTGTTGTGTGTCAACCTTGTAGGTTGTGGAAGGCTAGGGGTTACAACACTTCCGTCTTTATAGTTGTGAGTGGTAGGGTTCCTGGTTGCCATAATTTTGCTTTCCATTTTTCTTGCTAACCTTAATGCCTTCTCTAATGAATCAAGTTCCCAAAGGTGAACCTCATGTTCGATATTATCCTTTAAAGTCCCTATGAACACATCAATCATATGCTCATCTGGAATATATTTTACCCTTATGTTCAATTTTTGGAAGTGGTCAATGTGCTCCATCTTGAACCCTTTTGTTTGAGATTTATTAATTGGCTAAAAAAGGTGTTGCTTTTTGTATACTCATAATGTGTTATCATTTATTCGGTAAAAATTGCCCAAGTGACAATTTGTTTACAAGAGCAAACCCATCAATACCATACAAATTGATTTGGTTCCAAATATAAAGTTGCAATAGGTACCTTTTGTGTGTTTTTCACATTATGAAGATCGAAAAATTGCTCCATCTGTAGTATCCATGTTCCGAGATCCTTGCCATCAAACTTCCTCATGTCAATTTTTGGAACATGGTGGGTCTTCAATCCAACATTAGAGTCTATGAAATCATGATTAACATTTATTTTGTTCTCATCATGAGTTTCCTTTACTACCCTTTCACTATTAATGACCATTTCTTGTAGCAACTTATTCAAATTTATCTTCAATTCTTCGATCTTGTCATCCATGCCATTCATCTTAACATTTATGCCATTCATCTTAGCTTCCATCTTAGTGTCCATGCCATCTAGCTTAGCTTCCACACCATCCATCTTAGTTTCCATGCCATCCATCTTAGCTTTCAAGTCATTCATCTTAGCTTCTACGCCTTTCTTTAAACCATCCATCTTAGCTTCTACGTCTTTCTTTAAACCATCCATCTTATTTTCTATTACCTTTTGTGCAAGTGAAATTTGTTGCACTTGGTTTCGTAATATTGATATATCATGTTGCATTTCTTCCTCTTCTTCATGAGTCATGCTAGAGCTTTCAGGTTGCTTACTAGGTGTTTCCATTTTCTTCGGGGCATCAATTACCAATAATAATGCTTCACTATGCCCTTTGAATTCCTTCAAACTAATTTTTCAAACCAAGCTTATGCAAAAATTTAAAAAATACTCACCTTTTTTTCACTTGCAGGAGCTCGATATTGAATCTAATGTAACTCTATAATTTTGGATCTCCCAGTTCTAAAATCATGACCTATAGTAGCCCTCTATGTCCTCTTTCCAATGCCACCAGTCTGATGAAAGTTGGATTTTCCAAGGAAGAGTTATGTCAAATCTCCCACGGTGACCTGATTATAGACTAGTTCAGTAGAGTGAACTTGTACGACGTGCCACGTGTCACTATTTTGACCTTAGTACTTGAAACTAATACACAAAATACTAGAGGTCGTCCTCTTTTTGAAACTTCTTAAGAGATTTCAATCTAATGCTCAAAACAAAGTTTATGACGATTTTCCCCAGGTCACCTGTTTGGAATGTAATTTGGGAGTTGGCAAAAACACCAACTTCCTCAGATCATATCTATGCCAATATAGTGAGAAAAGATCTAAAATTTGGACCCGAAGGTCAGAACTATTTCTCCCTAAATGTGGTTTTTTTTAGCTTTTGAAACATTGCAGAAAAAAGTTATAGTGAAAATGGCACGATGACCTGTTTGGAGTAGCAAAACCCTAGAATTCAAAGCTCTAATACCAAATGTTATGAAATCAGCTCACAAAAAGATAGAAAAGATTGATCAACGCCTTAGAAATAAGCCTCTCCGAGGGGGAAAACTCCTTTACATTACACAAATGAACAATTCTTAAATGATTCAAATGAAAAAACCTCCTTTCTATATATAGGAGTCTATAGGGTCACAATATAACCAAGACGACCTAACAATAATAATGTAAAGGCACAAAAATAATAATAGAGGGATTCTATGGGGCACAATAATAGCAATATGGGGACAATAGGGGCACAATAATGAATAAGGGATACAACAATAATAGTAACGGGGGGATCACTAATTTTATAGGGACCTAACATAACACTAGGTTTTGAAACATATAATCATAGAAATATTTACACAAAAAAGAGGGTGTTATGTGCGCATTTTAGCGGGATAACCATCAACAAGGTATGTGTCTGACAATTGCTCACATTGCTTCATGATGGGTATCTCTGGTTGGGAGAACTCATCCCCATTATGGATATGCTAATCCACCACATCACAATGTTGCCATACCAAGAGGTGGATCCAGTCGAGGAGTTTGGAGGAAAGACCAAGGAAAAGAAACTCGTAGAAAAAATGAAGAGCGAGTTTGACTTATTAAAGAACTCGCGCGGATATTCCATCTGATCTATCATAGACAAGGTGGTGCATTTTGCTGCATAGATCTTGGCTTGTAAGGTCATGAGGAAGTGTCGCATGGACGAGGTTTTGGGGCCAGTAATTTCACTTGTCGCCCAATGTGCTAAGGGAGTGTAGTACAATTGGGTGAAATACCTTTGTAAATAATTTTTGCTCAATTGTCGCGAAGCGCCTGATGATGGCAAGGCATTCCCTTATGCCTGGTTACCATTTTTGATTGCCCTAGTCACATGGAGGCTGCTAGAAGAAAGTCAATTCCCTCCACAGGATGTTGACTTACGAGAAGTCGCAAAGTTTGTGTCACTATGGGCAATAAAGGACCCTGCGAGGGTCATGGAGATGAAGATCTTTTGGGTATTAGTCAAGATGGATCTCTACATGGTAATCAGCTAGAGGCGGAGGATGTCACCAACCCTCTTTGAGCAGTTGGAAGCTTATGCAGAATTAAAGGCAGATTTTTCCAATGTGTCTATGCACGCGAGGAAGGATTTGAAGAAGACGTGGTACAAGTTTTCGTACCTGGTGACTGAGGCAGATGCACAAGAGATTGTGGGGAAATGGCCAGGAGAGTGGCTACAGCCATCAAATCGCGTCGCGGGTAATAGTAAGGCAAGAGAAATTTCCTTCGCGCAGGCCACAGCAGCATAGAAGCTGAAGGAGGCTAAGTAGACTGCAACTAGAGAGAAAGTTGCACGACAAAATAAGGAAGTTGTTGCTAAGGCAGCTCCTCAGAAATACCAGGTGGCTAAGGAGACCACTATCAATGTTCAGGAGTCTGCTTCTCAACACTCTAAGGACAAAGGGGAGACTGATGTTGAAGGAGGCGGGGGCGAGGAGCAAATCACTCCCTTTAAACTACATAAGTGGACAAAGGAGACAACTTTTGGGCCTAGAAAGAAGTCGAAATCTAACAAATACTCACATGTTGATCCAATGGTCCTCACTGAGGGGGACTTGGATGAAATTGGAGACAAGGTCCATAACACCACGACAGAACTATGGACATAGTTCGAACAACAGTACCTACAGGCATTAGGGAACATGCAAAAGGATCTGCATGACCTGCAGATTTAGATGGGATGGATATAAGAGAGTGTTAGTCAGGCGAGCGAGATTCAAGTGAGCCTGCAGCAAGTGAGCCTACAGCAAGCAAGTGTGCCTATGTTGGATACTAATAGGACTCTTGACCTCAAATTCATTCCACTGCCAGAAGGATCCCTACGCACATAGTCAGAGGAAGGAAACACTCAGTTGGCACAGATCAAGGATGTGGGTGTCAACCTCATGGCGCTGCCTATCCAGACCCTTCATGAATTACATGAGGGAGTATCCAATGATCTCATGGTCAAGTAGCAGTGCGCGCTGCTACTAATCAACGAAGTGAAGACCAAAAAAGAACAAATATTCACAAAAAAGGCACAAGCGCTGAAAGAAAAGGAATATCTATCCAT
This sequence comes from Pinus tabuliformis, assembly GCA_031772625.1. NCBI lineage: Eukaryota > Viridiplantae > Streptophyta > Pinopsida > Pinales > Pinaceae > Pinus > Pinus tabuliformis. The sequence continues at coordinate 899,328,552 of CM062808.1, forward strand.
GCGCAGCTAGATCTTGGAGGCAACCATTACACAGACATGCAATGCGCTTCCAAAATTCAATATTCCCGAAGACACAGCCTCAACAACAAATATTCAGAAGTTGGATGCAGCATTCCAAGAATCAAAAGAGGAAATCGGTCGAGTCTTATTTGAGATATAGATGCAGATCTTCGAATTATAGTTAAAGTTGCAGCCAACCACTCCACCAGAAGTCTGGGAGCAACGCGAAGTAGACATAAAAGAAGGAATGGCCACTTTAAATGCAATAGTCAAGGACTACACAGATCTCTTTGAGCAAGAAATGGAACTATGGACATCTCTACAGTAGGACCCAACTCTGTAGAAAATTGGTACATATATCAAGGAGAAGCAACATCAATTTGATGAACTCAGGACGACTTCCCACACTTTGGCACCAGTCTAGTGGTTCGCTCGATTGACAGAAGGAAAATAGTTGCAAACATAGATTGAGGAGCTGCAAAGAAAAGAGGCCATCTTGAAGGCCAGGACACAGCCATGGACAGAGGAAGCTAGCCAGCTCACTCTGTCAATTCATGAAAAATTGAAGATCATCCAGCAGACACAAAGGATGATGGGCCTTGCAGTGGAAGGCCCTACTACAGAGAAGTTGGTCGAAGAAGTACAACAAGTCGTGGTTCAGGTACTGCTCATTTGCAGGTATTGAAGGTGGAGTTCCGTGAACTCCAAGAAAAGATTGTTGCACCAGTCAAGTGACTCAAGGGAGAGTCACCCAATTTGTGTTGGGGGACTATTGGGATAGGGTCCCTCGGGTCATTTTGGTCAAATTTTAGTAAATTTTGTAATATCATTTTGTAATGAATGTAAAGTCTCCATGAAATGTGGAAGCGAAGCACGAAGCTAGTATGAGAAAAATGGGCTTTAGTACCTTGGGTGGGTAAGTGATAGAGTGGTTTAAAGACCTTCCCATGGTCCATAGACCATGGTATTATAAATCAAATTCTATATATAGAGGGGTCATAGTGTGTCTATGAAGGAAACCATTTGGAAAGAATCGTTGTAAGGGAAAGGTACTAAGGCAAGAAAGGTTTGTTTCCTATACTTAGGCGAAAGGGGTAGGCTCCTTCAGCTGAGTGTGCGAAGACCTTGGTAAGTCTGCAGACTGAGTACGCGGGCCCCTACAACTGAGTGCGTAAGGAAAAGAAGTCTGTACTGAATTGAATATACTTAATAAAGATAGTTTTGAGGCAATTCTGACGCATCTGTGCCCTATTTATTACTTCCGAAATTTTATGTATCTTTGCTTTGTATTATGATTTACATGAATTAATGCTTATTTGCTACATGAAACTAGTAGATCTGTAGTATTTATGTATCTTGAGTATAATTAGGAACCTTCGTGAAGATCTGGAAATAGTATAAATGGTTTTACAGTAATTATATGTATGGAAGGGTTAAAGGTACGTGAAGGTAGATCTGAGCATTAAGGATTGCAATAACCGATCACATAGGCCTCTCGATGCAGAAGCCTTGTTCTGCCATCCCCCAATACTGCTTCGGGTTAGACTACAGCCTGCGCTACACAAGTTGTTGCTGAAAGGGCCAACAGTTAGGGTTTTGTTGGTTGGCACAGATAACGTTTAACCTGGGTCAGGCCCCATCAAGCCAATAATATACATATATGAGTGAAGAGACTGTTGGGATTCCAATTACAAGGTCTCTTGGTTTTCTCCAATTCATAATTGAACTATTTATAATATTGACAATAATCCCAATCCTTTTGGATTAAGCAACAACATTTTTTTTACATACATTTGAACTGTTGGCTGAAACTGGCCACTAAAAAATAATACATGATTGGAGATAAATTTCATGGATGGAAGTTGTTTAAAGAGGATTGTAGGATATAAATGTAGTTAGAGTAAAAGAAAGGGCTAGTGGGAGAAAAAGACTACCTAAACCCAAAAATTAGTAGGACACAACTAGGGGTTAAGGAGGTATGAACTAAGAAAGAACCATTGAGTTGTTTTCTTGGCAGGGAGTATTTCAAGCTCAAGGGGAACTATTGAGAAACATAGTTCATAGTTGGGAGGAACATGGAATCCTTTAATATATTTTTATGAATATCTAGATAAGTATATAAATATCTGGAACAATCTATGTTGAATATATTTCTTCCGTAGTTCAGAGCTATGAATGAAATAAGTTGGACTTCAATATGATCATTTTTTTCTTAGGTGTGTTCAAGAAAGTGAATGATTGAACCCTACCAATATTATTTTGAATAAAATTTATATGTATATATGTGTATCTAGGTTGTTCTATTGCAGGAAATTTGTGGGTTAAAGGACTAAGGATTTAACTTAAGGGCTTCCGTAGGTAATACTGCGTATTCCTCTACTTTGGAGAATAAGGAAAGACACCCTACCCAACAACCAACCTTGGTATCCACTGTACATTTGGATATGAAATGAAAACTAGAAAGAATTAATTAAAGTAGAAGAATTACCCACATAGTAAGGAGAATAGAAATATACAAACATTGTGCCTTACATAGTAACATTTCACTTGTATTAAGATTGAATTCATTAGTACATTATAGAGAAAGAGTTTTTAAAAAAATATGTATGAAAATAAATAATATTGTTAAAAATAAGTATAATTCATTTCTAGGTTAGCTTGTTACACGCCAAAGACAAGGAAGGGAAGACCTTGTTGACTAGCCATAAATTATCAAGTCTCTGGCAAGTTATTAATAGGTCCTTAAAGAAAAACCTTAGTTAGACTCCCCAAGAGCCCAAGAGGCCTCTATCCTATCTTGTATTTTCTAAACCTAATAAATAAAAATAAATAACCTTATCATGCATAGAACCATGCGTTTATAACAACACATAAGCTAAAGTGCATATTTTAAATTACAATAATACCCTAGTGTGCATGCATGGATTATAGGTGGGAAACAAAAATATGAAGGTAGTAAAAAAACCATGACTAAGATTTCATTTTGCTTGCAATAGCCCATAAGAAGAATAAATTCATGGTTTTTTTCTTCTTGAAATAAAGAAGGAAAATTTACATTTTTGACCATGCAAGCTTCAGCCATAACTCAAACCAAAGAGTATGAAAATTTAAGTTAAAAAAGGGGACAGGGTGTTATCTGCAGTGACTCGGATTTTGCCAAAACATTTTAATGAAAACCTCCATACAATTATATAACAAAAATTCACAACCTTGGCCAACTTTGGCCCTTTCTCTATATACCTTAACTACAAAGAAAAAATTTGTAGCCGATAGACAAGCTAAAGCCTAATAATGGCATCGAAACTTGTAGAGGGTAATAGTAGATGATAAATTGTAGTGGTCGGAGTGGAAATAATATATTTTCTAAGTATTTAATCCTAAAAAATCCTCAAAACAAAACCCAAGCATGGTAGAGGGAAAACTTGTAAATAACAAGAAGAAAACCCTTAGCTTGGTCATGAATTATTTAAAATTATTATAAGAATTCTATGGAATTTTTGTTATGGTAACCAATATCTCACCTTGTAGGAGGATAGGCGAAGTCTCCATTCCATTTCCCTATCATAAAGGAAAATTTCTTTAGTACCGTATACAAATAAAAGAAAATTCATCCTACAAAGGCATCAAGTTAGGTTTTTAATTAGGAATGAGTTATGAAAATTTTACCTAAGGAGAAATCCCATGAGAAATGGGTGGCAACACCAAAATTCCTTGAAAAAATGTAGATACCATGGTGAAATATTCAGAAGAAGCCGAGGGTTGACCTAGAAATACACCACCAAGACAAGAAAATTAGTGATTATAATCCATGTAAACCATTTGCAAATATGCACATAGATTATATCAAGGAAGAAACATGAAAACAAAATGTGAAGGTTTAGATTAAGACCTGGTGTGAAAATCTTATCTTGACCATCAATCCACTTTCGTTCTTGTAAGAATGCTAATAAATACAATTGGAATAAAGTGGCAAAGCCTTTGCGTATAGGGTAAAAACCCTTTTCCTTTTACCAAATTAACCTCGAGGCTGCAAAGCTCGACTCTCAACCCATTCAAACACAAATGGCACCATTGTGGCGAAGAGGCTGAGGGTGGTAGTTACCCTAATGGTAATGGATCAACCCTCATCATTGATTAAACCAAATCAATCACAACTATTGAATAAGACACATGCATAGTGTTTTATTAGGCTATGTAGTCCCTCTTCCAAGTAGTTTTATCATGTTAATAGAATATAAAAGGCCTCCATGTATTCACACGATGTCACAAGGCCTTTAAAGGCCGAGAAAATTCAATGTACATCATAAGTATATAATTTTGACAGAGAATTAATTTCAAGGATATATATATATATATATATATATATATATATATATATATATATATATATATATATATATATATATATATATATATATATATATTATGTGTAAACTTTGATAGCATAAGGTTGGTCAATTGTTAACATAATGATATAAGGGTGAGTCTGTGGTTTAAAAATAATAACAATAACCCCTATCCTTAAGTGATGGGGATCGATTGTTCTAGACCAATAATATAGCATAGCCATAGCCCTGAAATTGTAGTAGGGTACTTTAAACAACAAGGGAATATATAAGTAAAGTTCAATATCATGTCTACCCATGTTTGGGTGACCAATCAAATTTATAATGAAGAGACAATGCAAAGTTACTTTTCACAAGTGAAATAAAAAGAATGTTGCAAATTAATAAGGCATTTACATTTGCAATTTAATTTGAAGGGGAATTATATTGATGTGGAAATTAATGTATGCAGTATATTTAAAAAATATATATATACTGCAAAATTCATACTATTTTTCTGAGTGAATTTGGAGGGATCTTACATAATATGGTATCATGGAAAAAGAGGTTAAAACATTGTGGCCTTTTATCTAACCATGATTATGTTTAACAAAATGAATTTATGCTTTTTCATAGAATAAGAAGACGTGTAAGTAATGGAAGAACCACAAGAAGACACTCACAGTAGTGAAGGCAAGATCTCGGTACATCTGGGTGAACAAGCTCAAATTAAAATGTCTATAGTGGAATTAGTAAATATGGTGAGAGACATGAGAACAAAGTTAGTGCACCTCAATGCAAGACATGAGCAGTTGTTAGAATTTAGTGCAAAACAAGAGAAACACATTAAAAACCTAACACACTCTCAATCCCAAAACTATGGAAATAGTAAGCGAGAAAGAGGATTAATGGGAGACATCCAATCGAAAGACCTTTGAAGAGGTGGCTAAAAGAAAATAAGTTGAATCTGAGGAGGAGGAAGAGCACAATTCACAAAAAAATAATTTGAAGCATGGAAAGAGGCCAAAAATAGAACTACAAGGAGAATTAAAGAAGATTAGACCCCCGGCCTATGATTGGGAGTCTGAAGAAGCAACAGAAGTATGACTACTTAATATTAATATGTATTTTCAAGTCTATGATTATGCTACTAAATTAGAAGCTAAATTAGCTACATATTAGTTATAAGGGAAAGCTTTCTTGTGGTGAGAAGAAGTTAAAACAACACATAATTTAGAAAATAAGAATGTTATTTTGATGAAAAGGCCAAAGAATTTCATGACTTGAATCTTGGCCAAATGTCAATGGATGAGATGGTGATGAAATTTACCTATATTTTGAGATATGTGCCATACGTACGAGAGGAAAAGGCCAAAGTACATCACTTAATTAGTTGTGTTTCTCTCTCTTTTAAGGAACAAATTGGGCACGATAATCCCAAAATAATTGATGAGGCTATTAGAAAAGAAATAATTTTTTATTAGCAGGCTAAGAAGAAAAATGAAAACATGAAATCATGGCCTAATAAAAAGACGGATAAATTGGCCCAAGGTGGGAAAGAAGGAAAACTTGGACCTTTTAAAAAATTTAGTAAGGGAAATCAAAGTTGAAATTTCTGTAAAAATATTAACGATACCAAAAGAACTCAGACACGCACTCAAACCGGGTCTAAATAGACAAAATTAAGTAATAAGGAATTTAATGGCATGGATAAAAAAACCCTTAAAATGATGGGGAAGTGGGGGACCCCATATCCTGTGAAACTTTCCTTACAATACAATGTATGTATCGACTCTACAAAATATTCAAGAGGCCTCCATCGTTAGTAGTGTGGCCAAGAGTATTCCATGAATCAATTCAACAATGGAAGAGTGTCAAATATAACATCAATCCACCATGGTGGAGATAGAGGGGTAAATTTTAAACCAACCTATTTATGTTTTGATAGACCCTAGTGTTAGTCTGAGTTATATTAGTCCCTATATTATAGAAAAATTTAGATTAAATTATGAAAAGTACAAAGTTAGGCTTGGTCCAGTTGGCTATTGGCACAAAAATAAATCTTACAAATTGGGTAAATACAGGGCCTTGCTATTCTAAATGGTAACCAAACCACTATGAATCTGAACATTTTACCACTAGGGTCATATGGCATTTTGGTAGGGATGGATTGGTTGAAGGGGCATAGGGAAATTTTTAATTGTCTTAATAAAATTGTTACTTGCACCATAGATAATGGAGAAACTCATAGTGTAAAAGGAATACCTAGGCTCATTTTGGTGCAACAAATATCTATTGTACAATTAAAGAGGGATACAATGAAAGGATTCCAATTGTTTTCCATTTAAGATCAAGAGAACTCACAAGATAAACAAGCTAAATCCTTAAATCATATGAAAGTTATTCGAGGCCATCAAGATGTATTTCCTTATGATATTCTCCGTTTTCCACCAAAAAGAGAAATATATTTTTCTATAGAACTAATACTAAGAGTTGCACTTGTATCAAAAGCACCTTATTGATGAGTGTAATGGAATTAGTAGAGTTAACAATGCAGTTACAAGAATTATTAAACAAAGGGTACATCAAAGCGAATGTTTCACCATGGGGTGCACTAGTCTTATTTTTCAAAAATAAAGATGAAACATTTAGCTTATGTATTGACTACTAGAAGTTGAATAAATTGACAATTAAAAATAAGTATCCGCTACCTAGAACTAATGATTTATTTGAATAAGTAAGGGGAGAAAATATATTTTCTATAATAAATCTCAAATCTGGTTATCACCAGCTGAGGATTAAAGAAGAAGACATTCCAAAAACAAATTCCATACCCAATACATACACTATGAGTTTATAGTTCTTCCATTTGAACTTACAAATGCACTTGTTGCCTCTATGTGCTTGATGAATAGTGTCTTTAGAAAATTTCTAGATAAATTCATATTAATCTTTATTGATGGCATACAAATTTATTCAAAAACTTTGTAGGATCACAAACAACATCTAGAAATAGTGTTGTAGACTTTACGTGAACATCAATTGTACGTTAAGTTCAGCAAATGTGAATTTTATCAAGATAGGATACAGTACCTAAGACATGTGATATATAAAGAGAGAATAATTGTGGATCCTGAAAAGGTAAATTCCATTCTTAATTGGTCAATCCCTAAGGATGTAGCAGATGTTAGATTATTCATGGGTATCACATGACACTACCGCAGATTTATAGAGTGATTCTCTAAATTATCTTACCCTACAACCTATGATGAAGATAAAAACCCTAATAAGGACTTTGTATTTTGTAATGACACTTTTTTGGAAGGTTTTGGGGGTGTTCTCATGTAGGAGTATCATGTGGTGGCTTATGAATCCCGTAAACTAAAGGATCATGAAATAACCTATGCAGTTTATGAACTCGAACTAGCTGCAATCACCCACACACTTAAGATGTGGATACATTATTTAATTGGTAACAAATTTAGCTTAATTATTGATCATGTGAGTTTAAAATATTTTTTCATCCATCCTAACATGAATTCTAGGAAGGACAAATGGATGACCTTCCTAATTGAATATGATTTCAACATTAAGCATATAAAGAAAAAAGAAAACTAAGTAATAGATGTGTTAAGTCAAAGTTTGAAATAGATTTGTGAGCTAATAATAAGTAGCACTGAAACAAATTCCATACAACATATTAACACTACAATATTAGAAGATAAATATTATAATAATATTTGTGAAAAAATAAAAATTAAATCTGAACATGGAAAACATCTAGATTATGCACTTAATGAAAATGGGCTATTAACATCTAAAAAGATAATTTATGTTCCAAATGCGGCAAGGATTAAACAATTGATATTATATGAGCACCACAAAAGACCCTTTTCATCTCACCGAGGTTATTAGAAAATTATCACAGCTCTTAAAAAGGAATTATTCTAGCCTAGTATGAAGAAGGAAGTAGCCAAGTACATGGAAAGATTCCAAGAGTGTCAACAAGTAAAAGTGGAGCATCAACACCAAAAAATATTATTAAACCCTCTCCCTATACTAGAATTGAAGTGGGAGGCAATTTCATTAGATTTTGTTATTGGGTTACCAAAGACTAGGAACTAGAATGATTTTATTATGGTTGTGGTAGAAAAGTTGTCTATGTTTGCTCATTTTAAACCCATTCAGTCAAATTATAGGTGGCAGAAGTGTTCATGAAAGAAATTTTTAGACTTCACAGAATACCAAAGGCTAATGTATCAAACATGGATGTAAAATTCACTTCCAAATTTTGGAAGACATTGTTTACTGGAATGGTTACACATCTTAATTTTAGCACTACATAACATCCACAAACAAATGGTCAAAAAGAAAGGGTTAACGAGGTCCTTAAGGATATACTATGCATGTACGTAATGAACCAACCCATGAAATGGGGGGACTTTCTGCATTTAGATAAGTCTTCGTATAATAATAGTTATCAAGCATCACTCAAGATGAGCCCTTTTTAAGTTATGTATGGAAGGAAGTGCCATATCCCCTTAAGTTAGAGTCAGTTTGAAAATAAGCTTATGTTTGGACCAAATTTGCTACAGGAAATGGGGCAGACGATGAAGAAAATCATGCAAAACCTAAAAGTAGTGCAGGATAAGAAAAAATGTTGTGTAGACCTGAAAAGAACATGGAGAATTTCAAGTGGGAAACATGTATATATTAAACTACAACTAAAAAAATAGTTCATTAAAATTGGGCATTTGTACTAAACTAACCCATCAATTTTGTGGGCCATTTGAAATACTAGTCAGGGTGGGACCAATTTCCTACCAACTAGCACTACCAACCCACAATAAGGTTCATAATATGTTTTATGTGTCTCTTTTTAAAAGGTATATTCATAATCTTGCTCATATTATCTATTGGAACGTTGTATAGGTCAAACTAGAAGGTGAGTTCTAGGTCGAACCTCTACATATTTTGTACCAAAGGGGAAATACACTCTAGAATTAAACCATCCCCCAGGTTAAAGTGCAGTGGAAGCACTTTGGGCCTAAGGAATATTGGACCTAAACCCATAAATTAATAAACCACCGATTTGTTCTCCTAGCAGGGAGGAGTTCGAGCTTAGAGGGAATGATAAACATAGTTCATGGTTGGGAGGAACATGGCAGATTTTAATGTATTTTCAAGAATATTTAAATAATTATATAAATATATGGAATAATCTATGTTAAATATATTTATTCTATAGTTGAGAGCTATGAATGAAATAAGTAGGATTTCATTATGATTATTTTGTTTTGTAGGTGTGTTCAAGAAAGTGAATGGATAAACTCTACTAAAATTATTGTGAATAAAATGTATACTTATATCTGTGTATTTGGTTTTTTTTTACTGTAGGAAAGTTGTGGGCTAAATGAATAAGAATTTAATTTAAAGGTTTTTACAAGTAATATGAAGTATTCCTCTACTGTGGATAATATGGAAAGGCACCCTACCTAGGAAGAAATGTTGGTATCATCTATATAGATGGATATGAAGAGAAAAATAGAGAGCATTAACTAATGTAGAATAATTACCCAGGTAGTAAGGAGAATAGAAATATGAAAAAATTATATGTTACACACTCAAATAATTCCCCTGATCAGGGTGTGAGCTGGTGGATAGAGCCATTAAGGCTTTCATCATGAAAAGGACACCAAGGAATGGTGCCACTGCCTCCCACATGCTTGAAGTTCAGGGTGCGGTGGTCATCAAGATGTTTAAGGCAAGAGGGACGAGGGAAGGTGGCACGGAGAAGGATAATGGTTCAAAGGTTGTAAGAGAAGAGGTGACGACGATGAAGGTGGAGTAGACGCTTTAGGAAGATAGGGTGATCCAACGACTCCAACAGCTGGTTTCCGGGTATGTTAACTAGTTCTACCTATACTCCATTATGCTTCCCTATGCCTAGTCTGTTAATTGGGGTTTGCATGGGGGCACAAAGTTTGTGGGTGAGAGAAATTTGGGCGCAGTTATTAGCTTGGTGGCGGAAGTCTGCGGGAATAATCTAAGTTCCATGGGTTCTACACGAGTGTCACTCCGTTTTGGTATTCTACTCTCTCGCATGGAGCTTATTGGGTTGGGTAATGAGGGAGTCTACCCGAGAAAACTCTAGTTTCCTGTCTACTTGGCAAACCCAGGGGTCACGGGTTGGGAGGCTGTAAGTGTTTATGTGTTAAGGCAATTCTGGTTCTCAAAATTCTCTAAGAATGCTGGGGAAAATTGGAAGACCTAGGACCCAAGGGCAGGCGCCAAGTCCCTGAGGGGAGTTAGTAGGCGGGAGGTTGTCGGGGGACAAGGGCTTCTGAAATTGGGGAATTGGAAAGAATGGAACGTTGGTCAGGCCAACCTCGGCTGACTGAAGGGAAGGGGGATGGCTAGCAATGTTTGGGTTGGATACCTCGTGGAGGTCGGGGTTCATATGTCATGTTTCCAGGATGGCCAGAGTAAAGTCAAGCTAAAGCTAAGTCAAGGGGAATGGGGGCAGGGTCATTCAATGGGGGGAAAAGGAGATGAGGGGCATGGTTCCTTTTGGCTTGGCTTCTGGGCTACAGGCCCTATAAGTGGCCATGCACCTCACTTCCAATACCATGGTCAAAACATTTGTAAGGCAAGGGTCATGGAGGGGTGTCCTGGGAGTCATGGGTGGGGGCTCCTTATGCTCAGGGGTTATGCAAATGAATCATGGGTGTAAGATTTGATGCATTGGCAAAACCTTTAGGAAGCAGAAAAAAATAATAATAATAATTGGAAATTATGGTTTCTTGTTCCCGTAACAGGGCCGTCAAAAGGTGACTACCCTTGGATGAAAAGATCACAAAGGCTAGTTTATGGCCAAATAATTTAGCTGGAAGGTACAGGTATAAAGAGGCAATGGGTCGAGCAGTGAAGGGTAAGGGACAAGGAAAGAGACCGTGGGGGATCGAGGCTGAGGCTGAGCCAAGCACTATGGGTAAACAACGAGGAAGAAAACTCATGGCCAACTTAGTACTAGAAGCAGCAACTGCTTATGTGGATGGTACCAAGGAGGAAATCAAACTGCTCATAGTAGAATGGGAGGAGGATATAAATTGCCAAGAAAGCATGGAGGCAGCTGCTATGGAGGATTGGAAACTCTTGGTTCCAGATTCGTGGCACACCAAAGCATGAGAGATGTAATACAAGCATACCCTATATCTCTATTGGCTTATCAAATGCCTCCTAGGCAAGGCCATGGAAAAAATTTGGATGACAACTCTCCTGGATTTTCCAAATTACAAACAATATTTTCAAAAGTTGCAATTCCAATAAAATAGGATAGCTGGCTAGGTTGTATTCAGAAACATTTCCCATGTCTGTTCTCACAGACTGAACTTCCAGGCTCTAGCATGAAATATCCTTCCCTGGTTAGATCAACATCCGCCAAGCAGGACAACTAGCATGTTGGCTCTTAGTTATTTTTTGATTAGTTCTCGTGACATAGATTTTAATTTACAGTTTGCAGTCATATATATATATATATATATATATATATATATATATATATATATATACAAAGAGAGAGAATATGGTTGTGGACATGATAATCAATTTTATATAGCTTGGATTGATAGACTAAGTAATTTTTTTTGTTGGATGGCTTATGATGCAGTTAGGTGGTCAACAGACTTGGTTTCCCGATGGGAAATTTGAGACCACCTAACTAAGATTTATGTGGTTGTAACTTGCTTGCTTATTTATAATGAAAAATAAGGATCTATCAAGCTTAAAAAAAAAACATTAAAAAAAAATTAGAATAAAAATAAAGCATCACTAAAAATAATTTTGAAAATCCCCGATGGGGATGACAAGCATTGAGGAAATATGAATGTTTGGTGTATGATGACAAACACATGGAATTTGGTGTGGAGGTTTGTCACCTCATCCTCTCACCGCGTTAACAGTACTAGGGGAGTTAAGATGTTGAATGTGAAATTTCCATCATTTACGTGGGGATTGGGAGCGGGTGAGGGTCGTTGGTATATGGATTTTCTTGATCTCCAGGCTTGGTATGATGCTACAGTATTTTGGTGGTATGTTTTTAGTAGGATGAGTTATGGTGGTATTATTGGTCTCTGTAGCTGGTGCCTTGTCTAGGAATGGTGGCGTTTTCATAGTCGGGGCCTCATCCTCAACCTTTAGGTCATAGAATCGATAATTTTCCTTTATTTTGTGTGGTTTTCATCTTTTTTCAACGATCTTAGTGCTTTGTATCTGCATATCAGGTTGACCCTCAATCCTTTGCGTAGGTGGTCAACCAATTATGTTCTTGGATTCAGTTTTTTTTTACAAGTGAGTATGTTTATCCTGTCAATTGGTTTTCTTCTGGGGTCTTGTTTTTTTGAATCTTTTCTGAGAATGCCTATAACCCATAGCTGGTTAATCAATTATTTGGGATGCCTATATTATTATTTCTTCCTTGTCCTCTTTGGTCACCTCTTCCTCTAGAAGAATCTTGTGAGTGATTCTTCCTTTTTTGTGCAAGGCATACAACTTATTCTGGAGGCTGAGTATCTTTCTTCATCTTACCAAAATCCTTCTCTCTTTCAACAAACTTCTCCACAAGAGAGTCAAAGTAAATCTCCTTAAGTTTGCCACTAGCTTGTAATGACTCAAGATAATGGGAATAAGTGGGATATAATTCCTTGGAAAAATCAGTGAGAGGAACAACCGTTTCAAAATTGGTGGCTTTAATGTCATGCATAATGGCTCTTATCTCATATGTTAGGGCAAGGGAATAATCATCCTTCAGTTCTAAATTAAACAACTTGATCATCAATTGAACAACCTCAAGCTCAGAGTGTGAGTCATTTAAATCCTTCAATTATTTTAAGACTTCAAACGCATTTGTGAATGGCATAATACATCAAATTACCTCTTCATTGAATAATGCTACAATCAAGGTATAGGCCTTGCTATTCTTTTTATCCCATATGGCAAGCTCCTTATCAGAAGTAGGCTTTTGAGGAGGATTGCCTCCTTCTCCTTCACAAACTCCTTTCCACAACTCGTTAAAAATTAAGGTATGCTTTATCTTCACCACTTATGGTAGTTCTCCTTTTCAGAGAGAAAACTCCAACTATGGAGATGAGTGAATGCATAATAAAATTTGAGGTGGCCTCAAAATAATTACAATACTTGCAAAAAAGAAACTTATATTTCTTTGCAACAAAACTTATTGGAAATGTCTTCAAATTCATCACCTAAAATATGCAGGCTCTCAATTTTCATTTTATATCTATATATATGTCTTTTAAAAACTCAATGCATAAAGGAGCACACGGTCTTCAAGAACGCACAATGTTCAAAAGAAGAGAACACGATCACGTATTATATATCAACTCGTAGAATAAAACCATCCAATATATAAAAACACACATTTAGAAAGAAACAATTGTCGCAACATTCAAAATTACTTAACAAACTATATATCATTGTAGACCAACACACATAGCTCATACTAACATTCAATATGGGCCCACTTTTAAACACCAAAGAACCATGCACGTTGCATATATTATGACATATCACTCATGAACTTCATAAAAAAAAAAACATTCAACACACCATATACCGACCAAGGAGCATATATATGAGCCAACATATACATACCAAATTACACATCCTTCCACATACATTTACCATCCTTTAACATACCATTAACGCGGGATTTGTGCAACATACCATAACAAATTTCAAGGATGCATGCAACATATCATTAACGTAGAGCTTTGAGCACAATCTTAAAGAAATAACCAAATCACAACCATTTCAATGCGTCATTCCATGAAATTTCAATGCTTCAATGCTTCAATGCTTCATTCCATGAAATTTCAACACTTCATTTTACAATCTGGTCTCACCATACGCCTTGTACACATAAGTAATACACCATACTCCTTCGATGCTCAGAAAAACCAATGAAACGGTGCTCACAAAGGAAGTTCAAGGCAGCTCCAAGGGATTCAAATGCACAATATAGAGTTTCACGGTTTTTTAATGGACTAAGCACACTGAATTTTGTAGAAAATATGGCAGAGAATAGAGAGACAAAATATGGTAGAGAAAATTGGAGTCACAAGGACAAAAGAGGAAGCCAAAAAATGAGGCTTTGGCTCTAATACCATGTCAGACCAGGTGAGTAACTCCAAATCATGAGTGGAGACCCTATTGGTATTCCAATTACAAGTCCTCTTAGTTTTCTCCAATTCATAAATGAACTATTTATAATATTTACAATAATCCCAATCCTTTTGGATTAGGCGTCAACATTTTTTTTGCCATTCATTTGAATTGTTGGCTAAAACTGGCCACTAAAAAATAATACATGATTAGAGATAAATTTCATGGATGGAATTTGTTTAAATAGGACTGTAGGATATAAAGGTAGTTAGAGTAAAAGAAAGGGCCAGTCGGAGAGAAAGACTGGACCTAAACCCAAAAATTAGTAGGACACAACTAGGGGTTAAGGAGGTGTGAACTAAGAAAGAACCATTGAGTTGTTTTCTTGGCAGAGAGGAGTTGGAGCTCAAAGGGAACTATTGACAAACATAGTTCACAGTTTCGAGGAACATGGCATCCTTTAATATCTTTTTAGGAATATTTAGATAACTATATAAATATATATATGTTGAATATATTTCTTATGTAGTGTAGAGCTATGAATGAAATAAGTTGGGCTTCAATATGATTATTTTGTTTCTTAGGTGTGTTCAAGAAAATGAATGAATGAACCCTACCAATATTATTGTGAATAAAATTTATATGTATATATGTGTATCTAGGTTGTTCTATTGCAGGAAAATTGTGGGTTAAAGGACTAAGGATTTAACTTAAGGATTTCTATAGGTAATACTGAGTAATCCTCTAATTTGGAGAATAAGGAAAGACACCCTACCCAACAACCAACCGTGGCATCCACTGTACATGTGGATATGAAAAGAAAACTAGAGAGATTTAACTAAAGTAGAAGAATTACCCACGTAGTAAGGAGAATAGAAATATACAAACATTGTGCCTTATATAGTAACATTTCACTTGTATTGAGACTCTATTCATTGGTAAACTATAGAGAAAGAGTTTTATATGTATGCAAATAAACAATCTTGTTAAAAATATGTATAATTTGTTTCTAGGTTAGCTTGTTACAGGCCAAAGATGAGGAAAGGAATACCTTGTCTACTAGCCATAAATTATCCAGTCTTTGGAAAGTTGTTAATAGGGCCTTAAAGTAAAACCTTAGTTGGACTCCCCAAGAGCCCATGAGGTCTCTGGCCTACCTTGTATTTTATAAACCTAATAAAGAAAAAAAAATAACCTTATTGTGCATATAATCATGCGTTTACGACAACACATAAGCTAAAGTGCATATTTTAAATTAATATTATACCCTTGTGTGCATGCATGGATTATAGGTGAGAAACAAAAATATTAAGGTAGTAAAAAAAAACCACGACTAAGATTTGATTTTGTTTGCAATAGCCCATAAGAAGAATAAATTCATAGTTTTTTTTCTTGAAATAAAGAAAGAAAATTTACATTTTTGGCCATGTAAGCTTCGGCCATAACTCAAATCAAAGAGTATGAAAATTTAAGTTAAAAAATGGAATAAGGTGATATCTACAGTGACTGGGATTTTTCGAAAATATTTTAACTAAAACCTCCATACAATTATATAACAAAAATTCATAATCTTGGCCAATTTTGGCCCTTTCTATATTTACCATAACTACAAAGAAAACTTTTGTAGCTAACGAACAAGCTAGAGCCTAATAATGGCATCGAAAACTTGTAGAGGGTAATAGTAGATGAGGACCTCTAGTGGTTGGAGTGGAAATAATATATTGTCTAAGTATTTAATCCCAAAAATTCCTCCAAACAAAACCCAAGCATGGTAGAGTGATAACTTGTAAATAACAAGAAGAAAACACTCAGCTTGGTCTTGAATTACTTATAAATTCTTATAAGAATTCTATGGAAAAAAATGTATGGTAACAATATCGCATCTTGTAGCAGGATAGGCGAAATCTTCATTCCATTTCCCTTCATAAAGGAAAAATGCTTTAGTAATGTATACAAATAGAAGAGAATCCATCCTACAAAGGAATCGAGTTAGGGTTTTTAATTAGGAATGAGTTATGAATATTTTACCTAAGGAGAAATCCCATGAGAAATGGGCGGTAACACCAAAATTCCTTGAAAAAATGTAGATGCCATGGCATAATCTTCAGAAGAAATCGAGGGTTGACCTATAAATACACCACCAAGACAATCATATTAGTGATTATAATCCACTTAAACCATTTCCAAATATGCACATAGATTATATCAAGGAAGAAACAAGAAAACAAAATGTGAAGATTGAGTTTAAGACCTGGTGTGCAAACCTTATCTTGACCGTCAAGCCACTTTTGTTCTTGTCAAAATGCTAAGAAAGACAATTAGAATAAAGTGGAAAATCCTTTGAGTACAGGGTAAAAACCCTTTTCCTTTTACCAAATTAACCTCAAGGCTGCATAGCTCAACTCTCAACCCATTCAAACGCAAATGGCACCATTGTGGTGGAGAGACTGAGGGTGGAAGTGTTGTAGGGGCTACAACCACCCTCCAAAAAAAATTTGTAGCTTCATTTTGGAGCCTCCCTACCAACCATCCTAGCAGCACGTCTTGCACTATCAAGTACATAGGCTTCGTTGGTTTTTGAGCAGCTTGTCATCTTGTGCATGTTAGTTTGCTTCACTCCCCTCATAAGCTACCACTCTGGACTTCGACTAGTTGTTGGCTGAGAAGCTCCCTCATAAAATTGCGTAATTCTAGAGGGGAACCAGCCTTCCCTCCAGAAGTTACGCAAGTCTTCTCAGAAGCCTGCTGGGCTTAGAAATTGTGCAATGCAATTGGACAGTCTTCCTTGGGAAAACTACGCAATCTAGCCCAACACTGTAGCTCAGCCTAGAAATTATGAAAATCAATTGGGTAGACTTTTGAGCTCCAAAATTGCATAGAGTAGTCATACAGGCTTCCTTGGAAAAAGAAATGCACATTCTGGCCAGCACTGCAGCTCAGCCTAGAAATTGTGTAATTATGGGCAGCAGTCACCTGCTCCTCCTAGAAATTGCGCAATCCCTCTAGGACATCCAACCCATCTCCTCCCAAAAATTACATAATTCTGGGCAGAATTCACCTCCTCCTCCCAGATATTATGTAATCCCTCTGGGATAGCCAACCGAGCTCAGCTCAGGAATTGTGCAAATTCATCTCTCAGTCAAGAAGGTTGTCGCATATGCCTTCAAGTGGACCGGTTCCCTCCAATACCGAGCAAAGATGATTTGCATGCATGTGATGCTCTTCCAAAAATAGTGGAAGGAAACATGAAAAAGGCATCGCTAGATTGAGGGATCTATTTTTAGCAGTTGGAGGTTACATGCATAGATCATTTTAGAAACCTCCTACCAAGTGTCTCTTTTTCCTAGATTTGTGGCATGCGCGTCATAACCTTGATCTTATCAAAACTCATCAATCGAACACTACAAAGCTCATCCCTCACATTGATCTTGCATCTCTGACATCCCACACTGCATCTAGGAGTCTTCGGCACTTTCAACTTAGTTGTTTCAGGGTAAGTCTGCTTTTCATGTCTCGCCTTGCGTTTCTATCGCATTTTGTGTTTTTCTTTGTGTGAGTGTTGTCTGCTTGATTTCAACGAGCACTTGTTGTTGTTTCAATTTATGCTATCTTGTAGAAACATTGTTTTAGCTTTCGTTCGCATCTCAATGATGTCACATGCATGACATTGTTCTTGCACCTACGGTCGCCGTTGCGGCAACTTGCTTCACACACATGCATGCTTTCCTATTTTTAGAATCCTACACTTACTCTTTGCATGCATGATCATTCACTCTTGTTTACACTTCGTATCACCATGCATTCAGACTTCTCATGTTTTCAGTCGCTCGTCGGCGGGTCTGGGCTACCTTAGCCTGGACCTTGCCTTGCCCAGCTAGCATTGCACATTTCTGGAAGTGAAGGCTCTACCTTCCCTCCAAAAATTGTGCGAGTCTATCCAAGAACTGATCTCCACACTTGCATTGTGCAATTCTGGGACGCAATGCCTTGTTGGCCCGAGAAACTGCGCAATAAAATTTGTTGGTTTGCATGTCACTACTGACTGAAATTGCGCATTACACGGTTTCAGTCCTCAACATGCCAGGCTAGACTGTACATTGCACAGTAACAGTAGTCAGTTAGCCTCCTGACAACCCGCACTATGCCTTGTGCAGTTTTGGAAGTCAATCTCCCAACCTCCTGTGAAAGTTGTGCAATCTTCACAGACAGTCACACAGGTATGTTGTGTGTCAATCATTCAGCTTGTTTTGGTTTTCGACTAATATATTGCTTGTCATGAGTGTTTCTATGTCTCGAGTTATCGTAGGTGTTCGTGTGCCTCTCAACAGCATAGGTACAATGGCTTCCAGGAGAGCAGAATCGAAGACATCGTTCAGAGAACAAATGGGGATGCAGTCGATCAAGTGTTTATGACCTTGATTATCTATGAAAACATCAAGTTTTTCATGGAAAAGGATATCAATATCAAATGGAAGTGACAACACAATGAGTAGAACCATCAGCAGCAGCAGAAGGTAGCACACCTACATGCGACAAATGCAAGAGGAAGTTTGTTGATAGCGCATAGGTGGAACAAAGTTGCAAGCTCCATCAGATCCACTTGTGCTAAAACCAGCTTTGGAGATTGAGGCCATGAGGCGACAGTGCAATGAGAGTTTCGCGTGAAGATAGAGAGAGAAAAAGAGAAGTAGTTGCAGGTGTTGAAGTGGTAACTCAAAGAAGAACATGAGTTGCACAGACAACAGAAGGAGTTGCAGCAGTAACAGGAACAACAAGAGTTGCAACATACACGGACTGATTAAATTGTGCCCATACAGCTTATGGATCCACCCAATAACTAGCATGGAGCAGACAGGGTGAGCATTGTTGACAATCACTTCCAAGGGTATTCAGGAGCATGGATTTCATTGTGCGCATGCATGTGATCCCACCCATTGGGCACACTCCTCGAGGCAAAGAAAAGAAGCATGTCCGACTGGAGCTGAACATGTATTCTGACAAGTTGATGCGCATGGTCACCAACACACATTTAGAGATCAACACAAACACTATGCATGAGTATGTTGTTGGTCCAGCTACACTCAAGACAATGATGTGCACATTATCAGACAAGTTGGACAGAGAATCCATATGAGTATACCTGGATGCAACGTAGGCAAGAGTTTTCTTTCAGCAAGATGTCACCATTGAGTGCAAAGACACCATCATGGACGACAAAGCTTGGCATCAGTTCACCACCATCGATCATTGCAAGGATGTTGAAGAGTTGGTCTTACCACAATGGTCTGAGTGTTAGTGATGTCTTGCATGGCTTGCTCAAGCCATTTTGTCTCACATGGGTGCATGTGCAAATTGTATGTAACATCTTGTCAAGTGGAAGTTCAAGTGTTGATAGTTGAATGTAACAATCATAGAGTAGTTGAAGAGTCGTGAGGGTAGGTGAACAATCCCAAAGGGGAATGTTAAGGGTCACCCCACCCTTTGCTATATATAGTACCTCATAACTCATTGTAGAGGCTTTTGGTTAGCCAAGCTTCTGATAGGAGTATCCTAGAGAAAGCTTGGAGAGTATTGTAACGAGCCTTGGCTTCTCCATAGTGCAGAGATAGTACATCTCTTTTGAGGAGCAAGCAGCGGTGACTGTAACGTTCCGTTGTCGGGACTAGTGGTTGGTCATGGTTGTACTGTATGATTAGAACTTTCACTTCTTAATATAACAGAGCCAGCATGTTTCATGCATATGTCGTATTGTATTTCAACTATCTTGTTGACTCTAAATGATATATGTATCTATTTTCTTACGCTTGTTTATGTAGACTCTTTTTGTATGTGTATGTACGAATCTTATTGAAATGTGTTGTTGGTTTAACCATCACTTTGGATTATCAACTTACTTGCCTTCCAATTTGTGATGCATCCTTGCTCGTGTGTTCCCTTCTTAACCACGTGCTTTCACGGGTTTCCAAGGGGTGCACTCACCTCACTCTCCATGTGATAGAATTGTTCATACACATTCCTTGGCTTGTTGTGCATGTCACACCCTTGCTACCAATAGGGACATCTTACTTGCCTCTACGTGTAACCACGATCAAGGCGACATCGTATGACCCACTGTTGGGATTGCTACACCAAATGATCTGAGGTCTATTTGGGACTTCTTTCCAAGGAGATCCCCTGACATGTTGGCGGGTCCAGCACCGTCAACATTTTGGCGCTAGAAGGAGGGCTAGATGACAAGATGAGTCCTCACAATCTGTTTTGAATCTCTGTATATCTATCATGACTAACTACAAAGTTTCTCTTCCGGAGTGTATGTCTTATGGAAACAACTTTGAAATCTCATAAGAGCTCTCAGATAACTTGTCACATAAAACATACGATGGTGGAGGCTATGTAGCTTTAGTTAGGCACGTGGTCAACGTTGTAGGCTCATGCAAAAGACATGGAATCTTTGAAAAATACATGACCTGCATGTTGTTCGTCTACACGCTTCAAGGGCACGTAATGCACTAGTGTGCCATGCTGCCTAAAAAATCTATTCATTCTCTTTCTCATCTGGTCACAGAGATAGACCATGCTTTCAATCATTTTGACCGAAAGAGATAGACCATGCTTTCAATCATTTTGACCGTAAAGCACTCAATAAGAAATTCTAAAATTATAGAAGGCACCCGATGAATCCGTTGAAAAGTTTCATGCACACTTTTTTAATCTTGCATACCGAATTCCCGAAGATGAAATTGATTGGGAATTTCTTGATGGAAGATTTGAGTATCTTCTTCACATATCCGAAAATCCGCAATCCTTGAAACCATCTGAACCCTGCTCAAGACACTTTAGTGATGGAGCTGCGCAATCACAGGCAGGCACAGTTGTTGTCACGAGTGATTTTCCACCTTCACCTCATCAAATAGCTCCACCACTGTAGAGTGATGTGGGAGATCATGCACACACATCTATTGAACTGTCACATCCTCCCGCCCCACCTGGTCCTGATATCTGCGTATTTTTGGCTTGCAAGCCTGCTGATTGTCACGTGAATTCGTTCCCTCAACCTTCGTCCCCGCGTTCTGATGAACCTCTAGATTGTACTGTCTCGTGTTCTTCCATTCTAGACTCCTCACTTGCTGTGAACGAGGATCAAGTTGTTAACGGAGTTGGTGTTATGCAGCCAACTTGCGACATCATTCATGATGAGAGTGTGTGGGAATCTAAAGACGAACCTGCAGTGAGGGATAACTCCCTTCCATCCGCACCTCACCTGCTCTATCCTAACATCCCTTGTGATTCTGCCACTATTGATTTCCCCTATGAAAACTCATTTCCAGAGGTTTCTACTTCTAATCATTCACAGGACACGTCAGATGTCAGTCTGTCATTATATTGTGGAGAGGACACATCTTCCTCTGAAAATTCATCCAATCTGTCATCTGTAATTTCTGAAAACATAGATGGTGAACATCCTTGCTTCTCATCTACTACTCTACATGATTCATCAAATCATGAAGATGTTGAAAAACATCCTGAATTTTCCGATCTTGGTTGGCGTGATCTCTCTACTTCTTCATTTGATCATAATATTGATTCAATCGTTGTTAATCTGTCTAAGACACTGGTTTATGATGATCTATCTGTCGACAAAGCCGAAACCCCACAGACTGTCGAGGCACTTCAGCCCAAGCTAATGGTTATGTCAGTTTCCTATTGTCCTAAGGTTCGTTTCACTTCCAATCAGGAAATTTTTGAAACACACAAGGCTCCTCATCACTCTCTACTCTGCATTGAAGATCAACCAAACACCCAGATTTTTCTTCCTCCACTCGAACTACACGACCCCATCGCACTTGCATTGGAGGAATCTTACACAACAAGCACACTTGCGCAATGTAAGTGGTCTACCTTTCTCATGTTTTCTTGCATGTCACCATGGCAATGTGTATGCTTAACATCTGCACGCGGTGTAGCATATCACCATGGCAAGTCCACAGAGTGCAAGTCATACGCTTTCACTCAATTATTTTATGTGGAGACACTTAAACCCAGGGTGTGTTTGTCTTCATCGTTATATCTTTCATGCTTGCTGGTTTGTGTAATTGTGTTGTTTGCAAACCATGCCTTCACCAACATGGGTCAACCAATGCCCCAGTCACTGCATTGGAAATATCACTTCACATGAGTAGGCCCATGCATCATTAGCTTAGGAGTAGGAGTAGTGGTTGCTTTTGGTTTGTTTTCTTGCATGTATGTGTTATTCTTACCTTGCATGTTTGTTTTCTTGCATTCTTGTTTTCTTATTTGGTTTGCTTATGCATTTACTCCTACATTTTTTTGTTTTATTGTTTGTATGCTTGTTTCTATTTGTAGGTTAGTTTCACATGAAACCATGTGCGACTCTTGAAATAAGTTGGGTAAAGTACAAGAGGACTTGTGTAGTTATCAATACTTGGTTATTTATCATCTTGCCTCTGTATGAAGAACTCTTTGTCTTCAGTCCATGATACATCAATGGAAAATATGTATTGTTTGAAGTGAACCTTGGTGAAAACACAATGCTTGTGCGCTAACTAGTGTCACCTACTCTAGTCGGTTTTTTTTGGGTTAATCCTTGGCAGCTCAGCCAGGTAGAGTAAGGTGAGGGGGAAACCTTAACAAGCACGTCAGAGGTATATATAAACTAGTTCTCTGAAGGAACAACCTCTTCTGATCTCAATAAGTCGAGATCCCTCTTTTGCCTCTGAAATGAATAAGTGTTATGCACAGTTACGAAAAATGAAAATTGAAAATGTGAAAAAGTTTCGAAAAAAATGAAAAATGATTAAGGCGAAAGAAGATAAAGGCTTCCTACATAGAGAGGTGATGTAGGTAACTCCATCAGGGTACTGACCAGGCTCGCTGGTAGTAGAGTGATGCTTGTGTTCCTGCGTGACTCCGTCGGGGTACTGTCAAGGCCTGCTAGTAGTGGAGCAACAGCAGAGATGAAACTAAAACTTTGACGATCATATGACTTGTACACTAACATACCCCTCATCCCCAATTGAAAAAACTGTGTTGACTTGGCTTGGAATGTGTTCCGACCGACCAAGAGCTTGGCCAATGCTACATCTTACAATCAAGCAAGTGTGGAAACCAAGACGAATATATAACTAAATAATACTTCTGGAGGTGTTAGACTTTCTTTTCATGAACAAGGTCCATTCAGAGAGCTAGAGTTCTACCAGTGTGTCGCCAAGTGGTGTAGTAGCTACAACCACCCTCCAAAAATTTGTCGTAGCTTCATTTTGGAGCCTCCATACCAACCATCCTAGCAGCATGTCTTGCTCTATCAAGTACATAGGCTTCATTGGTTTTTCAGCAGCTTTCCATCCTGTGCATGTGAGTTTGCTTCACTCCCCTCACATGTTGCCACTCCAAACTTGGGCTAGTTGCTGGCTCAGCATCACCCTCAAAAAATTACAGAATTTTGCAAGGGAAACAACCTTCCCTCTAAAAATTACACAAAACAGTTGGGTAGCTTGTTGGGCTCATAAATTGCACAATGCAGTCAAACAATCTTCCTTGGGAAAACTGTGCGATCTAACCCAACATTACAGCTTGACAACCCAGAAATTGTAAAAATTAGTTGGGAAGACTATTAAGATCGAAAATTACGCAAAGCAGTCAGATAAGATTCCTTTGAAAAACTATGCAATCTGGTCAGCACTATAGCTCAGCCCAGAAATTGCACAATTCTGGGCAGTAGTCAACTGCTCCTTCCCGAAATTGTGCAATCCCTCTAGGATGTCCATCCCTGCTCCTCCCAGAAATTGCACAATTCTGGGCAGCAGTCACCTACTCCTCCCAGAAATTGTGCAATCCCTCTAGGACAGCCAACCCAGCTTAGCTCAGAAACTACGCAAATCCCTCTCTCAGTCAAGCAGGATGTCGCGTATACCTTAAGGTTGATCGGTTCCCTCTGGGACTGAGCAAAAATAATTTGCATGCATGGGTTTCTCTTCCTAAAATAGTGAAAGGAAGCATGCAAAAGGCATCCCTATATTTAGGGATCTATTTTTAGCAGCTAGAGGTTACATGCATAGATAATTTTAGAAACCTCCCGCCAAGTGTCGCTTTTTCCTAGATTTGTGGCATGTGCATCATAACCTCAATCATATCAAAACTCATCAACCAAATGTTGTAGATCTCATTCCTCACATCGATATTGCATCTCTAACATCCCATATTGCATCCAGGAGTCTTCGACACTTTCAGCTTAGTTATTTCAAGGTAACTCTGTTTTTCATGTCTTGCACTGCGTTTTTTGTCACTTTTTATGTTTCTCTTTGTGTGAGTGTTGTCTGCTTGATTTCAATGAGTTATTGCTGTCATTTCAATGTATGTTAGCTTATAGAAGCACAATTTCAATTTTCGTTTCTCATCTCACTGTTGTAGCATGCATGACACTGTTTTTTCACCAACGTTCACTGTTGTGGCGACTCACTTCACACACATGCATGCTTTCTTGTTTTCTGAATCCTACACTTATCATTTGCATGCATGATCATTCACTCTTGTTTACACTTAATATCACCATGCATTCATACTTCTCATATTTCAATCGCCTTTCAACAGGTCTTGGCTACCTTAGCCTAGACCTTGCATTGCCCAGCTAGCATTGCGAATTTCTGGAAGTGAATTCTCTGCCTTCCCTCCAAAAATTGAAGTCTGGCTAAGCACTGACCTCCAGGCTTGAATTGCGCAATTTTCGGAGGTAGTTCCTTGCTGGCCCCAGAAACTACGCAATGTAGTTTGTTGATTTACATGTCACTACTAACTGAAATTTTGCATTGCACAGTTTCAGTCCTCAAGCATGTATTGTGCAGTTCTAGTAGTCAGTCAACCTCCCGACATCCTGAACTGTGCCTTGCACAGTTTTAGCAATTAGTCGCCCAACCTCCCAGCGAAAATTGCGCACTCTTCACACACAGTCACCCAGGTATATTGTGTGTCAATCCTTCAGCTTGTTTTGGTTTTTGACTGACAAATTTCTTTTCATGAGTGTTGCTATGTCTCCAGGTATCACAGGTTTTCTTCTCCCTCTCAACAGCATAGGTACAATGGTTTCCAAGAGAGAAAAGTTGAAGACACCGTTCAGAGCACAACTGGGGATGCAGTCGATCAAGTGTCTATGAACTTCCCTATCTATGAAAACATCAAATTGTTCATGGACAAGGATATCAAGATCAAATGGAAACGGTGTCAACATGAGAAGCACCATCAACAGCAGTAGAAGGTAGCACACCTGCATGCGACAAATGCAAGAGGAAGGTTGTTGACAGCATAGAGGCGAAACAAAGTTGCAAGCTCAAGCATATCCACTTATGATGAAAGCATCTTTGGAGATTAAGGCCATGAGGCGACAGCACAATGAGAGGATCACACGAAGGCAGAGAGAGAAATAGAGGAGTTGCAGGCACTAAAGTGGAAAATCAAAGAAGAACAGGAGCTGCACAAACAACAAAAGGAGTTGCAGTGGGAACAGGCACAGCAGGAGGCACAACATACACGAACTCATTAAATTGTGCCCATACAGGTTATGGATGCAGTGTTGACGATCGCATGCAAGGGTATTAAGGAGCATGGATTTCATTATATGCACACATGAGATCCCACCCATTAGGCACACTCATCGAGGCAAAGACAAGAAGAAAGTCCGACTGGAGCTGAACATGTATTCCGACAAGTTGATGTGCATGGTCACCAGCACACACTTGGATATCAACACAGACACTATGCATCATTATGTGCACATTATCAGACGAGTTGGACAGAGGATCCATATCATTGTAGCCAGATGCAACAGAGGCAAGATTTCACTTTCAGCAGGATTTCATCATTGAGCACGCAGACACCATCACAGATGACCAAGCTTGGCATCAGTTCGCCACCGTCAATCATCACAAGGATGTCAAAGAGTTGGTCTTACAACAACGGTCTGAGTGTTAGTGATGTCTTTGTTAGGTCCCTATAATACTAGTGATTACCCCATTACTATTGTAGTTGTATCCCTTATTAATATCGTTGTGCCCCTATTGTCCCCATATTGTTATTATTGTGCCCCATAGAATCCCTCTATTGTTATTTTTGTGCCTTTATATTATTATTGCTAGGTCGACTGGGTTATATTGTGACTCCTTAGACTCCTATATATAGAAAGGAGGTTTTGTCATTTGAATCATCCAAGAATTTTTCATTTATGTAATGTAAAGGACGTTGCCCCCTCGAAGAGGCTGAATTCTAAGGCGTTGATCTATCTTTTCTATCCTTTGTGAACTGGTTTCATAACATTTGGTATCAAAGCTTTGGATTCTAGGGTTTCGCTGCTCCAAATATGTCATCGTGGCATTTTCACTATAACTTTGTTTCTACGATGTTTCAGAAGTGAAAACAAAAACCCATTTGAGACGAAATCACACTGAACCTCGGGAACAAATTTCAGAGTTTTTCGCACTATATTTGCGGAGAATGATCTGAGGAAGTCGGTCTTTTTGCAGACTCCTGAATTGCATTCCAAAAAGGTGACCTGAGGAAAATCATCATAACTTTCTCTCTGAGCATCGGCTTGAAATTTCATAAGAAGGTATAGAAAGAGGATGGACTGTAGTTTATTGTATATATTTTTCAAAGCCAGAGGTTGAAATAGGGACACGTGGCACGTCGTACAAGTTCACTCTACTGAACTAGTCTAAAATCATCATTGTGGGAGATTTGGCATAACTCTTTCTTTTTTAATCCAATTGGGATCAGGCTGGTGGCATTGGAAAGAGGACATAGAGGGCTACTGCAAATCGCAATTTTAGAACTGGATGATCCGAAATTACAGAGATACATCAGAGGCAATATCGAGCTCCTACAAAGTGAAAAAAAGTGTGTAGATTTTTTTAAATTTTTTCTTAAGCTTGGTTTAAAAAATTATTTTGAAGGAATTCAAAGCGCATAGTAGAGCATTATTATCGGTAATTGATTCCCCAGGGAAATAAAATGCAAACACCTAGTAAGAAACTTGAAAGCTCTAGCATGACTCACGAAGAAGAGGAAGAAATGCTACATGATATATCAAAATTACAAGGCCAAGTGCAACAAATTTCACTCTCACAAAAGCTAAGACAAATGGCGTGGAATCTAAGATAAAGGGCATGGAAGCTAAGATTGACAATTTGAAGATAGATTTGAAGACAGATTTGACAAATTTTCTACAAGAAATACTTACTAATGGTGAAAGGGTAGTAAAGGAAACTCATGATGCAAACAAAAGAAATGTTAATCATGATTTCATAGACTCTAATGTTGGATCGAAGACCCACCATATTCCAAAAATCGATATGAGGAAGTTTGATGGCAAGGATCCTGCAACATGGATATTACAGATGGAGCAATTTTTCGATCTCAATAATGTGCAAAACACACAAAAGGTACGTATTGCAACTTTATATTTGGAACCAAATTAGTTTGTATGGTATCAATGGCTTTGCTCTTGTAAACAAATTATCACTTGGGCAATTTTTATGGAAGAATTGACAGCACATTATGAGGATACAAAAAGCAACACTTTTTTTAGCCAATTGATAAGTCTCAAACAAAAGGGTTCAATAATGGAGCACATTGAGGAGTTCCAAAAATTGAACATAAGGGTCAAAAATATTCCAAAGGAGCATAGGATTGATGTGTTCATAGGGACTTTTAAGGATAATATCCAACATGATGTTTGCCTTTGGGAACCTGATTCATTAGAGAAGGCATTTAGGTTAGCAAGAAAAATGGAAAGCAAAATTATGGCAACAAGGAAGCATACCACTCACAACTATAAAGATGGAAGTGTTGTTGCCGCTAGTCTTCCACAACCTATAAGGTTGACACCACAACAATTGGAAGAAAAAAGATCAAAAGGGATTTGTTACAGTTGTGATAACAAATACACTAAAGGTCATAAGTGTGCTGAGAAGAAATTATTCTACATAGATTGTGAAGAGGAAGAAGAAAAGGAGAAAGAAAGGTCAAAAGAAGAGGATATACTCCAAGAACAAAGCCTAGATGAAGAAGAAATGAATCCGACCATATCTTGTAATGCATTGGCTAGAATTACCACTCCTCAAACCATCAAGATAGAAGGACAAATCAAGAAGAAAAAGGTAATAGTGTTGTTTGATTCAGGAAGTACCCACAATTTTATTCATTGTAAGGTAGCAAAAGAATTGAATTGCTTCCTATATCCAGCACGAGAGTTTCAAGTGATGGTTGAAAATGGAGGAACAATAAATTGCTCTAGAAAGTGCCATAATATCAAGCTATCCATGGGAGAATATGTATTGACTAGCCCAATGCTTTCCATCCAATGGGAGGTGCTGATGTTGTACTAGGATTCCAATGGCTACAATCCTTGGGTACAATAGCTTTTAATTTTCAAGAATTTTTCATTAAATTTTTTGCGGAAGGAAAGGAAGTTGAATTAAGGGGTATTGCAGGGAAACCAGGAAAGATAATTAGCTCCAACGGTATGAAAAAGCTTCTAAAAAGGGAACAAAGAGGTGTAATTGCACAATTATGTTCGCTAGATGTTTCCACATCAAAATCATCTATTTCTCCAGATCTCCAAAAAGTCTTGGACAATCATTCCAAGGTATTTGAGACTCCCAAAGGTCTCGTACCTATTCGTGATCATGATCATGCTATTCATCTGATTCCAGGAAGTGTTCCTCCAAACATCAGGCCGTACAGATATCCCTATGCCCAAAAGAGTGAAATTGAACGTATGGTTGTAGAAATGCTAGAGGCTGGTATAATTCAACCTAGTCAAAGTTCTCTCTCTGCTCCAGTAGTATTGGTGCACAAGAAGAATGGATCATGGCTCATGTGTCTGGATTATAGGGAGCTCAACAAGCTCACGATTAAAGATAAGTTTCCCATTCCTGTCATTGATGAATTACTGGATGAATTGCATGGATCAATTTACTTCACCAAGTTGGATCTTCGTTCAGGATATCATCAAATCAGAATGAAGACTGAAGACATTCTAAAAACAACATTTAGAACTCATGAGGGTCATTATGAATTTTTAGTCATGCCTTTTGGCCTTACCAATGCACCTTCTACATTTCAAGGTTTGATGAATTCCATTTTCAAACCCTTCCCTAGAAAATTTGTGTTAATCTTTTTCGATGATATACTAATCTACAACAAGTCTTGGAAGGATGATGTTGAACATGTTGATAGGGTGCTACAACTATTGGAGGAGAAACAATTATATGCAAAAAGATCCAAATGTTTCTTTGGAGTACAAGAGGTGGAATATCTGGGTCATATTGTATCTCATGAAGGAGTTAAGGTAGACCCTAGCAAAATTAAAGCCATTAAGGAATGGAAAATCCCCACATCCATAAAGCATATGCGAGGATTTCTCAGTTGACAGGGTATTATCGCAAGTTTGTTAAGAATTATGGGAGAATAGCAGCACCTCTAACAACATTATTAAAGAAAGATGCATTTTCATGGACTCCAGAAGCAACAAAGGCCTTCGAACATCTTAAAGAGGCAATGTGCCAAGCACCGGTCTTAGCTACACCAGACTTCACAAAAACCTTTATTGTGGAATGTGATGCTTCAGGAAATGGAATTGGTGTTGTTTTAATGCAAGATGAAATACCCATTGCTTTTGAAAGTCATCCAATCAAGGGAAAGTTTTTACACAAAGCTATTTATGATAAGGAAATGTTGGCAATACTACATGCACTTAAGAAATGGTGACCCTACCTAATGGGAAGACACTTCAAGGTAAAAATGGATCATGATAGCCTTAAATACTTTTTAAAACAAAGATTATCCTCTGAAGAGCAACAAAAGTGGGTCACAAAGATGTTGGGTTATGACTTTGAAATCATCTACAAAAAGGGAAGCAAAATGTGGTGGCAGATGCACTCTCAAGAAAGGATGAGGATGTGGAAGCATTGTTGTGCGCCATTTCTATTATCCAACCAGATTGGATAAACAAATAAAGGGAGGAATGGAAGAATGATGAAGAAGTGTGGGCACTTATTCGAAAGTTACAACAAGATTCCAATACATCTGATACATTTAGCTGGAAAAATGATTCATTATGGTATAAAGATCACTTATACCTCTGTAAGAATTCCCAACTCAAACAAAATATTCTTATGGAATTGCACACTTCTCCCTTAGGAGGGCACCCTGGATTTTTAAAAAATTACCACAGGGTTAAGAAGGAATTTTTTTGGGATGGCCTGAAATCAGATATTCAAAAGTTTGTGGCGGAATGTTTGGTTTTCCAACAAAATAAAGTTGAAACAATTAAGACCCTGGGTCTATTGCAACCTTTATCCATTCCAAGCCAACGTTGGGAGGAGGTTTCAATGGATTTTATCACAGGTTTACCCAAGTCTGAGGGAAAGAGTGTCATCATGGTGGTAGTTGACAGACTTACCAAGTATGCACACTTTTGTGCATTATCACATCCATTTAAAGCCAATATAGTTTCTACTGCATTTATGGAAACAATTCAAAAGCTACATGGAAACCCAAAGATTATTGTAAGTGACAAAGATCCCATTTTCACTAGAAATCTTTGGATAGAATTATTTTCTTGTCTCGGTACTCAGTTAGCTCATAGCTCATCTTATCATCCTCAATCTGATGGGAAAACTCAGATAGTAAACAAATGTTTGGAAGGATATATTTGTTGCTTTGTATCAGATAAACAGACACAATGGGTAAAATGGTTGCCTCTGGATGAATGGTGGTATAACACTTCCTTCCATACAGCAACAAAAATGACCCCATTTATGGCACTTTATGGATATCAGCCACCATCCATCACATCATATTTAAGAGAAAATTCTAAGGTTCAAGCAGTGGAACATCACATCGAGCATCAACAACAAGTCCTCCAACTCTTAAAGGATAACCTCGTGTAGGCGCAGAATAGAATGAAACAACAGGCAGATCAACATCGCAGCGAAAGAGGTTTTGATGTAGGTGATTGGGTATTCCTACGGCTACAACCATATAAACAAATGTCCCTCAAGCAAGCTAAGAAGGATAATAAATTATCACCAAAGTATTATGGTCCGTACAAGGTGTTGCAAAAGATTGGTACTATGGCATACAAATTGGAGCTTCCTGTCGCTTCTCGAGTGCACCCAATTTTCCATGTTTCATGTTTAAAGAAGGTTATAGGCAACAAGATCCCAGTTCAAACAATATTGCCAGAACTTGACAAGGAAGGAAAAATTATATTGGAACCGGAAGCAGTCACAGAAACAAGAACTTGACAGCTACGAAATCGATCAATTTCGGAGTATCTCATCAAGTGGAAGAACTTATCCACTGAAGATTCCACATGGGAGGATGAGAATTTTATACAGAAGCATCCATAACTACTCAAGCGTTGAGGACAACACTTTTTTGAAGGAGAGGGGCATGTTAGGTCCCTATAATACCAGTAATTACCCCATTACTATTGTAGTTGTATCCCTTATTAATATTGTTGTGCCCCTATTGTCCCATATTGTTATTACTGTGCCCCATAGAATCCCTCTATTGTTATTTTTGTGCCTTTATATTATTATTGTTAGGTCGGCTGGGTTATATTGTGATTCCTTAGACTCATATATATAGAAAGGAGGTTTTGTCATTTGAATCATCCAAGAATTGTTCATTTATGTAATGTAAAGGAGGTTGCCCACTCGAAGAGGCTGAATTCTAAGGTGTTGATCTATCTTTTCTATCTTTTGTGAGCTAGTTTCATAACAGTCTTGCATGGCTTGCTCAAGCCATTTTGTCTCACATGGGTACATGTGCAGAATCTATGTAACATCTTGTCAAGTGGAAGTTCAAGTGTCAATAGTTGAATGTAACAGTCATAGAGTAGTTGAAGAGTCATGAGGGTAGGTGAACAGTCACAAAGGGGAATGTCAAGGGTCACCCCACCCTTTGATATATATAGTACCTTATAACTCATTGTAAAGGATTTTAGTCAACCAAGCTTCCGATAGGAGTTTCTTAGAGAAAGCTTGGAGAGTATTCTATCGAGCATTGGCTTCTCCACAGTGCAGAGCTAGTACATCTATTTAGAGGAGCAGGCGGCAGTGACTGTAATGTTCCACTGTCGAGACTAGTCATCTGTCAAGGTTGTATTGTATGATTGTAACTTTCACTTCTTAATATAATAGAGCGAGCACGTTTCATGCATATGTCGTATTGTATTTCAGCTATCGTGTTTACTCTAAATTATATATGTATCTGTTTTCTTACACGTGTGTGTATAAACTCTTTTGTATGTGTATGTATGAATCCTACTGAAATGTGTTGTTGGTTTAACCATCACTTTGGAGAAACTATATTTTATATAATAAATCTCAAATCTGGTTATCACTAGTTAAGGATCAAAGAAGAATACATTCCAAAAACAAATTTCATACGTGATACATACACTATGAATTTATAGTGCTTGCATTTCGACTTACAAATGAACTTGTTGCCTTTATGTGCTTGATGAATAATGTCATTAGCAAATTTCTAGACCTGTTCATACTAATCTTTATAGATGACACAAATTTATTCATAAACTTCAAAGGAGCACAAACAACATCTAGAAATAGTGTTGTGGGTAAAGCCCATTCTTAATTGGTCAATCCCTAAGAATGTAGCAAATGTTAGATTATGCATGGGTATCACATGATACTACAACATATTCATAGAGGGATTCTCTAAATTAATATACTCTGAAACCTATGATGAAGATAAAGACCCTAATAAGGACTTTGTATTTTGTAATGACATTTTTTTGGAAGGTTTAGGGGGTTTGCTCATGTAGGAAGATCATGTGGTCACTTATGAATCCTGTAAACTAAAGGATCATGAAATAAACTATGTATTTTATGAACTTGAACTAGATGCAATAATCCACACACTTAAGATGTGGAGACATTATTTAACTCATAAAAAAATTAGCTTAATTACTGATCATGTGAGTTTAAAATATTTGTTCATCCATCCTAACATGAATTCGAGGAAAGCCAAATGGATGGCCTTCCTAATTGAATATAATTTCAACATTAAGCATATACAGAAAAAAAAACAAAGTAACAGGTGTGCTAAGTTAAAGTCTGAAATAGATTTGTGAGGTAATAGTAAGTAGAGCTGAAACAAATTTCATACAACATATTATTGTAATATTTAGAAGATAAAGATTACAATAATATTTGTGAAAAAATAAAAATTAAATTTGAACATGGAAAACATCTAGATTACTCACTTAATTAAAATTGGCTAGTAACATTTAAAAATATAATTTATGTTCCAAATATGGCCACGATTAAATAAATGATATTAGATGAACACCACAAAAGACCCTTTTAAGCTCTCTGAGGTTATTAGAAAATTATCGCAGCTCTTAAAAATGAATTCTTCTAGCCTGGTATGTTGAGGGAAGTAGCCAAGTAACTAGAAAGATGCCAAGAGTGTCAACAAGTAAAAGTGGAGCATCAACACCCAAAAATATTATTAACCGCTTTCTTATACTAGAATAGAAGTGGGAGGAAATTTCCTTAGATTTTGTTATTGGATTACCAAAGATAGGAACTAGAATGATTTTATTATGATTGTGGTAGACAAGTTGTCTAAGTATACTCATTTTACACCCATTCAAACTAATTATAGGTGGCATAAGTGTTCATGAAAGAAATTTTTAGACTTCACAAAATACGAAAGGTTAATATATCAAACATTGATGTAAAATTCACTTCCAAATTCTGGAAGACATTGTTTACTCGAACGTTTACACAACTTAATTTTAGCACTACATACCATCCACAAATAAATGGTCAAACACAAAGGGTTAACCAGGTCCTTAAGGATATACTACGCATGTAAGTAATGAACCAACCCATGAAATGGGGGGGCTTTCTGCATTTAGATGAGTCTTCCTATAACAATAGTTATTAAGCATCACTCAAGATGAGCCTTTCTGAATTTATGTATGGAAGGAAGTGCCATATCCCCTTAAGTTAGAGACTGTTTGAAAATAAGCTTATGTTTGGACCAAATCTGCTACCGAAAAAGACCGTGAAGAAATCAAGCAAAACCTAAAAGTAGTGCACTATAGGAAAAATAGTTATGGAGACTTAAAATGGACACAGATAATTTCAAGTGGGAGAACATGTATATATTAAACTACAACTAAAAAAGAGTTCCTTAAAATTGGGAAATTTTACTTAAATAGCCCCTCAATTTTGTGGGCCATTTGAAATACTAGTCATAGTGGGGTCAATTGCCTACCAACTAGCACTACCAACCCACATTAAGGTTCATAATATATTTTGTGTCTCTTTTTAAAAGGTATATTCATAATCTTGCTCATATTATCTATTGGAAAGTTGTACATGTAGAACTAGAAGGTGAGTTCTAGGTCGAGCCTCTACAAATTTTGTACCAGAGGGGAAATACATTTTAGAATTGAACCATCTCCAAGATTAAAGTGTAGTGGAAGAACTTTGGGCTTAAGGAAGTCAAGTGGGGGATGGAATATGAAATGAAAGAATCTTTTCTTATGTTTTTCCAAGGAAAATGGAAGTATGAAAACACTAAGGACATTGTGTGTAGTGGAAGCACTTTGGGCTTAAGGAAGTCAAGTGGGGGATGGAATATGAAATGAAAGAATCTTTTCTTATGTTTTTCCAAGGAAAATGGAAGTATGAAAACATTGAGGACATTGTTCCCTTTTAAGGGGAGGGGAGATGTTTTACCCTTTGTAAATTTGCATTTTATGGCTTTTATATTGGACATGTGGCTGAAAAGTCAAATGATACAAGTAATGTGTTATGGCAATGTAAATATTTATTTTGATTAATAAAAAGAAAAGAATACTAACTAGAGATAAATTTCATAGGTGGAAGCTATTTAAAGAGCAATTTGAGAGATAAAGGCAATTAGATTAAAAGAAAGGGCTAGTGGGAGACAAATATACTAAACACATAAATTAATAAGATGCTACTAAGGGTTAGGGAGGTGAAAAGTAAGAAAGAACCACTGAGTTGTTCTCTTAACAAGGAGGAGTTGGAGCTTAGAGGGAACTAATGAGAAACATAGTTCATAGTTGGGAGGAAGCTCAAAGGGTACTACTCGGAAACTTAGTTCATGGTTGGGAGGAACATGGCAGGTAGGAATCTTTAGATAAGTATATAAATATATGGAATAATCTATGTTAAATATATTTATTCTATAGTTAGTAATATGTAGTCCTTATGTAGTCCTTGGAAAGTTATTAATACAACCTTAAAGAAAAACCTAGTATTTTCTAAACCTAAGAAAGAAACAAATTATGTAGCAAGGAGATACCTGAGACATCAAGCTTCTTCCCAAGCACTTTCATGAAAACATCAAGATATTTATATAACAAAAATTGGTAACATGGCCAATTTTGGCCCTTTCTATATTATTGTCAAATTCATAGTATTTTTCATAATGAATTTGGAGAGATGTTACAATTTGAATCTTGAATCTTAAGGTTTACACAATACTTGAAAGAGTGTTGATGGCCAAATGAGCTCTCCTCCTTTGATATACTTCATCACACAACAGTTATACTCACTTCAAAGTTCTTAAGGCAGGGATTTTAAACTTAAGATCCCTTCCTCTTCTCCCTTAATAATAAGATTAAGTGAATGAAAATAAAGGGTATTTATTTTTGAAAAAAAAATAGAAAGTTCTTAAAAAGTTTAATATTATTATTTCCATCTTTCTATAGAATATACCATGCCATACAATAAATATGGGATATTAGGTTTTTCCTCACCTAAATTTAAATTTCAAAAAAACATT
Source organism: Pinus tabuliformis (assembly GCA_031772625.1). NCBI lineage: Eukaryota > Viridiplantae > Streptophyta > Pinopsida > Pinales > Pinaceae > Pinus > Pinus tabuliformis. The sequence continues at coordinate 899,364,923 of CM062808.1, forward strand.
AATTAATTTACATGTTAACGCTTCTTAATTTCACAATTTAATTTATCATTTACACTCTAAGTTCATACACTCAGCCCATAAATGCTCTTATAAAATTATAACATGTGATCCCTCTTTTAAGATGCAAATGAAAAATATCCAATCAATAATATTTCATAGTAAGCCATACAACGAGTTACAAGTAACCAGATTCAGTGGTATTTTCAAAATTTTCCTTGCAAGTTCAATCTCTATTCAGGAGAATATTTTTCTTTTACATTACAGTAGAATAAGGAAAGAACAAGTACAGCTGGACTTACGTTGATAACTTAAAGCCAAAATAAAGACCACCATTGTCGATTGAAACCAGTGTTTGCCAAAGCCAAAAAAAGACCACCATTGCCCATTGAAACCAGTGTTTGCCCTACCTAAAAAAGAACCCTTACAGAATGGTACCAGTGTTTGTCAAAATGTAAAACAAAAATATCAGAGCCATATTAGTAACTGTAATACACGCGCTATATTAGTAACTGTAAACGTCGGGTAGTCGCGATTTGCAGCACTGGAATTAGGGGGCATATTGTGCATTTTGAGCTCTCAACTTTCTCTGTTCGTATTCCTCTCTGAACTCTTTATTCGCATTCCATAATCTCATGAACTTTTCAACCTGCAAGTGAGAGTGGATAGTCAACTTAGTTTTCCTTCCACCTATAACGAGGATAATAATAGAAAATAAGAAGAGAATAATACCTCCAGCCTCGATCTTTCTTCGAGAGCAGAAGGGTTAGGGTTGGCGAGATACTCAAATATTGCATCGTCCGTCTCGGCCCGCATTTGCAAACAAAGTTTATTCTGAAAGAAAGGAGGACAGTATCAGCATATTATAAATCACCTTAAATATAACTGGACTCCAAATATTCAGAAGAAGAGAAGATTTTAGTAGAATATATATACTTAGGGTTTCACAAGAAGAGAAGAATTTAGTAGAATATATATTTAGGGTTTGCAGAAAACTTACGTTTTGATATCGCTGCTTCCGTAGTTGCTGTAGAGATGGATATACCTCGTCCATCCAATTACTATAGTATTGGAGGTCATTTTCCAGAGAGGAAATCTCGAAATCAAGTTCCCTCAACTCTTTTTTCACATTCCAAATATCTTTCAATTTCCTCTTCAGATTCCAATCTTCAATACTCAAATTTTGTCCTCTCGATCTCTCCAGATCTTTTATCTGTTTCAGCAGGTGGTTCTCTTCGGCTCGTGTATTCCGCCCGCCCTTTATTTGAGCCTCCAGTATTCTCACCTGCACAAAAACACAAAGAAAACATTTGATAAGAGAGTTTGGTTCTATAAATATTTTAAATAAAATTGAAGGTACAAACCATAAGAAACCCTACCTCTCGATCAATCTCAGCTTCAGATTTGAATGTATTAGTGTCTTCGCCGACACTTGCTCGCACTCTCACGTTCTTGAAATTGAACTGCAATTCCGATAACCTTTTACTTATTTCGTTGCAGCGTTCTTTGCAGGCCTTTTCTTCAGCGAAGAGAGGCTTTAACTTCTCTACAACTTCCCTCCGCTTTGCCTGCAACAAAGCATTTTATATTAAAATTCAGTGTGGCCAGTTTACCTGCCGCTAATTTCTTCAAAATGCAAAAAAAAAAAATGCAAATTTGGGTAAGACCCAGACCAAATCACACAGTCTGTCACAATCATTTCAATTTCAAGATTTCAAGAAATAAACCGTCTGTCACTATCATTTCAATTTCAAGATATTCAAATATTTCTGTCTTTTTCGGACTTACAATCTTTCCTTTTTTAACCCTTCGTATAATTATTTGTCACACAGGCAGACATGTCTCTAAAACCCTAATGAAAAAGAATGGAATCCTCTAACTTCCATTCTAACTATGGTATATGTATATGAAGAATAAAACCCTAATGAAAAAGAAATTTAAATACAGTACGTTGCACTCTAACTATTATAATTGGATTCAAAATGCAAAAGGCTGAAAATTTAAAACAACTGAACGTTAGTTTATTTTAGTTACCCTTGTGGCTCTTATGGTCTGGATTATCTCAGAGCGGACTCTACGACTCTCAGCAAATTCTCTCTCGAGCGATTTCAACTCGGGCAACTCCAGAAAAGGATACGCGACGAAGTAAAATTCTTGCTGGTACTGGGATTTTGGATCGGAAGCCATCATCTTTTCTTTCAACAATCACAATGAATTTTACCACACAGCCAAACTTCAAATAAGAAAACCAGTACTACTGAGCTTTATATTCTATCAGATACGACGCTGCTGCGATAAATTGCTGTGAGTTGGATGAGAACTATATAGCTACTCGGCTGAAAGTCCAAAACAATGTACATCGAATTGGGGCTCGGACAAACGTGTCGGGTTTAAATGAGTTACTTAGCTAGTAGTACACAATACTATTTAGGGAAAGATTTAATTAATGTTCAATTTTATGATGTAGTTAAATTAGTTTATTATTATTTAGCATAATGGTGTATTAATTAGTTATATAGGATTAATTTTTTATTATTATTATTATAAATTTGTAAAATTTACAGTGATCTATTTTTTTTTTTTTTCTGAATTTATATATGTATTTAAAAATTCATTTTATTGGTAAGTTTAGGTTTTTGTTACGTGGTTTCTGATCTATTACATATTATTATTTGAATTTATTTTTTATGGTTTTTGATCTATTACTTCCATGGGGCATGCGTGAATTGCACGGCCCACTCACGCAAATTCCCATTCTTGATGGAGTGCACTGTACACTATGATGTATTGGGTATCATATCGTAGGCGGGAGTTTACCCCCACATTTGTACGAGTCTGAATTAGTTTTTTTTGGGTCTAGTTTCAAAGCCATTGAGTAGTTGTAGAATTTTAAGAGTGAGATGGTGAAACATTGAATTTTTTTTAGAATTTTATATTAAATAATTGGTAGACATTTATGGTCATTAATCCAGAATACACATTTTACTTCTCATGTTATTAAGATTAAATTTTCATAATACACATTTTACTTCTCATGTTATTAAGATTAAATTTTCATAATACACATTTTACTTCTCATGTTATTAAGATTAAATTTTCATAAATTTTGATTATTATTGGTAATATGTAAAATAAATTTTCATAAATTTTATTTATTATTATTAATATTTAAAAAATTATCTACAATATTATTTGAATTTAAGTTTTTTAATCTATATCAATGAATAATAAGAAAATTTTAGGTAGAAATTACTAATATTTTAGAGTTAAACGAGAAAGAAATAAAGATCAATCAATAAATAAAAAAAATCAAGTCAAACAAAGACTAAGTCAAATTTAAACAATAAAGAATTATAAGGACACATAAAAGATAAAGACTCAATCAATAAACTAACATGAAAAAATTAGTAATAATAGAAACTCAAGAAGAAAGGGTAGGGAGCCAATAACTATTAATTGTCCAGCCATCGTTCTTATTCAAATTGTTTGGCTTTCTCTCAATCTCTATAGCCTCCCTAAACTTACGACGATCGCAATGATCTATCCTAACAATGACCCACTCGGACGTCTTCAATGTTGATGTGGTGTTTTGTCTTCTTTGTATGTTCTACCAAAGCTGAGGAGTGGTCCTCCCATGTTTGATGTCAGTTGCATGCTCACTAATCCTCTAATTTATTGAGCGGCCAATTTCACCAACATAGGATGTCCCATAAGAACATGGGATTATATAAACACATTTCATATTCTTAGGGTCCATCGGGTCCTTTACAGATCTTAGGGAACTTTGAATGGTGTTTAAAGGCCTAAAGTTTGAGGCAACCTTGTGCTTTCTTAGGATCCTCGCAATATTATATGTGGTTCCCTCGATAAAAGGAAGGTGCACCCCAGAAATCTAATCCTTTGGTTCTTTCTTAATCTTAGAACCATAGTCAACTTTAAGGAAAGACTTGAGACATTGGTGCAAATTATAACTATTATTTTTGAAAAAATTAAGGAGATGGGTTTTCTCACCATCAAGGTGGCTATCATCATAAAATCTTAAGGCTCGAGTAGCTAAAGTGTTGAGAACATCCATCTTTTGAGTAGGGAAATGGTGTGACTTAGCATGAAGATATTGCTTCATGTGAGTTTTCTTCCGAAAGACCTAGTGTGAGAATGAACCATCATCCTTCTTTGAAATAAGGACGTCAAGAAAAGGCAAGCTCCCATTAGTTTCACATTCCATGGTAAACTTTATGGAGCTAGACTAATTATTAAGATGTTGGAGAAAAAGATCCTCTTTTTCCGACCATGAGGCCAGATGACACAAGTGTAATCCACAAATTTCTTCTGAAGCTTTGGTTTGTATTGATTCGAGGCCAAATCTTTAGATTCAAAGTCCTCCATGAACAGATTAAACAGTACAAAGGCAAGGGGGAACCCATGGCGACACCACAAGTTTGTTCATAAAATTCCCCTTCAAAGCTGAAGAAAGTAGAGATCAAATTTGGACCAATCTAATCATTTTAGGGGCTTGTGTGGCTCACGCTGGGTGCAATCCCCGAGCCACACCACCAGGTGCCATCCCCGGGTGACGTCGATGGATTAGATGCCCCTCTCCTCAAGCCTTCGCATATATATATATATATATATATAGTAAAACACAGCTATTTTATGTTTTTATTCGGGCAGCAAACAACAGCTGCATAGTGATGACCGAAACTATGGAAAACTTGTGCAAATCTTCTTTGCTGGTTATATTTTTTTTGGATATATACCTCACAAACTCCCTGCGTGGACAAACAGTTTGGTGAGAGGAGTGACTACTGTCTAGCTTATCTGGTTTTTAGTTGTCTGGAACAAAGAACAGTATTTTGTTTTGAAGTTACTTGAGAGGCAAACAGCCTCAGTATGCATATGCTCAGCATCTACAGAATGTAATTTCTCTTTTTCATAATAGAAATTACGACTTTTTCTACGGGAAAAAATATATATATATATATAATTGTATTTTATGTTTATTTTTATTGTTATTGTTATGTAACTTGACCAAGTCAAAATGTTTACATAACATCACATAACTATGGGAAAAATGAATGTACTCTTGACCTTGCAAGAGACTTCTTGAAAGGCAAGTTGATATGGCAAGGAAAAATATGCCAAGCATGGAAGGCAGGTAAGTTTAACGAGGAGAGATCCAGGCCCATAAAAGTCAATATGCCTAGCTTGCGTGATAAATATATCATTCTAAGCAAGAAACATCTCTTGAGGGGTTCTCGTATTTTCCTAGAAGAAGATTTAACTGTAAAACAACAGGAGTAAAGAGAGGAAATTTTAAAGGTTAGGGAAGTAAGAGATGAAGGCAAGAGAGCATGGATTTATAAAGGCAAAGTTGTGATAGCGCAATTTGGACCTCCTTCCAAAACAGAGCAACAAGATGGTAATAAAGAAGAGGCAACAAACTCTTCAACAGGAAATCAGAAAGCAAGGTTAGTATGGGAAAGCAGGGACAAAGACTCGAATGTGAGTCTTGCATGTCAAAATAAATAGCAATCAAATCATACCCAGGTTTCCTTAAGATTAGTTTGTTGGAACTGCAGAGGTTACCCATGGAGACGAGGACCCGGGTTAGGGCCTATTGTGGAAGTTAGAGACATAATTTGCCTCATAGAAACACATGAGCATGAGGGGTGCAAGACACCTCTGTTTGAAGGATACTCGAAGATGGCAGTGTGGAACAACGAAGCAGGGAATGGAAAAGGGAACGGGGGTATCATGGTTTTAGTAAGGGAAAAAGAAGGTTGTCTCATTCAATTAGAAAAATAAGACTCAAAAAAGAAATTTGCAAAGGTAGAGGGCTTGACCACAATGATCCAATTGCAGCCTTAAAAGCGGATATTGCAACATATTTGCAGCTAGGTGAAGTCCTTATAGTGGGTGATTTCAATGCTAGGACTGCAAGTGAGCAAGCTAGCATTCTTTGTTGTAAACATGATTTGTGACCCTATTTGGCTTACAGAAGAAACTAATCATCAGTGGGAAAGAATTTTAGAGGACAAGGGTTACAATCTCTTTGGTGAACAATTGCTTACTCTACATGGGGCCTTTGATTCAGTCATTTGTAATGGCTTGACTAGATGGGCAAAGTCTGGTAATTTCACTTGCAATACGTAAAATGGATTAAGTGTGGTAGATTATGGAATTTGCTCGCATGGTATGTGTGAGAAAATGGAGGAAGTTTTGATTGGAGATCAACCGTGGGACTTGAAATCAGATCACAAGCCAATTTATTTATGTTTCTCTTGGATTGGAAAGAAACAATTAGAGTCAAAAATTCAGCATGTCCAACAAAATCTCCCACAGGGCAGAATTCTTTTGACCCCAAAAAATTGTAATACCTTCAAAATGATGCTAGAGAGGCTCTTCGAGAAGGAGAAAATTACAATTCATAGCCTTCATAGTCATGAATTAACACATTTAATTCAATGCGCACTTGCAAAGTGCAAAAGAGCAAAAATTAATAAGTCTGAAACAAATTGCTTTCCGGTTAATGCTTGGTTTGACGAGGAATGCAAAAAGGCAAGGAGAATGTGGAAAGAGTCAAACAAGGATAACATAAAGCTCAAAGCTTACAAGTAGTTATTAGGCAAGAAAAAGGTCAGTTTCATGGTTTCAAGGAGGGAAGAACTAATCTTCCTTGGGAAAAATAATCCCAAATTATTTTGGAAGGAGCTCCAACTGGAAAAAATAAATAAATAAATAAATTAAAAATTAAAAATTAAAAATAAAAAATAAAAAAAAATAAATAAATAAAATAAAATAAAATATTGGAAATAATACAGCTTCTAAATGGTTTTACTATGCAAGACAACTCTATGAGTAGGTTCCCAAGGTTGACCCTCCCCCCTTGGTCAACACTGATATTGAACTCTTCATGGTACAAGAGGTAGAGATGGGTATCAAGAAGTTGGGTGTTGAAAAGCAAAAGACTTAGCTAAACTCCAAGCAGAATATCTAAAGTGGGGCTCAAATATTCTTGCACCTCAGATTACAAAAATCTTCAACAACATCATACAACAAGGGCTCCCTACAGATTGGACAACTAGTCTAACAATACCTCTTTTCAAGAGCAGTGACATCAATAATCCCTCCAATTATAAGACCATCATGATAAACCCTGTGTTTGCAAATCTATTTGGAAGCATGCTAGAAAACAAAATTAGCAAGTGGGTAGAAGAAAGAGATAAGCGTGCTAAAGGACAAGCAGGTTTTAGACCTAAACATTCCACAGTTGGTCATTGTATAACTTTAAGGCACGTCATTGAAAAAGTTTGGGAGAAAAAGGAAGAAGTATTTTGTTGCTTTGTTGATTTCAAAGAAGTGTTTGACTCAGTTCCTAGGGATAAGCTTTGGAACAAAATGGAGGAACTTGGGGTTCCTAAATATTTGAAAGCAGTTGTGCATAGGCTGTATGAAGAGGTAAAAGTCAAAATTAGAACTTCAACAGGCATTTCTGAAAGTTTTAGAAGCGATATCGGGGTCAAGCAAGGTTGCCCACTGTCTCCTACCCTTTTTGGTTTATATATCGACAAGTTTGAGGAGTGGTTAAATTTGCAAGGGTGTGATGGTATCTATTTGGGCAAGTTTGTTATAAGGCTTATTTTGTATGTAGATGACCTTATTCTGATTTCTAAATCGGCTCATGGTTTGCAAGAGCACTTACTATCCCTTGAGCATTTTTGTAGAAGTGTGGGGATGCAAGTCAATATCAGCAAAACGAAAGTAGTGGTTTTCTCTAAGAAAAGAAAACATAACCAGCATAAGTTCTACTTTATAGGCAACATTCTAGAAGAAGTTGTGGATTACAACTACCTCGGAATTGACTTCCAAAAATCTAAGCAGGAATGGTTGTAGAAATAAAATAACTTTGGGGGGTTGGAAAGCATTTTATGCTTTTCAAAATAAGTGTAGAGAGGCAAAGTTATGGGACTGGAAAACCACTCAAACTCTTTTTGGACTTCTAGTGATTCCGGTGATTCTCTATGGATATGAACTATGGGCTAGCAATACATCTGACATGCAGTGGAGACAAATTGAGAAAATTCAGAAGTGTTTGATTATAAACAAATTTAAGATTAAAAGTGCAGTTCCTTATGCTATCTTGTTAAGTGAAACAAGGACTGCTCCTATTGAAGCAATTGATATGGTGTGAGTCATAAGGTATTTAAAAACAATTGAGCAAATGGAAGAGGGTAGATGGTCTAAGGTTGTCTTTAATGATAGATTGTGCAAGAGCAAAAAAACTTGGATGCAGCAAAATAAAAAATGGTTTAGTAAAAGGGGTATTTGCTTGAATGTGTGTCCCATAAACAACAAAGAGATAAAATCTTTTGTTATAGAAAAGTTCCACAAGCTTACTTCAGATAAGGAGCTAGGAAGAAAGAAAAATTACTATATTGAAGTGTTTAATCCCTCTCATAGTCATTAACCAAAAGCATACATAGAAACCAATATCTCTTGGAGAGCCAAAATTCTCAGTGCTCAGTTAAGGACTAATTCTCATCAACTCCGTTGCGAAACAGGGCGCTGGAAAAGGCCAAAGGAAGTGTGGGAGGAAAGAGTATGCATTTTTTGTTCTTCTGGAAAAGTGGAAACATAAAAACATTTCATTTTAGAATGTGAGGCCTTCAAAGACAATAGATAAAGCTATGCATATATGCTGGTAGCTAGCTCTTGGGATAATCTATTTAGCAAGGAGTTTTTCGAGAAGCTGAGAGCATTTATTTTGAAGCTTCACAAAAAAAGGGTTGAATACATCAAGCAGATGAAGAAGCAATCTGTACCATATGCTAGCTTTAGCCTCGTGGACGTTAAAATAATTTATTTCTTTCTTTCTAACATAACCTTACAACATCTCTTCCAATATTAAAAAAAAAAAAAAAGGAAAAATAAAAAAGAAAGAAAGAAAGAAGTTAAATTTGAAAAGTGGGGGTGGGCAATAATGTGAAAATATAAATATGATATTATATGGGGTAGAGAGTGATATAAGAGAAAAGTTAAATATGAAAAAAAAATGGTGAAATCTTGCTTTATGTTGTGACTTTTTGGCGGGAATCAAGCAAAGGAAAAAGGTCAAATCCTTATTTATGTTGTTTAAATTGGTTTTTGACTCCGTATATGGATTCATCACTCTGATAGTTCAAAACTTAAACTTGTGATTTCAACAAATTCTAACCAAATCAAACCGGAAAATATAAATAGAAAGGCTTGAAAAATAATTGAGAAAATATAAATAATCATGCCCCACATTCAAAAAATAATGAGAAAAATATAAATATAGTATTATATTTATATAGTATCCATTATTAAGGGGAAAATGATGGATAAAATATAAATATTGTATTGTATTTATATTCTTCTTTGAAAATAGTGGATATATTGTATTTATATTTTTCTCATTATTCTTGTAAGGAATAATGAAAAGAATATAATTAAATTTTGAAAATCGGTGGGGAAATAATGTACAAAATATAAATGTAATATATTATATTTATATTTTTCCCACCATTTTCTCCGGGACATTTCTACTATATTTTGCTTATTATTTTTCTATTTTCACTTTAAAAAAAAAAAGAGTTGTTTTTAGTGAATGAAAAGAATATAATTAAATTTTTGAAAATTGGTCGGGAAATAATGTACAAAATATAAATGTAATATATTATATTATTGATGGGGAACACATCTTATTCGGGGGGCTTGATGGAGCACGGTAACAGGGAGGTCTCGGCAGCTGGCGCAGAGCCAGATCTAGGCCCGTAGGGCTGAGGTTAGGGCCCAGCATCGATGGACGGGGAGCAGGTAGATCTCGTCCCTGTGGCAGACAGGAGGTTATCGGCAGGTGGAGGTTAGCTAAGCCAAAGCACAGACACCTGGAGGGTTAGTAGCTGAAAAGAGCGGAAGCTATTTTCAGCAGAGGAAAACAGGTAGAGGTTTTACGGTCTGTGACTTTCCAGCACCCGACAAACTGACAGTGATTGTTCATCCAAGAAGTAACCATGGTTATTGCGGACGAGGGCATCGATTTAGACCCTTCCATGGAGGATATTCTTTCTGTTTGGGGGGAAGACCCAACCCCCCAGAACGTTAAACATTTCTTCGGAACGGTGGAAGCCCTAGCCACACGTCCGTTCTGTTCGGAGCCAGAAAAACCGACCCATATCCCCTCCATTTTGTCAAAGGACCGGCACGAAACGGCAAATGTGTTTCAGGAAGGAAAGCCTCATCTCTCGCCCCAAAGCTCGATTCAGAGGACCTCGCAGACAAATCTGATCAACCCACCTCTCGGAAGCAAAGGGTCTCAAGGGTTTGCTGAACCGGTTCTTTCAGGCGGCCTGGAAGATATTGTCATCTTAGGAGCGAAGCTAGGGCATAGCCCAGCTGGAAATGCGAGAAGCTCGGCTCCCATCACAAGGGCTTCAATCGCAGCTGGCAGAAATAGCGCAATAGAGAAAGGAGGGCCGGATCAATGCACTGAAGATCCCCAGGACCCAAGGGGGAACGATAGGCGGCCATTTCAAGGGTCTCAGGTAACCAATCAGCCTTGTCTTGATCCCCTAAAATCTCTGCCAAATTTGTCGAAGGAGATTTGTTTGGAGGCTAGCCTTATCTCCCAATCCTCCGGCCCTAGCACACTTAGAGGGCTGCAGGAGAATGAAGCCCTAGGAGATATCCCCAGAGTCCCTAAACCCTCAGAAGGGCAAAGGAAAAAACAGAGATTGATTAAATCTCAAGGGCTTGAAGGAAACCTAGTATTGGGGATGGACGTCAAAATCGAAGAAGTGTTGGAGGTTGCTGAAAGTACCCTGGTCGGTAGAGTAAGAGGGAAGATTTTTTCTTCTGAATTCATCAAATCCTGGGGGAAGAGGAATTGGCCAACGGACCTAATTAGAGATTTCTGGGTCCTGACTCTTGCAAAAGGTTGGTTCTCTGTCCATTTTGATTCCAAAGAGGTAGCAGAATGGGTTTTGCAGAGGAACTGGTCTCTTGGGCACATCCCGGTGCTGTTCAAAAACTGGAGCCCCATGTTTGATGCAGCGCATGAAAAAGTCGATGTCTTTCTGGTATGGGTTAGGGCGCCAGGCTTGCCATCATTCCTCTGGGTCGAATCAGTGTTTAAGGCGATTGGGAATAGACTGGGTACCTACCTAGAAACTGATATGTCCTTTCTGGAATCAAACAACAGGGCCATGGCGCGGATTCTGGTAAGCCTAAATCCTAGCGGGGGTTTGGCAGAGAAAATTAATCTTCAATATAAGGATTATGTTTTTGAACAAATCTTGGATTATGAGTACTTGCCTTTCCGCTGCCATCGATGCCACGAATATGGGCATCTAACTAAGGAATGCCCCCTGGGAAGACGGAGGAGGAGGTTCCAGTGTACAAGGGAGAGGACAGAAACGATCTATCAGCGCTCTCAGCATCAAAATCTCAAAGAGCTCTTTGTAACACAGGAGGAGGAATTAATGGACATTGACCAGCAACAGGGGGGCCAGGTTGAGGAAGCTGACATTCAGGAACCCCCGAAGGATCTGCCGAAAGAGGGAGCGCACGCAGAGGAAGCACCGAAGGTCGCGGTCGAGGAGTCTCCAAGCACAGCCCCAAGCCCAGTCGTGGATCAAAAGGGAATGAATTTGAATCCTCCCATCTCTCCTCCTATTACAAATAAAGACGAATGTTTGGATGATCATTTAGTTGCTGATCCGCTTATTAATTCTTCCCCTCCTGATCAAACTGGAAAAAATGTATGTTCGATCGATAGAAATAAGGGAAACTGTTTGGAAACCTGCATTGAAAATTTACCGGCTGCTATTCCTTCCCTAGATTTGAATCGTGATGGGTGTAGCCATGATCCCTCCTCCCAGGCCCTGCTTCCTCAATGCCCTTATAACCTTCGCTCTCTGGTATCAAAACCTGATTCATTGCCTTCTATGGGGGGCATAGATCCTTCCCCATCCCTGTCCCAGCCGGGGAAAAAGAGGGGTAGGAAGTCAAAACTCTCTGCGGCCAAAGTCCAGGTTATTTTCGATGTGGCAGATGGGAAGCAACTTTCCATCACAGGGGCACTTAGAGCAGTTTAAAGCCCCGGGCCAGTTTTAAAATGATCATTTCCTCATGGAACTGTAGGGGTTTAGCCAGCAAACCCAAAAAACTGGCCTTGAGGGAGTTAGTTTTGAACTCCAAGGCGGATGTAATCCTTCTCCAGGAGACCCTGGGAAAAGGGGAGGATATTGTATCATTGCTCAAAGTACTTCTCCCAGGATGGGTTTTCTCAGCTTTGGATGCTGATGGCCATTCAGGTGGCTTGGCTGTGGGGATCAGAGAAGGCAGAATCAAGATCCTGAATCAATGGGGAATGAAGCAGGTGATGGGGATTGAGTGTCAATCTACGGATTTTGATTTCCCTTTTACTATTATTAATATCTATGGGCCTTGTCAAGGAAGGATCCCCTTCTGGAATGGTTTGATGGAAAGCTCACTCATGAAGGACAAATTCTTGGTGATGGGAGGAGACCTAAACTTCTCTTTAGGTAGAGCGGAGACCTGGGGCCCAAATGCAAGAGAGGATCCGCAATCTGATTTCTTCATGAATCTATTAGCCTCAATCAATCTTCTAGAAGCAAACCTCATCAAGCTGAAACCTACCTAGCGGAATAAAAGAGTGGGAGAAGCAAGGGTGGCAAAGCGACTAGACCGCTTCTTAATCAATGAGGAAATGGCTGCTGCAATTCCTCTTTTCAGGCAATGGGTAGAAGAAGGAGGGCCCTCGGATCACTTTCCGATATATATAGAGCTATCCAAAGGTCCCAAAAAACCCCCTTCCCCTTTCAAATTCAATGCTTCCTGGCTCCAAGATGAATCCTATAATAAGCTGTTTAATGAAACATGGATTCACCCTGTCAGAGGATCCCAAGAGAATAAAGGATTCTTATTTATGGAAAATCTCAAAAGATTGAAAAAGGCAACAATCTCATGGGCAAAGGACAGGAAATTAAAACAAAATGAGGACCTAACCAGGATAAATGAGGAACTACAAAGGCTAGAAAGCATAGAGGCGGATAGTTATGCGACTCAAGATTCAAAGGAGAAAATTGTAGGCCTGGAGAAGCTCAAGAATCAGATTCTGCTAGCAAAGGAGGAAGAATGGCGACTCAAGAGCAGAGCAATATGGCTTAAAGTAGGGGATGAAAACACCAGTTTCTTTCATAACTATGCTAAAGGGAGGAAGAGCGCCAATACTATTTGGAGCCTAAAATCTGAAGATGGAAGGGAAGCCAAGACCTTCGAAGCTCTTTCATCCCTTGGGGTGAAACATTTCCAATCCCTCTTCAAAGATCCTGGTGAGATCACCATAGCGGAGGTCATCCAAACAGCGCAGTGTTTCCATAGATATGTGGAGGAGGAAGAAGCGGACCAACTAATGGATCCTGTTACCAAGGAGGAGGTGGAAAGTGTAATAAAGTCTATGGCAAAAGAAAAAAGCCCCGGGCCGGATGGTTGGTCTGTTGAGCTATTCTTACACTTTTTTGAGCAGATAGGCGAAGAAATCACAGAAGTGGTGGAGGAGTCAAGATCAAAGGGAGAAGTCTACAGTCCTTTCAATGCAACTTTCATCGCTCTCATCCCTAAAAAGGAAGCGTCGGAATCCTTTGAGGACTTCAAACCCATTTCATTATGCAACAGCATCTATAAGATAATCGCAAAAGTAATAGCTCTCAGGATCAAACCAATTTTATCAAGGCATATCTCTCCTGAACAATTTGGGTTCCTGAACGGAAGACAAATACATGAGGCAATTGGGGTGGCACAGGAGGTCCTTCACAGTGTTAAGATGAAAAACAAGAGGGGAGCGGTGATTAAAATCGACCTTTCAAAGGCCTACGATAGGATAAACTGGACATATATCCGCATGCTCCTAACGCACCTAGGCTTCAAAGTGGACTTCATCAGATGGATCATGGGGTGTATAACAGATGTCAGCTATGCCATCCTCATCAACGGAGCCGCTACCTCTTTCTTCAAAGGACAGAGAGGGCTGAGGCAAGGCTGCCCTCTATCCCCACTGTTATTCCTCCTAGTGGCTGAAGGTCTAAGTCAGCTGATTCATAAAAGAAAAAGGAAGATAAATGGTATAGAGGCAGCAGTAAACTTGTTCATTTCTCACCTACTCTTTGTAGACAATATCCTGATTTTTACTAATGGCTCCCCCAATGAACTTAAGGAATTAAAAATTATCCTTGAGCTATTTCTGAAAGCTACTGGAATGCAGATCAACTCCAGGAAATCTCAAATCATTGAAGAAGGCTTAAACAGACTTGAAAAGGAGCAGTTCAGTCTTCTCTTCCCATATGATATGTGCAACATGGGCTCTCCTTTCAAGTACCTTGGGTTCTGGCTGAAGCCAAATGATTATAGAAAGGAGGATTGGTCTTGGTTAATCGCAAAGATTGAAGCAAGAATCAGTCACTGGAGCTTCAAATGGCTATCCAGAGCAGGGCGACTGACTTTAATAAAATCCGTGCTTCTTGCCATCCCAGTTTACTGGGCAGCCTTAACTTGGGTTCCAAAAGGAGTTCTGGAGAAAATGAGGAGAATATGTAGCAGATTTCTGTGGGCAGGGACCAAAGAAAACTCGACTCTCCCTTGGGTTGCATGGGAGAAAGTGGCGAGACCAAAGGATTGGGGTGGTTGGGGGATAAAAAGCCTCCCAGACTTCAGACTTTCTTTGGCTGCCAAATCAGGTTGGCGCCTTATAAAGATGGAAAACCTCTGGACAAGAACGGTAAAAAGAAAATATATCGATCCAACCCCCCTGGAAGACTGGATCAGGAACCCAATCAAGACCCAAAAGAATGTTTCTATAATTTGGAAAGCCACTTTGGAGTCTTTTAAGGTGATTGAGCAAGGATTAGCTTGGAAGATCGGGAATGGTGAAAAGGTAAAGATTGGGAAGGACCCCTGGGTTGGCTGTAATGGCAACTATGCCCTCTCCCCTGACCTGGTTCAGCAGATGGAAGAAAAAGGTCTCCGCTTCCTCAGCCAAGTGGAGAAACCAGGTTTCTCAACCATTTGGGGGCAAGCCTGGAAGAACGGAGAAGAGTTGGAATTGGAGCAAAGATGGTGGAATGATTGGAATGCCTTCACTCAGGAACTCTTCAGGTCCAATGTAAGGCTAAGCGACAGGCAAGATGAGCTCATTTGGGCTCATGCAGACTCAGGGGAATACTCACCAAAGAATGGGTACACTTTCCTTATGACAAGGAAAGGTTGGGGAGATCCGGAGTGGTGGACGAAACAGCTTTGGAAACTTAAGAGCCCCCCAAAATCTAAAATCCTTTTCTGGTGCATTTTAAGGCGCAAAATCCCAACTTGGGATATTCTGCAGTCCAGATTCATGCACGGGCCTGGGAGATGCACCTTATGTAAAGCAGAAGT
The DNA here is from genome assembly GCA_031772625.1 of Pinus tabuliformis. Lineage (NCBI taxonomy): Eukaryota > Viridiplantae > Streptophyta > Pinopsida > Pinales > Pinaceae > Pinus > Pinus tabuliformis. The sequence goes on from CM062808.1 coordinate 899,380,391, forward strand.
TGAATCCATTAATCACCTTTTTCTTAAATGCCTGGAAGTACTAAAGATATGGTGTGAGACTGGAATTTTATTGAACAAAAAGCTCGTTTGGGAAGGCAACAATATTCAAGAAGCATGGCAGAAGTGGTGGAACGAGCATCCGGATGGGAACCTGCGCAGCCTCCCCCTAATCATCAGTTGGGGGATTTGGATAGCTAGAAATAGGAGCATCTTCCAGGACAAAGATACCCCTGTAGCACTCACCGCAGTTCAGGGAGCTGCCATCTTTTCTAGCATTCCAGAACCTAAGGAATCCTCCTCCCAAAGAACTGTCCCCGAAGTACAGATCTCAGAAGGAATCCCTTGGGCTTTTTTCGACGGTGCTTCTCAAAATAACAAAGCAGGAGCAGGACTTGTCATCCATGAATCCCCATCTTTCTCTCTAAAAGCTTCCGTGGGGCTAGGAACAGGCTCCAATAATTTTGCAGAACTGCTTGCCCTTAAACTCCTTTTATGTTGGCTCATCCAAAGGCACACCCTCACTATTCAAATTTTTGGGGACTCCCAAAACGTGATCAGATGGGTAAACGGTCAAAGTACATGCAGCAATCAAATCTTAAAACAAATTCTGGGAGAAATTCAAAGACTGAAATCAATGTTTAACAGTTTTTCCATATGTCACATCTACAGGGAAAGAAATGACATGGCGGATAAGCTCTCTAAAGACGGTCTTCAACAGGATCTGGGCTGTTGGCAAATAGTAGAAGACGATCATGGACAAATCAGAAGATCGAACCAGCCCCCTTATCAACCTATCTGATTTCTGTGGCAAGAAATTTTTGTTTTTATCAAACAGAAAATGTGTAAAACCTTAAATCCTACAGCTACGATTCCGTGGCCTTTTTAAATTTTTCAGGAACAGTGGCGGGTTGTTTTCCTCAATTCCGAGGAGACCGGGTTTTGTTGCTCTCTTTCACGACTTTTTTATAGTCTCTATGTATGTACATCCGGCATTAAAGAACCACGGGTCAGCACAAATCAGAGACATTCACAGTACTTAAACGGATCAGTTTAGCAGGCATAAGGCAGAAAATTTTGCAATCCAGTCTTGAAAGAAACTCAGAATGAACAGTGATGCTTCGGCATATACAATGTAAACTTTTTATAATCTTAATAAAAAGTTTCGTTTTTTCCTTTGGAAAAAATATATTATATTTATATTTTTTCCACCATTTTCTCCACAACATTTCTACCATATTTTGCTTATTATTTTTCCATTTTCACTTTAAAAAAAAAGAGTTGTCTTTAGTGACTTTTTGGGCTTTTGGTTGAAAATTTTGAGGTGAAATCTTGATTTGTGTTATTTAAATTGGTTTTTTTGACTATCCTTAAAAAATCCCTAGGGCACTTGGATTGTGTAAAGGCTACTCATCAAACTTGTGATTTCAATAAATTTTAGAAAAAAAAAACAACAACAACAACAACAAAAAACAAAAACAAAAACCCACTAAAAAACTTTTAAAAAAACCAAACAATTTAAACCTATTAATTTAATAGAATACTAAACCTAATTTAATTTTAAAACAATTTAAACATATAAATTTATTTTCAACCAATTTAAACATTTGAATTCAATAGAGTACTAAATTCAATTTAAGTTTAACTATTCATAAATGAAAATACTTCACTTTATGATATATTATGCAAACAGTTAGTAGTTTATTTTGAATATATATATATGAATGAGAAAGAAAAATTCATTATAACAAATCTACATAGCATATGTATTTGTTACCTTTGTAAAATTTATTAAATTTTTGGTGGTCTACTTCCCAGACTTTTTGGGATGATAGAATCTATCATATGTGTGATACTAAGAAGGTGGAAGATGAAAAAAGACTCTTTCTTTCTCTTTTTCTTAATCAAGGAAACAAGATTTGGAAGAATCACAATTATATTCTTTTTCTTTTCTTAAAATTTGATAGACCACATTAGTCTTAGTAGACTTCCATCATCATAATCATCAATAAACTATAATAATTAATTATTAAATTTTTTTCATTATTTCCCTTCCTTAAATTGAAATTGATAATAATAATAATTGCATAAAAATAACAATGATTAATTATAAGTAAAATATGATGAGTACTCATTTGATGTATAAAACTCATCCCATGGATAATAAACTAAAAAATATTTTCAAAGAGAATTTATTTATCTCCACGTCCTTTTCAAAACATTCTATTTACCACGTGCTAAGAAAAAACAAAACATCTTGTTTACCATGTGCTAAGAAAAACCAACTAGAAAACATATCTCCGTCAATAGTATCCGTAATATTTTCTAAGCTAATTTATTTATCTCCAAAGTCCTTTTCAAAACATTCTATTTACCACGTGCTAAGAAAAAACAAAACATCTTGTTTACCATGTGCTAATAAAAAACAACTAGATAACATATCTCCATTACCAGTATCCGGAAGTTTTATAGTGAGTGAATGGAAAAAGGGAAAATTTCATTATTCCTTAACTAGCATTTGCACCAAAGGTTGCAAAGGAAACGCCCTAAGGCATAAATTCGAGAAGCATTGTGACATATAAAGAATCATTGAAGATGATAATTAGTAGGTGAAGGGTAAAGAGCTAGTACCCAATGCCCATTGCATTAAATAGGTCTTGTTTCTTTTGGAAACTTATTGGCTGACATCTGACCAAAAAAACTTCCCATTTTTAGCAGGCTATGGGATGACTTCAACTAGAAGGAGACAATATACTATTGCAGGTATTGAGTAGGAGTAGAATGTTGTCCTCGTTAGTAAGATGAATAATGGAAACAAGAAAAGAGGAACTAAGAAAGGTTAAAAAGGGTTATATACAGTTCTCCATTATGGGCTTTTCCCGTAATCTTTTTGCTTCTCAATGTGTATAGTAAGTCTTCAACACTCTATCTCTGCTTCCAATGGCTTCAATCTGCATATTCTTAAAAGGAGTTTCTGCTAGTGTTTAATCTAACATCCTCTTTTTGGTTGGATTTATTTCTGTGAGCATGGTGGTATTCATTCTTTTGGATCTCTTTAGTTCCCTTAGTTGTAAGTGCACAAAAATCTTGGACTATTATGACACTGAAATATTGATAATGGGAGTTAATAATCATGACAATTTTTGTGGTTGAATTCTTTGGGTTTTATGTCATTTTATCTCCAAAATACACAAATAATTTTGTTGGTTGGAACAAAGCTACAAGTTATAATAACATAGTTCAAGGTAGGCATGCTATAGTTAAAGGAAACCCCAACTGTGCAGCCAACAAATAAACTTTTTTGGTTCAATCGCCCTCTACTTATTCTTCCAACCAAAGCTACAAGTTATAATAACATAATTCAAGGTAAGCATGTTGTAGTTAAAGGAAACCGCAACTGTGCAGCCAACAAATAAACTTTTTTGGTTCAATCGCCCTCTACTTATCCTTTTTTTATCCATTTCACTCTTTTCCAGGTATCAAAATGATTTGCATTCTAAATTTCAATTAACAAATTGTATTTCTCTACTCCATTTTAAATAAATCTAAATTTAAAATGAATACTAACCTATTAAATACCTAAAAATTACTGGACAAAACATATAAAAAAAAATTGATCATTGATAAATGAATACTAACATATTAAATACCTAAAAATTATTAGACAGAAAAACATTAAAAAAAAATTCTAATCATTGAAACATCATCAATTAATTTAAGTTTATATATTATTGAGTAGTTTTCCACTTGAAGCTTCCTTATATGTCTCAGAAGTACAAGCACATACATGCCTCGTTTTTGTTGTTGGCCTTGCAATCTTTCTGTTATAGCGTCCAAAAAGGCTTTCTTTCTTTTCCTGATTGTTTACCATTTGTGTTTGTCAACTCAGTATTCCTGTAAGGTATGTTGGGAAGTTCTGAACTCTTCACGCCAAAACAAATTAACGGCAAAAAATTCAACCAAAAACACATTATTTATATGTAAGCTCTCGATCAGCAATGATTGCAGAAGCAGAAACAAGACATAGGAGGGGTCATATACTTGAATTAACATGAGCTTGATCCAAAATTGATCCCTTGTTGATAATTCTAATCAAACTGGAACTCGAAACCATATTAACTATTGACATGTTCCCTCAGACGACAAAGACTAGATCAGGGCCTCCGATAAGAGATCCATGTCATTATTTTTCTGGTTTTGGACAGAGTGATAGAGATTTCAGCGAGATTTTGAAGATTCTGAGGACAACAATTCAAGAACATAGGTGGAAAAATAGTGCATTTGATCTTTGTTGTACACAGGTGTAGAAAATGTAAGGGAGATGCATAACTCTGGTGCATCTGGTCCTTCAATCATATACTCGCATGGACAGAAGCAAGGACCCACTGAATGCATACTTTCCAGTGGCCCTAAGCCTCTAGCCACATTCAGAGATTTTGCATCCTTCCATATTGATTCTGCTGGCTCTCCGAAGTATATTGTAAACAACCCAGATCTCTTAGAAGAGCTTGAAGCTAGATTAGGATGCTTGAGAAACTGCATTCACATTCATTCACGAGTATGATTTAATCCAAAATATTGACTAGCATAAATGCCCTAGAAGGATATATCATCCTTCACTCGGGTTCCCTGAAGTATTCCTGTTGTGTAGTTTCCCAGGACAGTTTCTGGTAGTGGAGGCTCAAAGTGAGGTCTACAGTCCAGAGTCTTGTTTCTTCTTCAGGGCCATGGACAATTGTTGTGATCAGAGTTGGGAAATTAATAGTGCATACCATTTAATAGCAAAGTAGAAATTGCACATCAGTTTATATGAAGAAATTGCACATGAGTTTAATGAATTATATTCTCTATACGCACCTTGACATGGAAATTAGTGGTACATACCATTTAATAGCAAAGCAGAAATTGCGAAAATTGCACATCAGTTTATATGAAGAAATTGCACATGAGTTTAATGAATTATATTCTCTATATGCACCTTGTAGGCCATGATATATGTACGAAGTGACCTCTACTGTCTGTATGCACGCATTGTACCCTGTGCCATAATCTTTTGTAGAGACTTGTAAGCTACAAAGTGGGCTGGTGAAAGGATGGCCTTGCCTGCTAGGAAAGATATAATGGAGCGAGCTCCTTGTGGAAAGCCAGCGTTTACAATGGGAGAATTGAAGAAAGCCATTCCACCTCACTGCTTCAACAGATCACTGCTCACATCATTCTCATATCTAGGATACGATCTTCTTATTGTTGCGCTTCTGTTGTATTCCACAACCACCTATTATTTCACAGGGCCTGGATTGCTTGGATGGGCACTCTGGTTTGGTTACTAGGCAGTTCAGGGGTGCGTTCTGTTTGGTATATGGGTTATAGCACATGAATGTGGGCATCATGCATTTAGTGAGTACTCTTTTGTGGATGATACAGCGAGACTTATACTACATTCATGGCTTCTTGTACCATATTTCTCGTGGAAGTACAGTCATCAAAGGCATCATAGCAACACTAGGAGTTTAGAACGAGATGAAGCTTTTGTTCCCCAGACAAAGAATGATATGATAAAGTTGACTTACACTTTGGTATCTAACCCGCCGGGAAGGTTGTTGATGATAGCAATTTACCTCACTGTGGGGTGGCTGTTGTATCTCACATTCAATTCTTCGGGAAGGAAGTATCCGCGATTTGGCTGCCACTTTGATCCATATTCCCCAATTTATAGCAAACAAGAGAGATTGCAGATAATGGTTAGTGACATTGCTTAGTCAGAGTGGCTTATACTCTGTACCTCTTGGCCTCTGTTTGATTGTGAATGCATTCCTGGTGCTGATCACGTGCCTACAGCGCATGCATCCGGCTCTTCCCCACTATGACGGATCAGAGTGGGAATGGATGAGAGGTGCACTGTCAACAGTTGACAGGGATTATGGAATGTTGAATCATGTATTCCATCACATAACCGACACCCATGTGACTCATCATCTGTTCTCCACAATTCCTCATTACCATGCTGGGGAGGCCACTAGGGCTATTAAACCGATTCTGGGATAGTATAACTGATACAGCACTATGCCTGTTTGTAATGCCTTATGGCGGGAGTTTAGAGAATGTGTGTGTAGAGGCTGACTACCCTGGAAAAAGTGGGATCTTTTGGTACAGATGCAAGTCCGATCTTGTGGTACAGATGCAAGTCCACTTAACGGTAACCTCTGGATATTCAGATGGACTCCTTTTGATCCACCAGTTCCTTCCCTGCCTCATATGAATAATGTGCGGCATCTGATTGGGACGTGTTTGTAAAATGTTTGTTCAATAATTTGCAAAATACACTTTCTTTTTTGCCGAAGAAAAAAAAGGCTTTCTTTCTATTGATATAAAAAGTAGTACATTATCATGGTTACATCACAATATTGATCAATAAATTCAACGAAGAAGATCAAAATGCTTTAACCAGTCTAATATCTATCTGTCTCTTGTATAGTATAACATCAAAGAGAGTAGAAAGAGAGTAAACTATCAGTGTTGTCACCTACAGTTGGCTATAAAAAATATCTAAAAAAATGCCTTGTTCCAGAGACTGTATCTTAAATCCTCCGCCCACCAAAACCCACCAAAAAGAATCATGCAAAAGATCAAAAAGCATTAATCAGTCTGCTATCTATTTATCTATCTCTTGTATAATATAACATCAAAGAGAGTAAACTGTTGTCACCTACAGTTTGCTATAAAAAATTCGCTCAAAAAAATGCCTTGTTCCAGAGAATATCTTAAATCCTCCACCAAAAAGAAACATGCATAAACCAGATAAGGCAATAATAAAAAAATGAACTAAAATATGAAACATATCCGTAGTTTATGGAATTGGAGTCGCAGTAAAGAAATTCCTCCCCTGTTACTTCATGATCCTTCTCTTTGATAAGAGATCCTCGGAATTGGATTCATGTTCCACCAGAAGTTGTTAAAATCAGTTAGTTTTGTATAAGATGATGACATCTGCGCAAAGAAACAGAAAACCGTTTGTGTCTGTGCATTTAAATCAATGGACCTGGACAATCCAATCATCTAACGATGGATCAAACAGGAAAGAGCGATGACAGGTGTGCATCGAGGGGAGTTTGTTTAAGAGAGAAACGCCTTATAGTGTAATTAACAAGTACTTTTAACTTTTTCTAAAATGAATGTTGATTGATGTTGACTGATGTTGATTAAACAACATCAAAGAATAACCCTAAAAATGAATGATTTTAGGTGAAAACTCAATATATATGTTTGAAAATCAATTTTCCAATCAAAATAACATGATAACATGTTGTCTAGCTATATAAATAACACTAAAAAATAAAAAAAATCACTAATATTACATAAAATAAGAAATAGAACAAATCACTAACATCCCTGAAAGTATATCATATTATCTTATTTTTAAATATATTAAAAAAAATTAACATTTAAAAAAAATCTAGATAAAGATCTATATCCATCTTATCTTTATATAAGAATATTCATATAATTTTCTCATACGAGTATAAGAGTATTCATATTTAGTAATTTAATTTTTCAAAATAATTTTCCCAAATTTTCTGTTCGTATACTTTGCAACTTCAGAAACCATTGCTAATTTACTTATTTTCAATCGGCCTCGACCTGAACACTTTTAGACATGCAAATATCGGCATTCTGCAGGAAGGAATCGACTATTTACGCGAAGGAAGCGACAATTTACTCACAATTAAAGATAATAATCCATGTTAACAAAACTAAATTGATATTAGCAATTTAATGTAATTATACATTTAGGAAACATTAAACCAAAAATGAATTTTTATTACATTTTTAATGATAGAGTTTACAAGAAGATTAGAGGCTATGATGTCTGATTAAATCTACTTTTTCACAACAACCCAATGTCATCACAGTGGCACCATCTCCAACGGTAAATTCAGATCCAACATTCTATCTCCCTCTGTACTCGCATCCTACGAGAATCGCTCTTCCTCACGCTCTTTCCCCTTTATGTCCCGCCCGCCGGCCTTCGAGTCGACGTCGCAGGTTCTATTCCCACGGGGTAAAAAATCTTCCCACTCGAATGAAGGGCGCCACAGCACCTGAAACGGAACGGCTTTGGCATCGTCGGCCTTCCCCGCCTCGATGCATTTTGCAGCGGGCTCTTGCCTATTACCCCCGCAGTGCCTCTTGGTGGCCTCGCTAATTACTCTTTTTCAAGTAATTAAATATTGTCCAATAATTTAAAATAAATATCCAGCAACAAATAGATTTTGTATAAATAAAACAAAATAGTGGAAAACAACCATCACAAAGCAAAAAAGCAAGGAATTTAGAGAGTAAGCTGTTGGGTTGATGCTGAAGAAGGCTAAATTTGTAAAAACTTGTCCTGGAATTTATAATAAAAAAAGTCAGTACAGCCAAATTAAAAGTTGAAAAAGCACAAAATTCTAGCGAAATGGAATTTAGAGAGTAAATTGTTGGGTTGATGCTGAACAAGGCTAAATTTGTGAAAACTTGTCCTGAAATTTATAATAAAAAGGTTAGTCCAACCAAATAAAAAGTTGAAAAAGCACAAAACTCTAGCGAAATTAAAAATTAAAAAAGCACAAAATTCTATTCATCCACAAATGATTTTTCTTCAAACCAAATAACGCAACCCCACTAAGCGGTCCGACAAGAAAGAATAGTGGTGCGGATTTTCTCGGCTTCTTCATTCAGGGTTTCTTTGCGCAGTCTGGATTTCTTAACATTCGCATCATATTAAGATAGCATAGCATCATTAGACGAGCTCTGAAATATACGGGCCTCGAAGTCAAGTAGTCAATTACTGAACCAGAGAGATGGATTTCCTATCCGTACTGCCTAAATACACAATCAGAGGAACCTGGAGAGCATCAGGATCGTGGGAGAAGACATCCACCTCAGGGAAGATTATAAATTTCCCTCCAACATCGAGACAGCCTACAGATACAAACAAAGTAGTCTCGAATGCCTTGTTTTCTTTCTGAAAAATTGCCCATCTCAAGCACACTGAGTACATGCAACAAGCCCGAGCGCATAAGTTCCACCAGCCAGAGTAACTATCCAGAGCAGTTGCAACGGACACGCTTGACTCACCAGCAATAACTATCCAGAGCGGTATGACTCAGGTATGACTCACAAAGCAGAGTAGTTTGTACAGTTTGGAAAGCTAGCAACCGTCATGCAATTCAAATCGACGGAGGATCTTCACTCAATCATCTAACAAAATATTTAATGGTACAGATTATGACATTGACACAGGTTGGATAGTTGATTTCAGAGGGAACACCTTATGGCGTAATTATTTTTAATCAACTAATTGTGTGTTTTAATAACAATGGAAATGGCCTCAACTTGGACTTAGCCAAGTTGAGCCACATGGGTATTTTTTGTATGAGGTTATTGAAAATAATCATTTTCATCTCTTACTTATAGATATTTGATAAATAATATTCTAGAAACTATAGAAAGAGAGGGAAGTATGAGTGTAAGGTCAGTGCTTGGTAAGAGAATTATGTGATATATTGATATGCCAAAGTGTAGGAGAATGATGTGTAAATGTAAATAAATTGTGAAGGTTGAATAAGGAAATGATGCCCAAATACCAAAATACCAAAATATAAATGATATTATATTTATGTTTTATCCATTATTCTTCTCATCTTCATTTTCTTTTTTATATAGTGAACAATCAAAAATATTGAATATTTAGATTATGTTATTAAAAATAACTAGCAATTGCACTTATTGTTGTAGAGGAAATGTCGTAAAGCAATAGCATAAGTAAGAGCAGCAAAGAACAATGGAAAGCTAACAAACATTCAATTCAACTTATTCAACAAACATATATATAGATTGAAGCATGTGAAAGTTAATTTTGATCATGAAGGGAATTATTTGTGGGTAAAATAATAAACTCCACACTACATATAAAATAAAATGTTTCCTAGAATGTTGCTTGAAATATTAGATTAAGATTTGTGAAGTTTGGACCTCATCCTCACTGATAAAATTGACTACAACTCATCAAAACCTCAATAAACACTCCACTGACTTTGTTCATGTTTTTGCTACACACAATATTAACACGTTCATTCAGAATTTTAAATTCAAGAACATATTGACTTCTTTGAACTGAGTTTCATAAGGTATTAGCATTTTTTCATCTATACTTTTTTTTTTATTCTCTTCAAAAATGTTGTTCTGAAGCTCTTCCAATCCCAATTTGAGCTTCATTAAGGATCTGAAGGTGTTGGAGCCAAAGTCCAGCCTCAACCGTTGCAAATTTGCAAAGTTGTTGTCCATCTCTGGTGCTTTTGGATCACGGACTTGGGACTTGGAAGGTGAGTTCCCTATGAGCTCCCCATAGAGTTTAAAACAAACCCATATGGTTCTAGTCGTTTTTTAATGGATGGGAAATGAGAAGCCATCTATTTTTGAAAGAAAGAATGAGGTTCTAAGGAGCAAAAGAGGGTTCTGGTTCGAATCCCATGGTGAGAAATTCACAATATTCATAGCTAGAGGATATGGCATTGGTGGTGGGAATTAGGAAATCTCTAGTGTTTTTTTTATTTCTGATTATACAAATGTTTACTATCATAAAATAATGGAGGCAAATCCAAGCAACTCACTTCTGCTAAGAAACTATGCAAAGTTCTTGCATGAGGTATGGATTAGTCCATTCAAACATATTTTATTTTTATTTGGTGAATGTTATAGGCTTGGAGATTCTTCTTCATGTGATGTTTTAGGTTTAGGCATTGTGTAGTTATTTAATGGCTACATTAATCATTCTCTCCTTACTCTTAAAATTTCTACTAATCTACTCTTTATTTATTAGATTTTTCACTTTGGTGATGGGAAGGCAATAGAATTTTAACTTGTATCTTAGTGATGTGGTCATTAAAGTAATACAAATTGAAGAATTGTTGTATTTTTGGAAGAGTTGATCATAGTTCTTGGTTATACACATTATTTGGTTTTTAGCCTTCTTTAGGTTCCTCCTTTATTGCACTTGTTGATTTCTTGATCAGATTCTTGCATAAAATATTTGGACATGTGAATTACATGTATCTGCAAGAGTTGAGACAACAAAATTTGATGCTTGGCCTTCCTAAAGTTTCTTACATCAAGATCATTTTCCAAAAGTTAAGATATTACATAATGATCTCATCCCATTTTTGACTCATTCATTTTCAAGGGATAAGTATGCACTCACATTTACTAATGACTTATGTCTCTCTTGGGTGTACTTTCTCAAGTACAAGAGAGAGGTCTTTATTCCTTTTAATACCTTTAAGTATTTTACTAAGCATTAATTATCCCTTACTATGAAGAAAATGTCCACAAAAAATGGGGGGAGTATGTGAGTCAAGCATTCGAATATTTTGTAGAAAATATGGTACTCAACATCAATGTGTACACCCTTCAGCAAAATAACATTGCTAAATAAGAACTAGTCATTAAAAGAGTGGCCAACTGCAAGAACACAACCCCTTCTTTCTAGGTTAAAACAATGAATTGGGCAAGGAGAGAAGAGGGAAGCATTTTGATTGCATCAAAAAATAGTAGTTGGTGGCTCTTGAGTTTGGTTGTGGAGGTTGGTGCTACCCTCTGATTGAGCTCTCAACCATTGGCAAGCTAGTATTGTCCCTTCACCTTCATACTATTATTCTCTGCATTTTGTGTAGTAATGTGGATTTGGGTTGTGTCAATTCTAATTCAGTTGTTGTCTATATGCTCTTGTTGATTCTAGGGTTTGGTCTAGTATGGGGAAGGAACATTGAGTTTATATTAATTATGGGCAAAGGAAAATTGAGTATGTGGCAAGTTAACCCTCTTGCACCCTCTTGAACTCACACAAGTTGCAATTACCATTTGTTGGGTATGTTGTGGAGTTTGAGTTTTACCATCCAATTTTATCCTTGGAATCTATTGGTCTCTCAAGGAATTGTTCCAGTCTTGGAGAGCATGCACACAAGGCTTTTGAGTCTAGTAGTTTAAGGTTTATTTCAAGTGACAGTATGGGTGTTGAGTTATTCCCAATTCTTGATTGGGTTCAATATGGGCTCTTCTCTTGTCACTTCCTTGGTTGTGGTCATTTTAATTTTTGTTTTAAGTTTTATCCACTCATGTCCACCATGCCACCGAGGCAACGTATAAGATGTAGAAGTTGGAGTGATGTTGGAGTGGTGGTAGCAATCTGTCCGATCAGTGAGGGAAATTAAGAAGCTAGAAATGTTAATACAAAATTGTTAAATTTAAAAATAATGATAATAAAAATTTGAAATAAAAAATTAATAAATTTATATCATTTTATTTTGTATAAATAATTAATGCAATTAAAGGAATTAAATTAAAATTTTAAAAATGATATTGTGTTGAGACAATAGTGACACTCATTAGAATAATTAAAGAGTGGCCTTGATTGGAAATCATATTGGAAAAATGGGTTGTTCAGGACTTTGCCAAGTGGTAACACTGCAAGCAAGTCGTGAGGGACACTGCAAGGCATGTGCATCCATCATCCATAGAAATAGAGTGAATGCAGTGGAGCCTGCAAAGAGTTCCACACTTATTCACTATTTCACCACAGTTCCACACTTCTTCGAAGATGCTAAATAATATTATTGGGATTTTGCACATTTTGGAAAAATGGGTTGTTCAGGACATTGCCAAGTGGTAACACTACAAGAAAGTTGTGAGGGACACTGCAAGGCATGTGCATCCATCATCCATAGAAATCGAGTGAATGCAGCATGCAAAGAGTTCCACACTTATTCACTATTTCACCACAGTTCCACACTTCTTCGAAGATGCTAAATAATATTATTGGAATTTTGCACATTTATTTCCATTATATAACAACATTAAAGGACTCAAAAAGGCTATGAAGGTGTTGGAGCCAGAGTCCAGCCTCAACCGTCTATTGCAAATCTGCAAAGTTGTTGTCCAACATTTTGCTTTTGGATCATGAACCTAGGACTTGGAAGGTGAGTTGCATATGAACTCCCCATAGAGTTTAAAAGCAACCCATAAGGTTCCAGTTGTTGTTTAATGGATGGGAAGTGAGAAGCCATCTATTTTGGAAAGAAAGAATGAGGTTTTGAGGCCTGGAGGAGGAGGAAAAGAGGGTTTTGGTTCGAATCTAGTGGTGATAAATTCACAATATTCATTGGAGACTATGGATGAGGACAAGTATATAGCTAGAGGATATGGCATTGGTGGTGGGAATAAGGAAATATCTAGTGTTGTTTTTGTTTCTGATTATACAAATGTTTACTATCAGAAAATACTGGAGGCAAATCCAACTCACTTCTACTAAGAAACCATGCAAAGTTCTTGCATGAAGCATGGATTAGTCCATTCAAACATATTTTATTATTATTTGGTGAATGTTATAGGCTTATACTTGGAGATTATTCTTGATGTGATGTTTTAGGTTTAGGCATTGTGTAGTTAGTTAATGGCTACATTAATAATGTTCTCCTTACTCTTAAAATTGCTACCAATCTACTCTCTATTTATTAGATTTGTCACTTTGGTGATGGGAAGACAATAGAATTTTAACATATCTTCATGATGTGGTCATTAAAGAAATACAAATTGAAGAATTGTTGTTTTTTTGGAAGAGTTGATCATAGTTCTTGGTTATACACATTCATTGGTTTTGAGCCTTCTTTAGGTTCCTCCTTTATTGCACTTGTTGATTTCTTGATAAGATTTTTGCATAAAAGATTTGGACATATGAATTACAAGTATGTGCAATTTGGTGCTTGGCCTTCCTAAAGTTTCTTACATCAAGATCCTTTTCCAAAAGTTAAGGCCTTGTGTGCTATCAAATGTTGTAAGATGGTACATAATGATCTCATCCCATTTTTGACTCATTCATTTTCAAGGGCTAAGTATGCACTCACCTTTAGTGATGACTTATGTCTCTTTTGGGTGTACTTTTTCAAGTACAAGAGCAAGGTCTTTACTCATTTTAATACCTTTTAAGTATTTTACTAAGCAGTAATTATCCCTTACTATGAAGAAAATGTCCACAAAAAATGGGGAATATTAACATCAATGTGTACACCCTTCAGCAAAATAACATTTATAAATAATAACTAGTCACTTAAAGAGTGGCCAACTGCAAGAACACAACCCCTTCTTTCTAGGTTAAAACAATGAATTGGGCAACGAGAGAAGAACAAAGCATTTTTATTGCAGCTAAAAAAAGTAGTTGGTGACTCTTGAGTTTGGTTGTGGAGGTTGGTGCTACCCTCTAATTGAGCTCTCAACCATTAGCAAGCTAGTATTATCCCTTCGCCTTCATACTATTATTCTCTGCATTTTGTATAGTAATGTGGTTTTGGGTTGTGTCAATTCTAATTCAGTTGTTTTCTGTATGCTCTTGTTAATTCTAGGGCTTGGTCTAGTATGGGGGAAGGAACATTGAATTTATATTAATTATGGGCAAAGGAAAATTGAGTATGTGGCAAGTTAACCCTCTTGTGCCCTCTTGAACTCACACAAGTTGGTGCAATTACCATTTGTTGGGTATGTTGTGGAGTTTGAGTTTTACTATCCAACTTTTAGCCTTAGAATCTATTGGTCTCTCAAAGGAATTGGTCAAGTCGTGGTTGGATTTTGAGCCTATTACTTTAAGGTTTATTTCAGGTAAGTGTTGGAGTGGTGGTAGCAATCTTGGAGTGGTGGTAACAACCTTGGAGTGGTGGTAGCAATCTGTCCGGTCAACGAGAGAAATTAAGAAGCTAGAAATGTTAATACAAAATTGTTAAATTTAAAAATAATAAAAATAAAAATTTGAAATAAAAAATTAATAAATTTTATATCATTTTATTTTGTATAAATAATTAATGCAATTAAAGGAATTAAATTAAAATTAAAAAAAAAAAGATATTGTGTTGAGACAATAGTAACACTAATTCGAATAATTAAAGAGTGACCTTGATTGGAAATTATATTCGAAAGATGGGTTGTTCAGGACTTTTCCAAGTGGTAACAATACAAGGCATGTTCGTCCATCATCCATAGCAATCGATTGAATGCAATGGAGCCTGCAAAGAGTTCCACACGTATTCACTATTTCACCACACTTCCACACTTCTTTGAGAATGCGAAAAAATATTTTTGGGATTTTGCACATTTATTTCCATCATATAACGACATTAAAGGTCTCAAAAATTGTGTCGAGTTGAGAAATTGAGCAATCTCTCTCACCAAAGTAAAACAAAATACAAGAAAATTGATTTTACTTCATCCCTCGAGTCGTAAGAAATGAAAAATTCCAATCAACAACCATATCTTGAAACAACAAAAATTGAAAACAAGACAATCCTAGGCTTATTCAAATTTTTAAATTTATATCAATTTGCACTTTACATTTCTATATGCTTTTGCATAAATAAATTTAAAAATTAATATATCTGGTAAATAAATTTTAAAAATTAATAAATCAGTATTGATTGCTCTTGTTATTAATATTATTTAACATTTGATTAATCATACACCTGAATTTTGTAACTATGATTTACAGGGACTATCCATAAAGATAGCATTGTTATATCATCATTTTCTTGTGTTATAAACATAGATAAGCGAGATGCTCAGCTTTACAATATTTATATTCAGGAAATACAAACCAGTAGAGATTATCATCGCACACATAACGAACAAAACACAAGTAGCAACTATAAATAAATATATAGATAGAGAGATATGGTTATATAAGCATATACATAGACCAAAATATGAGGATTACATGCTTTGAGAAAGGGCAAGAGCGTTATGATGTGGATTCAAACAAATGCGAGTGAAAATTTTGACACGTATGTCTAATCGGCAGTGACTGCGATTCTCATCCCAGCAAGAGAGAAGTGCCAAGGAAAACTGCAAATAAAGTAGTTAGGATCCTTATTCAGAGTAATCACGTTGTTTTCGGTGTCGTAGCACTTTGAATTCCCTGCAGTACAGGTTTTATAACTGTTCGCGTCCACCACCACCACGTCGTGAAATCTCCAGTAATAGTTGAACACTGCACGTAATGATTAATTACTTGAGTTTAATTTAATTTAATTGTGGATTTCAAGAATATCTTAAAATGGTATTAAAAAGAGTGAGACCAAGAAATTGAACACCTTCACTTCTCTTTGGCTAAACTTAATTGCATTACCATACCATACAAAGTTGGGCGGGAGCGGGAGAAGCGTAGCGGCTAGGGTTCCACAGCGAGCAGAGTACGATTCAAATGGAGAGCGGAAGGGGAGGGAGCTCGGCTCCCTCCTACAAAGATGCAGTGGCTAGCAGAAGTAAATCTCCAACTGGAAACAGTAAAAGTGATATGAACTACAAAAACAGGGACAAGGAAAAGGAAACAGACGGGTCCAGAACAAAAGAAAATAGCAGCACAAAGGACAAAGAGGAAGAAGACAAAAGTCTGGGTTCAAGAGACAAAAAACAAAAAGGACCCTGCAAACCAAAAGCAGAAATCACTCCTCGAGTAATATTAAATGATCCTGCTCTACAGGAGCACAGGGAACATATGGGAACCTACGCCATTATCTGTAAATTCATGGGACTATGGCCCACTGAAAAGGCTTTACAAACATGGATCAAGTATCATTGGAAGCCCAAAGGAAGCATTGACCTACATCTTGGGTCAAAAGGATTCTTCACAGTAGTGTTCTCCAACATCGAAGATAAAGACAGAATATTCGAAGGAGGACCCTATTTTTTTGCTGCAACAGGCCTCTATATGAGACCTTGGAAAATGAACTTTGTCCCAGAGAGGGAGACTTTCTCTTCGGTTCCTGTGTGGGTAAGGCTCTACTCTCTACCTCTTGATTATTGGCAAACTGAATCGTTGGCTGCTATTGGAAATAAACTAGGATGCTATGTCAAAGCTTCTGAAGCCACAAGAAGGAAAAAATATACCTCCTTTGCTAGAATCTGTGTGGAAATGGATCTATCAGGAGCTCTTCCGGATGAAGTTATCTTGGAAGTTTTGGATGAGGAGTGGGTGCAGGCGGTAGACTACGAGCATATACCCTTCAGATGCTGAAGATGCCACGAACATGGGC
Source organism: Pinus tabuliformis (assembly GCA_031772625.1). Taxonomy (NCBI): domain Eukaryota; kingdom Viridiplantae; phylum Streptophyta; class Pinopsida; order Pinales; family Pinaceae; genus Pinus; species Pinus tabuliformis. The sequence continues at coordinate 899,397,496 of CM062808.1, forward strand.
ATTTGTTAAGAGACTGCCCTCTCAGCAAAGAAGATAACAAAGAAAAACTTAATACAATGAAGGACACCGAAAGCTTTCAGAAAGTGGCGAGTAGAGGAAGGGGGGGAAAAAAGGGATCAAAACAACAACATACTGAAGGGAAAAAGGGAAGTCAGAATAAGTTTAAAGTGCTAGAAGAGCCTGAAGAAATCACAAGAGAAAATCAAGATCAGGAGGAAGATGCTAAAGAAAAAGAAAAGAAAGAGAACATAAATCACTCTCCGGACTTTGACTCTCAAAAAGAAGCCATGAGAAGTGAAACCGACATGGAAATGGACCAGGAAATGATTCAAAGTGAAACAGATCTGGAAGAACACGAACTACAAGAAATCCTCGACAAGGAAAATTTGGATCTGGAAGGATTCCTGATGCAAGGAACCAAAGGAGGAATAGATTCTCTGCCTCAAGACGAATGCAACAGAATACAGCAGTTGTTTTTATGGAAAACTCAGGAACAAGGACTGGAGAACGGTAAAAACATCCACAAACAGGAGCACAGAGGGGTGAAAACAATGAAATTAAATCCAGGATTAGCCACCAGAAATCCAGGAAATAAGAGAGGCAGAAAAAAGCAAAATGAGCTCCTGATGGAGTGTGGAAAGCTAATGATAGATTCAGATAAGATGAAAGATCTAACCAGCTACTCCTTTACAAATATTTAATTATCAAGCTCATTTCATGGAATATCAGAGGTCTAGGTAATAAAAGAAAACAAAGAATGCTAAGTAACAGAATGAAATTAGCAATGCCGGACATAATTTTCATTCAAGAAACAAAATGCTCCATTCAGAAAATAAAACAAATCCATAACAAATGGCTCAGTAAATTTGAGTTTCTAGAAGTTAAAGCAGAAAACACAGTGGGTGGCATTCTTACTCTTTGGAACCCCCAAAAAGTCATCATTGTAGATGTGGAGGCAACGAGAAATTACTTATCAGCTATCATTCAGCCAATGGGGATGTCGGAGACCTTCCTGGTTACGAATGTCTATGGTCCTCAGAGAATAGATGAGAAGCTTAGTTTTCTGAACTCCCTGGTAGATCTCAGAAGCAGGCATAAAGAGATCCCTTGGGTCCTTGGAGGAGACTTTAACATGATTAAATCTCTTTCGGGAAAAAAAAAAAAAAATAAATAAATAAATAAATAAAAATAAAAATAAAAATAAATAAATTAAAAAAAAGGAGGCACCAGAATCCTCAGTAAAGATTCAGTAGGATTCCATTCTTTTACAAAAGACATGAAAATGGTTGACTCTGAAATGCATAATGGTCTTTTCACTTGGAACAACAAAAGAGGAGGTAATGCTCAGGTTGCCTCCAAGTTAGACAGATTTTTGATCTCCGAGAACCTGATGCTCACAAATTCTGAAATATCTGCAAGTGTTCTCCCATTTGGAGGCTCTGATCACTGGCCGATTCAATTAGAAATCAAGGGAATTGATGCTCCCAAGAACAGACCCTTCAGATTTGAAAATATCTGGCTCTCCCACCCAGATTTCATCAGCAACATTGAAGAATGGTGGTCCGAAGATCTACAGGTGCAGGGCTCCAAAATGTTTCTCCTCCATAAAAGGCTAAAGCACATAAAAATCAAACTCAAAGAATGGAACAAGAAGGATTTTGGTAACATTTTTGCAAATAAAAAATCTGTCGAGATCAAAATGCAGGAACTAAACCAAGCAATGATCGCAGAAGGTTTTGATAAATCCAAAAATGAGCAAGCTGAAAAACTCAACCTTGATTGGGAGAATTTATGCAATCATGAGGAAATTTTTTGGAGACAAAAGTCCAGAGTCCAATGGCTCAAAGAAGGGGAACAGAACACTAGGTTTTTCCACCGTTCCACCATAGCCAATAGAACGCACAATAGAATCTCCTCAATATTGAATGAAGATGGGGAGCTTCAGACCACTCACAAGAATATCGAAGCTGTGATGGTTCAACATTTCAGAGGCATCACCAATGAAAATAACCTAGACAGAGACCATTACATCAAGGAAATTATAAAGAATATTCCCAGGATGGTGTCTAGAGAAGATAACTTTAACCTGAACAAACCAGTAACCGAAGCAGAGGTTAGTACAGTGATCAAAGAGATGCAGAATGGCAAAGCTCCTGGTCCAGATGGTTTTAATGTGGACTTTTTCAAAGCCTGCTGGAATATTGTCAAACAGGATATTTTGGATGTGGTTGAGGACTCCAGAAGAAGCAGATCCATTCTGAAAGCCCTCAACACCTCCTTCATCTCCCTGATCCCCAAACAGGACTCAGCCCTGACCCCTGATAAGTTCAGACCCATTGCTTTATGCAATGTTGTTTACAAAATCATTTCTAAGATCTTGGCCAACAGACTCAAACCTCTTCTACCTTCTTTGATTTCTGGGGAACAATCTGGTTATGTGGAAGGAAGGAAAATCCTAGATAATATCATTCAGGCCCACGAGGTTGTTCACTCTCTCACCAGCAAAAAGCAGGCCGGTATGATCATGCAATTAGACATTGCAAAAGCGTATGATAAGGTGAATTGGATTTACATCAAAAAGGTCCTTTCCGCATTTGGGTTTGATCATGACTGGATCAGATGGGTTATGGCTTTGGTTACTTCACCTAGCTTTTCAATTCTGGTGAATGGCTCGCCCTCGGAGATCTTCACTCCTTCCAGAGGCCTCAGGCAGGGAGACCCACTCTCTCCCTTTCTTTTCATCCTCATGATGGAAGGATTGGGCCGAACCATTAAAAATGCTAAGGTTTTAGGAAAGATCAAGGGCCTTCAATTAACGGAGAATGGCCAAGCCTTGACTCATCAACAATTTGTGGATGACACCATGTTGCAGGGGATCCCCACAGTCAAGGAAGCTACAGCGTACAAAAAAATCTTAAATGACTTTGCCTCGGCTTCAGGTATGGAAGTCAATCTCTCCAAAAAAAAAAAATCTTTAACACTAACATTGCTATTCAAAGGAACATCTCCAGAATTTTGGGCTTCCAAAGGGAGGCCCTCCCTTCAAAGTATTTGGGAATCCCCCTTATGGATAAACCAATGCGCAAGAGTATCTGGGAACCGGTGCTCAACAAGATGCAAGACAAGATCAAAAGATGGACTTTTAGAGCACTGAACCTGGCTGGAAAATTGATTTTGATGAAGGTTGTTCTTCAATCCATCCCTATTTTCTTTTTATCAACCCTGCCAGCTCCCAAAGGGGTCTTACAGCAACTCAGGAACATTCAAAGAGACTTTCTCTGGGGCAAGGAGGAAACAAGAAAGAAATGGGCCCTTGTTTCTTGGGATAAAGTCTGTAAACCCAAAAGTCATGGAGGCCTAGGCTTAGACGATCAGGAGATTCTAAGTAATGTTTTAGGAGCCAAACTCTGGTGGAGATGGGTTAAAGAACCAGGGGCGCAATGGGCTAAAACCTGGAAAGAAAAGTATGCAAGCTCCTGGCAAACGAGTGATCTCATCAGAATGTCAGGGAACATAAAAGGCTCTCACATCTAGAATAAAGCCTGGGATAACAGAAGCCTAGTACAGAACAACAGCTTCTGGGAAATCAGAGCAGGAGAACAAGCTCTTTTCTGGGAAGATAAATGGTAGCAAGAACCAATGTTGTTGAGGGAGGACTTTATGAGCATCAAGCAGGAAACTGATTCCCAGGGACTAATAAGAGTCAAATTTCTGGAATCTTCCTCATGTCACTACGAAATGGAGAAGCTGGAGGAAAATAGAAAGCAGAGGGGATGGCCCCATAAAAGCAAAAACAGAAGAACTCATGAAAATTTTAGAACAAAGGAAGATCTTGGTTACAGATGGGCAGGATCAGTTAAGATGGGGACAAAACAAAGAAGGCATCTTTAATATCCAAGAAGCAAAAAGAATTATCCTTAATCTAGATCCCTGCATTTTGGCAAAGTCCTGGCAAAAACTTTGGAGCCACCAAGGATGGATGAAGATCAAACTGTTTATGTGGTTAGTTCATCACAAGAAAATATTAACTTGGGAAAACATTCAGAAGAGGGGGGTCATGGGGCCCTCTAGATGCCAATTATGTGAGGCGCAAGAGGAGACAATGGAGCATATTCTCAACAACTGTACCTACAGCAACTGGTTATGGGATTCTTTCAACATCATTTTTCAACAGACAGACAGAGACAAAGGTAGCATCATTAATACCCTGAACAAGTGGAGAAAAAACTTTTCAAAGCATGAGATCCTTAATTTGGCCTGGACCTTGACACCAAGCTTCATTATCTAGAATGTCTGGAAGGAAAGGAATAAAAGAATTTTCAAGGACGAAAAAACTACTCCCCTTGGCCTGATGGAATTAATCTTAAAGCAGATTAGGGAGACTGTATCCACCACTGTGCACAGTTATCCCTCGAATCCTCCCACTGCGCTTGAATTGAGAACTCTCAAGTAGCTGGGTATGCATGAGATCATCCTCAAGGGTCTTAGTAAAAAAGAAAGAGTGTTGGAGAGGGAAAAGGAATTCTGGCATCCTCCACCAAAAGGATATCTGAAATGCAACATTGATGGGGCTTCAAAAAGCAACCCAAGGACTACAGGTTATGGAGGTGTGTTAAGAGATGAAGAAGGAAAAATAATTTTCACTTTCCACTGCCACTTAGGCAAAGCCACCAACAACATGGCTGAATTAATGGCATTGGAACAATGTTTGGAGCTACTTAAACTCAATCACAGCTCGAATGTTCTCATCGAAGCAGACTCAGAGATCTCTATAAATGCAGTTAAGAAAATCAGCTATGGTACAGTGCCTGAAAGGGTCTCAAAACAATGGAGGCTTATACAAGTGTACCAGAGAATCCAAAATCATCTACAGTGCCTTCGAACGGTTAGCTTCAATCATGTTCGGCGGAAGGCCAATAAACTTGCAGATCTACTGGCCAACCAAGGAGTGATTAATTCTGATTGCAGAATCGAAATGAAATGGCAGGAGATGCCTCCAAGCAGGCTAAAAGCTATCTGTGATGCTCAAGCCGCAGAGGACAAGGAAATTTACGATTATTGGGCTCGAGGGGCAGGAAATGATTAATGGTCATCACTATTCCTTCTTTAAGGGAGTGTTCCTCTTCCTTACTGGTTTCTTAAGAGAACCACGGAGGCGGGTACAATTTCTTAGCAGATGGCGGATCAGAGGTATTTTCACAATGGAGTCTTTGGGTAAAGGGTTGGAAAGGTCTACCGGTGATCCCCAGATTTTCTGGTTCAATGTAGATGTCAGTGGCACTGTTAAGATTGAAAGAGTTTCAGGGGCTGCAGAGAGGAGGGTGGCGATTGCTTGGCGCATCGGGGAGAAAAGGGTTGATGTTGTGTATGGTCAGGAGCAGAGGAATACCGGAGATCGCAATACCAGAGTTCTTTTACTTCTGTTCCCTTTTCCGCAACCCGAGTGGTTTTCAGGTGATCGCGGCTCCAATAGGCGGAATGTGGTTTTTCCTGTTCGGGAGCGATCACATTCGCGGAGCTCCACGTGGTAGTGGGGTCGGGAGGAAAACCGCCCTCATCGCGAGTTATCCTCCATGAATGTTGGCCGGTCCGATATTAATATCCACCGTTGGATGGCTCTTTGTGACTCAACGGTTCAGATCAATCACACAAGTTGGTGGTCCCGGGTGGTACAGGCTAGCAGCTCATCAGTACGATTTGGATAGCAGCCCATGGTTCATAAGGAAAGGTTTATGGATCGAGATTAATTAGGTTGGTCAGGGGTGGCCGGAAATGTCTTACACGAGAGGTCGTACCAATGTTTAAGAACTCGGGCATTTGTACCATCTTTTCGTGTCGACCACTCTGTGTTTTTTAGTTACCAAGCCCAAACTCATTAATTTTTCTTTTTTGAGAAAGGTATAGTTTGATGGTAGGGTGCAAGGAAAATTTTTGCTTTAGTTTTTACCCACAGTCATCGACCCTGAAAGTTTTGTTGTATTCTATGTACTTTATTCTTAATTAATGAATTGGAAGGTCCGACTCTTGCATTAGCAAAAAAAATAAACTTAATTGCATTATCAATTTCAAGAATATTTTAAAATGGGATAACCAGAGTGAGATGAATAAATTGAATTCACTCAGCTCTCTCCGAAATGTTCTAGAAATTTACAATAATAAAGATGGTTTTTTTAACTATCAGAAATAGAACTCAAAATATTAGGAGATATTCTATAAATTTAGAATAATAAAAATGGTTCCATTAACAATCAGAAACAAAATTCAAAATATTCCAAAAATCAACAATGATAAAGATGGCCCCATCAGCCACAGAAAACAAACATGTTCATCAACCAGATGCATGGCCTTCAAAACACATTAAACTTACCCAGAGTGTCGTCGACCTTGAATTTCTTCACGGAAACCCAGCGAGAAAATAAAAGTTTTAAATTTCTTCCTCGTCATATCATTGAGCTGTCAAATAACTAAGTTTCCATCCCACATTCTCTTTTGATTCTTCACTATCTGTAAGTAGATGTAAGTAGATCATGTTGATCCAGATTTCATGCAAAGATGTTATCATACTAATATACAATCTTCTTGGTTGGGCACGCATATATTTATAAAGCTGGATTCCCACTCACGAAATGGATTGAAGCGACATGTAGACTGGACGATGCCATCAGGAGGTAGTCTGGACGAAATCATTATTATCAGCAGATATTCTTGGTGCAAGAGAAAATTCCAGATGAAAATGGTATTGCAGGAAAATTGAAGATGTGTAAATATATTGTTTGGTATTGCAGGCACTGGAATTAACTAGCTTTAATGGTTTGGAGAGGAAACCTATTCAAGTTATGCAACAGTCTAACCCTTGTTTCAACACCTAGTCTACTTTTGTTGCTTGCTCTCACACTTATGTCGATGTCTGGATGAAAGTTGTTGCTTAGTCTCACCTGTGTCCACGTATTATTTCTCATTTAATGGTCTAACACAAGATTCAACCGAGCAGAGTGGAGCGAGATGCCTGGATGAATCCAATGGCAGGAGTAAATCAAGGAATTTGGTTGACGGTTCAAGCAACATAAATCAAGGAATTCAGTTGAGGGTAAATCAAGGAAGTCGGTTGACAATTCAAACAGTGGGATCAAACAATTGAAAACTTTTCAATCATCTAACAATTGATCAAATGGTGCAAAGTAGTACAAAGTGGAAACTGAGGGGAGTTTTTCTCAGAGGGAATGCCTTACAGCGTAATTAAATGAAAAAACTAGAATAATTTAAACATAATAATTATTAGTTACTTATAAATCATAACATTGTACCTTATTTTAGGGAAGTATTATGCTTTCTCATTACATAATTATCTAAAAATTAAGTTAAATTAAATAAAAAATAATCAAGATAGCTAATTTACTTTTGGGTAGTCTAACTTATAGACGAAATAGCCTTTTTCACCGGAATTCACCAAAATCCGACAATACAATTTCGAGATTTTGTGTTGTTTAAAATACACTTTTTGAATGCATAAAGTGATTCAACACCCTAGAAAACCATGGGGCACTCGAGTTATGCAGATTAAAAAATTTGAACTCAAGTTTTTAAAAATATCTATTGGATTTTGATTAAAATTACCCAAAAAAATGTCATGAAAAACACCATTTATTCTATAAGTTAGACTACACCATTTATTTTTAATTAAAATAAGGTAATTTAATCTATAATTTAGACTATGCCATTTTTTTTAATTATAATTTAATTTAGTATATATGTTTTTTAATTAATTATAATAATAAAAGAAATAATAGATAAAATATAACAATTAACAATATATTTTTCTCTCCCCGATTGGGGTACGATTCGGTGGCAATAAGACCTACATACAAATCAGGTTGATAATCCCAAGGTTCCTCCTCGCCACCCTCCACAAGCACGAAGCACATGGAGCAGTGGTTCTTTGCATGCTAGGAGTTAATTCCATCCTCGAAGGTGGCAGGGGCTTAAGTGTGGATGGGATATCTAGTGCTTTTTGTGGTAAATTTGGTAAGTTTCTTGATAGTGAACTATGTTTCCCCCAGCTCTGGTCTGGGTGGAAAGGTGGCTTAGAGAAGGCTCCACAGGTGCATTTTCCCTAGGCGCGGGTTCAATCGTGGTTGTTTCAAGCTTTGGTTCATGGGTCCTCGGCTCTATGGCGACCCCTGGAAGCTTTGTGTTTTTGGGTTAAATCTCCCATTTAGGTGGTTTACGAGGTCTCTATTTGTTAGTTAAAATAATTGCAGGTAGCGAATTATCATGGCTCATTCCACCTCCGGAAAGGGCAAGGCTGCCCAAAGCTCACGTGGCCGAAGGAAAAGCTCCAAGGAATCCCCTGGGGGTAACCATTCAAGCTCCCCTAGGGGTAGAGATCAGGGCCGAAATTTGGTTTCAAGAATCATCAATGAAGTGACAACAACGTATCATGAGGGCGCCTCGGCCCAGGTTTGTCAGTTGATCGAGGAATGGGAAGAAGAGCTTCATCATAGAATAGGGATTATGGACATCAATTTGGATGACTGGAAAACATTAGTGCTTGATCTTGGTCATACCAGAGGTAAGGAAACTCAGTTAAAGAAAACATTGCACTTGTATTGGTTGATGAAGAGCCTCCTAGCCAAAGCATTAGATTAGATTTCGTCTGGTGGGGCCGCGGCCAATCATGGGTTTCTAGATTATAGCAAGAAATTTCATAAAATTCACTTTCAGCTACAAAAGCATAATGAATGCCTCAGTCATATTGACCAACACATACCATGCATCCCTCAAATATAGCTCCATGGCTCCATCATGAAGAACCCTTCTCCTATCGAGTCTGTGGAAGATGATTAGCTTGGTTTTCGTCTGTCTGTCTTTCCTTTTGTTGTATGTAGCAGTCCTATAATGTCGAGAATGTTTATAGTTATGTTTACAGTTATTTAGATTCTAGGAAATACAAAGGCAATCAGACTTACTTGGCATGGATGATTAGACTTATCAAATTTTGTTATTGGATGGCTTATCATGTCGTTAGGTGGCCAACAGATCTATATCAAATGTCAAAGATCATGGTCAAACTTCAATTTTTGAAGTATTATCAATCAATCAAAATTCAATCAACATTTGAGAATTCCAACATAGTAATTGGTATCCTTAAATCAATTAAATCAACTATTGGGATGATAATAAGAAAGAATAGTGATGTTTAGACATGGTAATTGTTCACTTCTAGGAATTGACAATTTTTCAGGCACATCTTCATTAAAGCTCGGATCAATAGTTTTTTATTATAGATGACAAAAGTTATTGTTATAATGATTCAGACTTGTGATTGAGGGGGGGGTAGTTGTGGTGGGGTTGGTGCGATGTTAGACTCTGAGTCCGTAAAAATTCACAAAGTATAAGACCAGATTATATGATTTGTTAACCTTATCTTTGATGAGGTGTTTTCATGATCCACTAATGAGTTTTTAGTGAGGTATAATTCTAGAATTTTGAAACTGATGTACTGTAAAATCATATAATGAGATTAATACATTGTGTAGAGAATGACATAAAGCCTCTTACGCCAGTTTTTTTTTGTGCCTCCCTTGCACTCAATTACTAACATTTAACAAGACTAATATGTTATATTAGACCTTAAGAAGGCAATAGTTTACTTGAAATTCTTTAGTATTTTATTTATATGCTCAAAAATCATTAAGAGAAGCATTCCAAGATCCATAGTTTTACTCAATTAAAAGGTTAGAAAGGTTTTTAGTGTGAAAAATATTTTGAAAATTAAATTGAATGTGAGTATAAGATGGAAAATTCAAGAGAAATTGTTTTTCATCTTCAATGTTCTTAGTTTTGTAAAGGTCGGACTCTTTCATTCCAAGGTCTTTTTAGAATTGACCAATTCCCATTATCAATGTGAAGCTTGTTAGAATTTGTTATTATTTTAGCAATGTTCATTTTCTTCTTAACATTAGTCAAGAAAAAGAGATCCTTTTTTTATTTTTGAGGTTGGGGTTAATCACCTCCTTATGATATGTTAGTTTCCTTTTTCTATAACTCTCTATCACCCCATAATTTCTCCTTAAATTTTGAAGTAATAATATTTTTAATATTATCCTTATTCTACAAAATTATCTTATCCTTGAGTCTCCCAATGGTCTATATAAGATTGGGCATCCTTATGTCATCCCCACTTTCGCTGAAGGTTAGGGTTTCGGCTAGAATTAGTAGTAATTTTTGGAAACCACTTGGATTCCAAATTGTTTAACTTCTTATGTATAAGATACCTAGTCATATCCATGCTTCCAATTGGGGAAAGGCTTACTTCAATCAAGAGGATAGGATAGGGAGTATTTCCTTTAGTCCTGAGATTGTAGGTTAAAGACTACTTTTGGATCTATTCTCTCTTCCTCTGTGACTCGCTAAAGATATTGTAACTTCAAACCTCACATATAGATAAAATAACATGAGTGACAAATGTCTCATAGAAGAGTTTTTTTTTAATCCCATATCCAAATATCTACTAGCTTACAATTGTTTTCAACTATCCCATAATAAGTTTTCCATCATCCATTTATTCTTTTCTTCATGTTGTAATTCCAATTGAGCCTATGATGTATATCGATTCCAAGATATTTTTATGAAGAAACTCCCACCAAGTAGTGTTGTCATATATTAAAGTATCATATGTGATGTTTTTCGATTTAATTATCATGACTTTAGTTTTTTCAATATTAACCATCATACCAATCTTGGAGTAGAAATATTGAAGGATTCTTAATTACTTTCGAAGATTGTAATAGATCCTTTCCAAAATAACATTATCATCAACATAGAGGAGAGGAGTTATGAATATACTAGTGAGTGTGGGGCCAACACAACCTACATCTTCCAAAAACTCTTTTGGATTATCAATGTATATGCCATATAGGGTAGGGGATAAGGGAAACCTTTGCTTGACTTGGATATTACATCAAATTTCTTCTGAACAACCCTCGATGGTCCTAAAATCCGCAATAACATTATTGTACAACCTTGTAACAGTAATATTCAACTCGAGAGTAATCATTATCTCTTCCAACCTCCTCCATAATTTTCTCCTAGGTATGATGTCAAAACCTTTTCTAATGTCAATGAAACAACAAAAGAGATCAGTTTTATTATTGCCACAGTCCTTCACAACAATCCTAAGAGCAACAATGTTGTCCATGGTTAAATGATGTCTCCTAAATATATACAATATATTTAACTTATATAAAATAAAAATAAAATCTATTATCTATTATTATTTTATATAATTTCTATATTAAAATATTGAATTTCTCATATAAAATTGAACTATAAAAATAAATTTCATTGCTAACTTTTATATAGTTTTATATTAAAATTTTGAATTTCTAATTATATTAAACATGTATTTATTATTAATTTTATGTAGATTTATATTCAATTACTGAATTTCTCTCTCTCATGCACACATAATCTTTTGTATCCAAACATTTCTAATATATATATTTTCTTTTTAATATAAACCTATGTTGCACGAGTTTTTGGGACAAGTGAATGTTGGGAACATGGATACGAGTGCCTAAAATAGTTAGAACCTCATTATTTTATATATTTATAGAAGCATGTATATCCATATTTTAATATAGATTTATATTAAAATATTGAATTTCTCACGTGTGTTTATATATATATATCGAAAATAGTGGTTCATTTTTTTTATATCTCACCGATGGCATAGAACCTATGTTGCATGAGTGAAGATGGTTAGTGGTCATCCAAACCACCACATTACTCAAAGCAAAATTGTTATGGTCATCCAAAAAAACCAAATTATTCAAAGAAAATTGGTTTGTGGTCATCCAAACCACCAGATTATTCAATTGAAAATGGTTAGTAGTAAGCCATAAATGACTATATCAATGGAAGACAGATAGCATTCAACCAGAAAAACTACCAAATGAAGTGAATAGGGTTAGTGGTCAACCAACAAAACCACCACATATGAATAATCCAAATCTCTAGTTTTGGGTCCTTTCAACAAACTTCTCACCTTGCACCTAATATGGCGGAATTTCAAAAATGATAGAAAAGATTTAAATTTCGAAGTCTTAACAACATATCATAATTCAATCAACATTCAGGAATTCCAACATAGTAACTAGCCTCCTTAAATCAATTAAATAAACTATTGGGATGTAATAAAAAATAATGAGATTTTTTTTAAATTGCAACTATCCACTTTTAGGTTTTGACATTTTTTTGGCATATCTTCATTTAAGCTTAATTTAGTAGTTTCAGATTGAAGATGAAAAATTCATTGTACAATGATTCAGAATTCTCATTGGGGTGGAATGTTAGACTCAAAGTCCATAAACAATCACAAAGTATGAGAGCACATTTATATGAGTTGTTAACCTTATCTTTGATGAGGTATTGTCATGATCCCTTGATGAGTTGTCAGTGAGATCTAGTTCTAGAATTTTCAAATTCATGTACTATAAATTCATATTCTGAGATCAATACATTGTGTAGAGAATGACATGAAGCCTCTTCCACCATTTTTTCGTTTTATCTCCATTGTTTTCAATTATGAACATCCACCAAGACTAATATGGTCTATCAAACCTTAAGAAGGTTATTTTTTACTCAAAATTTTTTAGCATTTTATTTCTATGCTCAAAAAGCATCAAGAGAAGAATTCCAAGATCACCATATTTTTCCTGACTTCTATAGTGTGACAAATATTTTGAATATTATATCAAATATGAATATAAGATGGACATTATAAGAGAAAGTGTTTTTCAACTTCAACCCTCTTAGCGTTGTGAAGGTGACAGACTCTTTTATCCCAAGATGTTTTGGGAATTGACTAATTCCCATTTTCATTATGAAGCTCTTGAGAATTTTTTCTTACTCTATCAATGTTCATTTTCTTCTTAACATTATTCAATACAAAGAGATTTTTTTTATTTTTGAGATTGGATTTGATAACCTCCTTATTATATGATAGTTTCCTTTTTCCCTCTAACTCTTTATTACCTACAATTTCTCCTTAAATTTGGAAGTACTAATATTTTTAATATTACCTTTATCTAACAAATGATGTTGTCCTTTATCCCCCAATAGTCTATCCAAGATTTGGCATCCTTATTCCATCCCCACTTGAGCCGATGTTGGGGCTTTTGGCTAGAGGTAGAAGCAATTTTAGAAAACTTCTTAATTTCCAATTTGTTTAACTTATACATAAGATACCTATTCATAGGCATTCTTCCAATTAGGGAAATGCTTGCTTCATTCAGAAGGATAGGATGGGAAACGTTTCTTTTAATCTTGAGATTCTAGGTTAAAAACTACTTTTGGATCTACTAATATATAGTAAATTATAATTGTTTTCAATCCCATAATTTCCATCGTCAATAGCCCCAAGGGTTAGCTCAACTAGTCGAGTCCCCGTTGCTAAGTACCTCACCGATCAAGAGGTCACATGGTCAATTCTCCTCGACTCCCTTGGGGTTAAGCCCTGCTAGTCTTACCGACGGGATTTAATAGATTCCCTTCAGGGTTGATCTGCCCATATTTTTCCAAGGAAAAAAAAATTTCTTTCCATCGTTCATTTATCCTTTTATCAATGTTATAATTCCAATTGACCTTGCGATGGATATTGCTTCCAAGATATTTGCATGAAGGAACTTCCCGCAAGTAGTTGTTATCATATATTAAAGTATCATATGGGATGTTTTTGGATTTAATTATCATGACTAGTTTTGTCAATATTAATTGTCATACCAATCTTGGAGGATCCTTAGTTTCTATCGAAGATTGTAATGGATCCTTGCAAAAATAACAGTGTCTTCAGCATAAAGGAGAGGAGTTATGACTATACTAGTTAGTGTGGGGCCAACACAACATTCATCTTCCAAACATTCTTCTAGATTGTCAATTTATATGCCATAAAATGTAGGGAATAATAGACATCGTTGCTTGACTCATATATTTCATTAAATTTCTTTTGAACCCTGAAAGGTCCTAAAACTCGTAATAACATTATTGTACAACATTGTCATTGTAATATTTAACTTAAGAGTAACCATTATATCTTCCAACCTCTTCCACAATTTTCCCCTATGAATGATGTCAATATCTTTTCTAAAGTCAATGAAACAACAAAAGAGATTGGTTTTATATTGTCACATTTCTTCACAACAATCCCGAGAGTAACAATGTCGTCCATAATTAAATGATATTTGCTAAATATATTAAAAAGAATATTTAACTATATAAAATAAAGATATATATAATATCTATTACTATTATTTTATATAATTTTTATATTAAAATGTTGAATTTCTGATATAAAATTGATCTATAGAAATAAATATTCATTATTAATTTTCATATAGTTTTATATTAAAATTTTGAATATATATATGAATATGAAATTATTGATTTTCTTTCTCACACACATACATAATCTTCTTTATTCAAACATTTCTAATATATACAATTTTTCCATCCAAACCAATGTTGCACTTTTTGGGACAAGGGAATGTTGGGAACATGGAAATGAGTGCCCAAAATAGTTAGAACCTCACTATTTTCTATATTAATAAAGGTATGTATATTTATTTTAATATATATTTATATCAAAATACACACACATATTCATTCATTCAAATGGATATACATGTTTTCGTTCATATGGAAAATAATGGTTCATTCTTTTTGTGTATCACCAATTGCATAAAACCTACGTTACATCAGTGAAGATACATGTTTCTGTTCATAAGGAAAATAATGGTTCATTCTTTTTATGTATCACCAATTGCACAAAACCTATTTTACATGAGTGAACATGGTTAGTGGTCATCCAAACCACCACATTATTCAAAAAAAAATGGCTAGTGGTCATCCAAAAACCACCAAATTATTCAAAGAAAATTGGTTTGTGGTAATCCAAACCACCACATTATTCAATTGAAAATGTTTAGTGGTAAACCATAAACAACTAGTATTAATGGAATATGGTTAGTGGTCAACCAAAAAAACTACTAAATGAAGTCAATATAGTTACGGGTCAACCAACAAAACCACCACCCATAAAGAATCCAAATCTCTAGTTTGGATCCTTTCGACAAACTTCTCACCTTGCACCTAATATGAGGGAATATCAAATGTCAAAGATGATATGCAAGATTCAAATTTCAAAGTTTTATCAATATATCAAAATTCAATCAACATTTGGGAATTCCAACATAGTAACTTCTCTCCTTAAATCAATTAAATAAACTATTGGGATGATAATAAAAAAGAATGGGAATGTTTAAACATGACAACTATTCACTTCTAGTAATTGACATTTTTTTAGGCATGTCTTCATTTAAGCTTAGTTCAGTACTTTCATATTGAAGATGAGAAAATTTATTGGCACAATGATTCAAACATCTAATTGAGGGGGGCATGTTAGATTCTGAGTCCATAAACAATCACAAAGTATGAGACCACATTGATATGAATTATTAACCTTATCTTTGATGAGGTGTTGTCATGATCCACTGATGAGTTGTTAGTGAGATCTAATTCTAGAATTTTCAAATTGATGTACCATACATTCATATCATGAGATAAATAGAGAACGGCATGAAGCCTCTTGCACCGGTTTTTTGTTGTGTCTCCCTTGTGGTCAATTATTAACATCCACCAACACTAATATGGTCTATTAAACCTTTAGAACGTAAGAGTTTACTCAAAATTATTTAGCATTTTATTTCCATGCTCAAAAAACATTAGGAGAAGTGTTCCAAGGTAACCATATTTTTGTTGACTTAAAAGGTCAAGAAGGTTGGTAGTGTGACAAATATTTTGAAAATTAGATCAAATGTGAGTATAATATGGGCATTCTAAGAGAAAGTGGTTTTCATCTCCAACCCTCTTATTGTTTCGAAGGTGATAGACTCTTTATCCCAAGATATTTTTGGAATTGACCAATTCCCATATTCACCGTGAAG
This sequence comes from Pinus tabuliformis, assembly GCA_031772625.1. NCBI lineage: Eukaryota > Viridiplantae > Streptophyta > Pinopsida > Pinales > Pinaceae > Pinus > Pinus tabuliformis. Next base: position 899,413,497 of record CM062808.1, read on the forward strand.
CGCATGAGAATTTTTTCATATTTTAGCAATGTTCATTTTCATCTTAACATTAGTCAAGACAAAGAGGTATTTTTTTATTTTTTATATTGGGGTTGATCACCTCTTAAAGATAGGAAGATAAGTGTATAATCCTTCTAATGACTTTGGATTTCATGGTCAATATATGAAAATGAATCAAATGTAGAATCATGTGGTCAACTTAATAGCTACCCATGCCACTTTTCACGCAACATAAGTGTGATGAAGGTATACATATACACATTGAATATGTAATAAACCTACAAATATATTAAAATCTTTGACTAAACAAATCCAAAAGAAATCCAAGAATAACCATCGAAATGTTTCTTTATTAATATAAAATCCTTAAGGTAGGGTGACACCATACAATTACTCCTTAACGAAAGGATAACACTCCACAAGCCATATGTTTTTCAATACAAAACAATACTTGACATATCTCCATTGGAGAGTCTCTAGCCTCTATATAGGATTCATACATACAATACCATGAGCCCTCAATACCATGCATCCAATACCATGGGCTTATTTCATTTACATCACATTATTTCCTAACTTTTTGTGGTCTCTTGCATAATGTAGGTTAACCACTTTACTTATTAACTATGGCTCATTTATTCATCAACCTTAATTAAACTAACTAATCGTGGTCCATTTTTTTATAATGAGGGCCAACCACTTACAATCATCATTAATGTGGGTAACCACTTACGGGATTTATTTACTAAACTAACTAATGGTGGTCCCCTTTTACATCACAATATGCCCTTGGGTACCCCTCTATGTACCCCATACTATCCACCCCTAGGTATACTACGAAAAGTTACACCTCTATGAAGTCCATTCTTTTTTATCTATTGACATGGCATAACACATGTCATGTGCTATCATGGCACTAGAATCCACCTAGATCCTATGTGTCACCATTTGCACCTACAATGCAATCATCTAACCTACTCATTTGTTCCAATCGCATAGTGGTTGTCATAGTTCTACTCCATGGATCTCAAGCCCCACTATAAAATCTCAGTCATTTGCAATGAAAGAAGTTTCTCTAATTGTTGATAAAGTTTGGACCATTCACAACATTCATTGATCAAGATTATGTCATTCACATAACCTATTCTCTCTCCTCCATCCCCTTTTCCCATATGCTACAATGAGATTTGGGTTTTAGATCTCCAAGCATCGATGTAATATGGGTCATTTGTGACTCTTTCGAAACTTCACAACCTCGGAACTTATCCATTGTAATGAGATGTTAGTTGTTGATTGATTTGGGAAAAGTATATTTAAGTCATTTATGGTTGATTTTGTTAGGGTCCCACCCTAACCCCTTTATTTATGTAATAAGCCAAATGGGTCGAGTCATAGTCATAGTTAGTTAGAGAGTAAATAAATCTCGCATTAATAATTGTAAGTGGTTGACCCGCCTTAGAGAAAAGAGACCAAAGTTAGTTGTAAACAAGCCATGGTTAATAAATAAAGTGGTTAACTCGTGTTATGCAAGATGCCACTAGTAGTTAGGGTTTTGGATGTCATCTAGTTATAAATAGTCTTACTTAGTAAATGAAATATCATCGAGTCTTATTGTAATCGAGCTTTGCTCTGCTGGAGGTTTCCCCCTCGAAGAGGCAAGTGAACATTGAATCTATTTCTGAATAATAAAATACTTGTTGTTTTTCTCATTTTATTCTATGTTCTGGGCTATATTTCTTCGCATTTCTGGTATTCTGGAATTTCTCGCAGGTCAAGAGCATAACAAGTGGTATCAGAGAACTTTCAAGGGCCGGTTGTACCTCCAATTTTCACAAAAAAAAAAATTAGGCTAGAGACATGTTTTGACATCTTTAAACCACGAGATCTGTCGTTGAGCGCATAAACCTGCGGATTTGGGGAGGCATGCACACAGGAACTACAAGAGGTGTTCACACTTGCTGGACTCCCTTGTAACACCTATGGGTATCCCTTCCAGTAGTAGCGCATTAGACAGAACTCCGTGCAGACTGTACTTCCCCGTACCCTTGGGTATATCGGAAGCCCCCTAGGCTCACCTGAAACCTAGCCTTAGATCATTCGTCGGTCATCTTGTTGCTACAATACACTAAGAACGACTTAGGGTATGGTCGATCCTCCTTAGTTAGCGCCCTCAAAGATTGGCCAAGTAGTATTGTTGAACCCCTGTGTATATTGCGATCTGTAGCACCTGACAATCCTTTGTGACCATAGTTCCCTCTACAATCTGAAGATTGCCTACTACCTTATCTTCCATATCAGATCCAGTAGTTAGGGTTTTGTCACCGCAATGCAAATCAAATCCAACAATTGGGGTTCTACCGTCGTCGTACAAATCAGATCCAATAGTTGGGGTTCTGCCACCGTCGTAAAACTCACATTCAATAGTTTGGGTTTCACAGTTCTGATCAAACTCTTTGAGAAGTGAGGCAAGTTTTCTGGAATTTGGCCACTGCAGTATTGATCAACACGGAGTAAAATTCCTTTCGGAGTTAAAAAAAGAAGACAATATATATATATATATATATCTGAGACCATCCCGAGATGCTTGTAAGAGACTTAGCCCAAAAGCTTCAGGAAGGCGAGTTGATCGCAATGGTACCATTCACTTGTCAGCCTCAATTTTCTGGCAGTCCCAAATTTTTCCAAAGTGACTTCAAGTGATCCCCGCTAATAGATTCCTCAGCTTGCCCTCTTTCCAAGAAGACTATTCTTAAGTAATTGACCGGGGTTTTTGTATGGTAGGTACCAAATATAAAGTCATGGCCTATGAGAAGATCGAGAGCCTTGAGAAAAGGTTGGATGAGTTCCAGGGAAATATGGAACAAATTACCTCACAGCTTTCATTGCTCACCAATATGATGCAGAGGTCTCATTGGGAGGAGAATAGTGTTGATGAACAACTCGAAGGAGAATCTAGCCATCACATTCACTTCCATGGAAATCACCAACATTCCCACCCTTAGCCACCCAAGCTGGACATGTACAAATTTGATGGCTTTAATCCTATAGTATGGGTAGCACAAATGGAACAATATTTCTCCCTTAATGATATATGTGAAGATCAAACTAAACTACGTGTGGGATCCCTTTACTTGGACCAAGAGAGATGGAAATGGTGGCAGTGGAATTAGAAATGTTATCCCGGGAACATAACTTGGCACATGTTCTCAAAAGCCCTATGTGGCCGCTTTGACAGGGAATCTAATTTTTTGGGTCATCTCACTAAGCTCCGACAAACAGACATAATAAAAGACTACATTGCAGCCTTTGAGACATTGGCCATCAGAACTGACGGTCTAGGAGATGATTTCTAATTGGAGTGTTTCATCAGTGGTCTCAAATATGCCATCCAAGCCCATGTCTGAATGCACCATCCAGCTACGTGGATGGACGCCTGCAAAAAGGACATCGAGGTGGAACTCGCCTTAGCTACCTAGTCCACTCGTCCAAATTTCGTAGCCAAGGGGTGTCCCACCCAGGCTCAGGGCCCTACCCAAACACTTAAGGTTCAAAAGGTGTCTCCAGAAGAAATCGTTAAAAGAAGAAAACAAGGATTGTGCTACTACTGTGATGACAAATACTCCCCGGGGCATAAATACAAGGAACCAAAATTCTTTCAAATTGGTGCTACTGATAACAGCTCATCTGAGGAAACCCCAACCCTTGGTGGGCCCGAGGATGAATTTGAGGAAACCCATCTCGGCAATGATCTCACCGCTACGCAAGATGAACCAGTTATCTCACTGCAAGCTTTGGCGGGGATTTCTTCGCCTCAAACTCTCAAAATCTGAGGCTTTCTTAAACATTTACCAGTAGTGGTATTGATTGATAGTGGCAGCACTCATAACCTTATCCATAAGCGAGTCGCCAAAGTTGTTCATTGCTTTATGTGGGCAATCTCTAATTTCCAAGTCCTTATCGTTGATGGGGGCGCCATGAAACGTGAAGGCCATTGTGAAAATATTAAACTTATAATGGGAGAATACCACCTAAAGATCCACATGTTTGTTATTGAAATGGGTGGTTGTGACATTGTCTTGGGTGTTGAATGGCTTCGCGCATTGGGCCTGATCACAATGGATTTCCAGGAGTTATATATGAGCTTTAAGTAGAATGACCACATGCATACATTACGTGGACTCCAGGAACGTGCTCCTACTATCATCAGCGTGCATCGAATGGAAAAGATTTTGAAAAACAATCATCACAGAGTCATCGCCCAATTTAATGTCGTCCAGGCCATTGACTCCACTACGCCTCATATTCATCCTGAGATGCAACAGGGCTTAGATTGCCACCAGCAGGTATTTGACAAACCTAAAGGGTTTCCACCCTCTATGGGTGAACATGATTATAGCATCCCTTCAGTCTCGGGGGCCCAACTGCCTACTGTGCACCCATACCGATATCCTTTCGCCCAAAAGAATGAAATTGAAAATATCATCAAGGAACTCCACGAAGCCAGTGTTATTCGTCCCAGCATCAGTCCTTATTCATCACTAGTGGTCATGATGCTAAAGAAAGATGGTGAATGGCACATGTATCCGGACTTTTGGGCCCTCAACAAACTCACTGTCAAAGACAAATTTCCTATTTCGGTTGTTGATGAAATTCTTGATTAACTAAATGGTGCTTAATTATTTACCAAGCTAGATCCTCGCTCTCGTTATCACCAAATACCCATGAAAGAAGTAGGCATTCCCAAGACTACCTTACGAACTCATGAAGGCCATTATGAATTCTTGGTCATTCCATTTGTGCTCTGTAATGCTCCATCTACAGTTTTTCAAAGCCTCATGAACCACCTACTGAAACCATATCTCCGAATTTGTCCGCGTCTTCTTTAATGACATTCTCATATACAGCGTAACATGGGACAAACATCTTCAGCATGTAGACCTGATCTTGCAACTGCTCCAGAATCACAAATTATTTGTGAAATTGTCCACGTGCTCTTTTGGTGTGGAAGAAGTAGAGTATTTGGGACACATTGTGGGTCGTGAAGGAGTGAAGGTTGATCTAAAAAAGATATAGGAAATGCAAGATTGGCCCCAACCAAAAACCTTGAAGAGTTTGAGGGGATTCTTGGGTCTCACTGGCTACTATCGCAAATGTGTCCGCAATTATGGTCACATTGCTAGAGCCCTCACTAATATTCTCAAGAAAAATTCATTTCTCTAGACTGATGCAGCTCAGCAAGCATTCGTGGCTCTCAAACAAGCCATGTGCTCCACTCCTGTATTGGCCCTACCAGAATTCACCAAATATTTTATGATTGAATGTGATGCTTCTGGTACTAGTATTGGTGTTGTATTAATGCAAGAAGTTCAACCATTGGCCTTCACCAACCAACAACTGAGCGGAAAACATCTGGGCCAATCTACCTATGAGAAAGAAATGATGGCCATCTTACATGCAGTAGACACCTGGCAACCATACTTGTTGGGGTGACATTTCCAAATCCGCACGGACCATCAAAGCCTAAAATATTTTTTGGAGCAATGTCTATCATCGCCACATCAAAATAAATGGCTGGCCAAAATGTTGGGATATGATTATGGGATAATTTACAAGAAAGGGCATGACAATGTAGTAGCTAATGCTTTATCACACCAATTTGAGGATGAAAGCACCTTGCTATCAATCACTCTTCCCATACTAGATTGGATTGAAGAGGCCCGTAAGGAATGGTTCTCACACCTGTCTCTCTCCCGGCTTATTAATAACTTGAGAGAATATCCTAATTCCTCAACTGACTACTCTTGGAAGGATGATATTCTTCGCTACAAGGATCGAATAGTTATATCGTCGACATCCACCCTCAAAACCTGCATTTTGGAAGAGTTGCACTCATCTCCAACTATAAGGCATTCAGGCTTTCAGAAGACTTATGCTCGCGCTCGTCGTTCTTTCTTTGGGACTCACATGAAAAATTACATTCTTACTTTTGCAACTGAATGTGATGTGTGTCAATGCAACAAAGGAGAAACAGTCAAGTTACAGGGAACCTTACAACCATTGCCACTCCCTGCCTCTGTCTGGACGAATGTTTCCATGGATTTCATCACTGGTCTCCCAAAGTCGGGCAACAAATCCGTCATCATGGTGGTTGTGGACAGACTTTCTAAATATGCTCATTTTTTTGCTTTACCCCACCCATTTACCCCCACTTTGGTAGCTCAAGCTTTCATGGACCAGATTTTCAGAATGCATGGCATGCCAACTTCCATTGTGTCTGATTGCGACCCCACTTTCACCAGTAAATTTTGGCAAGAAATTTTCAAGCTATAAGGCACGCAACTCCAACTAAGTACCGCCTATCATCCCCAAACCAATGGTCAAACAGAAGCAGTCAACAAATGTTTGGAGACATATCTAAGGTGCTTCACTTCTGAAAAGTAGCATCAATGGGTACAGTGGCTACCTTTAGCTGAATGGTGGTATAATACTAACTATCATGAAGCCACCAAGATGACTCCATATGAGGCAGTGTATGGCGAACTCCCACCTTCACCTATTTCTTATATCCCTAGATGTTCTAAGGTGCAAGAAATTGATCAACTACTACAAAATCGTGTCGCCATGATAGCTCATCTCAAAGATAACCTACATCAAGCTCAGAATCGAATGAAGCAACAGGCAAACCAACATCGTTTCGAGCACACATTTCAAGAAGGGGATCAAGTATTCCTGCGACTGCAACCATATAAGCAAACATCTCTCAAAGAAAAGGGCTGCCAGAAACTAGCACCAAAATTCTATGGACCTTATCAGATACTTCAACGCATTAGAGCAGTCGCCTACAAATTGGCCTTGCCACCAACTTCAAAAATCCATCTAGTCTTCCATGCATCATGCCTCAAGAAAGTGGTGGGGAACGATTGCAGAATTCAAACCAGTCTACCTGAATTGGATGAGAAAGGCTCACTCTGGCTCCACCCAGAACAGGTCCTTGATACCTGTGAAAGACATCTCTGCGGCCGCATGATCAAGGAAGTCCTCGTCAAGTGGAAAGACACCTATCCAAAAGATGCGACCTAGGAGCCAACCACCATTATTCAACAGTTTTTGCAGCTTCATCCTTGAGGACAACGCTGCTTTTGATGGGGGAGTGGATGTTAGGGTCCAACCTTAACCCCTTTATTTATGTAATAAGCCCAATGGGTCAAGTCATAGTCATAGTTAGTTAGAGAGTAAATAAAGCATGCATTGATAATTGTAAGTGGTTGACCCGCATTAGAGAAAAGGGACCACATTTAGTTGTAAACGGGCCATAGTTAATAAATAAAGTGGTTAACCCATGTTATGCAAGGGACCACTAGTAGTTAGGGTTTTGGATGTCATCTAGCTATAATAATCTTAGTTAGTAAAGGAAAGATCATCGAGTATTATTGTAATCGAGCGTTTCTTTGTTGGAGGTTGCCCCCTTGAAGAGGCAAGTGAACATTGAATCTATTTCTGAATAATAAAATACTTGTTGAATTGGGGATTTTCTGATCCATATCAAGTTATGAGAAGATTTTTCGGCGTAAATCACATTATGATACATTTTTCGACGTGTTTCGAACCAACGAGTGTGGTTCATCGTCAGGACAAGTTGAAGAATCAGATCATGGCTACATGTTAAATAGGGAGAGCAAATCTTCCAATAGCTAAGTTTGACTTGGAAATGGATATATCGGACTGGGTAATTAGATCAAACTAACAGCTATATTTGACCATGAAACAGCTAACTTTGACTAGCCAATCGGATTGGACCAAGGGATAAGGACATGGACCAAAATTATATTTAATAATATTATTTAATTATAATAATTTTATTAGATAAATTTATTCAATGAATTAATACATATTATTATAATATATTCTAGTGTTCTGAATGTTAAAATAATAATTTTATGAATATTTCTTTTTAATACTATAATGTTAACTATACTTATAGTAAGAATAGATCTAGGAAATAATAATATTAATAATCAAGTAAAATGCTACTATATTTATGTTCATATGTTAATAGTGATTCATTAATGTTAATAATAGTATGGATTTATTACTCTTAATATTCCTATAACTATAATACTAATATTATAAAATTAATTATTACTTTAAAATTATATTATTATTATTTTATTTTATTTTTATTTTTTAACATAGTCGATTGCTATTTATATTCCAAAAAAGATTGGGAGACTGAGCTCTTGAGATACAAGACTTTAAGGCCCGTAGGCGAAGCTAGGAGATGATTAGAAGGACAAAATTCTCCTTTGCTTCTGTCATTTTTGACTTGTGGAAAACAAGAGCAAGTGAAAATTCTAACAAACTGAGACAATAGTAAGCAATATTTGCAATACATCTCAATCTATGTTAATATGGCTGATCTAGTGTGCTGTTGAATCGTCTGGCTTGCTGTCAACTTCAGCATTCCTAAGACTTGAAGAACTGGTGCTGGGCACATTTCCTTTCTCCATCATGTATTTCAGGATGTCAATTGATTCCTGAGCGTGGCTACATCTGTTAGCCAGATCATTAAACTGCTCCTGGAGCGAGGAGACTCTGTGAAGGAAAAGGTTGAGGTCCAATTCATATTTCTCACTAGTCATTTTGGCATGGGAATCGATTTTAGCGTCCAGGATTCTTTGATGCACGCGGATTTGCTCCAATTCCACCTGAAGGTCTATGCAGTGTAGGGAGTCTTCGCTTTTTGCCATTTCTTAGATGTTGAATGTTGTCTTGCTATTCTGATTGGAGTGAGAGGGGCCAGTTGTATGTAAAGTAATTTGCCTTGCCGCTGAGAACAGAGATGGACAGAGTCTAAGAATGCCCTGAAGGTCAGAACAGGAGAGGGAGCAGCCCTTCAAGATCGAGGGAAGGGAGCATGAAGAGCTTACGCCGCAGAGGAGGGGGGAGGATGGAGCAAAGGACAAAGAGCGAAGGGGAATGAAAGCAAGGGTGGAATGGGAAGCAGCAATAAGCTGGGGAGAAAGCGAAGATCCCAGCCAAGCAGGGGATCGTGGAATAAACGCAGAGAGACACAGAGGGGACCAGAGCGACTGTGCGCTGGAATGAGGGAGGGAAATCGAATTTAAAGAAAGAGGACCACAGGAGGGGAGGGGTGGAATCACGAGGGAGAGGAAGGAGTCACGGGAGAGAGGGGTTCGACACAAGTGAGATAGCGCGGGATGGGCGATGGGACAGAAGGGAGGCGGGGAGATCACGGTCAGAGATTTGGCAGAGGGGGAATGATGCTGAGTCCTATCAGAGTATCCCTTAAGTATGTTGCGGAGATCTGGATCAAATGTGCTGCCACAGATCATGAAAAGGAATTTGGTCAAGGGAGGTGATGTTGGGACTCTAAATTGTTGCAGAGAATATTGTCTTGGATCTGCAGCATGCTCTGCTGGCACAACTATCGACTTCTTTGTTGATAGAACGGAGCACATGGTAAAATCGAAGTTCCATGTTTTAACGGTTTAGTGCTTGACACCTGTTTATTGTTTGCTGAAGGAAGATATTGGGTGCCTTTCGATTTCCAACCATGAGGCTGATGACAATGGCTAAGTCTCCAAATATCATCGCTTTACTAATTCCAAATTTTTTAAGTTGATTTAATCCTTGGTAGAGGACAAGAGCTTTTGCCCTGTTGTTGGATAAGGGACCTAGTACACACTCAAAAGTGGCTATGATGCTACCATTAGGATTATAAATAACTCCACCTACACCTATTGTTCCAGGATTGCATTTAGAGGCTCCATCAAAGAAGAGGTAGTGGGAATTGTTGTTTCGGAGCCATCCTGAGAAATCTTCTTCTTTAATTCTTATTTTCCAAATGTGTTTGGGGATGTTGGACTGGATGGTGGCATTGTTTTCTATCTGATTGCTCCTGCTATTATCTATCAAACAGCCGATGAAATCTCTTTCTTCGACACAGAGGCCGGCAACATCAATTTTCTTCATGTTTTTAGCAGAGATGGTTTCTAACGTTAAACTCTTTTCCTTGTTGCAGAGTTTCCTTATGATGGTTTCCTTATCTTTGAAGATTTTGTGGTTCCTTGCCAGCCAAATTTTCCACAGACGGGCATAGGGGAGAGCATCCCAAACCCGTTTAGCTATATTGTTCTTCTTATGCTGCCAAGGGTAACTCTTCTTCCAGAGACTCAGAACCTCACCAATGGAATTCTGGGGGTTCCATGGGGGATGGTCATTAGGGGAAATTCCACTCCAGCAAGAAATTGCAAAGGGACATGTGATGAAAAGATGTTGGATGGTTTCTTCTGCTGCTTGACAGTTTGGGCATCGAGAAGGCCCAGTTATACCTCTCTTTTGCAAATTATCAGTGTTGAGGATTTTCCCTTTCAAAAGGGTCCAGATGAAGAATTTGATTTTGGGGATGGCCTTGAACTTCCAAACAATTTTCCAGTGCATCCAAGTAGGAGCAGGATAGTCTCTATTACACAAATATTCGTGGCCAGCTTGAATTGTATAACTAGAACCTGTGGGATCCCATCGAAAACTGTCAATGCCATTTTTTATTATTGGGGCAATGTTGTGGAGTTGAGTCAAGAGATTGTCGAAGCTCTCCTTGAGATCTTTGGGTATGGGAGGGAAACTCCATCCTTTCCAAATCTGCAAGTTAATGTCCCATTGCGAGATTTGGTCTAGAAAGTGTATTCCTTTATTGTGTAGAAAGAGAAGGATTTGATCCGTACCTAGTTGACTGCTGATACACTGATTCCCCATAATCTTCTCTACTCCGATTTTAACACGGCTGCTACCCTTGGGGACTTTGGAGGTGTTTTGAGCCAAAAAGGGAATGACTTTTTTGCATAGTTTCGAAACTTTTGAACTATTTCTAGTAGGTATTTCGCAGTCCAAAAGCTATTGTCTTAGGCTGCTAAGGTATTTGGCATCTAGCACTTTTTTCCACCATGCTGGTTGTTCACCAATTAGTCTCCACATGATCTTACCTCCAAAAGCCAAGTTTGAGAGTTTAGGGGATCTAATTCCGAGTCCTCCACAGTCCTGACCTTGGATTACCTGCTTCCAGCTAACAAGATTGAACTTCTTTTTTTCATTTTTCCCCCCTTGCCAGAGAAAATGGCGGAGTATGCTTTCCATTTTGTTATGGAAGGTGACTGGAGCCTGCATTAGAGTGAATTGGTAAAGCGGGAGAGATGAGAGTCCTGATTTGAGGAGGATAAGGCGACCTGCCGGATTAAGCCATGTAGATCCCCACTGCTGCACTTTCCTCTTCATTTTATCAATAATTGTATCCCAGATTTCAGCTTTTAAGGGTCCAATGCTCACAGGCATTCCCAGGTAATTGAAGTATTCCCAATTTAGCTTGCAAGGAACCCCAAAAATGTTAGCTATATTATGGAGAGTTTGGGCTGATGCATGCCAACCATAGATGCAGCTTTTTAAATGGTTGATCATGCCTCCTAAATAGCTCATATATTTGTCCAGAAGAGCTTTGAAACGTCGGGCTATTGTGACAGACACCCCTCCTATTAACAGAGTGTCATCAGCAAATTGGGAATGATTTATGTTTTTAACTCCATTCTCGAACTTTATGCCAGTAATGAGGCCAGCTCGCCTCTTGTGATCTAGGGCCTTGCTGAAAGATTCAACCATCAAGATAAATAGGTAAGGGGAGAGAGGGCAGCCTTGTCTCAACCCTCTCGAAGATTGAAAGGGAGGTCCAGGCCTACCATTAACAAGGGGGGAAATCCAAGGCCCCAAGATACAGGCTTTGATGAGATCAAGAAAGGGCACAGCAAAGCCCATTTTTTGGAGAACAGCAATTAGGAAGGAATGCCTTACCCTATCGAAGGCATTGGCCAAATCCAGCTTCAGGATGAATCCTTTTTCTTTCCTGGAATGGCTGGAATGAATTGCTTCTTGAACAAGGAGAATTGAATCAGAGATTTGCCTGTTGGCCAGAAACCCACCTTGGTTTTCAGAGATGATCGAAGGAAGAAGAGGTTTGAGACGAGTAGCTAAAATTTTGGTGAAGATTTTGTAAGAGGAGTTGCAAAGAGAAATAGGCTGGAAACGAGAGAAGGTTGAGGGTCGATTCTCTTTGGGGATGAGGGCTAGGTGGGTGGAGTTGGTATAGCCTCCAATTTTCCTTTTGCACTGGATCCATTTCACCATTTTGATGAGATCTTTTTTAATAATTCCCCAGTGAGCTCTATAGAAACTAATTAGAAAGCCATCCAGACCAGGAGCTTTGTCTGGTTGGAGAGCCCAGATGGCTCCTCTTATTTCTTCTTACTCTGTCTCCTTGCTCAAATTGTGATTGATTGCAGTGTTGATCCCACTAGGGAAGTATTGCAGCAGGTCTGCGTAATATTCTTCTTCTCCAGTTTCTGTTAGGAGTTCCCTGTAATGATCTAAAGTAGCTTGCTTGATAGCACCTTGGCTGGTTTGTTGATTTCCTTCGCTATCTATGATAGAGGAAATGTTGTTCCTAATTTTCCACACTGTAGTTTGTTTATGGAAAAAGGCCGAATTTTTGTCTCCTCCTTTCAACCACAGCTGTCTAAACTTGATTCTCCATTTCTGTTCTTCTTCTCTATTAATGCGGTAAAGCTGGCCATAGAGTTTATCTTTGTGATCTTTATCTTCCTACTGAAATCCACGCTCCTCAATTGTGCTATGGAGATTTTCTAACTTGGCTTTGGTCTCTCTTTTTTCTTTTTCCGGCTCCGTGTCGCAGTTTTTTGCCCAGTCTTTTAGAGTGTATTCGACTATTTTAATTTTGCTTTCCCAAATGTATCCCGGTGATCCTTCTATGTGTTGATGCCAAGTGTGTTGGATAAGTTCTTTGGCTGTTATGTTTTCATTCCACAGCGGACTGTATTTGAAGGGGAGAGGCCCCAATGGACAGTGGGTTTCAAGGACCAGAGATGTGGGGTAGTGATCTGAAGTTGTGGAAGGGTGAATGAAGGTGTAGGCAGCAGAGTAGGTGGAGAGGAGAGTTACATTCACCAGGATTCTGTCCAGTCTTTCCATGATGTTATTTTTCCCCAGCCTGCGATTGTTCCAGGTGAATTTGCGGTTTTTAGGGACTACATCAACAAGGTCGCAGTCCTGCATAATAGTCTCCAACTGGTTTCTGTAGGGGTCTGGGGAAAAACGGCCTCCTCGTTTCTCATTGGAGTGCAAAATAAGATTTAAATCTCCCCCCAGAATAATGTTACTATTTTCTTCTTCAGCTATATTTTCGCTGAGAGAGCCCCAACATTGCTCCTTATCTCTATAATGGTTTGGTGCATATACATTATAAATTATTATCCTTTGGTTATTTGTAGTACTCTCCAAAGCAGTCTTTATCCAGTGTTGATTAATTGTTTCTACTGTAATACTCCAAGTATTTTGGTTCCAAACCATTGCGATTCCCCTAGAGGCTCCTCTTGATTCACAAACAAAGCCTTTGTATTGTTTATGTTGTGCAATGATTTTTTTCATTTCTTGCTGCCCCTGTTTTGTTTCTTGGACTAATACAACTTCTGGTTTCTCTTGATTTATTAGATCTTTTAAGGCAGTTATTTTGGAGGGGTTCCCTAGTCCCCTACTATTCCAGGAGAGGACTTTCATCATTTCAAGTGGGGATTGCAGAGAGTTGCTCACCCTCCCTGCTCCTTATTTACTGAATCTTTGTCAATTTGTCCCAAGATGTAGGACTCTATGGGATTCTGGATGCCCATGGCTATATCCTTCTGGGCATTTTCATCTCTTTGTTGTTTAGCCAATTTCCTTCCTGGCCCGTTTTTCTTTTGATTGTCTAAGGTTGCACCATGCTCCTTTGAGTTACTTCTGGTGATTTTGGCTGAGGGTGGATCGGGAGGGAGGGTGGAGGAGATAATTAGAGGGAGAGGAGATTCTATGGCATCGGTTTGGGCTACGGGGGGGGGATTATCTTCTGGGGCAGTGAGGATATGGAAAGGGTTGGAGGATGGTGATGGGAGGTGGGGTTGGTCCAATGGGGTTAGAGCGGAGTTAGAGAGGGACGAGGTGGATGGGATGGGTGGAATACGAGCAGAAGGTCCAGCTTCAGAGCTTGGCTTGGGGTTGGGGGCTGCTTTCTTTTTCTTAATTGTTTCCCATTGTTCCTCTTGTGAAGTATTTTCTACATCTACTAATTTAGTACAGCGATTGGCAAAATGGCCATATTCATGACATACCTTGCACTTGAATGGAATCTGTTCGTAATCCAATTGCTGAATGTGGGTCCAATCATCCACCTTGAGCTTGATGGCCTCTGGAAGTCCTTTGCCTAGATCTACTTCTACGCAGATGCGGGCACAAGCCTGCATGTTGTCTTTTGGTTCATTGTGATCAATGTATTTTCCTACAGCGTTCCCAATAGCTCAAACTGATTCATCTCCCCAGTAGTAGAGAGGAAGATGAGGAAGCCAAACCCAGACAGGTACAGCGCTCGGAATGTCCAACTCAGGATCAAAGTCCGAAGTCCATTTATTGAGGTATAAACCTCTTAAATCCATGAAATAGGGCCCATTCCTGAATATCAAATCTTTATCTTATTTTGTCTCAAAATGAAAGGTAAAATATCCTTTTCCACAAAATCGTATGGAGATTTTGCCTTGTGTTTTGTTAGACCAATTCCTTTCAACCCATCTTTTCACTATTTTCGGCGATGGCCAGAGTCCAGTAAATTGCCCGATGAGACCTCGTTCTGCTAGAACAAGGGCGGCCATGCGAGGTAGAGATGGGGGCAGATTAACTTCCTGCAAAACACAAACTTGGAGATTGCTGGGTGAGACCTCTGAGGTGGTGAGGATCTAACCAGAGCTGAGAAGGCCTGTTGAGCGTCAGCCTCCTCCGGTGGAGCCTACAGAGGGGCCATGACTAAGAGTCGAGGGCCGAGGCGTGATCAAGGTTAACCTAGCAGCAGGGGCGCGCTCGAGCAGTCGCAGAAAAAATTTGTCCAGTATTCTCTTTATTATTATTATTAATGGTTTGTATAACCTATTAATAGAGCCCAATAATTAAATATAAACTCAAAGCTATCTAATGTACACTTAATCTTTCTAATAAATTTTAGATTAATGATCATTTATAATAGAAAAAACCCATTATGTTAGTTATATAAGGGACCAGAGGAATCACGGACCATTGACTGGCAGCTACGCGACAACCATTTCACGGGTTTCTTGGCACCTGGGTTACTTTGCGGTCCCCTTCCATCCGTCATCCCAGCGCACAGGTTTTCCTTACTTTCCGTCGGGCGGTCCCCTGGTCGGTTTTGGGGCATCTCTGTATTGACAGGCAGTATGGGTGATGAGGACCTCGTGGACTACGAGGCGGACCCCATGCCTCACCAGGACATCTGGGCATATAATAAACGGCCTTCCATGAAGCCCCGGAGTATTGAGCTTGCTTCTGAGACAGCTGCCTCATCCCTACACCCGCAACTGCCGCACTCAGGGAAGAAGAAACCCTCGGACTTTAATCTGGCCGACCTTCCGGCCCTTGAATGCCCGCCCCTTTCACCAGCAACGCTCCATCTATTGGGTTCCTGTTTGCAGACCTCGCCTTCATTTGATTCACCGCTACAGAACCCTTCTCAACCCTCCTTACCGACTCCCCCTCCGCCTCCACCGTCCTCACATCCTCCCTCCGTCTCATTAATGCCGCAGAACCCACTGGATACATTGCGTCCCCCCCGTTCACTGCTCCCGGGCACTAGCAGTATTGGCCCTCGCTCCCCCATCCGCTCGGGCTGTTTTAACACTCCGTTGCTCCCAGTTCGTTCTGCGGGATCCGCACAGCACAGCTCATCTGATCCGTGCCGCAAACTTCTAAAGGATCTCCCATTTGGAAAGCGCTCAGAGAAACTGAAAAAAGGCAAGTGCCTTCGCGCTATAGATTCTGATATCAACATCACATTTGGCGAAGACGCTCAGATGGCGGATGCTTTGGAAACTGCCCGTAAAGTCCTGGTCGGTAGGGTAAGGGGTCGTACCTACTCGGTGGAAAGACTCAAGCTATGGACGGAGGAGATATGGGGCACTCTTCTAAAAGAACTCCCTGAGATCAGGGTCCTCGCGAGGGGCTGGTTCGCATTGCACTTCCACAGGCCTGAATACACCCAATGGATACTCTCCCAATATTGGCATATTGAGCTGGCACCAGTCCTGCTAAAGCGCTGGGATCCTCTTTTCGACCCGGAGCGTGAACAATTGGGGGCTGGACCTATCTGGGTTCGTCTTCCTGGATTGCCCATGCAATTTTGGACCCCGCAAGTCTTCAAGAGAATTGGCGACGCTCTGGGCACTTACCTGGAGCATGACAAATCCTATGAGAAAACTGGAATCATGACAATGGCTCGCATCCTCGTTCATCTTGACACCAGGCCGGGACTGGAGGAGAAAATCACACTGCATCACAGACATTTCTCGCGCAAGCAGCTGCTGGACTACGAAGGTGTACCATTTCGATGTCGAAGATGCCATAAAATTGGCCATCTCTACAAGGACTGCCCTCTGATTTCGGGGGTGACATCCGAGGATACCAAAGGCCCCAGACAGCAGCCTACAGTGGATCAAAACATAGGAGTAAATATTCCTATGGAAGGGGAGCCGACTCAAAATGAGACTCCAACAAAGGTGGCCACTGAAGGCGCCAAGAAGAACACCAGAAGAAAGGCTACATCTACACCTGCCCCGCCGCGCACCCGTTCCAAGACCGCGGAGACTGTTTCATCTCATCCGGGTAATGTATCTATTCCCATCAGTTCTCATAATTTTTCTGAAGTTTTGCATTCTGTTATGCACTCCTCTATGCGGTCCCCTCAAAATGATCAGGCACCTTTTCCCTCCATCCCCTGCACTATTGCTCCCCCTCCACCCACCTTCTCCACCACTATTATAGACATTTTTGTGCCTTACAGCATTGAGCATGAAATGTCCATAATCTAAGGGATCCAAAGTCCCTAAACATGTTGTTCCTACCCCTAGAGGAACAAGGCTAACTAACCACAGCAATTCACAGAAGTTCTCCACCTGAAACCACTCAAAAACAAGTCAATTCAGGATCATGTCAACTGCTCCACTGAGCATCTGCGCTGAATGTCAACTGCTCCACTGTCTACCTGCATTGAATGTCAACTCCAACAAAGGCTACCTGCGCTGAGCGAGTTTGGACAAGTGGCAGGCTCATTCCTCAATGTGTCAATGCTCAGGAAGCTTCCAAAATGACACTTGCCTCAAGGAATTCGACTGGTGATGAGTAAGAGGTTCCAAATCTCCAAGTGGAAGCAAGAACCTCCAAGTGGACTCAAGAACTGAGAGAGGGAGAGGACACTAGTCAGATCTCAAGCTGACTCATCCTCTCTCCAAAATAACTATATATAGATCTCTCCTCCATGAGATCTAGGAGGCTGGAATTTTGTTATTGCAAAGAATTGTTGTTGGTTTGAGACTGGAAACATTGGGTGCTTAATGCTTTGAATGGAGCTGAAGAAGGAATTCCATTCTGCTGGGAAGGAGATGCTGGATTGGAGCCCTCTGGGTTGTATCTCTTCCTGAACCTTGTTATCAATCAATAAAGCTATCTTGGTTTTCTCCTATATACTGGTGTATTTATATGATTGCATTAGTGTATTTGATTTACTTCTAATCCTGAATCATTTATGAATATGAATATATGCCTTTGTGTTGTGTTCTTCTCTTGTCGCAAGTAGTTGTTCTCTTGTCACAGGTAGCTGTTCTCTTGTGATCTCGTAGGAATCAAGTAGCTGTTCTCTTGAGCAAGCGAGGAGGCAAGTAGCTGTGAACACCCAAAGAGAAGAGGATCTAGATCGAGGGACAAACGGAAGACAACGGTAAGTCTATCGATCTCCCCTCTTTCACATTTCATAAAGGAAGAAACCAGAATAGCTGTATTTGTTTGTTGCTAAGGTACTGTCACACCTTAGGTGGATAGGATCGTCCTGCATAGGCATTTTTCCCCACAACAAATTGGCGACTCCACTGGGGACAATTTGTTTATTCATTTCATTTGTGTTTCTGTCATTTGTTTACTTCATAGACTTGACAGCAACAATCGAACTTCATATTTCCCGGATCCAAAGTAGAAAGTTGCTGCTTTGATCCAGTTGCTGGACTTGTCTATGATCTAAACAATGGATCCACAAATGATTTGATGATCCTTGTGATAGTCTTTAGTACCCTCTCAAAGAATCCCTCTGTTTATACCTTGCTTGTGTTTCTGATTTGGCCTGAAACAGTTGATTTTTGAGCATTTTGTGACCCAAAACCGAGGGGAAACGAGAGTTTCTCCTTCAGCGCAGACACTGTGAAGGCAGTTTGCATTTCAACGCAGGTCCCGTGAAGGCTACCTGCGCTGAATGTCAAACCCACAGTGTTAGACTTGCGCTGAACCAGTTTAGCCTTGTGCAGCTGGGGTTCTCTGCTGTATGTTGCCCTGTTTTGATCTCTGTTTTTTGCAGCCTTTAACTAGCATAGGTACCAGTCTGATAACCCCTTTTCTTTGCTTAGATTCCTCCTCCTTTTGTACAAAAATATTGTGAATGTTTTTATGTGTTTGTGGCGTCGTTTACAGTTTTCCTTTGCATGAGTAAAGTAGTCATCCTGTAGCCTTTGATTCAGATCTGATTGATTGTGATCTTAGAAGAGAGTTCATTGGCTGTTTGCAGATTGGTTATAGGTTTACTTTTGCTTATTGGTTTGAATTTGTCTCTTTTGAAGTGTCAAAACAAGTCTTTATTTTGAAAATCGTTAAGTAGTGTAATCTTTTCTATCTTCTCTGATTTCGAAAAAGTGAACTTGTTTTTATTGATCATTTTAAAAGCAAATTCAAAGTTGTGCAAAAAGCTTTCTTTGTAGGCATTTATACTAAGAAAGTGGAAAACAAACACCTGCATTGTGCATTTTGCATTTGATAGTTTGCATGTTGGATTTAGGAAAAGTGCATTAGAGTGTGTTGATTGCTCTTTGAGAAAAGATAGTGTCTTTCTTTTCCCTTAGTAGCTAGGATTTTCAAAGTTGAAAAGATAATAAAGCTTGCTTATCATCTTTAGACTGCATTTAGGAATTTGTATCATACATCTCGTGGTGAACCTTGAAAGACAAACTTTAAAAAGATCAACCTAAAATAAACTGAATGAACCTAACAACGCTTTGTAACATAACGCACAACATAGAGGTCTAGGCTAGAGACGTGTTCCGGCGTCGTTAAGCCTAGTGACTGTCGATCTCGTGGAAGGTGGGTGATTCCTCCTGAGGGACGATAGCGCTAGTACGGATTGTGCTCCCACGTACCGTCGCATATATATTGGGAGACCCCTATAGGCATATATCTTTTATCCTTAGGAAACCGTGTCGGTCGCCCTACTGATCGCAATGCAGTGAACACAGCATTCATGAAGATTGACCGCCCGTACCTTAAAAAGTATTCTGCGGTTTTGCGAAAAGTTTGGCACACCCTCTGCCTAGAACTCCAGAGCAGTTTCTTTTGGCCTTTTTCAGACTCTATAACAGAAAAATTCCATCCGAGCATTTGTCACTTCGGGCTCGTTAAAACATCGAAGGAGACTAGAGTCATCTTTAGCTTTTTCTCGACTCTTTAAAAGTGAAAAAGCAAGTTGTGTCTAAAGCATCGTTAACAATTTAATTTAAACGGAACAATCACCCTTTAATCATGCGTTGATCTTTAGGTTGAAAAGATGGAGCACACCAACCAAGGAGTTCCCCTTGGTGGAAATCCTAGTCCCTTCTCCTCTTGGGGAGATGTTGGTGCGCCCCACATGGCCACATTGTCGCTTCCAGGACTGACAATTGGCCTACCAGTCTGGCTCTTTTCAACCAATGTCGTTCAGAATACCACCGTTCCTGAACAGTCAAGTCAACAGTTAGATCAGACAAGAGTTGCCTCCCAGCTTTCCACTTCATCTTCCTCCCCTCCTTCCTCTTCGCTTGACGGAACTAGTCGAACAAAAAACCGGGTTCCTAAGGAGAAGAAGAAGAAATAAAAGAAGAAGAAGGAGCCTAAGGCAACTGGGGGCAAACAAATGTCATCTAACAAAAATCCACACACAGCACTCGTAAGGCCTAAATCGCCATGCGTCATATGCAAGGGAGACCACTTCCATAGAGATTGTCCCTGTATCCCCCGGATACTAAGGGACTGGTCCCCCCGTTTGCACAATTCGGTAGCATCGACCTCTGATAGCCATGTCGACTGCTCACCGTCAACTAGTGGGAGTGAAGCCCCAGGACAGAGCGGGAAAGCTAAATTTCCCTGCAGACTGTGTGAAGGCGATCACGCCATCCACCGTTGTCCCTTCTTAGACGAGGCAAAAAGAGTTCTGGAAGATCGCCCGATTTTACGAGCGCAACTTCCTCCTGGATATCAAAAACTCTTGCCAAGTCCCTCGCTAGTTGAGAATCCGGTTGACCCGCCCAGGTGGTCAGCCGAAGCACCTGTCATTGAAGATGAACCGTCTGGATCCATGCCTGACGAAAGTCAAAAGGTTGATACGGCAGTTGACCCGGTTTTGCCTTCAGAGGCTCTATCTTCGAATGATACTATCACAGAGGAGAATAAAGACGACACCGTCCAGATTCTCTTCATTAACATTGACTCTGATGAACAAGGGGGCAATGCCACCATTCCTTTATCGCAGGAAGGAATTTCGTCAGAGCGATATCCGGCCGTATATTCAGTCCCACCACTAAGCAACCTAGTTGTGTCCTTTGACTGGAACCAACTAGGCAGACCCCGGTTGCCAGCCAGTATACCATTCAGAATTATTTGTCAAATATACAGAATGGTAATGGCTGGCACTATCATTGATGAGGGGGCATCTGTGAGTATCCTTTCCTCTATTGCTTGGAAAGCGCTTGGTTCGCCAGCGCTTTTGCCTGAGATGAGAAGTCTATCGGGCTTTGATAAAGGAACCAGTCGACCTTTAGGGATCCTCCCCAATGTGCCCATAACATTGAAAGGGAAGACCGTTCAAATGAACGTGATGGTCGTTCAAGGACCCTTGGATTATAACCTACTCCTTGGACGAGACTATATATATTGCATGGGAGCTATAGTCTCCTCACTCTTTAGAGTAATGTGTTTTCCGCATGAAGGAAGAATGGTCAAGCTCGTAGACCAACTTTCATTCCCCGGATCACGCATCGCAAATAGTCATATACCATCCCTAAATGGTCTATTCATGCAAGAAGTGTCTCAACCCACGGTCCGTCCTCCTGATGAGCGCGAGTAATCCGGGAGGATATGACTGGAACCCAGGGGGCATGCGTCCTGGCCTGCTTCGGCAGGAAAACTTTGGGTATAGGGTAGGTTTCCGCGGGAGAATATGACTAGTCCGTACCCCGTCCGTGGATGGAAGAGGGGTTGTTCTGGAATAAGATTCTCTTGTCAAAGTTATGAGAGGGCGGGGGGTCGTCACTCACCTTTGTTTATTTCGGTAGACATTGCCGAGGAAGTGTTTTGTTTGAAAGATTAACGAGACAATCTTTGGGTAACCTGAAAGAGGTAGGCCTCTCCCGGTAAAACAAATGTTTTATCTGCAAATTGAGGGGTAACCTTGAAATCGTACTTTATACCTGGGGGCATGAAAACCTCTCGGAGTGTAAGCAAGGGGCGGCTATTTATTTTTTAAATTTTTAGGACCTCTAACCCTTTAAACTCGTAGGATTAGTCGTTTCCAAACTTACATAATGAAAGGATCCGGAGCAAAGCTTAGTGAGATGAAGCTCCATAAAAAATAGAATCTTGATGAGACACTCTTATCATATGACTGGTATAAACGAGCAGTTTTAGCATAAAGTTCATGCTCGTTAAAAAATAAACGCAAGAATCGAGCAGTTTTAACGCAGAATTTATGCTCGTTAAAAAATAGAAAAGCGATATCGAGCAGTTTTAACGCGGAATTTATGCTCGTTAAAAAATAGAAAAGCGATTGTGAGCAAGCTTTCCCCTAGAGTTCAAGCTCATTAAAAAATGAACCTATCCCGGTAAATAACCACTGTGAATGTAATATCATCAGCCATTAAAGCCTTGGTCGTGTTTGCACCTGCCACCTCCACTTTTCATTTGGCCGATCGTTCACCTCCATATGATTGTTTACCCATTTTGAGG
The DNA here is from genome assembly GCA_031772625.1 of Pinus tabuliformis. Classification (NCBI taxonomy): domain Eukaryota; kingdom Viridiplantae; phylum Streptophyta; class Pinopsida; order Pinales; family Pinaceae; genus Pinus; species Pinus tabuliformis. Next base: position 899,435,679 of record CM062808.1, read on the forward strand.
AACAGCTACGAAGAGTGATTTCACCTAGCCATCCTTGTGACACTGCCGTGATTGGAAAATTCCAACCTGTACCTGGAATCAGCTGCTATCCCTATTTATCACTCGTTCCTCAAAAGACGAGTCTTCTTTAAGCTCTTTTCAACTGACTCGTAAAATATGAAAAGATTGCCGAGTTTTGGCCTTCCAGCTCGTTAAAGGACAGGAAGAGCTATCCCTCCTCTAGATTTTAATCTTTTTGGACCTGAGGGATTATTGCACAAAAAGATCGAGCGCTTGTTTTGTTCGGCTCGTTAAAGCTATCGAAAACTCATCCCTTCTGTATTGTTTTATACTTTTTCGGACTTAAGGGATTAGATGACGAAAAAGGAATTTTGGAGTTGACTTTATGTACCTTTTCAGACTCTCTAAAAATGAAAAGGATCGAGTTATCCTTGTCGTTAGACTCGTTAAAATTATTAAATAGCGACAAACTTGTCTTTAGACGAGAACGAGTTTCACTATCGCTAGGCTCGTTAAAACATAGCGATGGGCTTGCCCGAAGGGCAGGTTATAGAACAAGCATATGTTATCCTCCTCAAGCTTGACAAAAATAAAGAGGTACTGGTCAGCAATGACTGGGGAAAAATTGGGAGAAAACTAAAGAAAACTTTGATGGTAGCAGGTCGCTCTTGAACATGACACTTTTCCTCCATACCACAATCGGGTTGGGTTGTCTCATTCACCGGTCACATCACCATGGTCTCGCCATACCATCCATATTTGGGGTAATGCTACCGATCCATCGCATCAGTGTCGCCATATGTTCAAGAGAAGTCGTTCAGAAAGAGTCAACCGGTCCCATCCACTGCCATACATTATCCTTCATCCATTCATGACCGCCACCCTGAATCATATGTCACAGATCGTTTTTCACCTCCATTAAAATCATTAGCTCCGTTCCATGTCACTGATGTGGGATTCATCAAGGCCCTCCTTTGATGGATCGCTTCTTGTCAACATCAGCTCATTATCCAAGAAGTTGATCTAGGAACAACCCCTTCAGTACTTTGAAGCTTGCATGCCTCAATGGCAAGTGTCTCACTTCCAGCGACAGGTATACATCAATGACCTTCGACCAGAAGATTTTGCGTGGTGTTCGATGCCAAGTCCTTTATTCACACCATGTGAATTGTACTGCAGTACCTTGAGGGTCATTATCATTATCGGTGATTCCTCTCGCGCTTGTTAACGGTTTACATCATTGACCGGTAATCAAGCGATGTCTTTCCATGTTCGACTTCAGCGCAATTCTCACATGGATCGACTTGTACTTAGAGTGAAGATCGAACGAGTTTGAAGACCCCGGATCTAGTTTCATCCATCTGGGCTGCGATATATATTCAGGAAAGATAAAGACATTTGACTTGTACATCATTGCAGCAGACGATCATCCTACTCAAAGGATGATAATTTCGCCAAAATTATCAGTGTACCATCAGACGATCGTCTGTTCTATGTACAAAAATGAATTTATAAAGCTGAGCATGGGAATGCCCGCCTCATCTAGATCATGAAAGCAGTATGAATCATAATGTATTGTATTGTATCTTATTACAGATCTCCTCCCAGCAGATGGATGAACTTCGGACCCTCCTGGATAAAGCATTTCACCCGATAAACGGCCTCATACTTTAGGGGGCAACTGTTATAGACATTTTTGTGCCTTACAGCATTGAGCATGAAATGTCCATAATCTAAGGGATCCAAAGTCCCTAAACATGTTGTTCCTACCCCTAGAGGAACAAGGCTAACTAACCACAGCAATTCACAGAAGTTCTGCACCTGAAACCACTCAAAAACAAGTCAATTCAGGATCATGTCAACTGCTCCACTGAGCATCTGCGCTGAATGTCAACTGCTCCACTGTCTACCTGCGTTGAATGTCAACTCCAACAAAGGCTACCTGCGCTGAGCGAGTTTGGACAAGTGGCAGGCTCATTCCTCCATGTGTCAATGCTCAGGAAGCTTCCAAAATGACACTTGCCTCAGGGAATTCGACTAGTGATGAGTAAGAGGTTCCAAATCTTCAAGTGGAAGCAAGAACCTCCAAGTGGACTCAAGAACTGAGAGAGGGAGAGGACACTAGTCAGATCTCAAGCTGACTCATCCTCTCTCCAAAATAACTATATATAGATCTCTCCTCCATGAGATCTAGGAGGCTGGAATTTTGTTATTGCAAAGAATTGATGTTGGTTTGAGACTGGAAACATTGGGTGCTTAATGCTTTGAAGGGAGCTGAAGAAGGAATTCCATTCTGCTGGGAAGGAGATGCTGGATTGGAGCCCTCTGGGTTGTATCTCTTCCTGAACCTTGTTATCAATCAATAAAGCTATCTTGGTTTTCTCCTATATACTGGTGTATTTATATGATTGCATTAGTGTATTTGATTTACTTCTAATCCTGAATCATTTATGAATGTGAATATATGCCTTTGTGTTGTGTTCTTCTCTTGTCGCAAGTAGCTGTTCTCTTGTCACAGGTAGCTGTTCTCTTGTGATCTCGTGGGAATCAAGTAGTTGTTCTCTTGAGCAAGCGAGGAGGCAAGTAGCTGTGAACACCCAAAGAGAAGAGGATCTAGATCGAGGGAAAAACGGAAGAAAACGGTAAGTCTATCGATCTCCCCTCTTTCACATTTCATAAAGGAAGAAACCAGAATAGCTGTATCTGTTTGTTGCTAAGGTACTGTCACACCTTAGGTGGATAGGATCGTCCTGCATAGGCATTTTTCCCCACAACAACCACACCCTCCTCTCACAAATTGGAGCTGGGCCTCCCCGATCCCTCATCCTCCCCGGTCGGCTCTGGATCACACCCCTACCATCTCAGACCCCGGGCCCGATCCAGATTGCTTGGTCTGGGTTCATCCCCTGGACGATACCGCAAGCCAAAGAGGGGTCGACCATCTAAAATCAACTCGGCCATACAAAACGCTGTTGCTGATGTCGCCCAGGGGCGACAATACACCATTGAACGGGCACTTAGAGCAATTGAGCCCCTGACTTGTGGTTCCCCATGATCTGGCTCTCCTACAATTGCAGGGGATTAGCCAACCCCAAAAAACGTTTGGCTCTGAAAAGACTTATGCATGAATCCAGATGTGATATAATATTCCTTCAGGAAACCTTATGCACATCAGAGGTGGCGGTGCGAACCCTACAGGCTCTTCACCCAGGCTGGATATTCCATGGTATGGATGCAAGTGGCCGATCAGGTGGTCTGGCCATTGGCATAAATCCAAGAAAAAGCAGGCCTCTCTCCACATGGGGGGGCAGAGGTTTCCTCGGCATGGACATTTTCATGGGAGAATTGGGTTTCCCTATCAGGATTATTAACATTTATGGACCTAACCTGAATAGGCTATCTTTCTGGCAAAACTTTCTGAATGGCAATCACATTACACAGAATACAGTGCTGGGGGGCGATTTCAATTTCTCCCTGGGGGTTGGAGAATCCTGGGGACATCATGCTCAGATTGATCCTATCGCGGATCAGATGAATATGCTAATTGATGCGCATAGACTTGTGGATATTCCTATGAATAAGAAGCTCCCAACTTGGCACAATCAGCGAACCGGGGAGGCAGCTCTGGGGCGGCGTTTGGACAGATTTATGATGCATGAGGATCTGATTCCTTTTTTTCCCCTATATAGACAATGGGTCAGCACAGGTGGTCTTTCTGATCATCACCCGATACTACTTCAGGTCAGCGATGCAAAAATCAAGCCCCGTTCCCCATTCAAATTTTTTGCTGGATTCCTCAAAGATCCGGATTACATTAATATGGTCTCGGAATACTGGGGATCGCAACCTCCTCTGAGAGAGCAGCGGAAAGCGGTGGATTTTTGCGATAGACTAAATGAGCTAAAGAAATTGACTGAGACCTGGGCGAGGAGAAAGCGTCTCAGCGATGAACAGCTGCTTATTGATACTGAAGCACAGATAGCTCAATTGACAGACGAAAAAGGGACTGGCTACCTAACTGAAGCATCGAAATCATTACTGAACCAGCTGATTGGGCAAAAATCAAAGATCCTACAAGAAAAGGAGGAGCTGTGGAGGCTTAAAAGCAGAGCCATTTGGCTCAAAGCTGGAGACAGTAATACCAAATATTTCCATAACCTTGCGAATGGCAGAAAGGCATCAAACACTATTTGGAAATTTCCAAGTGAACCAGATGGTTGGGCTTCCACGCACCAGCAACTTGCCAAATTGGGGGTTTTACATTTCAAGCGACAATTCACTGCTCCGAATGACATCAATCTTCCTGACATCATCAATCTTGCAGGCCATTTCCCTAGCTTTGTGGGTCAGGAGGATATTGAAGACCTCATACAACCTGTTACCAAACAGGAGTTGGAAAGCACCCTCAAATGGTTCAAGAAAGATAAGAGTCCGGGGCCGGACGGATGGCCAGTGGAGTTCTATCTTGCTTTCTATGATCTTCTGGGCGAGGACTTATTGGAGGTCATTGAAGAGAGCCGGACCACAGGGCACATCCATCCCCCTATGAACTACACCTTCATTGCCCTGATACCCAAAACAGATGACCCTACATCCTTCAATGACTTCCGTCCTATTTCATTATGCAATTGCCTCTACAAAATTATTTCTAAAATCATTGCAAACCGCATAAAACCTATTCTGTCCTCACATATTTCTGCTGAACAGTTTGCCTTCCTCCAAAATCGCCACATCCAAGAGGCTATTGGCACTGCCCAGGAAGCCTTACATTCCATAAAGCATAAGAACCTCAAAGGCATATCTCTTAAGATCGACCTTGCAAAGGCTTTTGACAAGGTTAACTGGCTCTATTTGAAGATGATTCTCACACATTTGGGCTTCCCCCACATTCTTATAAACTGGATAATGGGTTGCATATCTTCTGTCTCCTTCGCTATCCTCATCAATGGCTCGGCCTCTGCTCGCTTCAACATCAACAGAGGAATCAGACAAGGCTGCCCTCTTTCCCCACTCCTCTTTCTTATTGTTATGGAAGGGCTTAGTAGGCTCATTGCAACTGCAAAAAGGAATGGCGACTTCAGTGGACTCAAAATCACTGAGCAGTACTACCTCACTCATCTACTGTTTGTTGATGACATCCTAATCTTCTTGAATGGAAGTGTCCGGGACTCCATTGCCCTAAATGATATACTTCAACTATTCTGTAAGGCTACGGGAATGGTGATCAATAGAGAGAAATCAACCAGGTCCACGGCGGGGTGCACATATCAGGAATCACAGCTGGCGACTCAGCATTTCCCCTTCTTGGAAATCAATTTGCTGGATGGCATCAAATATCTTGGCTTTAGACTAAAGCCAGATGGTTACAAAATAGAGCACTGGTCTTGGCTCATCAACAAAATAGAAAAAAGGATAAATTGCTGGCATCATCGTCTCCTATCTAAAGCAGGTAGACTTCTGCTGATTAAATCTGTTCTTGAGGCTACTCCAGTATACTGGATGTCCCTCACATGGATCCCAAAGGGCATTCTCCAAAAAATTCAACAAATATGCAACAGATTCCTTTGGAATGGAAACAAAAAAGGGAAGATTTTTGCCTGGACGAGATGGTCCTTGGTCACTACACCAAAGAGATGGGGAGGGTGGGGCCTTAAAGCTCTTCCGGAATTTGCACAAGCGTTGACAGCCAAGCAGGGCTGGTCACTACTCAAACAGAACAGTCTTTGGGCGGAAGTTATACACCAGAAGTATATTTGGCCCTCAAACATCATTGACTGGATCCGAAGGCCCCATTGGAACCGACAGGGCATATCTGCGATCTGGAAGGCCACTCTAAATGCTATGCCTCTTATTAGAGACAATCTTTTATGGCGTATTGGTAATGGCTCTCAAGTCCGCATTGGCTTAGATCCTTGGCCAGGCTCTGGGAATGCGCACATACTGCCGGAAGGGCTGGTTCGATATCTTAACAACAGGGGCATTAAATACCTTGCGCAGATAGGAGATCAGCAACATTCTTCCATTTTCTCACAAGCATGGATAACAGACCGACAGTGGCAACTGACAGATGAATGGAATTCTAACTGGAAAGATTACATACAGGCACTAACAGAATCGCACATCAGACTAAAAGAGGATGAGGATGAGCTAATCTGGGCTGTTGCCAAATCTGGTCATTATGCGCCGAAGATCGGATACTACAAGCTGATTGAGGCAAAGAATCCAGACTCTCATAAAAGCTGGTGGTCAGCTCTCTGGCACCTTCAAGCTCAACCAAGAACTAGACTTCTCATGTGGAACATTCTTGCAGATAAATTACCTACTGGTTCCAACCTCAGGAAAAGGGCTTTTGCTGGACCAACATGGTGTGTTCTTTGCAGAAAAGAGGAAGAAACATCCCTACATCTATTTCTTACCTGTGAGGTCACAAAGGATCTATGGAATCAGGTCACCCAGGCTCTTAATATAAATACAGCTTGGCAGGGGGAAGATATACCTTCGGCCTGGGAACAGTGGTGGATCGCAGTGGCATCAGAAAAGTCCAGGAACTTACCACTTTTGGTGTCCTGGTATATCTGGAATAGGCGGAATGCAATCATCTTTGAGGACTGCATTGCAAATTGGAACCTTCTCCCACCTTCCATATGTGCGGCATATATGGAGATTCCCTTTGAAAACAAACAGAATACCCCCAAGAACATTATGCCAGAAATCATAAACAAGGATATGCCGTGGGCATATTTTGATGGGGCAGCTCCGAGACAAGGCTGTGGGGGGGGCATACTATTTCATCTATCAGACTCACACTACTTTCATCTGAGATTGGGACTCGGTCCGGGTACAAACAACCATGCTGAACTAATTACACTGAGACATCTCCTTTACTTTGCTTTGTCCAAAAACTGTCGACAACTACAAATTTTTGGGGACTCAAAGATTGTGATTGATTGGGTTAACAACAAATCCATCTGTCATGCATATTCATTGAAACATATCTTGGAAGAAATTGTTTTTTTCAAAACACATTTTGACCAGATCACTGTTTCTCACATTTACAGGGAAAGAAATTCAACTGCTGACCGGCTCTCGAAAGAAGCGGCGGATCGTCCTCTAGGAGATTGGCTGATCGAGGAACACAAACCAGATGGGATGCACAGATTTTTCCATCGTCCATATATTGATGGCCTCCCTCAGGGTGGCGATGCCCCCATCTAATTTTTTGCTTTTCTATGATATTTATTGTATATAACAGTCACAGCTCAGATGTTTTTATTGCACCTGTATAGCGGATATACTTTACAGATCTGTTTTATTGTTTTGAGACAATGCACTTCTCTGCGGGATACAGAACCACCGTATCTCTGTGGGTACTTATATGTAATTTTGTTTTTTGAACAGTGGTGAAAACCACACTACAGCATATGCCAATGGCATCAACAGCATGTAATTTCTTTTAATAGAAATTATGAATTCTCTTTCTTCGGAAAAAAAGTTATATAAGGGACCATTTAATAAATTTAAGGGAAAGAATATGAGGGAAAATTCCTAAAAAGACTAAAACCAAATAGTATGGATTTATTACTCTTAATATTCCTATAACTATAATACTAATATTATAAAATTAATTATTACTTTAAAATACTTGTTGTTTTTCTCATTTTATTCTGTGTTATGGACTATATTCTTCGCATTTCTGGTATTATAGAATTTCTAGCAAGTCAAGAGAATAACAAATTTACTTGGTTAAAGTAGATCTAAGTTATTTATGGTGGTTTAAAACATTTTGTTCGCCAACAAGCCTACTCCCCACAATGCAACATTTGCCACTGATCAACATAGAGATGCCAAGACCCACCATTGACAATAGTCCCCACTCTTCCAGTCTATGATGGGCCTCTCTCCAACAATACAATCCGCACCCTTAGTCTCATTTGATGGAACCAAGATCCACAGTTCATGGCTTCCTTGTTTCCTCAATGTCTTGAAATCAATCAACACCATCATAAATGGTTGAATCATCATGGATGATCATATCATCTCTCGTCATGTATGTGGGGTCTTAACCTTTATAACAGATGAATATTAAGCGCACCTTACTACACAACATTGAATGCGATGTGATAGTGAGTCTACACTTCAAATTATTACCATTAGTAATTCAACAACATATAACCACCTTCATGCAACATTCAATCCTGCATAGTAAGGTGGATAATGTTTACTTCATTCAACACTACATAGTAGGGTGGATAATGCTTACTTCATAATATATATTATTATTAAATGACATAGTCAATATTATTATTAAATGACATAATCTAACTACTTAATATTTTAGTTTTTTTTGCTAAAATACAATCATCCAATTCTTTATGAGATTGTAATTTATTGTTCTTCAATACATAATTAAATTCATCACCCTCAAAAACCTTTAAATATTCGTGACTACCTAACTCAAATCTACAATTCCCCAAAATCCTATCAAATTTCAAAACAAACAAAATTGACATGAACATATATCCCCAAAAATATCAAAATATAGAAAGGTTAGAACATCATCTTAAATTATCACGGCACTTGTTCCTTATTATACTTGTCAACTTTACACGTGGCACATATCGAAGAACACTGACACTTGAGTCCCCTACTCTATCCTCTGCCATCTGGTGCACATGTACCCCACAGGACGATCAAGATCTATGGTCATGATCAATTCTGGACCTTGAGTTTTTGGGACTCCACAAACTGCTCACTGCCCATTCCATGCTTATGTTGTGGTGTCCACCTGTGCACAGGTCGCCAATCCAACAATTGCGGAGGCTGACACATGCCAAATTTCAACAAACCCTTCACCCTTTGCAATGGAAGACCGCCTGTACACATGACACCTCAACCATTGCGCTGCCCAAACTCTGGTTTCCAAATCCTCCTTGCAGGGCTCCACAATGCTACATACCATCCTTACAGAAACTCTTCACATTTCCACCATGGATTCTATCCTTGTTGCCTAGCTCACCTCTATACTTTTACCCTGAACGGTCACATGTCCCTCCTCATCACATGGGCTGCACTTATTAACCCTCACCTTTTACATTCTGTTGCAGAACATCTCCATTGTTAATCTAAATCTCGTGGGCGGAATCTAATCGTTCGCAGAATATGGAACCCCTGATCGCAGCAATGAAAGTTGAGTCGATGATAACCCATTGGCTCAAACCTGTCATTTAACAAAACTGGTCTGGTTTTCTAATTTCATAATTCAACCAATTTCACAAGGGGGTCAAACTCTGGTTCTTGAACTATGACCTGCAATGCTTCCTGCAATTGTAGGTTTCAAATAGCTTTGACATGAACAATTTTCATCTAAACATTTTGTCAAACACATGCTCTGCAATTGCTTTTTTCTTTTGATCAGTTAAATTTCCAACACATACGGTAGCAGTGCTTGAACCAAAAGCTCTGCAGCACACGCCCATCCACATTGATCTTGAGAGGGACATCTCTAGGAAATTGAATCCATTTATTGTGTTTTCCTCAATCTTGGGATTTTTTTTGTTAAACACTTTTCATGCAACTGTAATTCTCATCCGAGTATGTAAATTCTCTACCTAATACAACTCCAGTTTTGAACCAGAGTTCGAATATCAAACTGTGATGTACCCGATACCCTCCGAGATACCCAAAAGCACCACCATATTTTTCTATTATCACTATGTAGCATACCCAAATGCCTTTACTTGGGCATCTAGCTACACACGAGGTTATCTGGCCTCCTAACCATTTGTGAGTCCCAATTAAATTTCTAACAGCAATGAACTATAGAATTCATATGCAATTATAAGATAGCAGTGGAAATAACAATGCATGAGAGAATTCATCCATTGCAAATTAATTCAATGCATTAACCATTAAAATAACAATCCATCACCGAACAGGTATGAAAAATTATCTGCAATGAAAATCATGTCCTTTGAATTGAATAGATTATTGAGGGGTGATTCTCTACCCAATTATAGGAATCAAATAAAGATTTCGCTGCCAAACTTATAGGAATCAAATAAAGATTTCACTCCCAAATTAGACCATGATGGAGGTGAAGGAACCTTCTAGAACTCACTACAAAGCTCCCTCAGCCTTCATCCACACATAAGAATAAAAACCCATTCCTTCACTACAAAGCTCCCTCAGCCTTCATCCACAGATAAGAATAAAAACCCATTCCTTCCCTTTCGAGTGCAGAAAGTCCAAATCTATTGTCTTCCCTTTGGTGATAACTCGGGACAAAATACACTTGGCCTTTGAAAATTAATGAGGATCATGAGTTTAAGGAGTTTTCCCTCGACCATGGTGACATGTCAAAGATAATATTTATTTCTAACCATCTCCTTTTCATGTTTTCAATAGCAAGCTACCGTGGCTTCTATGAGCTTTTATTGCTGAAAAAAAAAACTTTCCAAAATAGCCATAACAACCATGAAACGAGGGGAACATCCCCATGACACAAAGGCCTAACTCTACATGCCCACGAATGAGTCCTTACTCTTTCCTCTATCATAGTATCCATATAGAATGCATGGAAAAAACAATGGAAAGCATTTTCTCACATGAAACACAAAAGAAACTTTCCAAAATAGCCGTAACAACCATGAAACGAGGGGAACATCCCCATGACACAGAGGCCTAACTCTACATGCCCACGAATGAGTATCTACTCTTTCCTCTATCATAGAATCCATATAGAATGCATGGAAAAAACAATGGAAGGCATTTTCTCGCATGAAACCCTTTATGTTCCTAGAAGGATGGGTCTCTACTCTTTCCCATATCATAGAATCCACATAGGATGCATGGAAAAAAACCAATGAAAGGCATTTTTTTGCATGAGACCCTTTATGTTCCTAGCGACATGGCAGAAATGGCAGAAATGACCCTTGTACTTAAAAGATAATGGATAGATTGCAAAAAAAATCATGGACAATAAAGGATTGTAGTTCCAAATGACAAAGACAAGATCAAATCACCCAACAACGCTCTTCCTTCTTCCCCAACCATTTTCGTGTATATTATATTATTATGCATTTTCCTCCTTGCATATTCTCTACACATCCATAAACACGTTATGGGAAATATACCAACCACATATTAAACCTAGACCACCATTTGGATTTCTATGCTAGTGAAGTATTGGCTTTGAGCTCTGACACTTTAAAAATTTACAATGTGTTCCACATATTTAGAACTTAGGATCATTATATCTCAGCGTAAATAAGGTAAATCATATAAACAAATATATGATTATTGCATATTATAATTAGGAGTCAAATTTGGGGTATTACAATAACTCTAAGAAGGTTAAATAACAGGCACTTTTTTTTCTTGCATGTGGAAGTCTTGGCAAATGATGAATCACCTAGACATTGTTTAACAAAGAAGGGGATGTTTGAACCTGTAACGGTGACTAACAACAACAAAGAGGTGACTTGAATGAATATGTTAAGTGAAGTCCATGATAAATGTTGTCTTGAATCAAAAGGAAATATATGTTGGGTTTGTTAGAGAAGACAATAAGCTAAATCACCTATGGTAGTAATGTGAAGTAAACAATATAATTATACAACTAAGTATTAGATAAAATTGCATATTGTATCTTGTATTGTCAATGTATGTGCTTCCCTTGTAAATATGAAATTCATGTAGATGGGATCATTGTTGCATAGAAAGGGGTACGATATCCATGTTTCCTTGATGGTTATAGGTATATGCTACAATGTTGACACCTTGGAAGCATCTCAAGGCAATGAAGGACAACATTGTACATTATTGTCCAAGAGAAATTGTAGCAATATAGATGCAATGAAATAATGGAAACATTGTTTCATTGTTGAAAGAAAGAAAGGTTCATCAAGGATAATGTTATCCCAAGGGAGGGATGGGGGAAGAATGCAATATCCCATCGTGAACACCTGAATTATACTTCATGAAATCATATATTCTTGGTATTATGAAGTTTATGCAAAGGTATCAAGGCAAGTAGGTGAAGTTATAATGACTTTGTATTATAACTAGCATAGATCCATCTAACGCCAGATAATCTATGCTAGTTTTGAGTAGTACATTAATAAAATGTATTATTTATAAGAAACGGTTCATTTTCACTTGTTTTGTATTATATATTTATAGTTGACATTGAAATACTTTGTAGAAATAATTTCTGGAGATAATTGTGTTGTGAAGAGTTGAAATATCCAAAAACAATTTCTAAACTATGGAAAATTTGCATTCAGAAGTTGAAATATTTTATTTATGCTTTAGATTCTCCACATTAAAATGTCAATATATAACCCATCATACTTAGAAATGGAAAACATATATCCATAGGATACTCTCTCTCTCTCTCTCTCCACTCACACTAGTTTTTTATTAATTTTTTTCTTGTATACATATTTTTAATTATTTTTATTATCATTATTTAAAAAATAGAATATTATTATCATTATTTTTCAAATTTCATATATCAAATTCAGATTAAAAATTGAAAGAATTACAAATATCTCTTATACCTTGAATTAGAAAGCACCTATTAATGGAAGAAGTATGCTCTCTCTATATATGTTTGATATTAAAATATTTTCCTCAACATGCATATTATATATCAACTCCATCTTAAAAAATGAAATTAATTACACATCTCCCTAACAATGGGAAATACAAATAAGTAAAAATATAAGAACTTTTTTAATTTAAATTACTGACACACACATTGAATAGTTTTTTATTAATATTTTTTCTTATATACAAACATTTAATTATTTTATTATTATTAATTTTTAAATAATAAATTTAAATTAAACATTGAAAGGATTACAAATCTCCTATTTACATTGAATTAGACAACACTTATTAATAAAATAAGAATTCTCTCTTTTACATATCTCCTTAACCATGGGAAGTGAAAATATAAGAAATTTTTTAGTTTCTACTTTTATTTAATAGGCTTTAAAATATGTTTTGTTATTAATAGATATTTGTTTCTAATATTACATGTACATAAAATGAATTACACATCATCCTTTCAAATCCATATTAAGTAGTGAAGAAATTATGTATCTCCTTCATACTAAAAAGTATATTAATTTCTTTTACTTTCAATTACTTTATTACTTTATCTTTCCATATAAGGTTGATGTAAAATTAGGGTGGAAATTGAAGTATTATATTTATGGCTGACATTAATTTTGTTGTTATTACTACTTTTAACTTGCTAATATAAGTATTTTTTATTATTTTTAAATGTCACGTTACATGAAAACATCTAAGGGATGCAATACCCCAATTTGAACACCTATATTATACTTCATGAAATCATATATTGTTGGTATTATGAAGTTTATGCAAAGGTATCAAGGCAAGTAGACTAAGTTATAATGACTTTGTCTTATAAAAAGGTGAAATGCATTGTAAATATTCATGGTTCGGAGCTCAAGGCAAGGTTTAATTAGTGAAAGTTTATTAGTCGTTATAGTGGGATAGAATTATGGTGTGGCTATGTTTGTTATCATGTGCTTATATTATGCAAAGGCATATGTCAATTGAGTTTAGCTTGGATGGTTAAAAGGAGAAATTGTTATCTTCCCCACCAAGGTTAAAATAATGTTTGTGACATGCATGTCTATTAAAATTGGCAACTAGGGCCAAACTCCACATGGGTCATCTTATTTATGACAACTAGTATTTTTCTTGGATTCATCTCTCCGAGAGGTGTAGGATTGATCTAAAGATCGTCCGATTCCGACATGTAAAAATGAAGTTATGAATTTATTTTAATTATGGACAAATTGTCAAGGTCGGCCAACAAACTTATGTAGGCTCAGAAGCCCAATAGTCACGTCTATTCATCCTCAACGTTTGTTATAGCTACATGATGTCTTAGCCTCATTTGGACACACTCATCTTCACACTTCTCTCTCTCTCTCTCCCCTCATTGATTGGGTATGGATTTTTGGGCCTCTCTCTCTCCACACGTCTAAAATTTCAGGAGGCCGAAATTTTAGGAGAGCGAAATTTCAAGAGGCCTATCTCTATTTGGGCAGGACGCATTTCTAAGCACATAAATCAAGGCTAAACGTTGAATGTTGACCAACGTTGACTACAACTAGGGCTGACCACAAGTGGGCTATTTGACCAGACTTTGACTAGGTTGATTTGACTGTTTTGAGGGTTGTTTTATCTTGTTGTTTGGGGGTCGAAGTTGACTGATTTGTTGAGGGTCAAATCTACCATGTTGACCATCATTGACTTTTCTAGTTAGGGCTCTTTTGTTGTTGTTATAAATTATCATATTTGTAAATTGTACTATCTCCCTCTGTTGAACTATTGAAGACTTAAAGAAGATTTGATCAATGGTTTCCCCCATTGGGGTTTGTCCCTGGCTGGTGCCACATCTTGTGTCCTCTTGTCTTGGTTTGTCTTCTATTGTTTATGTTTATGTTCTATCTGCATTTTACTATCATATTGATGTGATCGCTAATCTGAATATTGATATTGGGCTAATAAATAAATTGAAGTAAAATTTCTCTAAAGCATAGAACATACCGTTGTTACCTAAAATTAACATTGAATCATATGTGAGGTGAAGACAAAGCCCAAGAAAGTGTGAAAGAGTAATCACCAAAGACTATTGGACAAGGACAAAAGGCTCAATGGGTTCTTCATCCTACTTCCCGGTTGAAGACAAGCTCCATGATAAATCCAACTATCATGGATGGAAGATGTCTCTTGATTTGACCTTGGAAGAAAAAGAAGTGATGGACTATGTGCAAGGTAAAATCCCTGAACCTCCTTCAAATGCACCGGTTGCTATGAAGACCAAGTACAATAGGGTTGAAGTCAAAGCAAAGAAGATTATCAGAGATTCCATTGACAAGCATCTGGTGGCCTACATCTCTGAATTGAAGACCTTGAAGGAGATCTGCGACAGGTTGGTCGGCATGTTCAAGGTTAGTAATGTTAACCAAATTATTTTTCTCAAGAATAAGTTGAAGGATATTAAGAAGGGCAAGGATGAGGACATTCAATCCTATTTCTTGAGGATTACTGAGATCAAGAACGATCTACTCTCAATTGGAGAATTCGTTCCTGACAGGGAACTTACTCTCACCACCCTTGGAGGACTCCCACCTGAGTGGTATGTATTTAGAACCACTATACTCAACAATGATCGAATTCCAGGGTTTTAAGAATTTATGTCGAGATGCATTCAAGAAGAAACAAAAATGGTGGAGCAAGAAATGCCTTCTAATAGAAGCAACCCCACTGCATTCTCTGCTCATGCCAAAAGGATAAATAATGCAAGGTCTAAAGGTCATTTCCATGGAAAGCTTGGATCTAAGGGAGGAAAGAAGGGAAGGTGCTTTGTTTGCAATAAGTTTGGCCACTATGCAAGGGAGTGTCCAAATAGAAGGGACACATTGCATGATGATGATCACAATCATTCCAAGGAAACTTCAACAACAATGATCAAAGGAATGGTAGGTCCAATGGAAAAGGAAAAAGGAATGTGACACATCAAGGAAATGTTCGACCCTCCAAGAAATCAAGGAATTCCAGGTATGAAGAATCAAATGTTGTTAACAATAAGCAAAAAGAGTACTATCTTATATCGGCCCTCTCCACTGCCTCTCCTCCAGACACTTCGAGAAATTGGTTGATTGATAGTGGTGCCTCAAGGAACTTCACCGAATACAAGGAAGCCCTCTCTAAAAGGATACGAACTTGGAGATCATCCTTGGAGACGATGCCACTTATCACGTGAAAGGAGCAGGGAATGTTACCCTTCAATTGAATCATGGTAACATTATTCATTTACAAGAAGCACTGTATTTACCTAATCTCAAGAAGAACCTGGTGTCCATTTCAGCCATGGAAGACAAAGGATTCAAGGTGGCATTCATCGATGGAAAGGTACGTGTTTGGAAAAGAAATTTTAAAGATGCTTTTACTCTTGGGTTTAGGGTTGACACTTTGTATCAAGTTGGAGGAAGTCCATTGGGAGCCATGTCTTGCGACACATCTCTACAATCTGAACTATGGCACCAGAGGTTTTCTCATCTTCATTATAAGGCACTACCCGATGTGAGACAGATGGTGACAAGTATGCCCGAGTTCAAAGTAGAGCATGAAGCTGTATGTCCAGGATGTGACGAAGGAAAACTTACAAGGGGACCATTCCCCTCAAGTAATAGCAATACCACAGATATATTGCAATTGATCCACTCCGACATATCTGGTATGATGCCCATAAACTCTTTGGGAGGATACTTATATTATATCACCTTTATGGATAATTATTCTCGCAAGCCCTGGATCTACTTCTTGAAGAAGATGGATGAATTATTCAACTAGTTCTGACACTTCAAAGCCTTGATCGAAAACCAATCCAAGAAGAAAATCAAGATATTGAGGACTGATAATGGGACCGAGTACGAATCCAATGAATTCCAAGATTATTGCAGAGAAATTGGTATTAAGAGGGAGACTACAACGCCATACACTCCTGAGCATAATGGTATGATTGAAAGGAAGAACCGCTCTATTGTAAAAGCAATTTATGCCATGCTTCATGATCAAGGCCTTTTGAAGTTCCTAAGGACTGAAGATGCAAATATTGTCGTGTATGTTCAAAATTGATGCCCTCATCAAGCATTGGACTCCAAGACTCCCAAAGAAATGTTCACTGGTAAGAAACCCAATGTCCCTCATTTTATAATTTTTGGAAGTCTCGTATATTTTCATGTGTCAAAAGAGAAAAGAAGCAAATTGGGTGCATCTGGGAAGAAAGGAATCTTTGTGGGCTATAGTGAAAATTCTAAGGGATATAGAATTTATGAGGTTGGTCAAAAGGAAGTTGAGATAAGTCATGATGCCACCTTCGACGAAGATATGGCCCTCGGGAAGATCAACAACCTTCCTATCCTAAGGAAGGACAAAGAAGCTAACACCAAAAATCAAGGTGAAAAAGACGACAAAATGATGCATGATGTTTATGAACCGATGGATCATATAGATCCTCCTCCTCATGAGCCTTCCTCCTCCAAGAGGAGACCCTCATGGCTTAAGGATACTCTTGAAGATGCCGAGAGACATATTGCACCAAGGGCGACCTTCCATGAAAGCAAGAAGTTGAACAGGTATCAAGGATACTTGACCATCATGAGCATTATCATTCAAAATTAGCCTTCATCATTCGAAAAAGTCGTGAAGCAACAAGTATGGAAGGATGTTATGAATGAAGAATACGATTCAATTATGAAGAATGATGTCTAGGATGTGGTCTCTAGACCCTAGGACAAATCAGTTGTCACCTCTAAGTGGCTCTACCAAATCAAGCATGGAGTTGATGGAAGTGCAGACCCTCTCATTCACAAATGTAAGAGGGAGTTGGCTTCTGAATTTGAGATGAAGGACCTAGGACCGATGCACTATTTCCTAGGGTTGGAGGTCTGGCAAAATCCAGGTGAAATTTTCCTCTCTCAAGGAAAATATGTTGTGAAGATATTGGAAAGATTTGGGATGGTGGACTGCAAGCCTATGACTACTCCAATGGAACTTAACTTTAAGAAGTTATGTGGTAGTGTTGTTGGACCTGAATTGGGAAATGCTTCTGAGTATCGTCAACTCATAGGAGCACTGATGTTCTTGGTGAACTCCCGTCCAGACATATGTTTTGCAGTTAACACATTGATCCAATAAATGGTTGAGCCTTATCATATACATTAAATTGGTGCCAAAAATATTCTCAAATATCTTCAAGGCACAATGTGAGGCTACATGGTTATTTTGATGTTGATTGGGCTAGTAGTGTGGTGATCGCAAGAGCACTTTTGGATGTTGTTTTCTTTAGGTTCTGCTTCGATATCCTGGATGAACGGGAAGCAGAAATCGGCTGCCTTGAGCACTGCCAAGGCCGAATACATAGCTGCTAGTATGGCCTCCTGTGAAACTGTCTGGTTGAGGAAGCTCTTCAGTGAACTATTTGGACATGTACTGGATACCACCGTGATCCTCTGCGACAACCAAAGTGGGATCCGATTATCAAAGAATCTTGTGTCTCATGATCACTCCAAGCATATAGATAGCAGGGACCACTTTATCCTAGATATGATACAATGAGAAGCAATAAGGCTCCATCACATCAAGACTGATGAGCAGGTCACCGATATTCTGAGAAAGCCCTTGGGGAAGGTCAAGTTCTTAGCCTTCCGAGGGAACGACTTGGAGTCGTGGAGAGACCCTCCTAAGAGGGTCCTGTATGAGATGGACATTGAGATCTAAGAGATCTAGGGGCTTGGGGTACTTCCTGGAGCAATGAGCAGCCATAGGGTGAGTGGTTTAGCCTTCCCCTAGTGGTTTGTTGTGTACAGAGTGAGTGGTTCAGCCTTCCCCTGTGATACCCCTTAGCAACATGTAAGCAGGATGAGTGGTTCATCATTCTCCTGTTGAGACATCCTACCCATGCAGTCTGGGACTCATGAGAAGTACCTCTCATCTGGCCAATGAGTAGGGAAATGAGGATAGGGACTATAGTACTACCGATGGACGCATCAAGTACTACCATACTCCCTATTCTAGGATGACCAATATTGATCTGGGATCAATGGGAATTGACTTCGGGTCAGTAAGAGTGGTATGAGACACTCTCTTTTGATTAGAACTGACTTCAGGTCAGTAAGAGTGGTATGAGACGCTCTCTTTTGATTGGAACTGACTTCGAGTCAGTAAGAGTGGTATGAGACTCTCTTTTAGTTGGGACTGACTTCGAGTCAGTAGAGAATGGTATGATACATTCTCGATCACTTCTTCTTCATAGTTCAACATTGCATTGATGGCAAAGATAGTAAAGATTGGCAGAGGGATTAGCAGATGGAATTATCCCTAGTTGAGAGGGAGTGTTAAAATTGGCAACTAGGGCCAAACTCCACATGGGTCATCTTATTTATGACATATGATATTTTTCTTGGATTCCTCTGTCCGAGAGATGTAGGATTGATCTAAAGATCATCTGATTCCGACATGTAAAAATGAAGTTATGAATTTATTTTGATTATGGACAAATTATCAAGGTCGACCAGCAAACTTATGTAAGCTCAGAAGCTCAACAGTCACGTCTATTCATCCTCAATGTTTGTGATAAATACATGATGTCTTAGCCTCATTTAGACACACTCATCTTCACACTTCTCTCTCTCTCTCCTCATTGATTGGGTACGGATTTCTAGGCCTCTCTCTCTCCACACATCTGAAATTTCAGCAGGCCAAAATTTTAGGAAAGTGAAATTTCAAGGGACTGAATTTCTGGAAAGTTGACCAAGCGTTGACCAACATGCATTGACCTCCTTTTACTACATTTTTGTGGGGGCTATCTCTGTTTGGGCAGGCCACATTTCTGGGCACAAAAATCAAAGCTAAACACTGACTATTGACCAGTGTTGGCTGCAACCAGGGTTGACCGCAAGTGGGTTATTTAAACAAACTTTGATTGGGCTGAATTTTACTATTTTGAAGGTTGTTTTATCTTGTTGTTTGGAGGCCAAAGTTGACTGAAGTTGACTGATTTATTGAGGGTCAAATCTGCCATGTTGACCAGTGTTGACTTTTCTGGTTAGGGCTCTTTTGTTACTGTTATAAACTATCATATTTGTAAATTGCATTATCTCTCTCTGTTGAATTATTGAAGAATAAAAGAAGATTTGATCAAGGGTTTCCCCTCATTGGGGTTTGTCCCTGGGTGGTGCCACATCTTGTGTCCTCTTGTCTTGGCTTGTCTTCTATTGTTTATGTTTATGTTCTATCTGTAGTTTACTATCATGTTGATGTGATCGCTAATCGGAATATTGATATTTGGCTAATAAAGAAATTGAAGTAAAATTGCTCTAAAGCATAGAACATACCATTGTTACCTATAATTAACAATGTCCCACATGCACAATTCGAGGTTAGCAAGGTACCAACTATCTCACCCTAACTTAAATGCTTGAGGGTGGGTCAAAATATTTCTGAACATTTTAAGCTCAAATAGTTGGTTCAATGAATTGTTGTCAATATTTTTGGGCATTTTGCTAGTTTCATACTAGCGAGTGCCCCCCCTAGGTATTGAGATGCGCTACTTTATTTCAAGAAAACATGTTATGCACTAGTTTTTCCCTCAAATTTTTACTTCAAGAAAACATGATATGCAAGGGCTCTATCATACAAAAATGCATAATAATATAATACCCCACCAAGATAATTATTTGAGAAAAACAACGTAAATTTTGAAATCGGAACTGATATTGTTACCCGTTTCGTAGAGATAGCAAAAAATTGACCCGAATTTGAAAAGGGGCGATGCAAAACACACATAATTTTTTTAGAGCATAGTTTTTGGCACTTTAAATAACCGATATGATTACCCGTTTCGTAGGGGTAGTAAAAACATGACCCGATTTTGAAAAGTGGGAATGCAGAATAAAATTCTTTTTTTTGGAACATATTTTTGACACTTTAAATTTTCTTATGTATCAAATATAAATATTTGTTTTTAAATGTTAGTGATTTTCATGATGATTTTGAATGTGTTGATGCAACGTGTTGATGCAGAATACCTTTTTTAGAAGACTTATTTTTCACACTTTAAAATTTATTATGTCCAATTTTATTTATTTTTTTTATTATGATTATTTAACAAACTTTCAAATTGTTTTATTTATTTTTTTAAATGTTAATTTCTTAAAAAAAATGTTAAAAATAAAAAAATTATTTCATAAACCATAAAAGAATTTGCAAAAAAAAACAAAATTTAAAAAAATATATACAAAATTTAGTAAAAAAAACAACAACAGACTTAAAAAAAAACACAAAACGAAACAAAACTTTTTTTATTAAACTTACATTTTTTATTTAAAAACAAAAAAATTAAAGATTAAAAAAAATATTTTTTTTTCTTAACAAAAAAATAACAACTTCTTCAAACAATTTTTTTATTAAAAAAAAATAAACAATTTTATTTTTTATTAAAAAAATCATTTTTTTAACATATTTTTTAAAATCATTTTTTTATTAAAGTCCGCATGGGGTAGCTCAAGTGGCAATGGCCGTGGAAATGAAGTCTCACCAAACCGGAGATCTTGGGTTTGATTCTTGTGCTACCCTCCCTAGAAATGGGGTGAATAATGGACATATAAAAACTCGTAAATGAGAGGGTCCTACCAAAGCTTACAAAAAAAAAAAAAAAAACATTTTTTATTAAAAATCGCGTCTCCACCCGCCCGCCAATTGTGGTGGCTCGGTCGTGGACAGAAGGTCTTCGTGCAGGCCCTCCACCAAGGGCCGCGCCACCACGGGCAGCGAGCAACGGAGGAGCAACGGAGGGGCCACGAGTGGGTTTTTTTTTTTAAATAAATAAATAAATACCTTAAAAAAACCTGCCTTTTTTATTTTTATTTTTATTTTAAAATAAAATAATTAAATTTGTTAAAAAAAATTAATGATCTAAACAAAACCAAAAAATAATAATAATAATAATGAATGTTTAAAAAAAAATATTATGGTTTATGAGATTAAAAAAAACAAAACAAAACATTTTTTATTTTATTTTGTCTTTTTATATATATATATATTTTTTTAAGTAATCAACATTTTAATATTAATTTTAGTAGTTTTTATTTTATTTTCTTTTGGTTAATTTTCTATATTTTTTAAATCTAGTTTGATTTTAATTTTTATTAATATTTTTTAATTTTCCATTTTTTTCTACTTAATTTTATAGTTTTTTTTAATGTTTTCTTTTTCTTTTTCTTTTTCATTTTTTTTTGCCCATTTTTTTTATGGTTTACAAGAAATATATATATTTTTTCCATTTTTTTAATATGTTTTTTTACTATTTATTTGTTTATAATATTTTTTATTTTTTATCATTATTGTTAATTTTGTTTTTTTTCCGATTGATTTTTTTTATATTTGATTTTTTTTGTCTTTTTTATATGTTTGAGTTTTTTTTTGTTTTTTATTTTTATTTTATGTTTTGTTTTTAGCATATATTTTAATTTATGTTTTGTTATTTTTTTTAACTTTTTTTTTTCTTTTGTGTTTTTTCATTGTTTTAATTTATTTTTTTATGTTAAGTTTTCATTATTTTTTTTAAATTTTAATGTTTTTGTGAGTCATGATAAAATATTTTACACCATTATTTCGAAATATTGAAATTTGACCTTTGAAAAAAAAAAATTATCTTAGCATCACCGTCATTTTTAAAACATTTTGAAAATTTACCCTAAAAAAAAGATGTTATTCCAGCTTCAACACTTTTCGTTTTTGACACTGTGTTTAATGTTTTTTTAAGTCCCTTCAAAGTTTACATTGTTGAAAGCAACAAGAAAACTAGATAAAAAAATAAAACATATGAAAAAGGGTGCATGGGAATTTGGTAAACACTAATCCTTTTGAGAATATTGCCATTTTTTGACTTGTGTACTACTAAGTTCTCACATCCTTTAAAGAGTACATGTCATGTACGATTGGTTTCTCCTAATCTTTTTTTGTGAGAAGGGTGAAGGGGGCATTATTATTCATTCTCTTCCATCAGCATTCCTTTCTCAAATTATCAAGATTTTGCCTCATTTGGTAATAGGGACAAATCTATCATTCCTCGGTTAGCATGCACAAACATCTTTAAACTTTCTGATGAAATGGTCCACTTTCTTAACAATCAATGATATATTTTCTGAACAATCAATGATATATTTTATCTCAAGTTGTGGACGAAGGCCGGACAAGTCTTTGGAAACAAGGGTGGATGGACGCAAATCAACTGCAACATCTAGTTGGAAATGATCAAGAATTATGGGGCCAGTATATACAAGCGCTCAACAAATCTCATATTCCTAAAAGAGATAGGGAGGACACTTTATGCTGGGCATATGCTCCGTCAGGATTTTATACTCCAAACGCTGGCTATGATCTTTAGATTGAAGCCAGATTTAGGGTTGAACCAGAATGGTGATTTTAAAAAATTTGGAAGTTGCCTTGTCTAGCGAAATCTCGTCTCTTCTTATGGTGCCTAACAAAAAACAAAGTCCCGACTTGGGACAATTTTCAAAAAAAGGGTGGGTCAAGTTGGTATATTGTGTAAAAATAGTGGGGAAAATGTCTGGCATTTATTCCTTCAATGTTCGTTCTCTCTGTGTCGAGGAGACAGTAAAACAAGTTGTAGGTTGTAACTCGATTTCACAGGGCGATACTTTCCATGAACACTGGAGAATCTGGTGGGAGGCCACTCAAGACGAATCTATTAGATGTTTCCCGCCAATCGTTTGTTGGGGGTTGTGGCTAGCCAGGAATAAATTAATATTCCAAGACTCCACCACTGTGCCTAATCTCCTCACAGCTCAAATTTGCAGTGAAGCACCACCCGCATAAGACCCGCAGGTCTTGTCGGGTTCTATAGCGAGTCGAGTCACTCGCATAGAACCCACGCTTAAGACCCTTACTCGGTCAAACTCGCATTAAACCTGTGAACTCGTATAAGACCACAGGTTTGGTATAAGACCCACATCGGACCATTATAAGACTTGTCGAACCTCAAATTGCATTTTTTTTTTTTTTTTTAATCTTTTTTTACTTTTTTTTTGGAAATATGGTGGAAGAAAAGGGAATTGGAGGCAAGAAAATGCCTTACAAACACCTCTCCCCCTTCCATTTGTCATTCACTTGTCATTTGAGTGTTTGGCTCATTTCTATGTGTTGAGTGACTCCATTGCACAGTGAAAAAGCTCTTGGAGGAGGCTAAAGGAGGCTTCATCAGATCCAACCCAACTTCAGGTAGGCTTCATGAATCTTGTCCATGAGTGATGAGGCTCAAGATTGTTATGAGACAATCATTTATGACATGTATTTGAATTTTGAACTCGTTGGCTTTTTTTATTTTAATTATGGAATCATGGTTACTTTGCTTATTCAGTATCTAAATGTTTTGTTTACTATCTAAATGTTTTGTTTACAAAAATCGAATGTTATGTTGTACTTTTATAAGTATGAGATGATATTATGAATTATTGCATATATTGTGGTTTTTATAATTTATAAGGATTGGAGTTGTTGTCAATTTCTTT
Source organism: Pinus tabuliformis (assembly GCA_031772625.1). Taxonomy (NCBI): domain Eukaryota; kingdom Viridiplantae; phylum Streptophyta; class Pinopsida; order Pinales; family Pinaceae; genus Pinus; species Pinus tabuliformis. The sequence goes on from CM062808.1 coordinate 899,459,822, forward strand.
TGTGTGCTTAAAATTTACCATATTTTAAGGTTTTTTTGCATTTTGACTAGTCTTATACGAACTTTATGCGAGTAGTTCCCGAGTCTTATACGAGTCAACCAGTCAATAGCCATACGAGTCATGCAACATTGCAAGTTTGTGTCATATTATCCTTACTACCCTCAAAGAACCCAATTCATGTGCCTCGGATCATCTCAAAAGAACTGGTGGATCATGACAGGCCGTGGGCTTACTTTGACGGGGCTTCAAATGAGGATAGCATGCATGGGGGAGGCCTCGTACTTTATCTAAAGGAACATCATTTCCTCAAATCTGCTGTGAGTTTAGGGAGAGGAACAAACAATTATAACAAACTCCCATCATTAAAACTTTACTTTTCTCTACGGTTTCTGGAGACTCCATGAATGTCACACTCCAATGTCACAACCACATGCTTTTATCTTTACTGGAATCAGTCAGCTAAAACTAGCTTTTGATTCCATTTCATGTGTTTACATCTACAGGGAAAGAAAAGTTGATGCAGACTCTATAAGGAAAGCGCTGGGAAGGATTTCGGCTATTCGAAGGTTTCGGAGCATTTAGATGGTGCAGTTAGGGACTATTTGCATTAGTCCTTCCTTGAGATTTGATCTTCTTTTTGTTACGCTGTAAACAAGTTTTCAGATTCATCGCATTCACTATATTTACAATCGACATTTCAAACCAGGAACTATGGTTCATCAATATTGTTTTTGTTTTTCAGTGTTATTTGCTACATGGCAGTTATACGACAGCTATTTGACAATTTTATGAAATCGGCGGATTTATGCGGCTACTACTTACAGCTGTTCTTTTTGTATATGATGATGTTTATTTCAGAGTTATTACGGGGCTATGAGGGCCACTGTGGGCCCAGTTTATTGATTCTATATTAACATTCCCTCTCTCTTTGAGAGAATTTTGGAGGAATGTTTCAGCATCAGCTATGTAATATATATATATATATAGCTAATAAAAGTCATGATTTTTTCCTAGATAATAAATAAATTAAAACAAAAAAACCAGAGACTATTATCCTTACAATTAGCATGAGAGGACCCATGAACTTAAGGTTGGTAAGAGCCTATAAAAATTAGGGATTTGTTGCAAGAATATGAAAAGAAATGGAATGACCAAGGAAAATGCCATCGTTGGAATGCCCACAACAACTTAATCAGTCGCCATTAACCATGCAACCTTGGTATTCCTTCTCATGGTTTCGGAGCCAAGTGTTTTCTTCTAGGTTATTCCCAAACAAGGAACTAGCAATGTTAGGCTCTTTCTACCTACCCTAAAGGGAACAAGGGAAGATCCCTAAAAAATTGTTAAGAAAAGAAAGAAGATATCTTACTTGTGTTGAACGTGTAGTGAAAGTGATTGTCATGGTTGATTGATTGTTAGATGAGGGTAGGGGAGTTCTCAACAGTGAAGCAATTATAAATTCAAATTGGTTATCATTTGATAACCGTAAGTGAAGCAATCACTAATCTATCTCCAATGTGCAAATTCTTCACAGACCATCTCCCATGTGCAAATCCATCACAAATCATCCATGGGTTGCACATACACCATATACCTCAAATCTCATGAAGCACCCCTAGACATAGTGGAAACACTTTCAGAGTGACACGAAAGCTAACATTATCTAGTCAGCAACCAAAAATCTAGGAGAAAATTGTATCTAATTAGACTTTTAGAACTAATAAATATGGCTAAATTCACATCACCAGGGCATATTCTGCTAACATAAGAACAATTAAAATGAATTACTTAATATATGCACCCAGAAAAAACATCACAAAATGGACCAATTATAGAAACACAATGTCTTGCTTGAGAACTCAATTACATGGTAACCTCGACTCCAGTACATTTATATCAAAAGTGGATAGAGTCATTGTAGTGCAACCAATGAGGCAACTGTTCTTCGAGAGAGTGATTATACAATTTTCCTTCCACAAAATACAGCACTAAAAAAATAAAACTCATGCAATAGATAATCTGGAGGTATTCCAGTGATAAACATGAGATAATTTTATTCCAGAGTAAAAACTTTGTACAATATTCACTGCACAAGGACAAACCAAACAAGATGATTGTAAACTTGAAATTAATTCAACCTTCTCTTATGAATCCCTAAATAATGAACCCCTAGTTAGCTGATGGAAGTGTTAACAACTCCAGTGACCGTTTCAGATAATCCACTGCAGCAGGTACGTCATCAAATGCAAGTGATCCAATGGCAAGCTTTGCTGCCTTTTGTGCCTCAGTAATTTTCTCAGGCGGTGGCTGGTAATTTCTATCACAAGTGTATGCAACAGCTGGTGCAGCTTCTGGCACAGTGGAGATGTGTTCTGGCTGTCTTCTTTCACCATATTTTCCATTGGTACCCACAACTGAAGCATAATGCGTGTTAAGTTGGTACTCTGGATTTGGTGGAGAATTCAAATGATAAGGGACTGTCCCAGGGTGACTGCCATTTGTATTTTGATAATATGAAGCATTTGAAGGGTAAGAGCCATGGCTTCCTGGTTGAGAATCCAGACTCCCATCATGCACTGTTGACAAAGAATGATTAAGCGGGGGAGGAATTACATTCTCATGTGACTGAGCTGTTGATGAATAAGGATATGCTGCACCCAATTGACCAGTATGGGTATCTGGCAGTGCTGCTGGCACGGTATAGTAAGATGGTGCGTATGGGCTGCCCTGAGAATACTCTGAAAAATCCTGCGGGGTCTGTAAATGAGAACCATGGACTGCTGCAGTCTGATAATCTGGGGGCGAAAACGTTGGAGCTTGGATTGCTGTTGTCTGATACTCTGGGGCAGAAAAAGATGGAGGTGTGCCCATCTCACCTGCAGAATAGTGTTGAACACTTCTTGGGAATTGAGATGGAGATTCTTGCACTGTTCCTGCATTTTGACCTAGTTTTTCTGAATCTTTTGGCTTGCCTGCTTGAGACTTATCTGGCCATAATTGTTCAGATGATTTCTGAAAAGCAAATAACTTATGAGCAAATATCAACTAATAAGAAGATAAACTATAAGCTTAAAAGGAAAGTTAGGATTTTGAGCTTGATAAGGCAGACGACTGTCCAAAAAGGGGATATGATAGAGAGGGAAAGGTCCTTTGTAGGTCCCTGGGATAAAAATTTGGATGGGTTACCATCCTGTGGGAGAAGGATAAATAATATTGAATTGACAAGTGCGTATCGCAAAAGAAATAAAAACCATATAGAAGATATGATAGGTCAGAAATCCAAGTGAAAATAATTTTGAAGAGTTTCAAAGCATCATTCATTGGTACTGCTCCAAATTAACCTATTGGATACAAATCTGAGTCATCTGACATATACTAATAAACGACATGGACCTCAACATTAACCGGAAAAGATGAATGAATAAGGCTAGCACCATATAAATTATACAGGAACCGAAACTCAAACAACCATAGTAAACAAAACAGAAGTAACTTAAATTGAATAAAGCACAACTGTTTTACAAGCATCAAGAAATTTAACTTATATGAGAAAGTTATATATGTGCCTCCTAACAACAAAGCAACTTGGGTCCCTATATGCATTTTTGGTATGTGACTCAGCCAAGATTCAAATGCTGACAGTAATGCTGCTACTACCAAGATGGACCTAGAATATTTCTCTATATGGACCATCACATGCTTATTCCTATTCAAGACACGATTAAGCATATGAGCGTTCATGGCACACCCACATTTATGCCACCCTCATTATTATACTATAATTATAGTTTTCTTTCTTAATAAGAGCATCTCTTAAGACTAAAAAATTAAATATGTATAAGATACTTACATCTCCCTCCAATGAATCATCATCCACAGGTACTGACAGATCTTGATCACCACCAGGAGGGCCTGGTTCTGGTCTCCTTCCTTCTTTTATTGCTTTCCGTATCTCTGCAGCCTTCCAGACCGAATATTTCTGCTTCTGCTCAATCTACTTATTTTGTCATCACGAAAATCAGAAACCTTTCAAATATGATTCAAATGTAATTCAAAAAAAAATACAGAGAGTAAGTTTCAAATCACTGAAACATCATACAACAGGATAAGATGCAATGAAAATAAACTAATAAAGTAAGAAATGCTTCAAAGAAACAATGGAAGTTAATTAATGAAGAATATACTGAACCATTAATCGGAAACATAAGAAGGAATATTAACTACCACCTGCTACCATCCCAGGATAATGATGAACACAGGAGAACGGGAGAGAACACACAAATTATGATGAATTTAAAATATTGAAGATGTTCATTGTTCACTAAGCATAAGGAAAGGAACAGTTAGAAAAGGAAGACTCACTTCAGGTTGTAGTTCACCAAACTGGTGGAGAATCTCAAAAAAAATGCTTGCTGCATAAAACGTCTTTGCAGTATTCCTGAAATACAAATATGAATGTTATCAAAAGTCTAAAACATGTATATTTAAATTCAAGGTACTATCATTGACATCATCAAAGTTATCATCTCTAAAAGAATTTCCTTCAGATTCTTAAAATGCTGGCAGCAAGGCTCAGGGAAGTGACTCATAACACCATTAACCAGATTGGACATTGCGAAAACTACAGAGAAATATAAAACATCTAAACATTGCACAATAGCCTTATACAAGTAAATCATGTTCAAATGGTCATACAAGTCTGCCCGTCCTGCTCTATCTTGTTTGTCAGCTTTTGCAAAAACATTTGTAGCAAAGCCCTCCACATAAAGACCATCATCAGGACCCAATGCCAAAGACTTCCTATCCTGCATAATAAAACCACAAAAAGTCGTAAGAACATAGATATGCATTTTTTTAAAACCTAATTAGAAAGATTCGTATATCTTCAAACCAAAGGTATCTTAAACTGCTCTACCTTTAAGATATAGATTTTTTTTAAACTTAATTTGAATTCAGTTCATGGTAAAATTTCAATAGACCAACTATCAATATGTAGTCAATTTCATAAATCCTCAAATAAAAGGTAACTTGAAATTTTCTACCTTTAAGGTGATTATTTCTCTACGCCCTTTAATCTCTTTCGGACCAGTTACTCAAATTTTGGAAAAAGCACTGTAGCTCCTAAGTTCTAACTACTAGTTATCACCTAAGTCACCTGACACGGGGATTCGGGACACGTAGGATTCGGGATTCGTGGTGTCGGATTCGGGACACGCTGACCCCCGGAACAAGACACGTTAGGACACGTTATATATCTTAAAAATTAGTTATTAGCATATTTCTTACACAAATTTTAATTAATGATACAAATTTATTGATTTCAAAAAACAAGAGAACAATTATTAACAGCACCCTCAGACATCTCAAAATTAGTAATATCCTCAGTGTCACCAAAATTTTGTGCAGCAATATCACTACAACACCCAAGGTTGTGCACATTTAGGCCATGATTAATCCATCTTCCTTCACACCAGCTTGTTCCTTCTTATTTTCTACCTACGGAAATTGACAAATGGATGTCTTCACAAGGTTGTTTAGTCCACATACTAGTATTTTCACCATGACCTTCACTATCTCAATCACAATAAGGTCCTCATTAAAGGATACAAAGAAGGCTTTTCTCTTTTGTGAGATGAGATGAACTCATGCAAATGACATGGGTCAACAGCCTTGCTGTAATAAACTGGAGCAGTAAACAAGTTTTCACGCCGGGTATCTCTGTGATTTGGATGAGAGAACAGAACTCAAGACAGAGTTTGGAATCATTTGATGATTACAGACTACAGTATTGCTGTGATAAGGGTTCTATACACTTATCGCAATAGGAATACAGTTAAAAGGCTATGACGAAAACTTTAGCTAAATATATTCTAATACTAAAAGTTTATTCAGCTGGTCAGAGCGAAGAATTTCTATAGGTCTTCTGCCCAATTTGATTTTCTTAATCAATTCTTATAAGGAATCAGTCAGCATACCTGGGTTTGACCTGAGCCTGTCCCAGGAATTCCATTACTTTACAAAGTAACAAACAAGAAGAATTCTGTATTCTTTTTTGCAGTTAGCCATAGATAAACACACCAAATTCAGAGGCCAATCTACCAATAGTGAGCTATAATAATGCCTTTCTGTTGTGAAGGGTTAAATTATCAATATTCTTTTGGATCTTCTAGAGCAAAGAAGATACAAATTTCTGTAACGTCAATCTGTGGTTTATTGCCGTCGAAGAAGGATCACGTAATATAGTCTCGGGTAGTTGTATAACATACAAAACACGGTCTTGTGAATACAAACACAATCATGTGAGATATATCCTTGGCATACAAAATGCAGTCTTGTACTGAACATAGTCACGTGACATCTCAGTCACAAGTCTCAGTGTTGCTATGTAATACACTGAAACTTAAAACCTACAGGTCTTGGGTCATCGTAAAACATGTTTTAACGGTTACAATGCGGTCCGCTCAGCAAACTAACCTGCAAGTGTATTCCGCTCCTCGCTGCAACTGGTGATTCCGTGAACGGTGAATGAAACCTGATCGCAAATGCCAAATCGCTGTGCCTGTTTCCTTTGCAAATGCCGTCAAATGGGAGAGACAACAGGCATTTAAACCTAGCAGCAGCCCGAAAAACGAATCCGAAACCAGGACTCGATTCCAAAATTCGTGACACGTTATTCATTTTTTGAACACGCCCATGACACGACGTACCCGAATATGACACGACGAGTCCTTGCAACATGACACGTGTCAGGACAGAATCGTGTCCGATTCGTCCGATTCGGGATTCGTCCAGGGGTTTGGACGAATCCGGTTTCATAGGTTATCACACTAGTCTTGCAAAAAATCTCTTAAAGTTTATATGTTTTCCGATATTGGAGCTCTCGTTAATCCGTTAATGATTCTCAAGTCTTCAATAGATTACAATATACAACACTTTGTTGTTTTCCACGGCACTGGAGAATCTAGGTTAGGGTCTTAGAATCTCTAACACAACCAACTCAAATGCCACAACAAACTACTTTGCACAGTGGAACAAATACCGCAGTAAATCAACACATGCAGAAATAGACAACCTTTTACAATTTTTTCAACAACCCAACTTCGTTATATTAACTGTAATACAACTGTCTAAGGCTCTCGCACCAGGGATCATTGCCCACATACAATCACTGATACAAGAAGACAAACTAGGGTTTGGTGTCAACAACTATGACAACCAATCTACCCTGAACAACCAACTGGCCTACTCACTGATGTAGTGCACTTCAGCTCCACTTGGTCATATCCCAAACACATCCGCTGGTCCTTCTGCTCCCACTCTGCAACAACACCAATCTGCCTCTATCAATGAATCCTGCTCCTTTAGGTCACTGAACACGGCTCACAAATCTGCCCTCTAGCTGATCATTAGTCCATCAACGAATCAACACATAGGGTCTTCTTGTGAGTTGTTCACAACTCCGTTTGTGAACAACTCCTAGACTGCCCACTAATGCATTTCAACTCTCAGGGACTTCTTCCCACTATTGCCTTCCTGTGCTGCTCCAATGAAAACAAACTTAGGGCATGGAGGGCTGCCCTCTATCACTGCAAGATGTCCTTCTCTTCAGCAAACTTGGGCTCAATGACTAGTCCACTTGGCTGCCTTCTTTTGTCCTTCAAAGAGTCAACCCTTGACCTCCAAATCACTGCCTCTCCTAGCAGACCTAATGTCCTTCTCAGGTCTGCACTTAAGGAACACTGAACACCTACTTGCTGCCCTCCAAACAGCCACAATATGCCCAAACAAACTGTCCTAAACTAGGACTCTCATCCACTAGCAACAAAACAACTTGAAAAACCAATCAACATACCTTGTCACTCAATTATGGGCCTGTGCACACTGCTGTAGGATCTCAGCCTGGTTAGGCTTCTGACTATACATGTCAGCCCTACTTTCCTGCTCCAAAAATCCCTTCTCAACCTGCAGTCATCCTCCCTTGTCAAGCTCCTTCCATACGCTGGCCTCTAGGACAGATATGGCACCTGTTTTATGCCTTTCAGCCTCTCCAAATTAGAGACCACAGGACCCTCGGCCCTCTTGCCCAAACTGTACAGAACTGCAGCCTAATTTCAGAGGTCTGTCCCACCAATAAACTCACACAAAAAGATGCCCAAAACTTCCCTTCTAGCCACGGTCTGCACTCCTACCAGACTCGGCTCTCTAGCTGTCACAGAAATCACTCAAAACAAGTGTCTTTTCCTCCTTCACTAGCTCCAATGGTCTGCAGCCACTTCAGAGGTGTATTCCTTATGTTTAGTTGCACTTGGATGTGTGAAAGGAGGTCTCTCCTCTCACCTTTTTATGTCTCTCTAGGGTGTGCAACAACTAGCCCTTGGGAGCTTATTTCATGTTGAACCTACACGAAACCTTCTTGCAAACCCACACAAAACACATAAAAATTACTTTCTCCACAATGACAAGGGCTCTTTTGGTGCTTGAAGCTGCCCCTTGCTCCTCTAAGGGTTCTCTATCATCTCCAAGTGCCAAGTCATCAAATCTCTCCTTGGTTTCACACCCACAAGCTTGGGTGCAAAGCCCACACCTTGGGTATTTAGGCCACAAAGCCCTTTTATTGTGCCAATTCCTCCACAACCATTTACCCTAAGGTTTGGACTGTGGAGTACCTCCCAAGCTACAAATCTCAACACATTTACATGTGCAGATGGATATCTGTCTCTTCCTAATTATTGTACAGTAATACTTGCAAGCAACTACAATCAATGGTCCCCATGCATTTCATTTTATAAATTTAGTTTTTTGCCTAGAGAGGCACCTTTAGTATTTCATGAGATAATTCTGCATTTCTCAAATCTGATAGTCTGATAACTCTGAATCGGTTCTATAATTTCTACGCTCTTATCTCCAACAAAGTATGGAAATAGATTGGTATATAGAGTCACCTTGAGTTGAAACTACATCCAGATCCTTTCTCTAAAAGAGTATAGATGTAGATTGGTAAATAAAGCCACCTTGGTTCAAAAGACATCCAGTCATACATAACTAAGATATACTTTATCTAATGCAGTCTCTGTTGTTCAGACCAACATAATTTCTCAGCTCTAGAAAAGCTTATTAAGAGTAGAGAGAATCAATGCCAATTAATAAGGCAAAAAGATTTCATACAACATAAAATTGGGAGTAGTTTCATACAACACAGAATTGAGAGTGCAACTGTACTTTCATACAACACAGAATTGAGAGTGCAACTGTAGCTTCATACAACACAAAATTTAGAGTGCAACTGCAGATTCAGACAGCTCTGTCAGCAGGGATCTAACAGAGGGCATTCAAACAATGGCAAGTCAAATCATTCTCATTCTCTAAAACACCCATCCAACTCTCTCTACTATTGGTCCTATAATTTATGGTGGAAGGACTTCTCGTCTTATTATTCAAGGATGGGTCAAAAGATAGATCCTCACTTTTGCAGATAATGAGGCAAAATAAGTTAATCATAAACAAAATAGTGAGTGCAAGAGTAAATTCAGACAGCTCTAGAAGCAGTGGTCTAACAAAAACCATTCAAACAATGGCAAATCAAACCATTCAATAAGAAGCATTCAAACAATGGCAGATCAAATCATTTTCTAAAACATCCAACTAGTTGCTTAGCCTAAAAGCAACCAGTTTAACAAATAGCCTATCAGTCAAATGCTACATGGAAGGGGTCCCTTGTCTCATAAACAAGGAAAACCCCAATGCAGTGATTTGACTGGAGATAACAACCAAAAGAAAGCCACGTCATGCTGACAATTATAGCTCTCCATATTTTTCCAACTGCCATTTTCATTAAACTAACCAGAATTTAGCTATAGCAAAACAAGTATTCTATTATTTGGCACACTTGTATGATATGAATGTCATTTTGTCATTTTTATTAGCCTAACCAAAATTAAGCTGTAACAAAACTAGCCTTCCATTACAAGCCTTAGCAAGCCTAACATTTAAGAACATGTGCTTCTTCCTTAGAGATTACAAGTTGAAATGCAGAGGGGAGTAGGGGAGTAGGGTACATACACCTCCATATACTAAAGAGTCGAGTCATTGCAGCAGCTAAGGAGTCATTGTAGCAGTTGCATAAAGGGGTCCCTTGTCTCGCATTGAGGGGTCCCTTGTCTCACAAAAAAAGAGGTCTCATACATAAATTTGGTGTTTGGTTTGACCATGACCTTGTCTCACAAAAAAAGATGTCTCATACATAAATTTGGTCTGGTGTCTGGAAAAAAAGAGGTCCCATACATAAATTTGGTATCTGGTTAGGCCATGACGACTCTTAAAATTAGATGACAATGCCTTAAAATTAGACGAAGATGATTATGATATGGCTCATTGATTGCATTCAAACATACGGCTTCATATCAAACGTAAACGACTTCATATCAAAACGTAAATGTAAAAATCTATCAAAATGAAAATATTTCTCTATTGGTCAATCACTACATCTACGACTAAAAATCCGTTCTAAGACTATAAAACCTTAAGGGATGCAACCATAGGAAACACTAATGGCTCTAAACCATATTTCATCCATTCATACCTACAAATGCATTAACGGCTCATACAAAAAAACTATTTACCAGCCGTTAATGCATTTGTACGTATGAAAGGATGAAATATGGTTTAGAGCCTTTAGGGTAACTTTTCTAAAACTGTAAGAAAATAGGACAGTGATCAGAAATCCTAACAGCCTCGATCCAAGAACTATATCTGTCCATTTTTTGAAGCAAAGGAGCTGAAACCCTTCTCTAACCCTAACCCTGGATGAACAGTGTTAGGCTGGTTCAACCTTTTTCTACTGTGATGAACGAAAGGAGGCATTTCGAAGTGCTTATTCGCAGGCCTCATGAGCGAGATGCTCGGTTGGGATGCTCGGATGAATGGGGAACTTCTTATTCGCTTTTTTCTTACCTTTGACTTGATTACTGCTTTCACCCATTACTTACTGACTCTTCACCCAACAGAATGGTCAGTGAGTGTAGAATTGCATCGACTTCTTTTTCAAGCTCAATATCCACCTCCACATCCATGATCCAGAAGGGGTACTTATACCCAAATTCCATTACGTTCTATTAATTCTGTTTCAAGAGAACAGGTGGCAGCACAACCAACAGTAATAACAAAGTAAGCAGCCGAGGTTTACCAGCCGTTAATGCATTTGTACGTATGAAAGGATGAAATATGGTTTAGAGCCTTTAGTGTTTCCAGCTCAGAAATTTGCTCACATACTCCTTGTATTTGAACCAGGAAAGGAAAAAACTGTGTAACGATGTTAATTAGGAAAGATGAAAAGGCAAAGAATTGAAGCTTACAGCAGTATAAGACTGTAGCTTTAGAGTAAGCTACCAGGGAAGCTGGAGTCCAACTTTTCGAAGAAGTGCCGTTCAACTTTTCGAGGAAGTGCCAAACACAAGTATTAAAGCTGTGGAAGAGCTTAAAAAATACACTTTTACTAAAAAGTGAGATGAGGATATTCAACGAGAAATGATCCTGATCACTTGTCCAGCAAGCTACGGACTCTGCCACTGTTAGATGTGCATATAGTGCAGGCTTGGTTGCTAAGTTGGTAATCTGCTTCACTGAGGATTCTTGGTTCAATCTAGCTCTGTAAGGATCATTTTCACATGCACCTCATGAAAAATAATATCAAGACTTTCGTATGTATTGACCTTATCAAGACAAGTGTTCTCAACTTCTCCTCAACCGTATGGATGGTAACTAATATCGTTCAAGAAACTGCAAATGATATAAGTGGCAGAGTACCTAACATATGCACGTTGAAATATGCAACCCACGATACCTAGCACGTGAAAAATTAGATATATACATGTATGGATGGATTAAGGTTTATCATTATGGTGTGTCATATGTATATGGATTAAAGTTTAACATTATGGCGTGTCGTGGTTTCCTTTCCTGTAAGTATTTAAAGTTTATATATGTGTGTGAGAGGGGGATTAAATTTTATCATTGAGGAGTGTCATGGTTTTCTTTCCTGTAAATGTTTCAAGAAACATGTCCAGAGGGGCAGCACAGCAAAGAAAGGACTTTCTTTGGCTTGAATACTAGGTTTGGGGTAGTTAGTTATTCTGCAAAATTCAACCAGGACTTACATGCAGTCTCATCCCTTTGAAACTCATGCCATGGGGATGGGGCAGACTGGACAGACCACAGTGACAATAGACACCCCACAATCCCCACAGCCGATTTAACACTCTTATCGACCGCACCAGTGAACCAACGCCCCCGTCAGCGCACAAAATTGAAATCGTGACAACACGCAGATTGGCAATCAAAACCCTCAAACCCCTAAATCAGTCAGAATCCCTACGACGTCCAACCCAGAAAATAAGTGCTAAAAACTTCAACACCCGCTACAAAGGCACAGGCCCATGGTTCAATTCCCGCAATTCCTAATAGGCCTTATATTTCCATAACTTATTCTAGCAGATAGTTAAGATCCCTTTTTACGCCCAATAATCTTAGGGCTGAATTTCTTTTCTCTAATGAAAAAAATAACATCTTAAACCAAGCACTAAATATAACCAAAAAGGGTAGAATTACCTTCTCCAGCTGATTCATCAAGGAAACCAGCAGAGCGCTCGTTGTTTTGGTTCGATCCTTTTGGGGAATCTTCAGTCCTCGTTCCATTGCATACAGACGGCCTATTCAATGAAAATAAGCACCATCAGACCAACAAAAAATTACAATAAACATTGAAGATTTAAGGATGTTTTCCATTAAAACTGATGGGGTGGAGAAGAATTCATACAATAATATGCCACCAGATGCTCGTGCTTCTGCAGCTCATCGGCTCTCTGAAGATAAGGGAGTAAAATCTTTGCAGGCTCGGAGTCGTTCCCCATGGCCGATCTGTATAGCAATCCTGCTGTATTGCAGTCCCAGATTTTGAAAGGGGACGAATGATCTCAACTGCAATCAGCACTCAGCAATCCGAAACTGCTAACACGACGAATGAGAAAGGAAAAATGTCTGCACTGCCACGAGAACCAGATCACCATACACATCAAAAAAGATGAAATGAAATTTATATGAGCTGGAAGCCATTAACAAAGAGGCTTTGAATCGGAACTTGCTCGGCTTACATCTTGAGTAAGTTTCACGTATATCGGGAATTTTTTTTAAAAAGTCCATTGGGTCCGCTAAATTATCTTAATATTCTCTTTGTTAAATCAATCGTAAATATTCTGTAATCGCTTGGTTTTCTGGTTTTGTTTTTTTTATTAAATCAAAAACATTGAATGTAAATGATGGTGTGGAAATTTTTATTTTCGATCTACTTGCTTAAGATATGAGATTTAAATAAATAATTCACACAAACCAGTTAATTTATATTTTACATTTTTATATTTTATAATTAATTAATTTACACGATATATATATATATATATATATATATTTGGTATTGTGAGTATGTGTGGTAATAAAATACAAGATAAAATCATTATATTTCTTAAGAGTTTATATCTATTTTAATTCTATATCTATTAAGCATTTAGAAGAATCAAATTTATTAAGATGCAAATATTTTAGAGTAAAAAGTAAACTTAAATTAAGATGGATTTAGATTATATATTAATTCTTTTTCATATCAATAATAATATTAAAAATCTCCCGGATGCGGGTGCTCAGCAGGGACAATAAGGTGGCGGCAGAACAGAATGGCATGTGGCCAAACCACATGGCCCTCCGTAATCTAGCACATCGGTCTAAAAATGGCATTAACACCAGCCATAAATGGCATTTAAGGGGGCGCCGTCTCCAACCTGTCTGCAACCACCCACCTCGACTCCACGCAAAAATGAACTCCAGTGATAATCTTACCACTGCACCTGTCCATGATCCTCTGCCTCTGCAATGCCTCTGCCCTCAAGCTGCTGCAGCACCCATCTCTCGCACTACCACCGAGAGGCGATGCCACCTCCTCTGCTGCATTGATTTAGGCCAGGGAATTCACTTCACCCAGAGTCTGGCTTGCCATTTTGTCTTCCACTCGGCATTTGCAGCTAATCCCTCCTCTAAACCGCCCGTAAATTCTATTGAGTCTTTGCATCACTCTGAGCCTAATCCCGGAAGAAATCAAACATCTGGTGCCAACATGCCCAGAACATGTCATTGTATGCGTAGTTGCAGGGGCGGAAGCAGAGGAAGCTTGACTTGTCCCCCACATTCTCTGGTTTCTGATTCCACTTCCTCTCTGGCCCAGCAGACTAAAGGGTGCTACCCAAACACCCGTAGTGGAAGGGGCCGCTCTCAACCTCACCGCCTCCATTCGACACCCCCTGCTTCACCTCCCAGCGGCATTCCTTCCAATCCTACTTCGCCTCCCAGGGGCACTCCTTCCACTCCACAGTCGCATCTCCATTCCGCCCAATTCACCTTTCGTTCATCCATGAATAGGCCCATCATCACTGCCACCATCTCCATAACCTTTCACGAGATGGAGCAAGCAATTGAGGGACAAGCCACTGAAGGTGGTGGCCTCACCAGAGCAATTGAGGAGAAGGCCACTGAAGGTGGTGGCCACACCAGAGCAATTGAGGAGCAGGCCACTGAAGGTGGTGGCCACACTAGAGCAGAACTAGCCATGGCTCAGACGAGCACCCACGGAGCAAGGACGCGGCAAACTGGGGAGGAGATGGGACAAACGGGGAAAAAGACGGACCAGGACCAGCGTGAAGAAGAAGGCGTGGATCCTTACCGATGTTTCATCAAGGAGGTACAACCGATGCAACAGGCAAACAACACAGAGGCTTCACAACAGGCAGGTGTCAACATGGAGGATTACAGGTGCTTCATCGTGGAGGAACACCCGTCATCTCCGCCTCACTCCTAGTCAGCCACACTGCTTGCCACGTGTTTGCCACACAGCCTGCCACACAGCTTGCCACGTGTCTGCTATTCTCAAGTTTTTGGGAATTTTGCTTTCTAGTTTCTTTAATGGGGGTTCCGGAAAAACTGACGTATTTGGTTACTTGGTTGGTTTCTATTTCACCTTGAAAAACTGATAAAAAAATTGTGTGCAATTGTTGGTTTCCCCTGCGTGGGCAGCAAGTTAATTTTTACAATCTTTTTATTGATTCAGACTGGTTTCCCATTATGGGTAGTCCAGACTCTGTTTCTGTTGTTTTTTGCCAACACTCAGACATGGATATGCACAGGCTAAGGCCTCAGTGTACAATATTTTTTCAATAATAGAATTAGCCTAACTTAGAAAAAAAAAATATTAAAAATCAAAATAAGGTTATAAATTAGTTAGTTTTATGTTTTTCTTTCTTTTTTTAGCAACTTGAGATGTATCATGAAATAAGTTTTTATGGTTATTATGGATTGATGCTAATTAATTTATATAGTTGCACTAATCAAGAGTCTAGATATATTGTTGCATGAATCTTGTGGATATAAATTGTGTAGGAGTTTTCATGTCCGATGTTTTGGGTAGACACTCAACCCATCATTAGAGACCAAAAAGTTAATGATGGGTGGAGTGTCCACCCGAAACATCAGACAAGGAAACTCCTACACAATTTGTATCCAAAAGATTCAAACAATATGAATAGTTGTGGAAATCTCCACACTCATACTATCTATTAGCTTTTTAATCCCTGATGATGGGTGGAGTGTCCACAAGAAACATCGAACAGGGAAAACTCCTACACAGTTTATATCTGAAAGATTCAGACAACATGAATAGTTGTGGAAATCTCCACACTCAAAAAATTCTATACACATCTTAACCCAAGATGTATCAAGCATTGAGAAGGATTGAATCTCTCCAGGTGCAAAACTTTTCTCAAATTTTGCACTCAAAAAAGAAATTTGCAGCTCAATAGATTTGGTCCAGATTTGGTCTCCTTCCACTTATAAATAAGTGAACTTAAATATTAAATAAAATAAAAGAGAAGCAAAAAATAGAGAATTTCAAAGCCCCATTTGACTAAGAATCATGTCAAAACCCCAATGGCTTATATGGTTCCTTTAAGTAGAACTCATATATTGGGCATCTCTAAGCCAACAGAAATTTTACAAGAGTCATTTCTAGAGAGGATGTTATGAATAGAAGTGTCTCGTATTTCAGTAAAATAATAAAATTCTATGTTGCCCCCTAATTTATTTTGCCTCTATAATAAATCTACTCTTGAACTAACAATTTTCAATCCCACTACTAATCATGCTCTTGAGAAAAACTAAATGTTTTGGTGACTTCCAATGCTCGGGTAAAAATCAGAATGTGTCAATTACCAATTTTTTTTTAAATGGCAATACTTATTTAACTATTTGATGTGTTCGTTTTTTATGTTGTGTCAAACATATTTCGATCTGCCTCATTGAATGTATTAAAGTTTAATACAGAACCCCATTATACACACGTTAAGGGTTTTAAATTGGACTTACATGTGAACTCATTCAAGACAACATCCTCATTCTCTCCAAATTCAGCTAAGGGAAAACCCCTAAACTTTCCCCTCAAAAACAATAAGAAAGTGCTCTAAAATTCATTCCTCTGCATCCCTCTCATTTCTTTTCAAGCCCTGCACCTTTCATCCCTTTCTTCCACAACCTAATTTTCGCAAAACACGCACTAGCCATAAAATTGCATGCAGAATAAACTCCAAAAACTTCTAGAACTCTCAAGAAACCCTCTAGGTAGATTCGCAGAGCCCAATTGATGGCTAAAAGTACAATTCCCGCAAAAATTTAATCGCACTACATGAAAGAAGGATGTAAAAAGACATAAAAAGGGTTGATTTAAGCATAGAAACTCTAATACATTGATCTCCAATGCAAAGCTTGACAATTTACCAATTTTGCTAAAATGTGTATACCTTATCAAATCAAACGCAATGACACAAAAACTCGCAAATTGGTTTACTATGGTCAAATCTGAAATTCCACGCTTGAAAAAAAACCTGCAATTCAATGTTATACACGAAGAGCGAAGAAAACTTAACGCTAAATTGTTTAGCATAGGCCGACATATTGACATACGCTAAATGGACCACTGACTCCTCTAGAATACAATTATAGAAGATGAATAGGGAGGAGTTTAAAAAATGGAACCCTTTTTAAATATATAAATAAATAGAAATTACACCCTTTTTATATATTAATTATCATTATTAATAAATTTGGAATTATGGTTGAGATTATACTGAATCTTTTTTTTAAATATTAAATTTTAAACATTTACTCCTACACATCTTCCTGTCTACTAGGTTGTAGAATGCTTCTCGGTACAATCAAGTTTCAAGTTCAAATCTCATGGGAAGGGGTTAAAGAATGGGAATCAATTATGGGGTTTACATTGTTCCAAGGGGCATCCAAGCTTGATCGAGTCTCACATAATCATGGTAACAACACTCCAAGTTGGTCGAGTCGTGACAACACCTTGTTGTTCGGTTGATCATTCTCCATACAACATTTAAAGGAGAACCAAACAATAATTTAAAAAACATATTATATTGTTGAATTGTTTCTATAAATATAGAAATTTCATTCATAAGATTTTTTTATTTTCTTTTAGTAACTAGGTTGAGCCTAGGGCCACCTCATCTATTGGATGGAAGAACGATCTATCCACTTGTGAGATGTTATCACCAGGATTGTGTGAAGCTTAGTCGAGCTTGGACGGTGTAACAACCCCTCCCACATTTACCCAATTTCACCGACCTAACGGGTAAACATGAGAGGAAGAGCTATTATGACATGACCTGACCTCCTAGGTTCTGTTAAGGAAGTGGGGTTGACCACAGAAGACAAAATGACATCCCATAACATTCTACAGGGGCTATAGGTCACTCAGAGGCTGAGTAACCACCCCAGGTGGCCAAAATCTAAGTTGAACACCCTTTCTTTGACCTGGGTCCCTAAGCGCACCCGCAACAAGCCCTCCATGCGATTGGAAGTCTCCAACTACATGCGTAAGCCTGCATCCATGTGGTTGCCACCAAATTTTCCCAGTTAGGAGCATGCGGTCTTGAGATATGAGCCTAGATTCCAGGTTAGCCCCTAGACCACTACCTAAAACTTCTTGTAACTTTTCAGAATCACCAATGGCATGACAACAATGCTAGACATACAAACTTGAAGGCAAAATTTGACCTAGACTACCTAGAACATGACAGGCATTTCACCAAACATATTGCAAACAAGTAAGCTACAGGTCATAAATGCATATTTGATCATAAAAGTCTGAGATTCATCTGAGAATCACTGAGAAGGCCCTATGCCATCTCCACATAGTTGCAACACCACTTATTAGTCCATACATTCATCACCGATCAATAGCTAAATAACGCACTATGAGAGACATAGAAGATACACATAAATAAACAACATATAACTAGAAAATAAGAAACATATAAACCATGGAAACTCATTCATAATATCACCAATACATTGCCAATAAATGTACATAAATCACAATAGAAGAATGGCTCTTATGAACATAGGAAAACACCAACCAAGTTAGGGACTTCCACATACCACCGACCATAAATTGGGCTGAACCAAATATCTCTTTCAGCCAATCACCCCCGTGACATATTCCAAGCGTGAATGTGGAATCTCATGGAATAAACCAAACCAAACCAAACCAGGGCTTCCAGAGGCCAAACCACCTCAATCCTCAACCAATGATTCCACCTCACGGTTGGACGTCACTAACACCAACCAGATTGATCTCTATCCAGCTATCCATGGCTCCATGAACTAGTAACTCAACCCATAGCCTTCCAGGGCTCCAGAGCATTTGTGCAACCTGGCTCTAGGACTAGTAACTCAACCCACCAAAGGCTCTAGAGCGTTTGTCCAACCTAAGCTTTAGGACTAGTAACTCAACCCAAGTTGTTTCAGGGCTTCCAGAGCATTTGTTCCAACCCACGGCCAAAAGGAATTATGAGCACTGTTGACACCTAACCCGAAACGGATGGGTGAACTGGACAGTCATCTAGAAGATGAACTGATCCGTTTTATGTATGTATATAAATAATAGTTGGCTAATGAATAAAATCATCAGTTCTTTCTTGCGCTCATTAATTTCTGGAGTTAACCTGGCCTGACATGGTATCAGAGCACAGGTCCCAAAATAGTGTAACTCCTGCTGAGCGTTGCATCATCCTAAGCGATTCCCTGACACTGAGCGCCCTCTGCCTGAGACTGAGCGCCTCTGTCCTGAGACTGAGCGCTTCTGGCGGTGTCCTGAGACTGCGTACTTCTGACGGGTCCTGAGCGCCTCTGGCATGACAGAATATGGTGCGGTGAGCGTGGAATGCGCTGTTGAATGTAAGCTCCGTTACCTTATGCGTTGATGCGTTTCTGCTGTCGTAACCATGGGTTCCTCCCCATCGCTCTCCCTCTGTTTTCAACAACAATAGTAGTTTCACACTTGCAGTGTGTTTGATGATATGGCGACTACGTTTTTGTAATGGTGACTGCGATTTTGGTATCGTTTTTTATTGTAAGAACTGAGGTATCGTTTTATTGTAAGAACTGTGGTATCGCTGCGTTTTTATTGCAAGAACTATGGTATCGCTCAGTTTTTAAGAACTGCTCCAATTGATATCGATTCTCTTCTCTCTGCTATTCAAATTGAATAACATCACCTTCTGCTCCATTCTCATGTTATAAGGAATTTTACCGACCAGTTGTTGATTTGTATGATTTAATGGATGCGAAAAGATCATTCGTCGATAGAGCCCAATTGAGGCGAAGGCCATGCATGAATACCAGACAATCTACCCGGCGGTGCTAGTATGCAGCAGCGGAACAAGTTATTTTTTGCTGAGCATCCAAGCGTTGTTGCATCCAAGGAATGAACAAGGCGTTATGTAAGTGGTGCCTGACAGTTATCAGTTGTTGTAGCATCTCTTCTCCACTGGAAATTGCGAGGTACTGTTGTATGAGCCAGAGGTCTTGTTGAATTTGCTATATTACTGCTTGGTGTAGGGTTTCTTGAGTTTGCTAAGTTATCAGTCGTTGAAGGATCTCTTGTCCACTGGAAATTGGCAGAAGATTGAATATGTTCTCGTCCTGTTGTTATCTGAGACAGGGATTTTGGCGCAACCTGACAACATAATTTGTTGGAATCATTTTATACGAAGTTTTGACTGAATTCATTCAATTTATGTTGCAAAAGCATTATGACATATTATAGTATGTGACTCATATTACAGTATGCAATATCATGCTTATACTTGGAGCGGAGTTTTATATATTGCGCTATTTTCTTAACAGTTTTTACATTGATATATATTGAAGTGATATATGTTGAAGAGATCCCTTAGCGCCTTTTAGAAGAAAATAAAATGCATAAGGCTATGGCATAAAGATTTTTTTTCAACAGAAGTTTTTTGGCAGAGATATTTTTTTTTACAGAATGCATTCAATCATTTCTATGGTCGGAATAGTTCTCACTGGCAAGGAGAACTATTCAGAATGGTCTCGGATGGTAAAACACACCCTCATCTACAATGAGCTGTGGAAAGGTGTGTGTGTCGGAGAAGAAGACAGAGACCCTGTGCAGCCCACATCAGACAAAGAACTCGCCATTTGGGAAAACAAGAACAGCAAAGCCTATGCATTGATCGCAACATCTGTAAATGAGGAAGTAAGTCGTCATATTTCATCCTATTCCAATGCCTTTGAAGCTTTACAAAAGCTGAAAGAACTCTATGATACACATTCTGCACTTGAAGTTGTTCAGCTCATGATTAAACTCTTCACTCTTGAACTGAAAAATAATGATCCTCTTGCTCTTGCATCTGAAATAAAGTCTATAATGCATGATATTAAATCCACTAAGGTTGAGCTGGATATCTCTCTTATTGCCTTTCTCAAAGCACTCTATCCTACCTACTCTAACTATCTTGAGTCTTCACAAGCAAATGGAAATCTTAAAGATATAACCTTTGACACTCTTGTGAAAAAGTTTGCTGAAAGAGAGAAAGCCTTTGGAAAGAAAACAGTCCCTGAATCTTCTGAAGAGACTGTTTGCCTTGCTCACAAAGAAAAGCATCATGCTCAAGATTCTACAAGAGGAAGAGGTGGACGAAGAGGAAGAGGAAGATACTTCAGAGGCAGGGGGGGCATACATTCTCAAGCAGAAAAGGCAGATCTGCATTGCATTCGCTGCAAACGAAATGGATCACATGATGCTTCTACATGCAAGCTACCATGGGACAAGGTTGAGCACAGAAGAAATCAGCAGAAAGGTAAAACTGATGACACAGACAAAGGTAAAGCACCTGAATCCGCTCACTATATTGAGGCACAATGTAACATTGGAGTAAATGAAGATTTGTTTAATGCTTCACTTGCTTCTTCGAAAAATGACTGGTTGCTTGATTCAGGGGCAACCTGTCATATGACTCATAGGAAAGATTTCTTTGAAGATTTCACTAACAATGTTGATGGAGCAGTATACTTTTCAGATCAGTCAAAAATCAAGCCATCAGGGCTTGGCACAATCAGGCTTAAACTGCCTGGTCTTCCAGACTTTCTTCTGGATCATGTTCTATATCTCCCACAGCTCAAGAGAAACTTGCTGTCCCTGGTCCCCATCCGCCAGCAAGGTCACTCCATTCACATGTTTGATGGCAAGCTTGAGTAAGAAAGGCATCTGACCACTCACTTGTCATGAGGGGTATAGAAGAAGAAAGACTCCTTAAACTGCAAGGAACCTCTGCTCATGCACAACATTTCTCATATATTTCTCATCATGAAGAAGGTGCACTTCCATCAAGTTTATTATGGCATGCTAGATTTGGACATTTAAACTATGATAGTCTCCGCTTGTTGAAGAAAAATGGTGTTGCTGGTTTGCCTACAATTCCTAGAAAACATAAACAATGTGATGCTTGCATTCTAGGAAAGCATAGCAAACAGTCTTTTCATGATTCACATTCAAGAGCACATATGAAGCTTGAACTTATTCATTCAGATTTATGTGGTCCAATGCATGTTCCTTCTGCAAATGGAAATAAATATATCATGACATTTATTGATGATTACACCAGAATGTGTTGGGTTTATTTTTTGAAGAACAAATCTGATGCTTTTCAAACATTCAAGAATTTTCATAAATGGATTGGAAATGATTCACAATCTCATATTGGGTCTATTCGCACTGATAATGGAAAAGAATATACATCAAATGAATTTGAACACTATCTTCGCCAACATGGGATTAAACATCAAACAACTGTGCCTTATAATCCTCAACAGAATGGTGTAGCTGAAAGAATGAACAGAACAATTTTGAATATGGTACAATCCATGCTTTTCTTCAAAAATGTAAAGACAATGTTTTGGGCTGATGATGTTCTATGTGCTGCATATATAAAGAATAGATGTCCATCTAGTGCTATAAGAAACAAGACTCCTTATGAATTGTGGTATGGACATGTTCCTTCGGTAAAACATCTCAGGATTTTTGGTTCCACCTGTTATGCTTTAATACCAAAGGTACATAGAAACAAACTTGGTGCTAGAAGTCGTAAGTGTATCTTCCTGGGGTATTCAAACACATCTAAAGCATACCGCCTTTATGATGAAGTAAATAAAAAGTTTGTTTTATCTAGAGATGTCATTTTTCTTGAATCATCCAAATCTGACAGTGTTGTTGAGCGGCAACTTGATCGCTTGGATAGATTCACAAAACCGAAATCATTCCAAGAGTTTGATAATCAGATTCCACATCTTGAAGGGGGGATTCCTATACTAGATCAACATGTGGAATCTTCTTCTGAAGAACAATCTCCCCTGCATGACACTCCAACAACGAATGATGCTTTAAGTGATGTAATTGATAGAATTGGGAGACTTAATCTTGATTCAGTCCCAACTCAATCAACAGAACAGCCTGGACCATCTCAGAAAGGTCCCCCAAAGTGGCTGACAAAGACACTTGAAAGTGTTCATCCCGATGAAATTGGAAAAACAGGAACCATAAATTCAAACCGACAAGATGGAGGTGATGTAGATAACTCTAATTCACCTGTTGATATGGATGTTACTTATGATTGTGAATTGAACTTGTCTACAGATTTTGAACCAACTTCCTTCAAAGAAGCTGCTTCTCATGATGAATGGAAAGAAGCGATGCAGAAGGAGTATGATGCCCTCATAAAGAATGGCACTTGGAAGCTGGTTGATCCTCCATTTGGAACCAAACCAATTGGCTGCAAGTGGGTCTACAAGAACAAGTACAAAGCTGATGGGTCACTTGACAAGCACAAAGCTAGGCTTGTGGCAAAAGGTTTTGCACAGAAGGAAGGGGTTGATTATGAGGAAACTTTTGCTCCCACAGCAAAATGGGCCACCATCCGGACAATCTTTGCACTAGCTGCTCAGAACGGTTGGAAAGTCCATCAAATGGATGTAAAAACTGCATTCTTGAATGGAGATCTAAAAGAGAATGTTTTTATGTCCCAGCCTGAAGGATTTGCTGTGAAAGGACATGAACACAAAGTATGCAAACTTGTGAAGTCCTTGTATGGCCTCAAACAAGCACCACGAGCCTGGTATGAAAAACTAACTGAGCATCTTCTGAAACTCAACTTCAAATATTTTGATCTTGATGATGCAACTTTATTTGGCAAGAAAGTTGGCAAAACAGTTGTATATCTTGTGGTATATGTAGATGATCTTTTAATGACAGGGAACAATGAAAGTTATATTTCATCCATAAAGAAAGAATTAGGAAAATTTTTTGAAATGACTGATTTGGGCTATGTTCATTACTATCTTGGCATTGAAGTAACCCAACATCCAAAGTCCATATTTCTTTCTCAAAAGAAATACATTGGAGATTTGTTGAACAGATTTGGCATGACAGAGTGCAATCCCCTTTCTACTCCAATGGAACAAAACTTGAAGCTCACATCTATTGAAGGAAAGGAATTTGAGGATGCAACAAAGTATAGACAGCTTGTAGGAAGTCTCATCTACCTCACTACTACCAGACCAGACATTTCATTTGCTATTGGAATCCTCTCCAGGTTTATGCAAAAGCCTTGTGAGGGACATTGGTCTGCTGCAAAAAGAGTTCTAAGGTACTTGAAGGGAACTCAAGACCTTGGAATCAAGTATACACAGGTGGACGACTTCAACTTGATTGGATACTCTGATTCAGACTTCGATGGAGACAAAGAAACTAGGGTATCTACTTCAGGATATGCTATGAGTCTTGGATCAGGAGCTGTCTCCTGGAGATCACGCAAACAATCAGTACCAGCAGATTCCACAACAGAAGCAGAATATGTGGCAGCAGCTGAAGCAACGAAAGAAATTGTGTGGCTCAGGAAAATTCTTGAAGATTTGCAGGTAAAACAAATACAATCAACTCCACTCATGATTGATAACACCTCTGCAATAAAGTTGGCCAAGAACCCAAAGTTCCATGATCGTACTAAGCACATCAATACTAAATATCATCTGATCCGACATCATGTTGAGGCCAAAACAATCCATCTCCGTCATTGTTCCACAAACGAGCAAATTGCAGACATCTTCACCAAAGCGCTTGGAAGAGAAAAGCTTGAAAGATTCAGAACGATGCTTGGACTCACCAACATCCCTTCAGATTAAGGGGGGGAATGTTGACACCTAATTCGAAACGGATGGGTGAACTGGACAGTCATCTAGAAGATGAACTGATCCGTTTTATGTATGTATATAAATAATAGTTGGCTAATGAATAAAATCATCAGTTCTTTCTTGCGCTCATTAATTTATGGAGTTAACCTGGCCTGACAAGCACCAATCAGAAAACAAACATATGGAAAAAACCACAGCACCATGGTGTGGAGTACTAAAGAAGGTATGTTTTTGATGTTTATTTCAGTATCTTTTCATTAGAATTTATAAACCTTTTGCAACATGAACTAGGAAAATGATGAATAATTATAACAAAACATGTGAGATTAATATGCAAGACGAAAATGCTGACAATTGTCGTTTCCTTATGCAGGAAGGAGAAAAAACAAGAAGTTACCGTTCCAAAGGAAAGGACAAGGACGGATTAATCGTTGTCCCTTTGACGGGAGACCGAATGCAAACAAGGCAAAGCAAATCAAAGCGAATCATCCCGGAAAAGGAGGTGGAGATATCAGCTCGGCGCAGGAGAGAAAAGAAATGACTGAGGACTAACGGTTTGGCGAATCCCTCAGGATCCTTGATCCTGAGGGATCGCTGTTTTATCTATTTTTGCACTTAGATATCTCCGTCGTCACCCTTATAGAAGGGGCAGCACTGTTAGCTCAAGGAGAGTTAGATATTGTTATATTTTTATGTAATTTATTTTAAGATCAAAACTTTGATCATCGAGTCTCGTTAAGGACTGATTTATTGTAATTTTACTCTATGCATTAATACAAACTTGGTTATTATTTCATCTCTGAGTCTGGATTAACTTCAAGCGGTGTACCCTTGGAGGCTAAGGGCCCGGCCCTGGAGGACACTTGCTCCTGTATTATTACGTTTTGTTTATGCGTGGTTTTCTTATCGACGTTATTTGGTAATCTGATGTGTTTTATAACTTTACATCACATGCTCTGTTATGTTTAATTTATTAAGACTTCTACAGACAAAACAATTGTATTGACTCTGAATTATATTACTGTTCTTTTAAGAGTTGATCTAATATCGCTAGTCTTGACAGAATACTGTTACTGTCCCATTACAGAGCTTTTGTGTTGTGCACCTGTTCATTAACGTTACGGAATTCATCTTGGGAGTTATGTTCTTTACGATTGTGGATTTATGAACAATGTTGTTCTATTTTGAAACACAGTCGTATTCTTTCTAACTGAGATTGATACTTGGATCAGATTACTATTTAAGTGTGTTATGTTTGTATATGGTTTTCAAGCGTTGTTCCATAATTTATCAGTAATCAGTGTTGTTCCATTAGTGTGTGTTGTTCAATTCGCCCTTAAGAGTGAAAGATTGTCGTGTGATTACGAATAGTGCATTTGATATGTTAGATTAAGATTGTCACTGCTTGTGAGACTTAGTTGTTGTTCTATTTCTTAGCTGCTGTTCCATTTCAGATTTTCTGTTCCATTGCAGACTTGTTGTTTGATTTCTTAATTGTTGTTCCATTTCTCATTTGCCGTTCCATTTATTGGTGTTGGTGTGACGAACGATCGTAAGTTGTAGTGAGCATTGGTATTTATTGTTCGGCTCCCAGATCCACGATCTGTTCTCTGATTTCCTTTTCCATTAGTTTCCAAAGGGATGGGTTATTGCTATCGAACCCTTGACTGATAAGTTGCTTGGTCTTTTGAATGTGTGATTTAATCTCTTGAAGTAGTTAAGTTGTAGACAAGCATCCGTTTACTCTTGTATTTCTGAACACTGTACTACCAGCATTACTCTGGAAAATGATAGCCTCAGACTGAGACACTCTTTGAAATAACCAAACGTTCCTGGATTGACATATTAATGTGAGGTAATTAGAGGTGAAAGAGACCCTTTTTATAGCTCTACATTTTGGCGTCGTTGCCGGGGAAAGAGTGTAGCCATTTGTTCTTTTTTCAGAGTAGTGTACGAACCTGTTAGGGAAGAATTGGATTTTAAAAACGGAAGGTAAGAACCTACGTGTGGAGCATGTAAAAGCCCTACTCCTCTGTCCGCTTTCCTACAGATTTGTTGTTTTGTTTGAGTAAAATTTAGTAGTTAATTTGAGTGCATGACTAAGCAGAAAAAGCCAGAAAAAAATTTCAAACCTCTACCCAAGCCAGAAAAAGCTAAGGGGCCGGTGACCCTTGGCCGAACAACCTTCATAGACAAAATCTACAAGAAAGCAGAATCTCAGCCCTCAGTAGGACCCAGAAAAGTCATTTCTAAACAGCCTACTAGTTCCCTTTAGGCCACAGGATCACCATTTGTAGCCTTTGCTGAGGTGCATAGTCAAACTGAAGAGCAAGACTTTCAAGAAATTGAAAATTCTACTCCAGAACTATTGCAGGAAGGGAATTTTAGAAATCTTTGTGAAGGAGAAGGAGAGACAGGGGAAACTAAGGAACCAAGGTCTCCTACTCGAACAACTTAGCCATTAAACAACCCAGACAAGGGAAGTGCTGCAAAAATCATTGTTGAAGAAACTCAATCTCCTCAGACATCAGGCATTCTCATTATCCCAGATAGAGGAAGTGCTATTAAAACTATCCCTGTTAAAGCCATTCCCTCTCAACCTAGGAATACTCTCCTAGATATCCCAGAAGGTTATTGGCATATATTTGACCCAACGGCTCAAAACTAGCCAAACACTCAAACCTCTACATTACAATACCCCATAGTGGATTCTGCAGCAAATGCGCCTATGAAAGCAATCCCTCTTCAACATATCCCTACATTCCACGGTCTTACATCAGAAGATCTGGATGCATTTTTATTTGAATTTGATGTACTGTGCAGGGGATATGATTACACCACCGATCCCCAGAAACTGAAACTATTTCCCTCTACATTAAAAGGGGCTGCTTTAAGATGGTTTATGGGATTAGGTGGCGGGGTTATAAATAACTAGGATGAAATGAAAGAATCTTTTCTAAAAAAATATCAGGATTATTGCAGGTCTAGAGAACTGAAAGACGAAATATTCCAGATGACAGCTAGACCGAATGAAACATTAGAGGAGTATGTGGAACGTTTCCAGTATAATCTACAAAGATCTCCTTATGCATCACTACCTTTACCTGATAATGTGTTAAAAACAACACTAATAAGGGGCATGAAGGAACAATGGATTGAAACATTAAACATTATGGGAAAAGGAGATATTTATCAAGAAAATTTTCTGACATTATTGATTTATGTATCAGGAGCTCAAGAGGCAGCACAAGAGTAAAACCGGTAGAACATGATCGGTTTGTAAGACATAATAAAATTTCGACAGAAGGAGTAACGTGTGTAGAAATTGGTAATTTATTGGAAAATTTTAACGCTGATATACTAGGGACACTAACTACACAACTTGATATTTTGCAGGCCAAACAGAAGAAAATGGAGGCAGAACAGAATTTGGCAATCTTCTGTCCCCGATGCATGAAAAAGCATAGCCATAAGGAGTGTCCACTAGATGCAGTCCAAACATGCGCCATCTATACAAAAGATCACCTTATGGAGAGCTTTCCCTCACTTCCTGAATCAAAAGCAGTATATAAATAGGCAGAAGAAGAATCAGAATTGGTGTATTTGCTCAACCAGCGCCGTCAGTGGCAGCCGAGACAATCTGGTATGTTTCCAAACCCAACTTCTTCTTTTCAGCCTCCACAGTATAATGCTCAACAATATAATATGTGGCAAAGTCAATCCCAATCCCCGTTTCCAAATTGGACACCACAGTCGTTTCCTTCCTCAAATCCGTGGCTGAATCAGGCAAGCCAATCTGGTTGGCCGAATCTTCCTTATACTCCACCATATTGGCAAAGTAACTCATATCCACCACAATGGACTCCCCCTACTTCACAAAGTTCAGCCTGGCAGACAAACTGGCAGAGACCGATGCATCAGCCAGTAGGAACCATTCCGCTCCCTCAACCTACACTACCAGCCTTACAAAAAAATCCCCAGTCTAATCTGAGAACGCAACTCCCAGCCCAACCCAACCCCAATCCAAATAACAGACCGGTCCAATCTGTCCAAATTATAGAAACACCAGAAATAGGAGCCGATCTGAGGGAGTGTAATGATCTTTAGTTAAGATCTGGGCATATTATTGAAACCGAGGGAGATAAGACAGTTCAGGTTGAAAATCAGTTACCCAGAGAACATCTGTCACAACAAGAGGATGTGAATAAACAACAAACTCATAATCAAGCAACCACATCCTCTCCTCCATTCCCAGAACGATTAGTCATACCTCGACCTATACAATATCCCGATTTTGACATTCTAGGAGAATTACAAAATCTCCACATAAAAATTCCATTCCTCCAAGCCATTCAAGACATCCCGATATACGCAAAAACTATCAAGGAATTGTGCATAAAGAAACCAAGGAGGAATATAACAAATAATCCAAGAGTCCAAGTAGTTGACACTTTATCTGACTTACTATCAGGGAAAGAAACACCCATTGAGTATGAAGACCCAAGAAATCCAATTGTAACTGTCCAAATTTATGGTCAGACCCTGTCCAATGCCTTAGTTGATCTAGGAGCTGCAATTAATATCTTAACAACCACTACTTGCCAAAAGCTAGGCATTACATCTATAGAACCCACCTCTACCTTGCTAGAATTAGCTGACTGATCTGTGGTTAGGCCGGAGGGTACTCTACATGATGTCATGGTCTCTGTTGATTCCTGGGAATATCCAACCGATTTCCTGATAATAAATCCCAAAACCTGACTTGATGGACACCCATTGATTTTAGGGAGACCTTGGCTTGCCACTGTCGATGCTTATATCGGCTGCCGGCAAGGAAATATGACCATAACCAGAGGACCAAATATCAAGAACTTAGTTCTATATCCTCCAGCGCGGCCAAGTGTCACAATAATCAAAACTAATAAACACCCTGTATCATACCTTACTGATAACATTAGATCTCCATTAACTATACAAGAGGCACTAGATTTCAAAGACCAAATAGAAGATGATGCCATTAATAATTTCATTAGTCAAACTGAATCCAGATCCTGCACACAGTGTCATATGATAGAAGCAACATTTGATAATGAATTAGAAGAAGATCGTCTAAAAGTTACACATGATCAAACAATACATGTTACTTCTGTTGCAAATAGTAAAATTGTGGAAATTGAACCGGGAAAAACCTTAAATATTAATGCCAACCTCACACCTGAACAAGAAATGAAGCTCATCCATCTGTTAAAAAAATATAAAGAAGCATTTTCATGGGACTACCCTGATATGAAAGGAATTGACCCCCAATTATGTACACACCACATTTATATAGAAAAAGATGCAAGACCTGTTCGTCAGCCCCAGAGGAGACTAAATCCTCATCTAAAAGATGTGGTAAAAGCTGAACTTCAAAAACTTTTAGATGTCAATTTTATCTATCCTATCTCTGATAGTAAATAGGTCTCTCCACTTGTGGTGGTACCAAAAAAGAATGGGAAATGGAGAATCTGTGTGGACTACAGGGAGCTAAATAAAGCAACACAAAAAGACCACTTCCCTCTCCCATTCATCAACCAGGTATTAGACACTTTAGCAGGAAAGAAATTCTTTTCTTTCCTGGATGGCTTCAGTGGATACAATCAGATTCAGATTGCCCCTGAAGACCAAGACAAAACTACTTTTACTTGTCCTTGGGGAACATTTGCCTACCGAGTTCTACCTTTTGGCTTATGCAATGCTCCTGCTACATTTCAAAGGGCTATCCTTAGTATTTTTGCAGATTTAATAAATGACGGACTTGAAGTATACATGGATGAATTTACACCATATGGAGATGATTTCGATCCAGCATTGGATACCCTAGAAAAAGTCCTACAACGCTGCATTGCTACCAGGCTTTGTTTAAGCCACGAAAAATGTTATATGATGATGACTGAAGGACTTATCCTAGGACACTATATTTCAGCAGCCGACATTCAGGTAGACCCAGCCAAAATCCATATAATTTTGGTTATTCCCACTCCTACCACTCAAACGGAGGTACGCAGTTTCCTTGGATTTTCTGGTTATTATAGGAGATTTATAGAACATTATTCGCACATTGCTGCACCTCTGTATGCACTAATTGGTAACGTTGGTTTTCTCTGGACAGAAAATTTGAACGTGCTTTCAAGGATCTGAAGAAGCTTGTGTCCACAGCCCTAGTCCTGCGAGGACCAATTGGGATTTGCCATTCCAGATATCATCTGATGCCTCAGATACAGCCATTGGAGTAGTCCTTGGGCAGGAAGAGGATAAAAAACCATATGCAATTTATTACATCAGCAAAATTTTTTCCCCTGCTTAATTAAATTACACTGTTACTGAAAAAGAATTTCTAGTTGTAATACATGCTGTCAATAAGTTTAGACATTATATTACTGGATATCCTGTTATCTTGTATACATATCATTCTGCCATAAAATATCTAGCAAATAAGTCTGTCACAAATGGCAGAATAACTAGATGGCTGATTCTATTGCAGGAATTTGATATCACAATCAAGGGTCGACCTGGCAAAGAAAATCTTGTAGCCGATTTTCTCTCAAGAATGCCAAATCCAATCGTTGCAGCAGCAGTTTAAGATCAATTTCCGGACGAGCATTTGTTTGTTGCTGCTATTCAAACACCTTAGTATGCTGATGTTGTCAATTACCTAGAAGTAGGTAAACTACCGAAACATCTAACCCCTAATGAGCGGAAACAGATTGTTCAGAAGAATGCTCGATTCTCGTGGATTGGGGGCTATTTGTTTCACACAGGGGCAGACATGCATATCAGGAGATGCATTCAAGAAGATGAAATCTTTGACATTTTAAAAGCCTGTCGTGATGGACCATGTGGTGGACATTTCGTTGAGCGCAAAACTGGACATAAAGTGCTACAAACAGGGTATTATTGGCCCACGATTTTCAAAGATGCAAAGAAATTTGTCCAAGCCTGTGCTAGTTGCCAGAGAGTAGGACGCCTTGGTCAGTCTGATGAGATGCATCTGAAACCACAGCTAGTCATCGAACCATTCGAGCGATGGGCTCTTGATTTCGTTGGACCGATTAACCCATCATCAAACCAGAAAACATATATTTTGGTGGCAACAGAATATGTCACCAAGTGGGTTGAAGCAGAGGCATTGCCAAGAGCTACAGAGGACTATGTCATACAGTTCCTGTTCCATCTATTTGTACGCTATGGCCTTCCAAGAGAAATAATTACAGACGGTGGACCACAGTTTGCTGGGAACAGAATAGCTGCAACACTCAACAACTAGCACGTCCAACATAAAATCACTACTCCATACCATCCACAGGCAAATGGGCAAGTAGAAAGCAGCAATAAGATAATAGAATCAATCCTAACGAAAACCATTGGGTCACATAGACGTGATTGGGTTGCCAGACTGCTTGAAGCACTGTGGGCTTATAGAACAACATGGAGAAGCACCACTGGTTACTCATCTTATCAATTAGTGTTTGGAAAACAACCCATTTTCCCCATAGAATTCGAAATCCAAACATTACGAACAACATAAGAAGTTGTCTTAGATATAACCGAGGCACAGATTAATCGATTGCAGCAGATCAATGAGTTGGACGAAATTAGGCTCTCTGCACTTCAAAACACTGCCCTGATCCAACAACAGCGAGCTAAATGGCATGATGCTCTCATTAAAAATAAAGTCTTCCATGAAGGAGACTGGGCTCTTTTGTATGACTCTAGGTTTCAGGACTTCCCCAGGAAACTCCAGACTCGTTGGTTGGGACCATACGAAATCCAAAAGGTACATGACAATGGGACCCTTACTCTAATCACTATTGACGGTTCTGGATATGCCTTCAAGGCAAATGGCCACCGAGTTCGTCTCTATCGCAAACCACTCACTCGGGAGTCCTTCTGCCAGCAGCTACGCCGAGACTCTGATATGGAGATTTTGGGGGAGGAAGAGAAGTCTTCCTCACCTGTAATTCATTAAGAAATTCATTTCTTTTTACAGTTTGTACATAAGTTCTTTTTTTGAATCATTTTTGTACATATTTTTGAATTAATGTTTTGTTGTTATTTTTTTGTTGTTCCTTTTTCAAAAAGAACAACATTTTCTTTTGGTTGTTCCTTTTTCAAGAGAGCAAATCCCTTTGGATCAGCCGTCATCTTGTTGTAATTTGGTTTTTTTCTCTATTTTTGCGTGTTTTACTGTTCCTTTTCCAAAGGAACAACATTTTTTATTTTTGTCGTTCCTTTTCCAAAGGAATGGCGTTTGTGTGTTTTTGCTATTCCTTTTCCAAATGAACAACATCCTTTATTTTTGTTGTTCCTTTTCCAAAGGAACGACATTTACTTGTTTTGCTGTTCCTTTTCCAAAGGAACAACATTTCGATTTCTGTTATTCATTTTTCAAAGGAACGACATATCTGCGTCTTTTATTGTTCCTTTTCCAAAGGAACCACATTTTCGATTTCCACTGTTCCTTTTCCAAAGGAACGACATTTTTTCATGTTTTGCTGTCCCTTTTCCAAAGGAACAACATTTTTCGTTGTTGTTGTTCCTTTTTCAAAAGGAACGGCATTTCCGTGTGTTTGTTGTTCCTTTTCCAAGGGAACAACATTTTTTATTTCCGTTGTTCCTTTTTTAAAGGAACAACATTGGTATGATCTGTTGTTCCTTTTCCAAAGGAACAACATCTGTGTGTTCTGCTGTTCCTTTTTCAAAGGAACGACATTTTCTGTTATTTGTGGTCTTTTGTTGTTCCTTTTTCCAAAAGGAACACCACTTGCATGCTTTTGCTCTCCCTGTGAAACAACTTGTTCCTTTTGCTGATCTAAATTGAGGATGCTTATTGCTCCTGTTCTTTCAAGTCTTTTAGAATACAGCTATGCACTTATGCAATGGATACAAAATCACAACATACTGAAATCAGCCAATCATAAATCACTATTTTATAAGGCTCTGCATTTGTAAGAGGACAAAAGGAAGGACACACTTACTTATCATCTTTTGCTGTCATTGTTCTACTAATTTTGCTCTGATTGGTTATCTTTATCATGATGATCCCTTTTAACCCTCTTTGATTATTATTTAGGAATAAGAGCAAAGGGTTTATATCTTCCTATTGAGATGTTAAGACTTCTTCCACCATTCCTACTCTTAAGGAGTGATGAACGACCCTCTGTGTATAAATAAGGGAAATTACTTTATGAAAAAGAAAGAAAAAAAGAGTAAACATGACTTATAAGTTTTCAAATGCAGGATAGGGGGTCTCATCAAGATCCAGCCTACCATGATCATGAGGATGAAAGCGAAGTGGCATTCCCACTATGGCCACTACACTAGGGATATGGTCCAAAAGGTTTATCAAATAAACAACCCTTGGAACAGGAGGTCTCATCATGAGCCGGCCTACCCGCTTTTCGCTCCTTCCTCATGAATGGCATTATGGTTAACTGGTCACCAAGCCAGCATAATGGCCTACATTTTGACATCACACAACATTTCCTAAGTATACACAAAGGATCATGGTTCCATGGGTGAAATAAACAACTCTGCCAAGGTTATGGACACCTGTCGGCAGCAGAGCACTGTTAATGGTATTGAAGTCACATTATTTACACCAATAGGTAAAGTTACTAGCACCCTTCTGTTTCTTATACCTTAGTAATTAATCATATATCATTTCTCGAATTATATAACACATGTAAATTTATTATCATCAATCATGGCAGAGTAGTTGACAATGACCACATGAGATTTGGAATGTACGGCAGATGTCCTATCCTCCCAGCCGCGCATCATATCACAACAGCCTCTTACATAATAAGCGATCCAAATCTACGCCTCGATTTCAGTAATTAGTTGTTTTTGTAAACATGGCATATTGCCATACGCTGTTCCTTTTTGACTCTGTTTCAGAGCGGGCGCTGCTCCTTTATTTGACGGCTGGGACAGCCTATCACATTGCGGGGGGGGGAGGTTAACCTCATCATTCCCTGGATTATGTGTCAGCTCACTATTCGGGAAGTTGTGTACTAGGGTATGGCATGGCTCAACGACATACTATTTTTATTTTTTCTGCATGAATTGCTGCTCATAAGCCATTTCTATTGTGTACTCTGCTTTTGAACAAGTCTTGCATCTGTTAGCCTCTTTGTGTTTCAACAACACGAATAGTTGTCGTTCCATTGAGAGTTTATAGTGAAACCATGGGAGGAAGATCGATTCGGAGAGAACCACAGGTGTTAATAGTCTCTGCTGCTACCCGGGAAATCCTGGCAAGAGCAGGGTGGCTGAATTATCTCAACCGCTTGCAGGAGTCTAACGAGACAGTGGCAATTGAATTCCTGCAGAACCTGCAAGAGTATTACTCCACAGTGAGGGGGAGACACATAGCAGTCACCGATGACATAATCACAGAAGTCTCGGGACTACCAGCCACCAGACCTGTATGGACGTTAAAAAAGGAGAGATTACAAAAGATTATAGAAATATTCTGGGACGAAGGCTAGAGCCTGGCAATTAGAGGAAAGGGAGTTCTGCCAGCAGCACTAGGAGAGCCATGGGCAGAATTGGCAAGGACCATTCAAAGCTACATCACCTGTGAAGGCAGAAAAGACGTGGTAAGACCACGACATCTTAAACTCTTAGATGTTCTAAAGCAAAAATGCTTTGTAAATTTACCTGCATTTTTGAATTCGTTACTTCATCACGTTGCACGGAGCATAAAAAAGGCACAGCATGTAGAGTCAGTTGTTAGTCATTATGGGTTGATTCGGTTAATTGTCAGCCATAGCCTTACCCAACAACAGAGCAACTGGGAAGATCTAATTGCCATGATAAATGGGGGATTGACCACACCACCCCCAAAACGTAAACATGCCACCAGTACACCCGAACGTTCAAAAAAATGCAGGGAATTAGCAAAATGGAAACATGCCACCAGTACACCCGAGCGTCCAGAAAAACGCAAGGAATTGGAAAAGCGTAAACATACCACCGATACACCCGAACGGCCAGAAAAATGCAGGAAATCGGTCCGGCTAGCACGGCTACGAGGGAGGCTGGAGAAGCCCCAGGAAAACACCAGCCGACCGGTAGAAATTGAAGATGAGCAACCCTCATGGCCAGAAGGGGAGGACGAAGAAAAAGGAGAAGAGGTTGAGCAGTCTGAAGAAGAAGAAAAAGAAGAAGAGGCCGAGCAATCTGGAGAAGAAGAAGAAGAAGAAGAGGCCGAGCAATCTGAAGAAGAAGAAGAAAATGAAGAAGGAGCCGAGCAATCTGAAGAAGAAGCCGAGAAATCCGAGCAGGAGGAGGAAATGGAACAGCAGGAAGGTAGCCCATTGCAGGACCCAGTGGGAGAAGATGAATTGGCCGAAGTCTTGGCCAATATGGGCGAATATGGCCAACCTTCCAGTCCATCAGACCTCCATGCCGAAAAGAAACCCCAGGAGGAAAATGCACCTGAAGAATCACATGCAAAGGAGGCAGAAGAAGAGAATCTGCCTGTTCATGATGAAGAGATGATAGGAGATACTGAACAGGAACAATCCGTTCCTAACCAGAAGACACCAGAAGAAATTCCGGAGGAAACAGGGGCAGAAAGAGAAGTCGCCCAAGAAATGACAGAACCAGTTAGGGTTCCTGCCCCAGAACAGCCAGACCAGAACAATGAAGAAACACTCCAGAAGGAAAATACGGGAACTAGTTACAGTCCAGGCCGCAGTGAACAGCGTGTTGTTCCTTCTAAGGAAATTTTGGAAATTAAAGAATTGTGAAAGGAACAACAAAGATTATTGAATATAATAGTCCAGCTCCATCAGCAGATTAGGATCCTAAAAGCAAGGCAAAGGGTAAAAAGGACTTCAGGAAAGAAAAACATGACCACTCAAGTAAAACCCCTCAAGGCAAAGAGGCGGAGGACCAGAATCCATCCTGCTGTTCAAAACCCTGTCGAAAATCAGGCTGCTGTTCCAACTGATGTTGAGAAACAGACTGTTGTTCCAATTGAAAAGGAACAGCAACGGACCGATATTCACGTTAAGATAGAAATGGACGAGATGTTGACCTGTGATAAGGAGATCCAGACGGAGGCACCACTTTCAGGAGTGATAAGGGTTATGAACTTGAAGCAACGCAATAGGAAAGTTCAGGTAAAACTCCCGACCTCCACTGCTGCATGGAGAAGAGATCCAAAAATAGTAACCCTATGAAAGGGGTTGAAGCAAGCTCAACAAGAAGCAGAAAAGCTTAGGGAGCAAACGGTCCCTCGTGAAAGGTATGAAGAGCTACATCAGCAGCTTAGGAACGTCAATCAATCCGAAAGCCAGGTTTTTGAAGGTTGGCGAAAGGAACAAGAGAAAGTCACGAAGGTAACTCGTAGATTAGATATCATTATCAAGCAGATGGATACCTTGTGTTCTTTATACAAAGACGTCTTAGCATGTAGAGCCCCTGCGAAGAATTATGCCTTGTTTCTTCTAGAACGGTATTTGCAACTAAAAATAAAGGCTGTTAAAGCAGGTGCTCCCATACAAATTAACATTGTCAATGATTTTATAGACTGCTGTAAGCACTACGGGGTAAAAGTCCAGATACTACTGTGTTAGTTCTATTTACATAACCTTGTATTAGACCAGGAGACCGAGCTGAACCCTGGCCCTTTTGTTGGAGATGTCCAATTGTAGGCGTTCATCTCATTTGGGGTTAATCAAATTAAATGGCTTAAAGCCTATAATACTTTCTAGAGGCAAGAAAACGGCTTAGATTTGTGGGTAAGGGCTGAGCCAAGGGACCCAGTGCAGTTGTGGAGAGCACATAGAAACCTCATGAAGACTCCGGATGTAATTGAAGCATTAGAACCCATGCATGAGGAACTCATTCAATAGGGATTAGATTACTTTTTCTCTATTAAATACCTTGCCATTGATGCAACTAAATTTCGGTATCAAATCTCTAATCCAAATATCCAGCTCAGGGAACCGTTTAAGTATGAAAATTTTAAATTAGCTGCCAACCGCTTGCACCTCTATGGCGAAATCGTTTTGAGGGCAGGGCCATCCTGGTTAGGATATAGGTTCAGGAGTCCAATTATTTGGCATCCTGCACCCGGATACCAAGCCCTGTATGAGATGCCCGAGGGTCAGACATGCCATTTCTTTGATTACCTAGTTACTCATCATGGCTGTAGGCCTCCACATGAGATTCCATCTCCAGCCTATTCTCTCACTGCCTTGCATGTCAACTACAATGTTTTCATGAGGGCATGAAACAGGGTAAGCAGGAAGGTGTGTGGAGTACCAAAGAAGGTAGTTTTTGATGTTTATTTCAGTATCTTTTCATTAGAATTTATAAACATTTTGCATCATGAACTAGGAAAATGATGAAGAATTATAATAAAACATGTGAGATTAATATGCAAGACGAAAATGCTGACAATTTTCGTTTCCTTATGCAGGAAGGAGGAAAAACGAGAAGTTGTTGTTCCAAAGGAAAGGACAAGGATGAATTAACCGTTGTCCCTTTGATGGGAGACCGAATGAAAACAAGGCAAAGCAAATCAAAGTGAATCAGCCCGGAAAAGGAGGTGGAGATATTAGCTCGGCGCAAGAGAGAAAAGAAATGACTGAGGACTAACGGTTCGGTGAATCCCTCAAGATCCTTGATCCTGAGGGATCATTGTTTTATCTATTTTTGCACTTATATATCTTCGTCGTCACCCTTATAAAAGGGGCAGCACTATTAGCTCGAGGAGAGTTAGATACTGTTATATTTTTATGTAATTTCTTTTAAGATCAAAACTTTGATCATCGAGTCTCGTTAAGGACTGGTTTATTGTAATTCTGCTCTATGCATTAATACAAACTTGGTTACTATTTCATCTCTGAGTCTGGATTAACTTCAAGTGGTGTACCCCTGGAGGCTAAGGGCCCGACCCTGGAGGACACTTGCTCCTGTATTATTACGTTTGGTTTATGCATGGTTTGCTTATCGACGTTATTTGGTAATCTGATGTGTTTTATAAGTTTACATCACATGCTCTGTTATGTTTAATTTATTAAGACTTCTACAGACAAAACAATTATATTGACTCTGCATTATATTACTGTTCTTTTAATAGTTGATCTAATATCGCTAGTCTTGACAGAATATTGTTATTGTCCCATTACAGAGCTTTTGTGTTGTGCACCTGTTCATTAACGTTACGGAATTCATCTTGGGAGTTATGTTCTTTACGATTGTGGATTTATGAACAATGTTGTTCTATTTTGAAACGCAGTCGTATTCTTTCTAACTGAGATTGATACTTGGATCAGATTACTATTTAAGTGTGTTGTGTGCGTATATGGTTTTCAAGCGTTGTTCCATAATTTATCAGTAATCAGTGTTGTTCCATTAGTGTGTTCTGTTCAATTCGCCCTTAAGAGTGAAAGATTGTCGTCTGATTACGATTAGTGCATTTGATCTGATAGATTAAGATTGTCACTACTTGTGAGACTTAGTTGCTGTTCTATTTCTTAGTTGTTGTTCCATTTCGGATTTGTTGTTCCATTGCAAACTTGCTGTTTGATTTCTTAATTGTTGTTCCATTTCTCATCTGCCGTTCCATTTATTGGTGTTGGTGTGACGAACGATCTCAAGCTGTAGTAAGCATTGGAATTTACTGTCTGGCTCCCAGATCCATGATCTGTTCTCTGATTTCCTTTTTCATCAGTTTCCAAAGGGATGGGTTATTGCTATCGAACCCTTGACTGATAAGTTTCTTAGTCTTTTGAATGTGTGATTTAATCTCTTGAAGTAGTTAAGTTGTAGACAAGCATCCATTTACTCTTGTATTTCTGAACACTGTACTACCAGCATTACTCTGGCAAATGATAGCCTCAGACTGAGACACTCTTTGAAATAACCAAACATTCCTGGATTGACATATTAAAGGTAATTAGAGGTGAAAGAGACCCTTTTTATAGCTCTACACATGGCTATCCAGGAAATGTCAAGGCAAGGCTAAAATTGTTGTCAATCCAGGAAATTATCCATGCCAATGAGAAATCATAACCAAATAATCACATGCATAAACCATGCATCCATAAACCAACAAGGAGATCATACATGCACCTTGTTACCTGCAAGGCAATCCCGTTGTCGTTGTTGATCTCGTTGTCCCCTTATGCTTTCCTTCTTTTTCCTTTCCTTATTTCTCCAAATCCAGTGTATGTTAGAGTGCTCCAAACATGCTTCAAGAATGCTCTAAGTGTGCAAGAGTGAGAGAGAGAATAGAAGAGAGCCCCAAGATAAAACTAATAAAAGGTTAAACTGACAAAAGCTAAACCAGCAAAAGTTGTGAACTAACCCTCATAAGCATTTTTATCATTGAGGCCTCTATTTTCTTCATTTTCCTCTATTTTTCCTTCAATTTTCCTCAAATGCAAACTTGTGACCTTTCATCTCCCTTTTCTCCTATTTTCCCTTATTTTCATAAATAAAATGTCAATTAATGCCACTTTGCCTTTGCCAATTTCCATAACCATTAATTTATTACCAGTGTTCCCCATCACTATGTTTAGCCTAACATTCAGCTTGGAATACATGTCACATGACCTTGGTTATTATTATTTTATTTTTTTACATAAGAAATCAACTAGGGGTTGTTACAAACCCCTCCCCTTTGGGGGAACACTATCCTCGGTGTTCAATGACACTTATAAACCAGCAAAACACATGATGCTCATGCAACTTTATAATACATCTCGATACAACATTTACATAACCAACCAATCATGAACGCCATATTTCTTATTGGAGCTTTATAACATGGCTCGATGTGGTATTTACATGTATATGCATATACATAGACATAACCAAAATACAACGTCAAAAAATATATCAAATAATATCCACTCAACCAACGAATAGAGAAGGATACATATCCTACATCTGATCAACCATCTCCCATGTAGCTTCATCGAGCCCAAAGTGCTTCCACTAAACTTTAACTTGCTTGATTTCGTAGCATGAGCATCTTTCGCTGCAAAATGCACTGAGGTTTCAGCTGGAATTCTCCTTCTGGTTCCACCTGCAATATAGACCATTCAATCACATGATCAAAATCTTTCACATACTTCTTAAGAAATGACACATGGAAAACATCATGGACTTTCATTGTCATAGGCAGTGCAAGTCAGTAGGGCACTAGTTCGATCCTTTCAAGAATATTGAAAGGCCTATAATACCAAAGTGTCAGCTTAACACATGATCCAATCCTCAAGGAGCTCTTCTTGGGCTTGATGCACAAGTACACATGTTACCCAACCTGAAACTCCTTAAATTCCCTGTGCTAATCTGCATAACTCTTCTACATGTCTTGTGTTTCCTTTAGGTTCTTCTTGATAACTTGCATTTCCTATTCCATCTCTGCCAACATGTCTGGTCCAATCAATACCTTGTTCAATGGATAACTCCAACTGATAGGAGTGTTACAACTCCACCCATAAAGTGCCTCAAACAAACTCATCCTCGGTGACTCATGATACTCATTGTTGTAAGCAAACTCTACTAGTGAAAGATATTCCTCCCACCTCCTATGTTGGTGCATAACATACATCCTGAGTGTAGAAATTCCCACTGTAGATCAACAAATTATGCAATATACTAAAGCAAAATACTAGATTTACTTCTACAACAAACTTGCGGAATCTTAATCAATTTTGAGCAAGATCAAATAGAACA
This sequence comes from Pinus tabuliformis, assembly GCA_031772625.1. NCBI lineage: Eukaryota > Viridiplantae > Streptophyta > Pinopsida > Pinales > Pinaceae > Pinus > Pinus tabuliformis. Next base: position 899,501,225 of record CM062808.1, read on the forward strand.
CATATAACAGAGAATGAGAAAGCAATCACATGAATACAGAAGAATACTCTAGGGAAAGCCTCAGCTAAAAACCCCGATCTCTATAATATCATACAAGTGGAAATATGTCCAGATTACACAAAGCTTTAGCTCATAGGTTATCCAGCTCTCAGTACAATCCCTCAATGTTGCTCATAGACTGAATAGACACAACATATGCCTTCCCTCAGCCCTCCAAGCCTCCTATTTCCTTGTGTAGTTTCTCTTGGGGTCCAATGCTGCCACCTGTGTGAATTCACCTCTCACACAACACATCAAACTCAAAAGTAACTGCACAATCCTGAAGGAGATAATTCCTTCTGCATGGATGAGTTTCCTATATAGGAAAAATCCTCCAACTGATAGTACATTGTCCCATCATCTGATCTCAACTGGGTCTCTAACTGAACTGACATGCATGAGTTATTTGTGAGAGAATATTCAGTTATCTGAAATGTAGCAGTTACATGCATGAATGCATTAACTAATTAAACTCACAATCAGTTCCACAAACTGTTGGAACTAATCTAACTAGACTTAACTCATATAACTAAGCCAACTGATTACAACTCAAAGTACAACTCATCCTGATCTCCTTAATCAAGGAATAACTTCCTCAATCAATGGAGAAACTGTTGCATGTTTTCACATAGACTTCATGTTTGATTTCCTACAACTAATTAACTCAAGATGAATTAATTAATTATTTTACAAACAACTGCTAAGATCAAATTCAATTTTACTTCTCAATTTTAGTGCAGGGACTAAATAAAATTGGAATCTATTCCGAAATTCTATTTATAGCAATGCTACTTTTAGCATTTCTATTTTATCATTCCTTGTTGCTATTTCCAACACTGGTACCTGAGATGCTATTTATATCAATTTTATTTATAACATTTCTATTTTTAGCATTTCTTGTTGCTATTTTCAACACTCACTCTCAACAAGAAAGGCATTCAACTCGAACCCGATCCTAAATTTCTGGAATGTTTTGCATGCAACACTTCTCCCTAGTGTTATAGACATTTTTGGGCACTGCAACCCCAATCATAAATGTCCATAAACCAAGGTCTCCTAAGTCCCTAAAATTGTTGTTCCAACCCCTAAAAGAACAAGGTCAGCTGATTACATCATCTCCCAGAAGTTCTCCATGAAAACTACTCAGAATTGGTCAAAACTGGACCATCCCACCTGCTCCATGGTCAAAGTGCGACGCATCCCACCTAATGCACACGGGAGGTGCGATTCATACTGAAAAGCCTTTCTATGGGGTGCGATGGATGAGAATAGACAAGTGGCGGAGACAGTTTGTGAGGTGGATGATCATGGAATCTTCCATAAACTTCTCCTGTGACACTTGCCTCTCAGAATCGCCCAAGGATGAGTAAGAGATCAATGAGATCTCCAAGTGGAATCAAGAACTATCAGAGGGAAGACACTAATAAAAAACCCAGAGCTGACTCACACCTCTGCAAATATCTATATATAGATCTCTCATCCTAGAGATCCGGAGGTTGGAGGCTGGAATTTTGTATCTGGTAAGGAAGTGTTGCTGGTTTCTTGGTGTAACATCATAGTGTTGGGTGATCTAAGCTTTCCATGAGGTGAAGAAGGGCTTTCTTGCTGAGAGGATGACGCTGGGTCAGAACAATTGGTTGTAATCCTCTTTGCTATTCTTGATTATTAATAAAGCTATTCAAGTTTTCCTCCACATTCTTGTATGATTGATGATTTATGCATTTGTGTGGTCAATATATATCTGGTCCTCTATTGTTTATGATAGTAGATCTCTGTTCTTGTATAGTGTTATGCTGCTTTGATTCTACAGGTGCTCTTTGAAGCTGGGTAAACGAGGAAGCGAGTGGCGAAGATCTACCAGAAGGGAGAGGAATCAAGGAAGGAACTAAGCGCAAGACAGAGGTTGGTCTCCTTTATTCCCCCCTTATCTACTTCTCATAAACGAAAACGAAAGTGGTTTTAGTTTGTTTGTTTCTAAGGTAGCTACCAACCTTAGTGGGACTAGCAGCTCTGCATAGACACTAGATTTCCCGATAACAAAATGGTGACTCCGCTGGGGAGCGAATAGATTGTTTGTTTGTCTATATTTGTTTACTTTACAAACTTACAGACAGAGCCTGAAGTCAAACTAGTTAGCCTTCGAACTGCATTTGCTATGCAAGTGAAAAGTATATCAATGCTGCTTCAGTCTATCTCCGGGTTTTGTTTATGAATTTAACAATTGATTTACAAGCTCTCTAATTGCCCTTGTGGTGGCTCTAGTAACCTCCTTAGATCTACCCCTGTAATTCATTTACTGATTGCCACTTGCTCGGCTTAAATCCCTGAACTGAGCTGCAAACTGTGACCCAAAACCTAGCTGAAGTCTCATCCCTGGACCAGCGCACTGTCTCTTCTTTGGAATCTGAATGCATCGCACTTCCCGAGTGTAGTAGGTGCGCTACATTTCACTTTCCTTGTGTTACAGGTGCGCTGATCAGACAAGACCTCTTCTGCTCCTAGATTTTGGTTTCTGTGTCCACTCTTTTCAGCTCTATCCAGGAGTTTTGCTGTCTGTAGTCAGTATACCTCTGTTGAAACCCCCTTCCTTGCCATTATTTTGCCTCCATTGTGCAAAGAACTGTAATTTTTTTTATGTATTTTGAGCCATTTCCAGTTCTCTTTTACAAAAAAGTAGCGTAATTGAACTGTCGTTTCTTGATTTGAAAGTGTCGCAAGTGTCGTTTTCAGTCATAGAAGAGAATCTGATTGTTCTTGATAGTCGATTACACTGTTACTCTTGTATTTGATTTGAATTAGTAGTTTTTCAAGTGTCAAAAGCAAGTTTTCAATTCCAAATCGCAAATTGTCGTCATTGCCTTCATTTTGTTTTGAAAAGAAACTTGTTAGTAATGTTGCTTTGAAAATTAATTCAGATTTATGCTTAGCTTTTTTTTTATCATTCACACATTAAGAAGGCTGAAAACAAATACATGCATGTGCATTTGCATTTAGACTGTTTGTTGGTTTGATTTAGGACAATGCATATAGTGTGTGCTCTCTGCTCTATGTTGAAATAATATCATCTCTCTTTCCTTAGTAGCTAGGATTTTCATTGCAAAAAGAAGATTAAACAATTGTTTATCATCTTAGATTTCATTTTAGGAATTATATATCTACATCACGCGGTGAACCTGAAAGGAAAATTTCTTAAGCAAGATCAACTGTAAAATAAATTTAATGAATCTAAAAACGCTTTGGAACCTAATGCACAACATTTATAAGTCTAGGCTAGAGACGTATTCCGACGTCGTAAAGCCTGGTAACTGTTGTTTTCATTGTTGGTTGGGTGATTCCTCCACTTTGAGACGATAAGTGCCAGTACGGACTTGTGCTCCCACGTACTGTCGAGTATATATTGGGAGACCACAATAGGCTTTATCCTTTATCCATAGGAAGTCGTGTCTACCGCCCTATCGATCGCAATGCACTGAACACAACATTCGGGAAGATTGACTGCCGTACCGTAAAAAGTATTCTGCAGTTTTGCGATTGGTTTGGTAATCCCTCTTTCTAGATTTCCAGAGTAGTCTCTTTCGTTCCTTTTCAGACTCCTTAAAGGAAAAGGTCCATCTGAGCACTTGTCACTTCAGGCTCATTAAAAATCGAAGGCGACTAGAGTCATCTTTTGTTTTTTCTCGACTCTTAAAAATTGAAAAAACAAGTTGTGTCAAAGCGTCTAAAATTCATTTAATTCGGAATCATTTTCCCCTTTATTTTGAGTTGATCGAGTAATCCGCAATCGTGGAAGAAAGTCAATCGAAATCGCTAGAATTTTTTTTGGATAGACTAGATATGTCTAAACAACCGTCGACATCCAGGACTGTGTCATCCGACGCAGCAGCAGCAGAGCCTCCTGCTGCTACTCCAACAATGTTCGCTAGTGTACCATCTGTCCCAGCAAGTTATCAACAACAAGCCGGAGTCCAATTAGGGACTGTTTCGACGACATGGTCAGTTCCTATTTCTTCATCCGGATTATCATCTAGTATTTCTTATGTTGAAACTCAACAAATTGATCCAATGTGTCTTCAAAGGCCAATCTACCCTTTAAGTACTGGATTGCCACCATATGGAGGGTAGTATGCCTTTTCATTGAACCCTCCCTGAGAACAACCATATGGGAGTTTACAACAAAGTTCAGGTCAAACTGGAATTACATCCAACAGTTGGGTACCAATACTGCCTCAGCAACCAAGGGTGTATATTCAATGCAACCAGTCCACCCCGTGTCGAATATTCCCACTATACATGCTATAGTGACTGCATCGCAAGTACAATCGATACCTGTTGTATGTAAACCCCAAGTTTCTCAGGTTGCAATACAACAACTTCTTATCGCAACGACTCAATCACAACCTCAGGTTAGTGCCTCCTTATCTGGAGCGACTCAGGCTCAAACAAGTACTATGACTCCTCATCTTAGTCAATCATCTAGTATTGGACAACAACAAATGGTCCAACAACCATGGCTGGTTCAATCTCAACCATCGCCATTCCAACAATCATATCAAGGACCTGAGCAACAAGTCTTTGTAAGTAATGGGCAACCGCATTTCCAAAGCGGTTATCAACAACCATATTATAATGGTTATGCCCCTCAACCTTATCAAAGTTACCAACATCAAATACATTATGCTGGTATGCAAAGACCCACTTCTCACGCGATTCCATCTTATCCTAGGTATGCTTCGCCTAACCTGAATCAACAGTTGCCCTTTGTAGCAACTCTAGAATTACCAGATCTAAACCGGCTGACGAACGATCCAATTGCTTACACCCCTTGGTGGCCAGCGATTCCACATAATCTTTCGTCAGATATTCCTAAATTTAATGGAAATCCGGGTGAAGACCCATCGAATCACGTGATGACATTTCATCTATGGTGTTCATCAAACACCCTAAACAATGATTCAATTAGGCTTCGCCTTTTTCAGAGAATGTTAACTGGTCCGGCAACAAAATGGTATATCGAATTATCTAGAGCTTCATTTGATAACTTCAGCACCCTAGCCACAACCTTTTTAACCCATTTTCAGTTACCCATAAGGTACGAAACAGGAACAGACTTACCAATTTCAAACAGACAACGACCACTCACATATCTGATCATATACATGAGTGGCGATGTCGTCGCAGAATGGTAAAAACATATGTTCCTGATCAACTTTTAGCTGAATGGTTTATTAAGTCATTATTACCTTTTATCACAGAAGATGTGGCAAAGGGAGGAGTCGTCACTAAAGAGCAAGTTATTGCTCGTGCATAATATCTAGACTTGATCTATACTCAGTCTGGCACGCTCTACGATAAAATACCTGATGCTTCTAGACCGGAATTTTTCGTTCCTCCCCCTCCTAAATCAAACAAAGACTCTCATGTCAGCGATGGCGTGATAGGTATGACAAGCATGCAATTGACAAAGGCTACATCTAAGAAAGCCTGTAAGATTTCTGATCAAAATGCAAATGAAGAACTTCTCGTCTCGGAGGTAAATGTCGTGTCGATCGACAAGGGCAAACAACTAAAGCAACCAGGAGGCAAGAAGAAAAATGAAGGGAAGAAGAAGCAGGGTGAGTCATCTCCTGAAAAACCTTTTGCAAACCCTTCTGGAAATAGGAAACCAAATTATCCATGCTTTATATGCGATGAGGATCATTGGACATCAAATTGTCCATATAAAGTTGAGCTTAGAAAATTCTTCAAGAATACAAAAACCTCGACAGTATTAACTAATCTGTTTCCGAATCCAGGAACAAACATGGTTACTAGTGAAAATGCTTCCCGATCCCAAGTACTTATGTTGTCCGTTTCGAAGCACCAAAATGATGCTTTGATATCGACAAGGAATAAAGATTACGGGAATCCACAGATGTCGAATAACAAGGCTAATGAACAACCTAGTAGTTCGACAACAACTTTGACTGAAGTTGTGCCACCCATCATTCCTGAGAAAATGATAAAGCCGCTAAAGGGAGTAGTACACAAATCGACATTTAATCCTCGTGCCAGAGCAGCACAACATTATAATATAGTAGGGGACTTGGCCCAATCGTCGTCCGCTATGTCGACACTTGAGGTACCATAAAATTGCCCCTCCCAAAAGCAAACTTTATTATCAGCAATAGGTGGGATTGACCCAATGGATTCCAATCTTGTGGCCTTTGATCATAAAGGATATGACCCTCAGTTACCAGCTCAACTAGCTTTCCTTATTCAAGTGAAATCCCTCAACAAAACTGTTCATCGAACAATCATTGATGAGGGGGCATCTACATGTATTATGTCGATGATTTGCTGGAAAAAATTAGGCTCACCACCCTTGTCGAGATCATCAACGACGTTAAAAGCATTTGATGGATGATCATACACTCCATACGGGATTTTAAGTAACTTGCGAGTTGAACTGGAGGGAAAAACAGTAGAAATTGATGTTGAGGTTATCGATGGAAACCTCGATCACAACATACTACTAGGAAGGCCCTTTATTTATGCTATGGCTGCAGTTGTGTCGACATACTTCAGAAATATTGCATTTCCCTTTCAAGGAGGAATTATAATCGTCGACCAACAAACATTTCTCCCCAACAATTCACAAGTTACGGGAAGCATTCCAATGATCCATGGAAGCAATCATCCGCTTCAAAATATCGGAGTAGGCCTCCTAAAAGACCCTGCCTTAATGGTTACTTTTGCCCTACCGCCTCTGAGTAATCCGGCGGAAGTGGCCACAGTGGAAACCTGCAATATGAAATCTTCTATATCTAATGGATTCGAAAGATTCCTGAACATTTTGACAACATGGATCATCGCCATTTTAGAAATATTGTAACAATCAATTTTCTTGGCCTGGGGGGCAGACCCAAATCAACGCTCATCGAGTGTTTAGATAGATAGGTCTAAGGAATATGGTACCTCTTCAGATCCTTGGTCGCATGTACATTCTACAGACAAAGGAATCATTCAGTCAATGATGATAAGAGAGGCACCATGGGAAAATCACCACCATCGTTCCTGTCTTCTAGATTACCACGAAGATTATTCCAGCAACCTTAATCATCCTTCAGTTTTTTATTTTCTATCAAATACTATAAATACGGTGGATACCGAGGACGGTTCTTATCTCGTGTTGACCTCGTTAAAAAATGAAACAAGGAATCACGAGGATAGTTCTTTTACTGTGTCAACCTCATTAAAAAATGAAACGACTCCCTTTCCAAACCGAGTCTTTGATTACGATCTCGTAAAATCAAAGTCAAGTCTTTCGAAGATCTCGAAGGTAAACCTTCATTCCAACCACCGAGATGAATGAAATGAAGCTTGGGGGGAATGCACCTCGATTTGCGTTATTATGCTGGGGGCATGCAAACTTATCATGAGCAGTGTTACCGCAGGGTTCAAGCTCATTAAAAAATAAACCTGCCATGAGCAGTGTTACTGCAGGGTTAAAGCTCGTTAAAAAATAAACCCGCCTCAAGCAGTTTTAACACGAAATTCAACCTCGTTAAAAAATAAACATAAGCAATGAGCAAATGTTCCCCCAGAGTTTAAGCTCATTAAAAAATGAACCATTTTCCGGTAAATAACCATTGTGAATGTATTATCATCAGCCTTTGAAACCTTGGTCGTGTTCCCATCATCACCTCCACTCTGTATTGGCCGATCATTCACCTCCATTGGATTGTTTACCCTTTTTGAGGAACAGCTGTGAAGAGTGATCCTGTAAGCCATCCTTCTGACACTGCCGTGATTGGAAAATTCCAAACCTTACCTGGAATTAGCTGCTACCCAAATTTATCACCCGTTCCTCAAAAAACGAGTCTCCTTTAAGCTCTTTTCAACTGACTTGTAAAATATGAAAAGATTGACGAGCAATTGGCCTCTCCAGCTTGTTAAAATGACCGGAAGTGCTATCCCTCCTTTAGATTTTAATCTTTTTGGACTTGAGGGATTATTACACAAAAAGATCGAGCGCTTTTTTTGTTCGGCTCGTTAAAAGTACCGAAAATTCATCCATTTTGTATTGTTTTATACTTTTTTGGACTCAAGGGATTATATAACGAAAAAGGATTATTGGAGTTTTCTTTACGTCCCTTTTTCAGACTCTCTAAAATTGAAAAGGACTGAGTTATCTTTGTCGTTAAACTCGTTAAAACTCAATAGCAACAAACTTGTCCATACAAACAAGAACGATTTTCACTATCACTAGGCTCGTTAAAACATAGCGATGGGTTTGCCCGAAGGGAAAATTATAGAACAAGCATATGCTATCCTCCTCAAGCTTGAAAAAAATAAAGAGGTACTGGTCAGCAATGACTGGGGAAAAATTGGGAAGAAAACTTGAAGAAACTTTGTTGGTAGCAAGTCGCTCTTGAACATGACACTTTCACTCCGGATCCGAGTCGGGTTGGGTTGTTCTGTTCACTGGTCATATCACCATTGGTCCATCACACCATCCATATTTGGGGTTAACGCTACCAATCCATCATGTCAGTGTCGCCGATATGTTCAAGAGAAGTCGCTCAGAGAATTCACTTGTGTCTCATCCACTGCAATACATTCATGCTCCATTCTTTCATGACCGCCACCCTGAACCTAATTCCGTCAGATCGTTTTCACCTCCATTAAAATCATTTGCTCCGTTCGGTGTCATTCATGTGGGATTCACTAAGGCCCTCCTATGACGGATCGATTCTTGTCGACATCAGCTCATTATCCAAGAAATCGATCTAGGAACAACCCTTTCAGTACTTTGAAGCTTGCATGCCTCAATGGCGAGTTTCTCACTTCCGGCGACAGGTTTACATCAATGGCCTTCGACCAAAAGATTTTGCGTGGTGTTCGACGCCAAGTCCCTTATTCACACCACGTGAATTGTAATGTAGTACCTTGAGGGTCATCATCATTATCGGTGATTCCTCTCGCGCCTGTTAATAGCTTACATCATTGGTTGGCAATCAGGCGATGTCTTTCCATGTTCGACTCCAAAACATCTCTCACATGGATCGACTTGTACTTTGAGTGAAGATCGAATGAGATTGAAGACCCCGGATCTAGTTTCATCCGTCTGGGCTGCGATATATATTCAGGAAAATAAAGACATCAAATGTACGTCATTGCTGCACAAATAATCCTCCAATCCAAGGGATGATGGCTCTACCAGAATCATCAGACTACATTCAGATGATTGTCTATCTTATGTACATGAAAATGAATTTATAAAGCTGAGCATGGGAAATGCCCGCCTCAGCTAGATCATGAAAATATTATGAAGATAATGTATTGTATTGTATCTTATTACAGGTCACCTTCCAGTTTGAAAAAACTTCGGATCCTCATGATAAAGCATTTCACCTGACATCAAAAGATTAACGACCTCATGCTTTAGGGGGCAACTGTTATAGACATTTTTGGGCACTGCAACCCAAATCATAGATGTCCATAAACCAGGCACTCCTAAGTCCCTAAAAGTGTTGTTCCAACCCCTAAAAGAACAAGGTCATCTGATTACATCATCTCCCAGAAGTTCTCCATGAAAAACTACTCAGAATTGGTCAAAACTAGACCATCCCACCTGCTCCATGGTCAAAGTGCAATGCATCCCACCTAATGCACAAGGGAGGTGCGATGCATACTGAAAATCCCTTCTATGGGGTGCGATGGACGATAATAGACAAGTGGCGGAGACAGTTTGCGAGGTGGATGATCATGGAATCTTCCATAAACTTCTCCTGTGACACTTGCCTCTCAGAATCGCCCAAGGACGAGTAAGAGATCAATGAGATCTCCAAGTGGAATAAAAAACTATCAGAGAGAAGACACTAATAAAAAACCCAAAGCTGACTCACACCTATGCAAATATCTATATATAGATCTCTCATCCCAGAGATTCGGAGGTTGGAGGCTGGAATTTTGTATCTGGTAAGGAAGTGCTGCTGGTTTCTTGGTGTAACATCATAGTGTTGGGTGATCTAAACTTTCCATGAGGTGAAGAAGGGCTTTCTTGCTGAGAGGATGACGTTGGGTCAAAACAATTGGTTGTAATCCTCTTTGCTATTCTTGATTATTAATAAAGCTATTCAAGTTTTCCTCCACATTCTTGTATGATTGATGATTTATGCATTTGTGTGGTCAATATATATCTGGTCCTATATTGTTTATGATAGTAGATCTTTGTTCTTGGATAGTGTTATGCTACTTTGATTCTACAGGTGCTCTTTGAAGTTGGGTAAACGAGGAAGCGAGTGGCGAAGATCTACCAGAAGGGAGAGGAATCAAGCAAGGAACCAAGCGCAAGACAGAGGTTGGTCTCCTTTATTCCCCCCTTATATACTTCTCATAAAAGAAAATGAAAGTGGTTTTATTTTGTTTGTTTCTAAGGTAGCTACCAGCCTTAGTGGGACTAGCAGCTCTGCATAGACACTAGATTTCCTGATAACACCTAGTGTTGTTGCTCCACCAACTCTAGAAACAAAAAATATCCAACCTGAATCAGATGCCTCTGTCATCAAAGTCACTTACTGCTATTGCCTCTGTCGACTTAAAACTTTGCACCTCTGTGCTCTTCAATATCTGACTGCTCTAGCCTCTACCACTTTGATCTCTTACTGCATTAATCACACTGATTCCTGCTGCTACATCCGTGTTGTTGCTAGTCTAATCTCCCAGCGCTGCATCTGCACTGCACCTCCTCTCATCATGTTGAATCGTGCTACCCATTGCTGCACTGCAACTCAGTTACTGAGAAGTAAGTAACTGATCTCCCAACTGACCTCCTGTTGGGCTAGAAACATCCTCTGATGCTGAAGCTTCCTTTGCTGCTCCATTCACATCTATCTCTACCCACTCAGACAGTCTCGCTACTCCTCGTCGGGGCTCCCATAGCAAGGTCTAATCAAAGAGGTTGGGTACCTCAATGATCCTGCCCCTATTTCAGCCTTCTTGGGATTGTCACTCCACATTGCCCCACCTACTACCTGTAGATATGGATGCATGTGATCCCTCTACCCACTTGGCTTAAAATTTCCCCCTACTAGAAGTCTCTGCATGAGTGGATGCCTCCACTTGGTCTCCTCTCGGCTTCTCCAGTTGTGGCTACTCCACAACCTCCTGAAGTTGCTTCACCAATTGTGGCTCCTCCACAATTGTCTGAGACTTCTTCTGGTGTTGCATGTTTAGAGGTAATGTACTCTCCCTCTCAACCACCAAGTCTCCAATAGTTTCCTTGCTCCTTAAGGCTTTGCATGCATCTTGAACCTAAATAGCATACAGGTTCTTGACTCATGAACCGATCTGCTTCACCTGTCTCGTGGTGATGTGTCTAAGGAAAACCTTTCCCTTACTGAAGACTACATCATAGCTTTTGTCTTCCAGCATCGTGATCGATACCAAGTTTTTCCTTAGTCGTGGGACATACTTCACATCTGTCAAGGTAATGCGAGCTCCATGCTCCCTCTAAAAGGCAACCGTGCCTACACCTGAGACACTATGCTTTTCCTCATTACCCATCTTTATGAGTATCTGGAGGTCTTTCTCCTCCAAGGTACTGAACAAACTCTTATTGTTGGTCATGTGGAATGAAGTTCCACTGTAAAGAAACCAACTACAACCCATCATCAATGAAACCATGCATGCGATGAGGGTGAAATCCAATTCGAATTGTGAGGCCAATGCCTCACCTTCTGATCCTTCCAAGGATCCCTTCTTGGATTTCTTCCGTGGACAATTTGTTGCATAATGGCCCACCTCATGATAATGAAAGCATCACACTTTCGATTTGTCAAACTTCTTCCCACCACGGGAAGCACTCGATTTGGGATGAGAGTCCTTCTCCTTCCCTTTCTTTTCCTTACTCGCTAAGGCGCAATTTTCTTCATCCTCCTTGGATGAAGAACCATCTCTGCTGCTTCTCCTTATCTCCTCCTGCATCAGATCCAACCAAAGTCGTTCTCAATCTGGTAGTTTCTCTCTTCCATTTATCGAGTCTTCGTAGCTATGCCAACTCTTAGGAAGATCGAGGAGAGAAAGACTCACCATGTCATCATCGGCTGTCATGATCCCTACACTTCCAAGCTCATACCTGCAGGTGGTGAGCTTGTTCAGGTATGTAGAGATCGTGTCGCCCTTTTCACACTTGATTTTCCGAAGCTTGTCTTTCAGCGCTAGCTTCCTCTGATCGTTGTTGTTTTGATATAGATCTTTCAATGTTTTCCACATTGAAAACAATGTCTCCTTCCCATGGAGACTCGAGACTATGTGGTCTCGAACTCCCTCCAAAAGGATTCTCCTCGCTCTAGCCACACATTTCTTCCATTCCGCCAATTCTGTAGCATTAGCTGTTGCTGGCTTGGGGACTTCTTGATCAATGAAGTCCTTCAAACCATTGTCCTTTAATACTGCTTCCATGCGATCCTTCCAGGCTATATAATTCGACCTGCCATCAAGGGCATACTCGAGTCTTAAACTGTTGAACGCCATTGGTGAAATTTGAGATGTGATAAGAATTCAAATTCTATAATCAAGAACTTCAAACTTCGAACTTCTCCCTTCTTTGTATATTGTTCTTTTCTTTGATCACCTTTGCTCTGATAGCATGTATAAATTCCCACTGTAGATCAACAAATTACGCAATATACTAAAGCAAAATACTAGATCTACTTCTACAACAAACTTGTGGAAGCTTAATCGATTTTGAGCAAGATCAAATAGAAAACATATAACAGAGAATGAGAAATAAATCAAACATGAACACAGAAGAATACTCTGGGGAAAGCCTCAGCTAAAAACCCTGATCTCTGTAATATCATACAAGTGGCAATATGTTTGGATTACACAAAGCTTTAGCTCACAGGCTATCCAGCTCTCAGTACAATCCCTTAATGTTGCTCATAGACTGGATAGACACAACATATGCCTTCCCTCAGCCCTCCAAGCCTCCTATTTCCTTGCGCAGTTTCTCAAGGGGTCCAATGTTGCCACTTGTGTGAATTCACCTCTCACATAACACATCAAACTCAAGAGTAACTGTGCAGTCTTGAAGGATATAATTCCTTCTGCATGGATGAGTTTCCAGTATAGGAAAAATCCTCTAACTGATAGTACACTATCCCATCATCTGATCTCAACTGGGTCTCTGACTGAATTGACATGCATGAGTTATTTATGAGAGAATATTCAGTTATTTGAAGTGCAGTAGTTACATGCATGCATGCATTAACTAACTGAACTCACAATCAGTTCCACAAACTGTTGGAACTAATCTAACTGGACTTAACTCAGATAACTGAGCTAACTAATTACAACTCAAAGTACAACTCATCCTGATCTCCTTAATCAAGGGATAACTTCCTCAATCAATGGAGAAACTGTTGCATGTCTTCACATAGACTTCATGTTTGATTTCCTACAACTAATTAACTCAAGATGAATTAATTAATTATTTTACAAACAACTGCTAAGATCAAATTCGAATTTTACTTCTCAATTTTAGTTCAGGGACTAACTAAAATTGGAATCTATCCCGAAATGTTATTTATAGCAATGCTATTTTTAGCATTTCTATTTTATCATTCCTTGTTGCTATTTCCAACACTGGTACCTGAGATGTTATTTATAGCATTTCTTGTTGCTATTTTCAACACTAAGCACATCCCCCAAAATCATGTTGACCCTCTCCCTATGTTCATTTGTCTATGGATGATATGTTATACTGAAGGCCAACTCTATTCCCAAACCTGCAAACAACTCTTTCCAAAAACTGGAGGTGAACTTGGCAGCTCTGTCTAACACAATATTCCTAGGAATACCATGCAACCTCACTATCTCCCTAATGAATACTTGTGCTACCTCACTAGCTGAATTCGTAGACTTCATTGGAATGAAGTGACTTATATTTGTCAACCACAACCATAATAGAGTCGTGATGTCTAGATGTCCTCGGAAAACTTGTAATGAAATCCATGGAAATGACCTTCCATTTCCACTTTGGAATCGGAATCGGTTGCAATAAACCACCTCGATGCTTACATTTTGCTTTTACCTTTTGACAATCCAAACACCTAACGATGAACTTTTCCACCTCTTTCTTCAAGTTCAGCGAATGGTAGAACTTGTTAATTGTTGTTAATGTCTTATGATATCCCGGGTGACCTGAATATGACTTAGCATGCAATTCCCTCAAGATAATATTCTTGAGCTCATTGTTGTCCCAGCACATAGATCTTGTCCCTATATCTGACTAAACCATTTGTCGTGAGATGATAGTCCACATCTTTTTCACATGTACCCTATTTTTATTTTTATTTTTATTTATTTATTTATTTTTATCTTGTGGTTCATGGACACCTTCGGTCAGTGGGTGGCGCTACTTCCACGTGAAAATCTAGGGCTGACGCCCCTCGGCCTATAACAAAACCTGACCCCAAGAGCTTTCGGGAACATGTACCCTATTATTGTAACCTATGCATAATTGTTGGTACCTATCATCCTGTTGTCCTGATTGCAAGGTCTGATCCTATAAATCTATCCCATATGAACTCATAATTGTTATGTGATTTTCTTGTACTCTTCTGCTAAGATCATCTGCAACCATGTTATTTTTTCCCTTGATGTACCTGATCTCGAAATCAAACTCACTGAGCATGGCCAACCACCTAGATTGTCTGGCATTCAGATTAGGTTGGTCAAATAAGTACCTCGAGCCACTATGATCACTCATCAAAATAAACCACTTGACGAGAAGATAGTGCCTCCACATATTCAATGCATGAATGATTGCTTCCAATTCAATATCATGAGTCACATAATTTTGCTCGTGTTCATTCAGTTTCCTTGACTCATAACATACTACCTGTCCTTCCTGCATCAGAACCCCACCAAGTCCTCTTTTGCAAGCATTTGTACACCCCACAAACTCTTTATCTCGATATGCAATCTTCAAGGCCGGAGCAGTTGTAAGCAACTACTTCAACTGCTCAAAACTAGCTGCACATTCCTCTGTCCCTTCAAATTTCTTTCCTTTTCATTGCAATGATGTAATAAGATAGTTAATCCGTGAAAATTTCCTGATGAACTACCTGTAGTAACCTGCTAATCCCATAAAGGATCTAACCTCATCCACACTCATAAGAGTTTCCCATTCCATGATAGCTCTTATCTCTTCCGGGTCCACTGTTATACTTCCTTGGAATACATATACCACAAGTAATGTACCTTTGTCTGAAAGAAACTGCATTTACTAAGCTTGGCATACAACCGATGCTCTCTTAGCAATCTCAACATTGTTTCCAGGTGTTCTACATGTTCTTCCTCATTCGTAGAATGTTAGGCCCCTATACTACTAGTGTAACCCCTTATTGTTATTAGTACAACCCATTTATTATATTGATGTACCCATGTAGTGCCCATATTGTTACTCTTGTGCCCCATAGAAGCCCACTATTCTTATTATTGTGCCCTTACATTATTATTGTTATGTCGGCTCTGATTATGTTATGACCCCTTAGACTCTTATATATAGAAAGGAGGTATTTTCATTTGTATCATCCAAGAATTGTTCATTTATGTAATGTAAAGGAGGTTGCCCCCTCGAAGAGGCTGAATTCTAAGGCGTTGATCTATCTTTTCTATCTTTTCTTGAGCTGGTTTCATAACATTTGGTATCAGAGCTTTGGATTCTAGGGTTTCGCTGCTCCAAACAGGTCATCGTGGAATTTTCACTATAACATTTTTTCTGTGACGTTTCAGAAGTCGCAAAAAAAACCCATTTGATAAGAAATCGCGCTGAACCTTGGGTCCAAATTTCAGAGCTTTTTGTGTGATATTTTCGGAGATATGATCTAAGGAAGTTGGTTTTTTTGCAGACTCCTGAACTACATTCAAAACAGGTGACCTGGGGAAAATCCTCATAACTTTCTCTCTGAGGATCAGATTGAAATTTCGTAAAAAGGTACAGAAAGAGGACGGACTGTAGTTTCTTTTATACCTTTTTCAGAGCCAAAGGTCGAAAAATTGACACGTGGCACTTCATACAAGTTCACTCTTCTGGAAAGGTCTATAATCAGGTCATCTTGGGAGATTGTGCATAACTCTTTCTTGGAGAATCCAATTTGGATCAGACTAGTGGCATTGGAAAGAGGACACAGAGGGCTACTACAGGTAGCAATTTCAGAACTTAAATATCTGAAAGTACAGAGTTACAGTCATTTCAAGATCGAGGTCCTAAAATCAAGAAAAAGCAAGATGAGGAAGTTTGATGGCAAGGATCCGGTAAATTGGATACTTCAGATGGAGCAATATTTTGATCTACATGGTGTACCACTGTTACAAAAGGTATGTATTGCATCTTCATATTTAGAACCGGATCAATTTTTATGGTATAAAGGGCTTTGTTCTCGTAAACAACTTGTTACGTGGTCAATTCTCACGGAGGAAATGATAGCACATTATGAGGATACAAAGAGCAACACCTTCTTTAGAGCAACACCACAACAATTGGAAAGAGTAAAAAGGATTTGTGAGATATTTGAAAGTAAAATTATGGCAACAAGGAAGTCTACCCCCCACAACTATAAATATGGACATGTTGTTTCTCCTAGCCTTCCACAACCTACAAGGGTTACACCACAACAATTGGAAGAAAAAAGAGAAAAAGGGCTTTGTTAAAATTGTGATAGCAAATGCACTAAAGGTCATAAGTGTGCTGAGAAGAAATTATTTTACATAGAGTATGAAGAGGAGGAAGAAAAAGATCAAGAAACATCAAAATAAGAGGATATATGCCAGGACCCGACCCCAGAGAAAGAAGAAATGAATCAGAACATATCTTGTAGACTATTGGCAAGAATGACCACTCCTCAAACTCTCAAGATAGAAGGACATATCAAGAATAAAAAGGTGCAAGAAGTGAAAGATCACATCAAGAAAGAAGAAATGAATCCAACCATATCTTGTAATTCACTGGTCGGAATTACCACTCCTCAAACTATCAAGATAGAAGGACATATCAAGAAGAAAAATGTTCAAGAAGTGAAAAATCACATCGAGCGTCAAGAAATGAATCCGACCATATCTTGTAAAGGATTGGAAGAAATTACCACGCCTCAAACTCTAAAGATAGAAGGACATATCAAGAAGAAAAAGGTTCAAGCAGTGAAAGATCACATCGAGCATCAACAACAAGTTCTCCAACTTTTAAAGGATAACGCCACCTCGGTGCAAAATCAAATGAAACAACAGGTAGATCAACATCATAGTGAAAAATGTTTTGATGTAGGCAAATGGTTATTTTTACTGCTACATCTAAAGCAAGCTATTTATGAGAAGGAAATGTTGGCAATACTACATGCACTTAAAAAATGGCGACCTTACCGAATGGGAAGACTCTTCAAGGATGAGGACGTGGAAGCATTGTTTTGTGCTATTTCTATTATCCAACCAGATTGGATAAACAAAGCAAGGGATGAATGGAAGAAGGACAAAGAAGTATGGCCACTTATTCAAAAGTTGCAAAAGATCCCAATTCAAACAATATTGCCAGAAATTGAAGAGGAAGGAAAAATCATATTGGAACCTGGAGTAGTCACAGAAAAAAGAACCCGACAGCTACGAAATCGATCAATTTCAGAGTATCTCATCAAGTGGAAGAACCTACCTGCTGAAGATTCCACATGGGAGGACAAGAATTTTATACAAAAGCATCAAGAACTACTCAAGCATTGAGGACAACGCTTTTGAAGGAGAGGGGCATGTTAGTCCCCTATACTACTAGTGTAACCCCTTATTGTTATTAGTACAACCCACTTATTATATCGATGTACCCATGTAGTGCCCATATTGTTACTCTTGTGCCCCATAGAAGCCCACTATTATTATTATTGTGCCCTTACATTATTATTGTTATGTCGGCTCTGATTATGTTATGACCCCTTAGACTCCTATATATAGAAAGGAGGTATTTTCATTTGTATCATCCAAGAATTGTTCATTTATGTAATGTAAAGGAGGTTGCCCCCTCGAAGAGGCTGAATTCTAAGGCGCTGATCTATCTTTTCTATCTTTTCTTGAGCTAGTTTCATAACAGAATATATTAATATGGCATCAATGAATGCAATCACAAACTTGTCTAGATAAGGACACAACACACTATTCATAAAACACATGAAAGCAACTGGAGCATTAGTCAAACCAAAAGGAACCACAACAAACTCATAATGCCCATGCCTAGTCTAAAAAGAAGTATTGTAAATGTCCTCTTCTTTGATGTGTACCTTATGATATCATGATCTCAGATCAACATTCGAGAACATTGTTTCTCCATTCAACTAATCAAATAAGTCATCCATCTGTGGCAAGGGATACTTGTTCTTAATCCTCACCTTGTTCAACTACCCATAATCAATGCATAACCTGAGGGTACCATCCTTCTTCTTGAAAAACAACATTGGTGGACCCCAAGGAAACACACTTGGCCTAGTGTATCGTTTTCCAAGCATTTCCTTCAACTGCAACTTCAGTTCCACTAACTCTGGAGTGCTCATCTTGTACAATGCCTTTGATGTTGGTGTTTCTCCTGGCATCAACTCAATAGAAAAGTCCACTTCCCTATGAGGTGGTAACTTTAATATCTTTGCTGGGAATACATCCTAAAACTGCTACAAAACCAGATAACTCTTCAAGACTTCAACATCCTCAATATCCTTACCTTTATCACTAGAAATATGAACTGCAACAATACACATCATTTCTTGCTACTACGCTTAACCTGCGTAGTTGTAACCATCCTTACCTATGTAGGCTTCTTCTTACCATGCAATATTCTCTTCTCTCCATCAGCATCCAAACACTCAATAGCCTTGTCATAACATTGCACCTTAGTCATGTGAATGTACAACCAATCCATATCAAACAATATACCATATGATCCCAACAAAATCACATTTAGATGCATTGATGTAGACATATCGTTCAGTTCGAATGCACAAGATCTTACCCAATGATGAACTCTTTTCATAGTACATGTATCCAACTGCACTAACCAAGACTCTGCATTGACTTCTTTATTCAAACCACACTTATCCAACAGGTTAGGACTAATATAACTATAGTTATATCTAAGGTCAATCAAAATAGAAACAACTTGATCACAAAGCTTAGCTTCCATCTCAATAATAGATGCCTGATGATAAACCTGCCTATTATCTAAAGTTGCATAAATCCGAGGAATGCTTTGTCCAACATCCCCCATTGTTTGTGCCTCCTGAGCACCACAAACTTGTGGTCGGTCATACTAATGTTGTGGACAATATCCTACCATTATCCTTGCCACAAGTCCAACACTGTACAGGCTTCCTGCCATCACCCTTATTCTGCTCCTCAAACTAAAATTCTCGTCCTTTGTTAGCTGCATTGAACTTCTTACACATTGCTGCATTCTCCTTTTCATTTGTATCCTGAGGTTTTCCTCTCTTCTTAACCCACTTTCCTTTATTCTTCTCATTACCTTTCCAATCCTGCTTAGACTCAGTCTTGTGCTTCGATTGCTCATAACAATGCTTCAACTTTTTGATGGCTTCCTCTAACAATCTAGGCTCATCAAACTCAATCCTGTCTTTGAATGATACCAGCAACCCACTAATGAATCTTTGAATATTTGCTTTCTCCTCCTTAAGATAAGGTACATATCTCAACAACTCCAAGAATCTGCTAGTATACTCCTCATTGGTCATAGATCCCATCTTCAACTCATAGAATTCCTTTGCCCTGTCATCATAGTATCTCTCAGATAGATACTTCTTCCTGAAAAGTCTCTTGAACTCACTCCAAGTCAACTCCTCTTCTCAAATGTCTCTGACATTTTTTACATCTTCCCACCAAATGTTTGCTTTCCCTTTAAGACTAAAAGTAGTTATCCTAGCTGTCATCTTCTCTGAGTAATCATGTAATCTAAAGAAATTATTCATTCAAAGCAACCAAGCTTCCAAATCATATGACTTCTTCATTTCTCCATCATATGTGGGAGGCTTTGATTTCTTAAACTCCTATGACAAGTATTGCTTCTCACTCCTCCTAAATGGATGGCGACGACAATGGCGATGTTGTCTCTCTAGACCAAAACTAGAATAGAACCCATGGTCATTACCCCTCCTGTCAGGTGTGTCCAAGAACCTACCATCTCTGACTATATCATCCCTGTCAAACCATTGGTCCTTTCCTCTTGTCCATGACTAATCCTAAGTGGTCCCCGTCTCTACAAATCTAATAGACTTTGAAGAATCACTGCATTAACCTCTACTTGCTTCTCTTGTGCCCTAGCAAGTCTCTCATGTGACTGAATGATCTTATCATTATCTACCTTACAACTTTTGATCTTTGCTTTTAAGCTTCTCAGTGTATCTTCTATGTCAAGGGAGTACTCATCACCATGTTATTCATCTGATCTGTAGGGAGAATCACATGAATTGTAGTCCACCATTTTGCTTGTCATCTTGATCCTCTACTTCCTGCAAGCATACCATGTCAGTTAACCAAATATAAACATAATCAACATACCTTAGTGAAGTTCAGGGGAGGATATCTAATCTGCAAAATCAGTCCAGTTTAGCATGATACATGTATATATACATAATCATATTAATATACTAACATCATGCATGGTAACGCCAACAACACATAATGAATTCATGCACAACAATCATAACCATGACAATACATGCATAACTATCACATAGACATTAACATGCATGCATGACAAACACATTCCGCCCATCCAATCCAAGTGTTGAACCCGAGAGATCTGATACCATTCTGTAACTACCCCTCCCACATTTACCCAGTTTCATTGGCCTGTCGGGGTAAACATGAGAGGTAGAGCTACTATGACATGACCTGACCTCGTAGGTTTCATTAAGGAAGCGAAGTCCACCACGGAAGACAAACTGACATCTAATAACATTCTGCAAGGGCTACAGGTCAGTTAGAGGTTGAGTAACCACCCCAGGGGGCCAAAACTTGAGTTGGACACCGTTTCTCTGACCTAGGTCCCCAACCGCACCCACAAAAAGCCCTCCATGCAGTTGGAAGCCTCCAACCTCATACATGTTCCATGACTTTGGTTATTATTATTATTATTATTTGCATAGGAAATCAACCAAAAATTGTTATAGACACTTTTTGAGATAGTTTAATTACCCATAAACAACTTCCATCCTCAACTACTCCTCATTATTACAACATACAATATATTATTACAACATACAATAATAATATATTATTGATGTTCAAAATTTATCAAAAATCAAAATATTTTGTAATAAACTTATTAATTTCACCCATACCACCACTTGAATTAATAATCTACAATGTTAATTTAAGACCTCAATGGAGAACATCAATATTTCACGCACTTATATACACCAATATTGTTACAAAATTCAACACAAAATCATGGAAATGCTAAAAACGGACCTCAACGGAGAACATTAATATTTTACTCCCTTATATCCACGAATATTGTTACAAAATTCAACACAAAATCATTGGAAAAACTTAAAAAAAAAAAAGACGAAAGATCCCTACCCTTATATGAAATGGATATAATTCGAAGGATCGAATTCCTTTGTAACTTGATATAAATATAATTAAGGTTCCCTACCCTTCTTTGAAATGGATATAATTCGAAGGATCGAATTCTTTTGTAACCTGATATAAATATAATTAAGGTTAAAAGGAAGAAGAAGTAATCACATGTTTGAAATGGTGTGAGGAAAAAATGGAGGAATTATGGCTTAGAAACAAAATTCTCTAATTTCCTGAAAAAAGTTATATAAAGGTTTAACAGAATAGCCTTACTTAACATATTTTTAAAAAGATGGAAGGGAAATGGTATGGTTAAACAGACTGGGTTAATTTTTAAAAGGTTTATGGGCATTTTAGGTGGAGGAATTATTGCTTAGAAACACAATTTTCCAAATTTCTAAAAAATAGTTATATAAAGGTTTAATGGAATAAGTTTACCAACAAATTTTTAAAAGATGGAGGGAAATGGTGTGATTAAAGAGATTGGGTTAATTTTTAAAAGGTTTATGGCTATGTGATAATTATATATATTGATTTTAATTTGAGATAACATAATAAAAAATTGGTTTCATCTTTAAGTAAATGGATTTTAGGTTTGAATTTCATTAAGGAAAAAATTAATCAACTTTCAATATGGGTCAAATTATTTAGAAGGAAAAAATATTTAACGTTATTACGGATAATGTATGTATTTTTCTCAAAACTAATTCTCAAATTTCTAAGGGAATATACTTCAAAAGCTCAAATATGTGTTGAAGTCGACCTATGTGTAAGATGATTGGATGAGATAAGTTTAGTTAATGGATCATGAGATCATTAGCAAATTCTTGACTCTACAAATGCACCTCCTACAAATCCTTTGGTCAACTCAATAATTATTGCCCAAAAACAAATAAGAGCAACTTAGCAATGATCATTATATGTGTATAAAACCAACAAATTACAACATGATTTCTTTTGAACTATTTTTTTTCTCATAAAAGGAAATACATATTACGATTATTCTAAATCTCCTTATAGGAAGTCCCTACATCCCATAAACCCATATTCCATTAATACACTTAATTTTAGAAAAACCCTGGTGGAAATGGAAAGGATTATTAAAAGAAATTCCTTCATTTGAGAGGACCCAAGGGAATGGATCATAAGGGGGAAAAAGCTTTGGAGGAACTAAATGAGAAGGTGAAGGATATACTGGAGCCCAATTCTCAAGGCATGTCATCTAAAGCTTAAAGGACCCCATGTTTGAGAGCTACTATTGATTTAGATATAAACATAGAATTTTAGATGACCAAAATGAACAAAAAAACTCTACAATATATGTTGAAAACTTTATGAGATATCCATGGACCTCTTAAATGTTTATTATCCTTATACATAGGAGTTTTGGTATAATATAAAAACTTTGGGCATCTTAAACTTCCCCCCACCTAATATTTTGAGGGGATCTAAACCTAATTATGAAAGAAATAGAAACATGGGAGTATGAGAGATGATCCTCTAGGTCACCATTTTTAGTGTTTTTTTTATAAGATGGATTTCATTGTAAAGCCATAGAAATTTGGGCCAACATGGATTGACTGGATTCTTGTAAGCAAGGTAATAGGTAAGCATTTGGACATATTATTGAGAACTCATTTAAGTAGTAGAAAAAAGTATAAATTTGTCATGATAAGAGGGGACCGATCTTACAATTATGTTATACTCCTAAAAATGGATAAGACTAGATCCAAAGTCTTGGCCCCCATCATATTATATGCCCACTAGTTAGAGTATAAATAACCTTAGGGTATAGTTAAAGAAGGTTAACAAAAATTCAATCTTGGAAGTGGGGAATATGCCACTACTCACTTCCAAATCAGCTTGATAAAAATAGAATAAGTCACAAAGAAATGGGCCAAAATAAATTTTGATAACTTATTTATGCATCTCTCCTACGTAGAACATATGATACCTTGCCTTTTTTATGAGATACAAGAGTGGGTTCCAAGAAAAAATAATAGAAGAGATAAAAAACTTGGAAAAAGTGTCAAGGTTCTACCCTAACATGCTTACTTTAGGCTACCTAGAAGTTAGTCAATTGTTGTATGTGACCATCCTCTTTGAATAAGGCTCATTAGATAGTAGTATATAGTTATTTAATGTAAAAGGGTTTACTTTATAAGGCCCACTAGCTAGTTGGGGCTCATCAATGACGGGACCACGAGGAGTTAGGGGTTGTGCTATGGAAAATATAGTTAAATAAATGGAGGTTATGGAATGTTTGTTGAGTAGTGTTGTATTTTGAGCTTTTCTTAGTGGAAGGCTACCTCATTAACCATGAAAGACAAATTCCCCATCCCAATTATTGATCTTCTCTTGGATGAACTTCATGGAGCCAAATTTCTCACCAAATTAGACCTATGTTATGGCTACCACCAAATACAAATGAAAGAGGTGAGTATCCCAAAGACAACCTTCTAGACAAATAAGGTTCATTGTGAACTTTTTAGTGATGCCATTAGCATTAATAATGCCCTATCCACCTTCCAAATCTTCACGAACAATATTTTTATGCCCTTTCTACATAGTTTTGTGCTAATTTCACTATAATGGAAACCCCTTGTAACATAGAATTTTGCAAAGGTTTTTACGTTACAAGATTGGGAATTAAAAAAAAAAAAACCTCCATTATTCATAGTATAGGTTTTAATGAATTTTATCTATAATGAAAAAACTTTAAGCAAGCAAAGATTTTAGTCAACATTTTTGTGTCAATGCTCGTGTTATTAACACACATTGAGGCATTCATAAATTTACAAACTAATGGTTCTAGTGCGATTATTATATGCACCAATGATGAATTTTGTTACTTAGCACATTTGTTATGGTTTGGGATGTTTTCTTAGTTCTTTGAACCCCAATTTTCTAGATTACATAGATAAACAGTTTTGATTATTCAATACCAAGCTAGCAAAGGATATGAAACATATAAAGGAGTTATAATTCAATTTGTAAATGAGAATTTGATTTTCTTATATTTCTAGCATCTCAAATAGAACTAAAAGGCATAGATGTCATTCATACTAAGGTTTTCTAGCAGCGAATTTATTAAATTGTTGTTGTAAAAATATTATAAATATGCTTCAGTAAGAGGCAAAGAGGGCATTTAGATGTTGTTAATAGTCTTTGCAATTTAGTTATCTCCTTTGACTGTATACACAATGTATTTATTAAATTCTTTGTTATGGATGTGTTTCAATGAAAGAAGTCCATGGTTGATCTATTCATTTTCTGAGTTTTCATATCTTGTGTGCTTTAGGAGGGACCCCAAATGAGTGTGGCCGTAATCTAGTTCAATTTATTTGCTTTCTATAAATCAATGCTTTGTTTTATTGCTTTGGTTTTATAAGTTTTTTTTTTTTTCATGATTTATTACTCATTTATCTCTTATTCTTGTAGTGATCAAGCACTTGAAAATCTTCCTAAAAACAACAAAAATATTGATAACCATTTTTTTGTTAAATTTATTTACCATTTGCAATCATTTTGGTCTCTAATTCTTAAGTAAGATTAGGCATTTTCACATAGACATTCTAGACATGAAATAACTCTTAAAGCTAATGATGCACACGCTGAATTAATTTTGTCTTCATTTCATGGTATAATGATAGTTTAGAGTTATTTGTTTTCATTTCACGGTCAAATTTGAATCTGATTCCATAGAACATAATTTCTTTTCCTTTGTCATAGTATAAAATTGTCCTTCCATTATTCATAAAATAGAAATCAAGAATAAAAAATTGTTTTCCTTTTCATACCATAGAATTGTCTTTTCATTTTTTTATAGAAGAAATGATTGCTTTATAGTTAAGATTGCTTTCATAGTTCTTAGATTAAAATTTCAAGCTTTGATAAAATTCAAGATTTCAATCTTTGACAAGTTAAGTCTCTTGCTTTCTATAAATTAGTTAAGCTAAAATTATTGCTTTCATGGAATAAGATTTTCAATTGATTTCAAGTTAGTTGCTCTCATGTGTGTGTGCCTTGCTTTAGAATTAATTTCATAAGCATTTCATTTCCATTGCTTTAAAATTTATCTTCACTGCTTTAGAATTTCTTTGCATCTTTTGAGATAAACTTTGCATCATTTGATTGTGTAGAAGCTCTTTTAGAATTGAGATTGAAAGTTAATTTCCTAGCATATATAGTGTAGTGTATTTACAAGTATACAAACCTGGATTGATAATTTAATGCTAAGTATTTTAACTCACAATTAAATTAGCCAACATTTTGGCGTCGTTGTTGGGGAAATATACATAGGCATTAGCTTTAAATTTAAAAAAAAATAAATCTTTATATAACTCTGGCTAGGAAGAGCAGTAAGACAAGAGGTAAGAACCTGCACATCACAATTTTGAGATTCTTTCCAACTAGAGTTGTTGAATTGCATCTCATTTTTAGCTTCATTCATTTTTAGACGCATAAAAGTTTAATTTCATTCATTTTAGAGGTCAATTTATTAGAGGACAAACTTCAGAAACTTCAATCACCTACCACCGCCACCAAATCATGTGGTGTAATAAGAACCACATCGCCACCCACATCACGAATTCCTACTTTTCCAGGTAGAAACATTCACCTCTTGGAAGTGGAAGAGGTGATATAGGAGGTAGAAGAAATGGATGGAGATGATGACAATGTGGAACATCCTTTTGGATTTCCCATTTAGGTCACTAATACAAACATTCATATGAAGAACATACCTCCATATGTACTTCCCAACTTCCACGGTATGAGATTAGAAGACCTGAAAACCCTTCTTTTTGAATTTGAAATATTTTGTAGATCTTATGGTTACTTATTAGACACTCAAAAAATGAAATTGTTTCTGGAGACATTGAAAGATAGAGCTCTTAATTGGTTCATGAGTTTAGGAACTAATTCTATAAGGACATGGGATGATATGAAAAGATTATTCTTAGAAAAATATATGGATTATTGTATACATCATGAGCTTAGAGAAGAAGTTTTTAAAATGACTCAAAAACAAGATGTAAGCCTTGACGATTTAGTACATATATTTTCATATAACGCTAAAAGAACCAAATTGCATAATTTAGGACTTGATACATTAAAAATTCTCTTACTAAGAGCTATAAGGGATGAATGGATTGATATTCTTAACCTTATGGGTAAAGGACACATTTCTCAACTATCATTTGAGGATATTTGTGAATTGTGCAAACATATCTCAAGAGAAATACAAAATATGGCAGGAACCCTAGAGATCTAGTTATGTTGAGAGTATGTAAATATGCATCACGGCTAGTAAGTCACGCTAAACTTGGAAATTTGCTAGATATTCTTAGTAATTTAAGTGAACATCTTTATATGCTAAGAATGTAGAACAAGCAAAAAGTTGAGAACATTGCTTTGCTTATATTTTTTCGTAAATGTAGAAAGAAGTATGCCCTACATGAATGTCCACTTGATCACATTAAAATTTGTGTTATATGTGCATAATCACATACTATTAAAGATTTCCCAACATTATTAGGGTTGAAAGCAATTTACTATGAGGATAGTAGAGAAACTCAAACACCGAGACAACTCTGTTATGTAGACCTAAGAAGACCATGTCAACCTCGTCAATCCAATATGATGCAAGATCTTAATTCACAATTTCAATTTTATGAACAAAAGTCCCAAAAAAATTGGAATACACCCTTGCCTTATCAACCTTGGCCATTTCAATACCAACTTCAAAACCAATCTTGGAAACAAGGTTGGAAAGGACCTTACGGAAGAAATCCACTAGATCCTCAATCTTTATCTCATTATCCTCAATACCAATCTCAATGTTACCCATAGCATTCACCTCCACCAAAACTTCATTTTCACCCTGAATTGACCTAAATTCAACCTTTCCCATTACCACCTACACAAGCACCCCAAAGACCCATATCCATTCAACTACTTGCACAACCATTTCGGATCCCCAACAATAAAATACCTCAGTCCACTTATAATGTTGAGGTATAAAATTTTCAAACAACTCCTCTTGATCTAAATGATATTCATCTTAGATCAAGAATAATATTGCAAAAAAATATATTCTCCAACTATCATTGAAGAATAACATCCAGAAGAAGAATATACAAACAAGACTAAAGAATCATGGACCACATCTGATGGAGAGTACTCGTTGGAACCTTATATCGAGGAATTTCTTTTATACTTGTCATCAAATCCTTTATGCATTGAAGATATCAATCATCCCATAATAGAATATCTGAATAACATGGAAGAAGAAGATATATAGAATGATCTAGATGAACAAGTGAACCAAAGGCAACATATCTATATTGAACTTTGGTTCCAAAGAATCATGGAGCACTGCTCTCTTTTTCAACAATTTTTGACATCATCTCAATCGAAGTAGTTTGTCTCTCCTATTCTGGTATATAACAAAGCATATCTTTCAAAACTACATATGAGTTTATTTGTCATCTTATTACGCACATGGCTCCATTGGAAGTATTCCTACTTGAAGGAGGTTTTCTTTTTCAAGTAGAGTAGGATAGAATAAAAATAATATAAAAGAAAAGTGAGAAAAAATAAAGAAAGTAAAGAGAAAAACAAGTCATATAGTGAAAACTAGTTTACTGGCACAATTGTACACGAGCTTTACTTGAAAAATAGGAAATTGGCGATAAAAGTTCACAATAAATTATGTATTCATGACGGTTTCAATATTTTAGTGTAGTTCTTCAAATCATTTTTGGTTCTATGTTTGAGTTGGCTGATGTGGGATTCCTCAACCCCCACCTTCAAATGGATCTTGTCCCATTGACTTCAACACATTAATGGCAAGAATCCTCATTGAAAACAATGGGAATACAACAATGTCTCTTGATTATCAAATATTGCAGGTGACTCGACTTCAACGCATTCATTCGTACCTGTCAAGATTCACTCAGGTACCTTGACATTCATTTACAATTTCGATGAGTTGTCTTGCATTGGTTAATGCTTGTCATTAATGATCGATAATCCAATGATTTATTTCCATGCTCTACTTTGGCATATTCATTCGCATGGTAAGAATTGTACCATGGATTTTGGTTTTGATGAAGACTATATGATTTAATGGAATCAACAACAACTTGCAACATTCATTTTTTTCTAAAAGTTTCTTGTAGTAGCATGTTCATCTTTTGTTCCAATAAAGATTGTCATTCAATATAGCATGATGGGAACTACTACAACTCTTCTTCATTCATTTCCTTTTTCCAACAAATCAATAAAATTAGATCAATTTTAGTCAAAATGCATCATATTTCAGGGTCTCTACTTCAACACTCAGCACACAATCCAAATCAACAATTTAGACTCAGAGAAGACAACTTCCAGAAGAAAAATAGTAACGACTATGGAAAGTGATCATTTCTATAGTTGTGGAAAGTTTGCAGTAGCTACAGAAATTTGTTGTAACAATCTATTTTATGGTTGTAACATCTTGTTTTAGGGTTTTGAGAAAATGGAGCTGAAATAAAAAAAAAATTCAAAGATATGGGTTTTTTTTAGATAGTAAATTGAGTAAGACAAGTGGTATTAGAGTCCTTTCCTCAGATAACGCGCTTCCAAATTTGAGTATAAATTCATTTCACATAATGAACATATTTGGAATCTTTAAATAACATATTGATCTATTACTTAATGGGTAAAACTATAGTTGGATAATACTATACACAAGAAATGAAAGTGGAATCACTTTGTTGGAAACCCTTGTAACCTTTATTCATACCTGTTCAAGTAGTACATCATTAAACAACACCTACATATGGAATATAACTTCCATGTACCTTCAAGTGTATCAAAATTTCCCTAAGTATACTTGAAATCAACTCTAAATAAACCAATCAACCATCTTATTGCTATGATACTCTAAGAACATCACTCTTCGGTACTTGGGTAGTCGAGCAATATTGTTAAATGTTAGGAATAAAATATTGGAGCAATAAATCAAAATTAATGTGTAAGTAAAACATAGAAAGAAACAATACAAAGGAGACACCAATGGATGTGGTTCACTTGAGTTTGGCTATGTCCACAGAGAAATTGTCAATCCTTCCTTTTATTCTATCTAGCAAAATGAAGGGACTACTTCTATTGCAACCTCCTCATCTCTCTTTCTCAGTGTCCTCTCTATCAATTACAATGATATTTAAATAATACATACACACAAACATTTCCCTCATAAAAAAGTGTTGCCTTATAGTGCAAAAAAATGTAACATAACATCTACCATCAAATATTTGACATAATGATGAATGGTCTAGATTGACTATGAAATTGCAATATTTATAAGGCAAGTTTTCCCAAAAAATATCTTAGAGGGAAGGGGATGCTCCAAATGATTTTTTTTGCCCCTCCTAGACCCCTTTACGATAATAATATGGGGACAATCCCCCCTACACCATCCATTAAGAACAAGTGTCCAAACATGGAAAAAAATAGGACCTCTAAATCAAGAAGATAATTGAGCTCCACAACCAACACTAAAAACAAAATCAAGCCTCCTCAATTAGTTCCCTAATAAATTGGGCATAGTATTACCATTGGACCTTGCAATTATATCAAAGAGTATAGCACATGACACTCCTCTATCTTTAACACTTTATAAACCCTAGCCTCTATAATCAATCAATGAAATTCCTACATCTTTGCAACCAAAAAGAATTTGGAGATTTAATCACCATGGTAATGGTAGTATGGGTTCTGCAAAAACATATATAGAAACCTATCTAAAAATATTCCTCATGCCGTGTTGATTACTTGGATCTACCTCTCAAGTAACCCTTTTTGTTTGAACTCAACAATACAATGATTCATGTCATATTTGAATAAACTCCTTTCAAGCCATTAATCACATTGGGATGAATAGATAATAACATTTCCACCCAATTTTTAGGTGTTCACATGGTTCTAATTCCCAACATGGCCAACAAAAAGAACCAAAACCAAGCCTAAACGACTAAAATCCAACCTTTGCAAGACAAGGTTATGAATTGAGTTTACACAAAACTCTACGAATGAGATGTTGAAAGCACAAGGTGCACTATTGTGGTTGTTTTGTGCCCACTTGAATACCGATGTATTAGATCCAAACATTGATCTGACCAAGGAGTAATCCCTATCCCACGAATTGTGGGCCATGCACACATTTTTCCAAGATACCCTGCCCCCTCTTTTAAGATCACATTCATGGCATCAGTTTCCAAAGGTTAACAAGAAAAAAAATTGGTGTTTTCAACCCTCAAGTTAGGTTACACAAATCTAATGTTATTTATCTCCCCATATCATTATTAATGACCTACAAAAAATCAAAGTGGGGTCTTATATTTGGACGTTGAATGTTGGAAATTATGGCAATGGTATAAAAATGCTTATAAAGGCTACATTGCATGGACTTGGCTCATGTAAGTCCTTTATTCTTATTTTGAATGTGAAGGTTACCATTTGGGATTATTGAAAGAAATATGCCAAACCAACACAATTACAAAATATATTATTTCCTTTGATCAATTGGAAATCCACATAGAGGGCCTATCTAATTCATTTTTAAAGAATGTTCATCAATAGTATCGAAAATGTAATTTGAGCACACGTTGAGATGCAACATTAAAAACCATGGTTGGAATCTTGTGATAAATATAAATAAATTGAGATGCTGACCAATGCACAAACCAAGAGGCCTTTATTCATCACTTGCCCTAGACCCCTTATGGAAACTACCCTTAGCTCCTTTTACTTGAAGCCATTTAAAATCCACAGTTATTGCCAGAAGAGATAGGAAAATGCTAATGCATTCATCTCTGTTGTAATTGTGATGAGTGATATTCCAAAGGGAACAAATGTAACGGACACAATGGATGTCTTCCCACAAAACACTTAGAAGACACATTTTCTTAAAACAATCCTGAACTTGAGTTGGATGATGCCACACATGTATTGGTCAAGTTAAACACTTTGCAAAATCCTTTTAGGGAACTCCAAATTTATCTTCTTTATATATCTAGTTTCGTAATCCCCCAAACATTCAAGTCATTTGGTTATATCAAGAATCAAAAGTGATTGTATTGAATCACAAAGACACCACTGACAATTTCATTCATAGAGGAGTGGCTATGAAAATCCATTGTTATTTTGGTAGTATACCTATTTTTCAAATTATTTTTGCTAATGGTGGCATGACGAAATGTGATGGTTGATGTGAAAATGTGAAACTCCAAATGGGTGAGTATCATCTAAACCCCATATGTTTGCTATTAACATGGGTGGATGCAATATAGTTCTTGGGGAATAATGGCTACACACTTTGGGGTTGATCACCATGGACTTCAACGATTTATACTTGAGCTTCCAAAGGAAGGGCATAAACATACCCTCAAAGGTCTTACATCCAATTCTATTGAAATTATCACCACCCATCACATGGAAAAGTTATTGAAGAAAGGCCACTCAAGAATTATTACACAATTCAATTCCATATATGTAGTGGACACTCCACCATATGAGATTCACCCTAATTTTTAATTGGTCCCCAAACATTTGTAGGTATTTGAAACATCCCATGGATCACCACCTTCACAAGAGGAGCATGACCGTGGTATCCCACCAATTTCTAGTAGTCTACCACCCAATGTGCATCCTTAGGAACTCATTTGCATACCAGGATGAAATTAAAAATATCATTTAGGAATTGTTGGAGGTTAGATTCATATATTCCAATACTAGTTCCTACTCACTATTAGTGGTATGGAATTAACTAAGGGAGGTAATTGGTACATGTGTCTCCTGTTTTCCAGGCCCTCAATAAATTAACTATTAAAGATAAATTCCCCATCCCAATTATTGATGTTCTCTTGGATGAACTTCATGGAGCCAAATTTCTCACCAAACTAGACCTATGTTATGGCTACCACCAAACACAAATGAAAGAGGTGAGTATCCCAAAGACAACCTTCTAGACACATGCGGTTCCGATTGTGAATTTTTTAGTGATGCCATTAGCATTTGTAATGCTCTATCCACCTTCCAAATCTTCACAAACAATTTCTTTTTACCCTTTCTACATAGTTTTGTGCTAGTATCACTATAAAGGAAATCCCTTGTAACAAATAATTTTGCAAAGGTTTTTAATGCTACAAGATTGGGAATTTAAAAAAAAAAAAATCTCCATTATTCATAGTAGAGGTTTTAATGAATTTTCCCTGTAATGAAAAAACTTTAAGCGAGCAAAGATTTTAGTCGATATTTTTTTGCTAATGCTTGTGCTATTAACACACATTGAGGCATACATAAACCTACAAACTAAGGGTTCTAGTGTAATTATTATATGCACAAGTGATGAATTTTGCTACTTAGAACATTTGTTATGGTTTGGGAAATTTTCTTGGTTCTTTGAACCCCAATTTTCTAGATCCTGTAGATAAACGGTTTTGATTATTCAATGCCCAGTCAGTAAAGGATATGCAACATATAAAGGAGTTAGAATTCAATTTGTAAATGAAAATTTGATCTTCTTAGATTTATAGCATCTCAAATAGAACTAAAAGTCATAAATGTCATTCATACTAAGGTTTTCTAGCAGCTAATTTATTAAATTATTATTGTAAAAATATTGTAAATATGCTTCACTAAGAGGCAAAGAGGGAATTAAGATGTTATTAATAGTCTTTGCAATTGAGTTATCTCCTTTGAATGTATACACATTGTATTGATTAAATTCTCTGTTATGGATGTGTTTCAATGAAAGAAGTTCCTGGTTGATTTATTCATTTTCTGAGTTTCCATATCTTGTGTGCTTTAGGAAGGCCCCCAGATGAGTGCGACTGTCATCTAGTTCAATTAATTTTCTTTCTATAAATCAACGCTCCGTTTTATTGCTTTGGTTTTATAGGTTTTTTTTTACATTATTTATTTCTCATGTATCTCTTATTCTTGTAGTGATCAAACACTTGAAAAGCTTCCTAAAAACAACAAAAAGATCGATAACCATTTTTTCTTAAAGTTCTTTACCATTTGCAATTATTTTAGTCTCTAATTCTTGAGTAAGATTAGGCATTTTCACAGAGGCATTCTAGACATGAAAGAAATCTTAAAGCTAATGATGCACACACTGAATTAAACTTGTCTTCATTTCATGGTATAATGATAGTTTAGAGTTATTTGTTTTCATTTCACAGTCGAGTTTGAATTTGATTCCATAGCACATAATTGCTTTTCCTTCGTGATAGTATAAAATTATCCTTCCATTATTCATAGAATATAAATCAAAAATACAAATTTGTTTTCCTTTTCATACCATAGAATTGTCTTTTCATTTTTTATAAAAGAAATGATTGCTTTTATAGTTTAGATTGCTTTCGTAGTTCTTAGATTAAAATTTCAAGCTTTGATAAAATTCAAGATTTCAAGCTTTGACAAGTTAAGTCTCTTGCTTTCTAAAAATTAGTTAAGCTGAAATTATCACTTTCATGGAATAAAAATTTCAATTGATTTCAAGTTAGTTGCTCTCATGTGTGTGCGCCTCACTTTAGAATTAATTTCATAAGCATTTCATTTCCATTTCTTTAAAATTTATCTTCATTGCTTTAGAATTTCTTTGCATCTTTTGAGATAAACTTTGCATCATTTGATTATGTAGAAGCTCTTTTAGAATTGAGATTGAAAGTTAATTTCATAGCATATACAGTGTAGTGTATTTACAAGTATACAAACCTGGATTGATAATTTAATGCTAAGTATTTTAACTCACAATTAAATTAGCCAACATTTTTGGCATCGTTGTTGGGGAAATATACATAGGCATTAGCTTTCAATTTAGAATGTCTTTGTATTTACATAACTCTGGCTAGGAAGAGCAGTAAGACGAGAGGTAAGAACCTGCACATCACGATTGTGCATTCTTCCTAATTAGAGTTGTTGAATTTAATTTCATTTTTAGATGCATTCATTCTTAGACGCATAAAAGTTTAATTTCATTCATTTTAGAGTTCATTCAATAGGTCGATTTTTAGAGGAAAAACTTCAAAAACTTCAATCACCTACTACCCCCACTAGATCTTGTGGTGTAATAAGAACCAAATCACTACCCACATCATGAATTCCTACTTTTGCAGGTGGAAAAGATCGCCTCTTGGAAGTGGAAGAGGTGATAAAGGAGGTAGAAGAAATGGATGGAGATTATGACAATGTGGAACAACCTTTTGGATTTCCCATTCAGGTCCTTGATACAACATTCATATGAAGAACATACCTCCATTTGTACTTCCCAACTTTCATTGTATGAGATTAGAAGACTTGAAAACCTTTCTTTTAGAATTTGAAATACTTTGTATATCTTATGGTTACTTATTAGATACTCAAAAATTGAAATTGTTTTTGGCAACATTGAAACATAAAGCTTTTAAATGGTTCATGAGTTTAGGAACTATTTCTATAAGGACATGGGATGATATGAAAAGATTATTCTTAGAAAAATATCTGGATTATTGTATACATCATGAGCTTAGAGAAGAAGTTTTTAAAATGACCCAAAAACAAGATGAAAGCATTGACAATTTAGTAGAGAGATTTGCATATAAAGCTAAAAGATCCAAATTGCATAATTTAGGACTTGATACATTAAAAATTCTCTTACTAAGAGCTATAAGGGATGAATGGATTGATATTCTTAAACTTATGAGTAAAGGACATGTGTCTCAACTATCATTTAAAGAGATTTGTGAATTGTGCAAACATATCTCAAGAGGAAAGACAAAATATGGAAGGAATCCTAGAGATCTAGTTATGTCGAGAGTAAGTAAATATGCATCACGATTAGTAAGTCGAGATGAACTTGGAAATTCGCTAGATATTCTAGGTAATTTAAGTGAACAAATTGATATGATAAGAATGAAAAATAAGCAAAAAGTTGAGAACATTTCTTTGTTTATATTTTGTCGTAAATGTAGAAAGAAACATGCTCTACATGAGTGTCCACTTGATGACATTGGAATTTGTGTTATCTGTGCAAAATCACATACTACTAAAGATTTCCCACATTAATAGGGTTGAAAGAAGTTTACTAGGAGGACAATGAAGCAAATCAAACACTGCGATGACTCTATTATGTATCTCCAAAAAGACCATGACAACCTTGTAAACCCAATATGATGCAAGATCTTAATTCACAATTTCAAGTTTGTGCACAAAAATATCAAAAAAATTGGAACACATCCTTGCCTTACTAACCTTGGCCATTTCACTACCAAATTCAAAACCAATCTTGGAAATAAGGTTGACAAGGGCCTTAGGGAAAAAATCCACTAGATCCTCAATCTTTTCCTCATTATCCTCAATACCAATCTCAATGTTACCCATACCATTCACCTCCACCACAACCTCATTGTCACCTTCTATTGACCTCAATTCAACCTTTACCATTACCACCTACACAAGCACCCCAAAGAACCATTTTCATTCAACTACATGCACAACCATTTTAGATCCCCAACAATAAAATACCTCAGTCCACTTACAATGTTGAGGTATAAAATTTTCAAACAAATCCTCTTGATCTAAATGATATTCATCTTATATCAAGAATAGTATTGCAAAAGATTCTCCAACTATCATTGAAGAACAACATCCAAAAAAAGAAGATCCAAACAAGACTAAAGAATCATGGACCACATATGATGGAAAGCAGCCGTTGGAACCTGAGATCGAGGAATTTCTTCTATTCTTGTCATCAAATCCTTTATGTATCAAAGATGTTGATCATCCCATAATAGAAGATCTGAATAAAATGGAAGAAGATGATATATAGAATAGTCTATATGAACAAGTGAATCAAAGGCATCACAACTATATTGAACTTTTGTTCCAAAGAATCATGGAGCACTGCTCTCTTCTTCAACAATTTTTTACATCATCTTAATCAAAGTAGTTTGTTTTTCCTATTCTGGTATATAAAAAGGCATATCTTTCAAAACTACATATGAGTTTATTTGTCATCATGTTACGCACATGGCTCCATTGGAAGTATTCCTATACTTGAAAGAGATTTTCTTTTTCAAGTAGAGTAGGATAACATAAAAATAAAAATAAAAATAAAAGAAGAGAGAGAGAAAAAAGAAAAAAGTAAAGAGAAAAATAAGTCATATTGTGAAAACTAGTTTACTGGTGCAATTGTACATGAGCTTTTCTTGAAAGCCATACAATTGGTGAGAAAATTTCACAATAAATTTGTATTCATGATGGTTTCAATATTTTATTATGGTTCTTAAAATCATTTTTGGTTCTATGCTAGATTTGGTTGATATCGAATTCAACACATTAATAGCAAGCCTCCTCATTGACAACAATGGGAATACAACAATGTCTCTTGATTGTCAAATCTTGCATGTGACTTGACTTCAACACATTCATTCATACCTGTCAAGATTTACTCAAGTACCTTGACATCCATTTACAATTTCGATGAGTTGTCTTGCATTGGTTAATGATTGTTATTAATGATCGATAACCTAATGATTTATTCCATGCTCGACTTCCATATTTTTTTTTATGTGAAATTCATCTTGTCAAAACTTCATAGTGGACAGTCTACTTTCATTAACTAGGCATCATTCATGTTGCACATGAATATCATTCATTATTTGGTGAGTTCTTAAAGAGACTATTTGAAAACACTATTGAATTAAGGTTGGTTGCTTTGGAATATATTTTTACATTATTCTTTATGCATGAATGCTGAGATGAGAAGTATCGTGGGTTGCAACTTAGGATCATTTCTAGCCATGCTTACAGGTTATTTCATAAGTATAAATTTTTTTAACTTGGTTGAAAAACTCATTTCACGGTGTTGGAAAGCACATGGATGTAGTAAGAGTCTTATTGATGCATTCTTCACAATATGGAATGTTGGATATTATACCAAGGATTGAATAATTTGGGCACGATTAATCAGTGACAAGAACCTCATAAGCTGTTTCCAAGTTATTTAAAGAGTTATATTTTAAAAAGCATGAATTTGCAAAGGCTTTGACAACAATAACAAGTACTTGGATGTGTTATTCTGTGGGCACTCTTTCCTTTTGTACAAGTTGTATTTGATAATCTACAGGGGACTAATAAGTAATGTAGGGATGTTTTTTTAAGATAAGAACAAATCAATAAACATCACTTCTACCTCCATATTGATCCAGAGCTTGGGAGGGGCCAACTTCTAGGAAACCTGAACACCCGCAGAGAAAATAAATGACACAATATTCAAAATAAGCATTGAATACATAAGGAAGATAAACATTCAAGAAACTAATTATTAAATGAAAGAAAATTTTGGCCACTACATTGTGGAGGACCAATGTGCCCCTTTACAAAGTTTGGCTCATTATTTATAGCCTTTTTGAGTTAGAATACCATGGGTAAATGATCCAGGTGGATGTTGGTGGCCACCCACCTATCCCATTTGGACCCCCACAACTGTCTCTTTCAGCTTTTTCAGTTACAATACCACGGGTCAATTCCATGGGTGAATGAATACCATGGGTGGATTTTACAATACCGCGGGCAGATGCCATTTACAATACCATGGGTAAATTCCATGGGTCTATGAATAATATGTGTGGATGAGTACCATGGGTGGATTTTACAATACCCGGGCGGATGCTATTTACAATACCATGGGTAAATTTCATGGGTCGATGAATAATATGGGTGGATGAGTACCATGGGTTGATTCCATTTACCATTCAGATCATTCCTCCCTCCTTAAGAAGCAATGGTCCCCATTGCGTAAAGTTCCCTCCTACGAAGCCTTTGTGGAATATGAAGTGTTAGGATATTCCGACACATAGGAAATAGTTAAGTTCAACTTGGTCTAGTATAGAGTTAGGTAAAGTGTGTTTCTTTACCGTTGTACATTTTGTAACTTACAATCCGACGGTCACGATATGTAGTGATCCGACGGTTCACTCTCTCCTCGGTATTACCGACACTTGATCCGTGGCTTGACACCCGATTGGTCCATGAGTTCTATTTAAAGCGCATGGAGGGTCATTGTTCGGGTAATCCGTGCAGGAGAGAATCTTATGTAAATTTTCATTCTTTGATTAATAAATTGCCTGTAGTAGCCACGTTGGCGCAGGCCGTGGACTGTTTCCTTCTTTGAGGGTTTTAACCACGTCAAAAATACTGGTGTATTGATCTGTGATCTGGTTGTGAGCGGTGTCCTTTTGGTGTTCTTTCTGAGGAACTTACCCTGTAAATTCCTACATGGTATCAGAGCTATTTGAGGGCCGCGTCCGTTGGTGATCCAAATCTGAAGCCGGTAGAACTGCATCCGACTGCCGTTTCCTAGATCTGTTGTTTCTGACTGCTTTCGGGCCGAGAGGACTGCTCTGTTGTGTTCAGAGCATCTGTTCCAGTGAGGAACCCCTTTCGTTTCACGCGAAAAGGTTTCCGGTAGCCCTAGCTGCGTCATTTTTAAGATCTGGAGGTATACAGTCTTTATTTGTAGTTTACTGTTATTTTCTCTCTGCTTATTTCGGTTTCGGTTTATTTAGTTTTTTTTAACCGGATCTATACCTTTCATTTCTGCGTATGCTCTTTGCCCTGCGACTCTGTGCAATCTGGGCAA
Organism: Pinus tabuliformis; assembly: GCA_031772625.1. NCBI lineage: Eukaryota > Viridiplantae > Streptophyta > Pinopsida > Pinales > Pinaceae > Pinus > Pinus tabuliformis. The sequence continues at coordinate 899,540,550 of CM062808.1, forward strand.
ATCAGAAACAGAAAGGAAGGATTTTTCTCATGCGTATGCTCTTTTCCCTGCACCTTAGTGTGATCTCGGAAAATCAGAAACATTGAGAAAAATATTTAGTTTTTCGGCTAAAGCTAACTTTGAGCCGCAAGGTTCATTTTTTAAAATATCTAGTTTTTTGGCTAAAGCTAACTTCGAGCTATAAGGTTCGTTTTCTTTGCATGTCCGTGTTGGGTTTTGTGTTTTGTGTTTTGTAGGGAAAAAGAGTTTTCTCAAGACAAGCACGCAAACCAAGCCCCCCCCCTCTCCCTCTCTCTCTCTCTCTCTCAAATTTTTTGTATAGATCAATTGGTTCAAAGCTATTTTAAGAGAGTAGAGGTCTTGGGTTCAAGTCTCCATTTTGTGGGGGCGGATTTTTTCATTTCCGCACATTCGCGCACTTTGCCGGCAACTTCAACATTTTTTTTAAAAAGCCATAACTTCTTCATCCGGAAGCCTTTTTCAGAGCTGTTTTTTTTAAAACCGCCTAATTTTTTGAGATCTATCCATTGGAACACTTACTTTCAGCATCTTCAGCTTCAGTTTTTTTTTTAAATGGAAATTCCATGCCAAGTCATTCTTGACAGCACTAACTACTACTTTAAATGAATAGCCACATGCCAAGAGAAGAAACCAAAAGATGAAGACAAGGCTGCAAAATGGGAAAATAGACAAGATCAAGCACGTGGTTTGATAGGGATGTCTATTTCTCCTAATCTTAGATTCCATATTGCAGAACTTGATACTCCTCATAATTGGAACAAATCACTAAAGTTTTTGGGATTAAAAATGAAATTAGAGCCCATCAACTTGAAAATGAGTTGCTTACATTGGATCCTAATAATTTTTCTTGCATTGAAGATTTCTTGTCCAAATTCAAGACCCTTAGATATCTCTTGGAAGGTGTTAAGGTTAAGAAAGAAGATAGTAACCTTATTTATTCCATCCTTACTAAGTTGGGACCAGCCTACTCTGTATTTGTTTCCACTTTCTATTCTACAAGGGAAGCTTTCATTTGTCAAGGAAAAGACTACAAGGCCCCTTCCTTTGACTCTTTTTGTGATTCTTTAATAAGAGAACAAGAAAAACTCTTACACCTTGGTCTTCTTAATCTTGGAAACTCTTCCAAGAAAGCGTTAGCCGCCCAGCGGCAACCAAATTCAAAGAATCCTAAGAAGTCCTATCCTAAAAAGAATGGTCCTAAACCAAACAAGGGTCCTAAGCAAACTCAGCCTCAAACTGAAAGATCATTTCAGCAAAATGATACATGGGATCTTGTTCCTCTACCAAAGGGATGCAAACTTGTTAGATGTAGATGGGTTTACAGAACCAAGTATGGACCAGATGGGAAAGTTGATAAACATAAAGCTCGTCTTGTTGCTAAGGGCTTTTCACAGGTTGAAGGCATTGACTACACTGAAACCTTCTCCCCTGTTGCCAAAATGAACTCTATCCGCCTTGTTCTTTCCCTTGCTGCCTCTTTAAAATGGGAAGTCCATCAGATGGATGTTAAATCTGCCTTCTTGCATGGGGACTTGCATGAATAAATCTATATGGAACAACCCATTGGCTTCATCCAAACAGACTCCAGCCTTGTATGTCGACTTAAGAAATCTCTTTATGGTCTCAAGCAAGCTCCTCGGGCTTGGTATGCCAAAATGGATAGCTTTCTTTTAGCATCTGGCTTTTCTAGGTGTTATTCTGACAATACTGTCTACACCAAGAAAGTGGGCAACTCTCTTATCATCCTTGTTCTTTATGTTGATGATCTTATTCTTACCGGTAGTGATCCCAACCTTATAAACCATGTGAAGTCCAGCCTTAAAAAGAAATTTGAAATGACAGACTTAGGACACTTACACTATTTTCTCGGTCTTCAAGTCTTGCAATCCAAGGAGGGTATTTCCCTTTCCCAGTCCAAGTATGCTTGTGATATTCTTCGTCATTTTCACATGGAAGACTGTAAGCCAGCCCCTTCTCTATTTCAGTCTGGAGTCAAACTTTCAGTCTCTTGTACTTCTCCTGAAGTTGATGCTACCTTATACCGTCAACTTGTAGGAAAACTCTTGTATTTAACCCATACTCGTCCTGACCTTTCCTTTGCTGTTGGCCGTGTTTCTCGTTTTATGCAAAACCCCCGTGAAAGTCATTGGAAAGCAGCTAAAAGAATACTTCGTTATGTTCGAGGTACAATACAGTTTGGGATTCATTACATTGCCAAAGCAGCTCCTCTATTAGTTGGTTTCACTGATTCTGATTGGGCTGGTGACCCTGATGATCAGAAGTCTACTGCCGGTTATGTCTTCACTCTTGGTTCAGGACCTATTACATGGGCTTGTAAGAAACAGGCTGCCATTTCTCTTTCGTCAGCAGAAGCAGAGTATCATGGTGTCGTGGAAGCTAGTAAGGAAGCCTTGTGGCTTCGTCAGATCCTATCAGAGTTTGGCTTTGAGCAGCAGCATCCAACCCCACTTTGGTGTGATAATCAAAGTGCCATTCAGCTATGCAAAGATCCAGTCCAGCATCAGCGCAGCAAACACATTGAACTACACATGCACTTCATCAGAAAGCTCATTCATGACCATGTTCTTGAAGTGCAATATTGTTCAACAGATGATCAGGTTGCAGACATCTTCACAAAGGCTCTCACAGAGGCGAAGTTCACTAAACTTCGATATATGCTTGGAGTTCAGGAAGTTTTCACTAAGGGGGGATAGGCTCTAGTGCCTCCTTCCTTCTCCTATTGTGTCATATTTGTAAATCCTTCAATCCTATCCCAAGTTGTTCTTAAGGGGGGATGTTAGGATATTCCGACACATAGGAAATAGTTAAGTTCAACTTGGTCTAGTATAGAGTTAGGTAAAGTGTGTTTCTTTACCGTTGTACATTTTGTAACTTACAATCCGACGGTCACGATATGTAGTGATCCGACGGTTCACTCTCTCCTCGGTATTACCGACACTTGATCCGTGGCTTGACACCCGATTGGTCCATGAGTTCTATTTAAAGCGCATGGAGGGTCATTGTTCGGGTAATCCGTGCATGAGAGAAGCTTATGTAAATTTTCATTCTTTGATTAATAAATTGCCTGTAGTAGCCACGTTGGCGCAGGCCGTGGACTGTTTCCCTCTTTGAGGGTTTTAACCACGTCAAAAATACTGGTGTATTGATCTGTGATCTGGTTGTGAGCGGTGTCCTTTTGGTGTTCTTTCTGAGGAACTTACCCTGTAAATTCCTACATGAAGAGCCACTGAAGATAAGGGTTTTATGTGGTTAACCCAAAACTCTAATAAACGAAGATCCGAGGATAGAGATACCTTGTAATGCTTGTGACCAACTGTGATTCTGATAGTGTGCGGCCTAGCAAATGGACTTCGATGACAAGGATTTTATGCGGTTGACCCATAACCATGATGTTGGTTGCTGATGAAGTAGCAGGTGCCTACATAGCTTGGGGTGCGAGGGCACATCTCCAAATAACCCAAGCCGGATGTTGTTATGTTGAAACTGATGAATGTGAAGCAGGTGCCTACTAAAGTGGGGCGGGAGGGCACGTCTCCAATGGAAACCCACTCCGAATGCTACTCCAAAGTTAAAATGGACATAACTCGGCCAATATAACTCAGAATATTTTTTATAACCTGTTTTTAGAAGCAGAAGGATCATTTTGCATCTTCCCATGAGTTGGAAATCCCTATCTGGACACTCTGAGATCTCAAATTCGTGTTGCAACAGTTTCGCCATCACAAAAAATTCTAATAAAATAGCTGATTTTAAATCAACGATATCTCCCACATCCGAACTCCGATTCAACCCATTTTTTTTTTGAAATTGGGTGATTTTTCGAGAGGAATCCAGATCGGGTATCTGTTTTTTTGTAAATTTTGTAACAAATGCTTCAGATCTGATCTGCAAAGTCGCCACCCAAAAAAATTCCTCCAAAAAATGAAAAAAGAAAAATTCTTCCTGCTTGACCCAAGAAAGTGCTTTGTGGAGGTTGTAGCACATGCCTGAAGTTTGTTGAATATTGCTGCAAAATTTGAAACTGAAATATGCATCAAACCCTCATTCCCATGGAATCATAACCTGCTCTGATACCACTGATCCAGATCTTGGGGGGAAAGGCCCCAAGATCTAAAAGATGGAAATGGATCTTGGGAGGAGAGACCCCCAAGATCTGAAAACTTGCATTGCTATCAGAGCGGAATCATACAATAAAAATTAAGCAATCAGGATCAAAACAACTTCCGGAATGCAATCGAAAGCAATGGTATTTTTCATGTCGGAAGCTATGAGGACAAATACATCAAATGGACCACACTACGGCAGGGACGAGACCAAGATGTGCCGGAGTTCACAAACATTTTTCATACCCTTCGCACACAGTTGGGTATCAAATATTCTGAGCTGCATCTGGTACTCAAATACCGCGGCTGCCTACACAGATACATCCAGGAAGAGATGGGGTTCTTGAACATCTCCTCACTCGGCATAGCATACCGATACGCTGTCAAAATCGAGCAAAAGTTCAAACAGAAGAAGCGAGACTTTGGATCTGCAAATCCGAAGCCCAAAGGACAAAGCCAAGGCGGGGTGACCCAAGACAACCCGTCGAAGCCGCAAGAAAAGAACAACACCATGAAGCTGAAGAAGGACACAGGGAAGTGGTGTGAGTTTCACAGGAGTCCCACTCATAACACAAGTGAGTGTCGGACTAAGCAGTCGTTGGTGGCTGAGTTGAAGGCTTCTGAATCAGATGCATGTTCCGACCTTGAGCCAGAACCCGACAAGGGGAATGGCAAAGGGAAGCAGATAATTGATGCGGATCCCAGCGCCACTGTTGCCACTGCCAAGATCCAGAAAGATGAGCCCGAAAATCCAGAGGAAGGGGAGCGTCTTTTCCACTCACAGATGTGGGTGAAGGGTTCGCCGCTGCAATTCATTGTCGACAGTGGCAGCCAAAAGAACCTCATTTCAGCAGAGGTCGTGAAGCGGTTGGGCCTACCGACTACACCGCACCCGCAGCCGTACAGTATCAGGTGGCTTCATGAAGGACGAGATCTGAAAGTTCGCCAGCAGTGCCGCCTTTCCTACAGCATCAAACCGTTCACAAACGAGGTATTGTGTGATGTATTATTAGGCCAGCCATACTTGTGGAGGCGACATGCTGTGTATGAGTCTAGGCCTCGTGCTGTCATTATTTCTTTGAATAATTCATTATACAGGATACCGGAGGTAGCCCCACCTACCGCCACATCTTTGATCACCGCTAAGAAAGGCAACAAAATAACCCAACAATAAGGATTTCCAACTCATGGGAAGATGCAAAATAATCCTTCTGCTTCTAAAAACAGGTTATAATAAATATTCTGAGTTATATTGGCCGAGTTATGTCCATAAAAACCCTTATCTTCAGTGGCTCTTCATATTCCATAAAGGCTTCGCAGGAGGGAACTTTACGCAATGGGGACCATTGCTTCTTAAGGAGGGAGGAATGATCCGAATGGAAAATGGCATCAAACCATGGTACTCATCCACCCATATTATTCATCGACCCATGGTATTGTAAATGGCATTCGCCCGTGGTATTGTAAAATCCACCCATGGTATTCATTCACCCATGGAATTGACCCGTGGTATTGTAACTGAAAAATACTATAAGTAACAAGTCACATTTTGTAAAAGGACAGATTGTCCGCCACAATGTAGCCTTTACAGTTCATAGGCATGTAGCCGCCACATCTCTATGCGTTGGCATGTCCCCAACGAGGTCGGGATATAAGGAGTTAGGGCTTGAACTGGTCGAACCTTTGCAAGACCAGCCTCGCAAATCCCGACGGCCTCCCATGGTGAATGAGAAGAAAGACGAGGGGGTAGGAGATCCTATCAAAATCATGGATCCTTTATTGGAGATCCTATCAAACTCGAACCTTTGATAGTTTCTCATTTCCAAGTATGTTGGTGAATCATGCTCGATCAAAAGAGACAGTTGTGGGGGTCCAAATGGGATAGGTGGGTGGCCACCAACATCCACCTGGATCAGTAGATGCCATGTGCGGATACCATGGGTAAATCAGTCTGATGTGATTAATCTGAAAGACATTATCAAAATTAGTATGGATCATAAAAGTCTAAAATCAAACCATGGATAAATACCAGGGGTGGATGACATTTTCCATTCAGATCACATATCATTCATGAGCAACATAATATGTCATGAAGACTTCAACCTGACAGAATTTAAAAAGATGATGGATAACTCTTCTTTCTCATTCTGCAAATATCAATTTGTATATGACACAACAAGAATGTGGAAACAAAGAGTTGTGCTACCAAATGTGTAATTTTAGAGAACGAATTCATTGGTTCACCAACCAAGAGAGAAAATCACATCTTATCAAGATAGATGATCTACACCAATCCCTTGGAGTTGTGGTCAAAGATTCAATTAAAATGCTAGAATAAAGGAAAACTAGGAACCAATTGGATTATGAAAAGTTTGCAAAGATTTACTTGCATGAGGACATGCAAAGACTTAGATGTCTTGATATTACTATCTAAACCATCATTTTTCGTATCATCCCACTTACCCATTAGTACCATTTTTACCATTTTTCTCCAAAAATACACTGAAACTCCCTCATACAAGTTTATATAAACTATTATTATTTTCTCTATTTTCAATGAATTAGGAATAATTTTGCTTGATTTTACTAACGATAGTTTGACAGTTCAAGTTTGTGTAACTCAGTCTAACTCTCAATGATCGAGTTATTAGCACCATTCTAGAAGGAAATCGGGTATGTGGGTTTTATTTCTAAAAGCTCCAATATGGATTTTTGTCGGTCAAATCTCACCCAGCTCACACGTGTGAACTTCCAACATGAGATCAAATGTAATACATAACAGTTTTGACTAGTAAACTTTGGATGCATTTTCTTAGCAAATCAAAACGAATATTAAAAAAACTAAAACATGGTTTTTTTTGCAAAACAATCTCATTTAGGTGACTAGGGAGCATATTTACCAAATTCATTATGGTTTGGGAGATTTTGCTAGTTCTTGGAACCCCAGTTTTCCAGATTGCATGGACAAATGGTTTTGATTATTCAATGCTCAGTTAACAAAAGATATGAAACGTATCAATGAGTTAGAATTCAATTTGTAAAAGGAAATTTGATCTTCCTAGATTTCTAGCATCTCAAATAGAACTAAAAGACATAGATATCATTCATATTGAGGTTTTCTAACAACCAATTTCTCAAAATGTTATTGTAAAAACATTATAAATATGCTTCACTAAGAAGTGAAGAGGGCATTCAAATGTTTTTAATACTCTTCGCAATTGAGTTATCGTGTTTGACTGTATACACATTGTGTTAATTAAATTCTCTGCTATGGTTATGTTTCAATGGAAGAAGTTCGTGGTTGATTTATTCATTTTCTAAGTTTCCATATCTCATGTGCTTCAGGGAAGCTCCCTGATGAGTGTGAGTGTAATCTAGTTCGGTTTCTTTAATTTCTACAAATCAATGCTTTGTTTTATTGCTCTAGTTTATGAGTTCATTTTGCATGATTTATTGCTCATTTATCTCTTGTTCTTGCAATGATCAAGCACTTGAAAGTATTCCTGAAAACAACAAAACTATTGATAACCCTTCTTGCTTAAAGTTCTTTACCATTTGCAATAGTTTTAGTCTCTAATTTCCGAGTAAGATTAGGCATTTTCACACAGGTACTCTAGACATCAAAGAACTCTTAAAGCTAAGCATGCACACATTGAATTAATTTTGTCTTTCATTTCATGGAATAATGATAGTTTAGGGTTTTTCGTTTTCATGTCACCGCCAAGTTTGAATTTGATTCCATAGCAAAAAATTTCCTTTCCTTCTTCATAGTATAAAATTGTCCTTCCATTATTCATAGAATAAAAATCCATAATAGAAATTCACTTTCCTTTTCATACCATAGAATTGTCATTTCATTTTTATAGAATAGAAAAGATTGCTTTTATAGTTTAGATTTATTTCATAGTTCTTAGATTAAAATTTCAAGCTTTCTTAGAATTCAAGATTTCAACCTTTGGCAAGTTTTTTTGTTGTTGGTAAATATATCACATTATATTAACAAGAGAAAATGCATAGAGTACAAGCAAGAGGGCTTGGAGAGCCACTTCCCATGGGATGCCTTAGAAATGTTCATGAGGGAGGTTTTCTTCCCTTGGAAGGGGAAACTAGAATAACCTTTCAAAAATTTATAGTTTGGAACCATTACAACACTTTAGACAAAAAAAAACAAAGACCAAAGAACTGTGGGAGAACATGACCATTGTTCGACCAACAATTGGAATGAAAACAAATTTAAAAACACGCCATGCTAAAGAGAACTTAATTAAGCAGTTGGTGTCACGAAGACGACGAGAAGCATTGACCTGTTACTTTTGAACACGTTCATCACTAGATGGGTCGACTGTGACTGTTAGGTCCCTATACTACTAGTGTAACCCCTTATTGTTATTAGTACAACCCCCTTATTATATTGTTGTTCCCATGTAGTCCCCATATTGTTATTAATGTGCTCCATAGAAGCCCACTATTGTTATTATTATGCCCTTACATTATTATTGTTATGTCAACTTTGATTATATTATGACCCCTTAGACTCCTATATATAGAAAGGAGGTCTTGTCATTTGTATGATCCAAGAATTGTTCATTTGTGTAATGTAAAGGAGGTTTACCCCTCGAAGAGGCTTATTTCTAAGGCGTTGATCTATATTTTCTATCTTTTTGTGAGCTGGTTTCATAACATTTGGTATCAGAGTTTTGGATTCTAGGGTTTCGCTGCTTCAAACAGGTCATCGTGGCATTTTCGCTATAACTTTTTTCTACGATTTTTCAGAAGCTAAAAAAAACCCATTTGAGAGAAACTCTCGCTGAACTTTGGGTCCAAATTTAAGATATTTTCTCGCTATACTTTCGAAGATATGATCTGAGGAAGTTAGGGTTTTTGCAAGCTCTAGAATTTCATCTAAAACAAATCATCATGGAATTTTCAATATAACTCTTTCACTGCGAAGTTTCAGAAGCTTAAAAAAAAACCCATTTGAGACGAAATCAGTCTGAACCTTGGCTCTGAATTTCAGATCTTGTCTCGCTATATTTTCGAAGATATAATCTGAGGAAGTTAGGGTTTTTGTAGACCCCCGAATTACATTCCAAATAGGTCACCTTGGGAAAATCGTCATTGCTTTGGTTCTGAGCATTAGATTGAAATTTTGTAAGAAGTTGTAGAAAGAGGACTACCTATAGTTTTATGTATAGAAGTTTCAGGTACTAAGGTCGAAGCAATAAGACATGGCACATTGTACAAGTTCACTCTACTGAACTAGTCTATAATCAGGTCACCGTGGGAGATTTGGCATAACTCTTTCTTGGATAATCAAATTCTGATCAAACTTGCGGGGTTAGAAAGAGAACTCAGAGAGCTACCGCAGGAAGAAATTTCAGAAATTGGAGATCTTAAATTACATAGTTACAGTTGTTTCAAGATCAAGCTCCTAAAATCAAGAAAAATCGAGATGAGGAAGTTTGATGGCAAGGATCGGTAAATTAGATACTACAAATGGAGAAATATTTTGATCTACATGGTGTACCACTGTTACAAAAGGTATGTATTGCATCTTCATATTTAGAACAAGATCAATTTTTATGGTATAAAGGGATTTTTCTCGTAAACCACTTGTTACATGGTCAATTTTCATAGAGGAAATTATAGCACATTATGAGGATACAAAGAGCAACGCCTTCTTTAGAGAAACACCACAATAATTGGAATAAAAAAGAGAAAAAGGGCTTTGTTACAAAGTGGAAAGAAAAATTATGGCAACAAGGAAGTCTACCCCTCACAACTATAAATATGGAAGTGTTGTTTCTCCTAGCCTTCCACAACCTACAAGGGTTACACCACAACAATTGGAAGAAAGAAGAGAAAAAGGGCTTTGTTACAATTGTGATAAAAAATACATTAAAGGTCATAAGTTTGCTGAGAAGAAATTATTTAACATTGATTGTGGAGAGGAGGGAGAAAAGAATCAAGAAACATCAAAAGAAGAGTATATACACCAGGAACCAACCCCGGAGAAAGAAGAAATGAATCTAACCACATCTTGTAAAGCATTGGAAATAATTACTACTCAAACTCTTAAGATAGAAGGACATATCAATAAGAAAAAGGTTCAAGAGGTGAAAGACCACATCAAGAAAGAAGAAATGAATCCGACCATATCTTGTAATGTAATGGTCGGAATTACCACTCCTCAAACTATCAAGATAGAAGGATATATCAAGAAGAAAAATGTTCAAGAAGTGAAAGATCACATAGAGCATCAAGAAATGAATTCGACCATATCTTGTAATGCACTGGAAGAAATTACCACTCCTCAAACTCTAAATATAGAAGGAAATATCAAGAAGAAAAAGATTCAAGCAGTGAAAGATCACATCGAGCATCAACAACAAGTTCTCCAACTTTTAAAGGATAACGCCACTTTGGTGCAGAATCGAATGAAACAACAGGCAGATCAACATCGCAATGAAAGAAGTTTTGATGTAGGTGATTGGGTATTTTTATGGTTACATACATACAAACAAATGTCCCTCAAGAAAGTTATTTATGAGAAGGAAATGTTGGCAATACTACACGCACTTAAGAAATGGCGACCTTACCTAATGGGAAGACACTTCAAGGTAAAAATGGATCATGATAGTATTAAATACTTTTTAGAACAAAGATTATCCTCTGAAGAGCAACAAAAATGGGTCACAAAGATGTTGGGTTATGACTTTGAAATCATCTACAAAAAAGGGAAGCAAAATGTTGTGGCAGATGCACTCTCAAGAAAGGATGAGGATGTGGAAGCATTGTTGTGCGCCATTTCTATTATCCAACCAAATTGGATAAACGAAACAAGGTATGAATGGAAGGAGGAGGAAGAAGTGTGGCCACTCATTCAAAAGTTGTAGAAGATCCCAATTCAAACAATATTGCCAGAACTTCACGAGGAAGGAAAAATCATATTGGAGTCTGGAGCAGTCACAGAAACAAGAACTCGATAGCTATGAAATCGATCAATTTCAAAGTATCTCATCAAGTGGAAGAACTTACCAGTTGTAGATTCCACATGGGAGGACAAGAATTTTATATAGAAGCATCAAGAACTACTCAAGCGTTGAGGACAACACTTTTTGAAGGAGAGGGGCATGTTAGGTCCCTATACTACTAGTGTAACCCCTTATTGTTATTATTGTGCCCCATAGAAGCCCACTATTGTTATTATTATGCCCTTACATTATTATTGTTATGTCGGCTCTGATTATATTATGACCCCTTAGACTCCTATATATAGAAAGGATGTCTTGTCATTTGTATGATCTAAGAATTGTTCATTTGGGTAATGTAAAGGAGGTTTCCCCCTCAAAGAGGCTTATTTCTAAGGCATTGATCTATCTTTTCTATCTTTTTGTAAGCTGGTTTCATAACAGTGACAATGCCTCTAGTGAAAAAGGACCAGTTGCAGGCAGTTCTTTAATAATGTAGAAACATTGAGGACTGGGTCGAGGAGGAGAGGGCATGGTGGCATTCACCTTGGCATCCGAAAGATGAGGCAAAGCTTCATGTGGTTTGCGAGCTAGAGAGATAAAACCATCATTAACATAGATGGTGGAAGGCGATGAGGATCCAAGAGGAATAGAGACAAAGGTTGAATGGCTAGGGGAAGACGGGGAGGGAATATCTAGATGGTGGGTCATGCCAAGGTCACAAGAGAGGTAGCACAGGGAGTAGAAAATGTGGAAAGTGCTGGTAATGATTTGTGATCTGGCTGGCTCCATTAGGCTGTTTATGTTCATGAATGAGGATACAATGAGAAAGGAGATTTCAAAGTGCCTAATGAGTGTTCCTCCCATTTTGAACCTCCTTAGCTTCCAATTCAGTTACATAACATTGAGTATGAGCCGAGATAAAATTATCGTAAAGAGACATGTCTTCATCCACAACAGGGGTAGTAGGCGAGTGACCTCTTCCCCTTCCACGACTAGTGTAGTGAACTCACCCACGTTCACGAATCATGGTGGTGTGATTGGGGTTAAGAAGGTGTGCGAGAGGCACAAGGGTGTCGATGATTGCAGAAGCAGAGCAAGCAGGTGAATGAGGCCAGGCGTTGAGCAAGAAAACTGAAGGAGAAGGAGGAATACTCTAGAATGTAAGCATGATGGGAGGAATAAATGTATAGTAGGTGACATTGAGGCTAGCATTGGATACACATGTGTGAGGACGATGCAAGGGGATGAAAATAAAGGAGGGTGTTAGCATGGTGAATCGAGTCGAAGATAAAGGATGTCAAGCGGAGGCATAATCATTCCAACCTTGAGCAAGTGGTTGGGTCAAGCATGACACTCGGATCTAGGAGTTAATATTTGACAAGTTAAGTCTCTTTCTTTCTATAAATTAGTTAAGCTAGGATTATTGCTTTCATATAATAAGAATTTCAATTGATTTCAAGTTAGCTTCTCTCATGTGTGTGTGACTCACTTTAGAACTAATTAAATAAGCACTTCATTTCCATTACTTTAAAATTTATCTTTACTTATTTAGAATTGCATTGCATCTTTTGAGATAAACTTTGCATCATTTGATTGTGTAGAATCTCCTTTAGAATTGAGATTGAAAGTTAAAATCCTAGCACATACAATGTAGTGTACTTCACAAGTATACAAACTTGGTTCAATAATTTAATGTTAAGTAATTTAACTAAGAATTAAATTACCTAACAATAACTATTGTGGACCTTCTATAAAGGCTAGATGGTCCAACCACCTACAAATGTTGATGTATGATTGCTTGAGAGTATTCCTCCTAGAAGATCACCCTTATAAAAGACTTGCATATATTTTCAATGGCAAACTAGAGAGAACAGAGAGACCTAACTTAATGAATCCTATAAATTAAATGGGGAACCTATGTTTAATGATCATGAATTTTTTGACGCCTATATTGAAAAATTCCCATTAGGATGAAAAGGAATTTGTTTTTTATTAGCTTCCATATTGGGAGCATCTTAAGATTTCCCACTTACTAGATTCCATGCATATATTCAAAATGGTTTCATCTCCTTTAAATAGGCACATATCATTAAATAAAAGGGACAAATTGGATGCTATGAGAGATCTTATTTCGTCACATACTAAAATGAGACATTAACCAAGAAAAGAAAGTATAGGAGAGGTTGGTTCCTCTTGGTATTTTAAAGAAGGCGATGTCAGATGAAGTTTGAAGAAAGATGATTTTTCTACGATGAAGGATGTTAGGTTGGGTGTGAAGGAACTCTATTTATATGGGTTGACTCTACAACATTACTTAAATGTAGAAGAATATTTTTCAAGGCTAAAATCACATGATCATCTGAGCCTTCTAACAATATGTATGTCAAATATATGATTCTTTTTTGATGGTGTAGGTTAAAAGATATTGTGCACTCATAGTTTGATGGCAACTAACCATGCATGTCTCTATTTTGTAGTGTCATTATCCTTTTCTCATGCATAGTTGTGTGAAGCATGACTTCCCCTAAGACGTGTGACATGCTATATTGCGATTATCTACATTTGTATGTTGGATAGAATTCCATAGTGGCATCGAGAGATAGTTGAGATTATTTATATATTTGAAAAGGAACAACCCATGATCTTTACGGACACACAAATCCACCTTCTAATTCACCTACCATATGAGGTTGAATTAGCTAGGGTGATCTCGTCTTTCAATGTTCTTCTTAGAGAGGCAACTGAAAAATTGAAGGGGTTTGTTTAGTAAAGGGAGAAATCCAAGGGCTCTATGGCAGAGGGGTAAGTAGAATATGAGTTGTTTTTTTAATGTTATTGAGTACATCAAGCAACTCGACGACACATCAAGGGCAGTGGTTTGGGATGACGAATGGGATGAGGAAAAAAGGGAAGGGGAGTTACTTCAAACAAAGATAAAAATGCATGTGATAAAGAGTAAGTCATTATCTTTTGTCAAATTTTCACATAAGAATTATTTACACTAAATTTGATAATATATATTTGATATCATACTATTCACTTTGAATACTTGTATACATCAATGAATTTATAGATTGAGGCCATCAATAAATTCATTCTTTACAACGTGGAGGAAACATAACCATGGGTAGTATGAAGAGAAAAGAAGGAAATGGGATACTAATAGAAAAGTTTTAGACAATTGAATGGTATAAGCATGCCTTATCCTAATCATTTAAATGAAAATTGCCAAAGATTTGTCCCAATAGTTGGGCGGTTGACCAGATGACAAAGAAATATGACATTTCTAGTCATTACCCTCGTGGAGAAGACTTTCATGCCTTAAACATAGGGATTAGGTGCAACAACTCTATAATAATCTCTCCAAGTATCACGTTCAATTTGTAATGTGAATTTGAATTGTAATATGTATTATATGCTTATTAATGCTTAGGTTATTAGACATATGACACTATCCTTTTGTTCACATTTTTATGAGTGCATTTGTTCCCATGTATGTGGAAATATGGACATCATTTTTGTACTAAGGAAATGCATGATGGACATATCACACAAGATTGTAGAGTGGAGGTTGAGTTCAATCAATCTATTGATGCCAGCCATTGCGATAAAAAACTAATATAATGGAAGCTAGGTTATATTGGAAAGATACAATAGATCATGTAAGTGGATTTCTCATCTTTTCAATTTGTTATTTTTAGTTGCGAGCGGTGGGATGCTTTTGACCAAATAAATGAAAATGAAGATCATGATAATGAGCTAATATGTATTAACTCTAAAAAAATTATGTGGAAACTAAAGACCCTTGTGTTTTTCCAAAACATTGCAACCAATTGATTTTTTTCCCTAGATGTGTTGGATGGAGATTAGTGGTCCATACTAAGACATGACCCAAGGTCGAAAAAAAATAATTGAGAACAATAATATAATGCCATGTGAAGAATATTTTCAGGTTGATGGTAATGAAGAGTGATATGTATATGTTTGTTTCAACATTTATATTGTGTATGTGCCATTTTATTATCAATATCTATAATTAGTCAATTCTTTTTTTTTTCTTTCTACATTTTATAATGTTGGATATGAAAAGTTACAACTATTTACAACCATCATATTGAAAATAAAATAAGTAATACAAAAAATAAGACAATATTTTGATATATTTTTATTGTTTATTATATTAACATAATTTTATGTTTAACTTTTGAAATAATAAACATTAATCGATTTATCACAAAGTTATGATGTATTCTTATAATATAGTACTAGTAAAGATTTATTTTAAATAAGTATAATACATCAATGAATGATTAGCCTCCCAAAAGCTCTTTTTAATCATTAGTAGGAATGAGCATGCAACATGCAGAGCTTATTGAATGGATCACCTAGATTAGATATTCATGAGCAATTATAATTATATATATAGATATTTTTCTGTGTGGTTCGCAGACACCCGTGGTCATTGGATGCTGGCTACGTCCACGTAAAGACTAGAGCTAATCTCTAGGATCCTACCCCTCGGCCATCACAAACCTGACCCCAAGGGCTTTCAGGGAGAATTGACCCTGTGACCTCCCGAACGGCGAGGCACTGACTTGACCAGTTGGGCTAACCCTTGGGGCTATGTATATACATATATATATACATACATACATACATACATACCTTTGAATATCTTAAGTGTTTATTCCCAACTTGATATGAAGAGAATGAATACAAAGTACACATATTTTTAATTATATAAAAGATAACAACGTTGAAAAATATTTGTTGCGCGGAATGATGACACATCTCCTTAGGGTTTCACTACAATATTCTTCTAAGGTTGAAGTCGTCGTCACAATACAAATTTATTCTATCGATGTTCCCATCTCTAGACATAGATTCATTGTGCCCTTCCAAGCCCTCTATAGGGAGTATGCTTGAGGTTGGATCCTCCTAGAGGAGTTTCATTTGCAAATTCATTATGTGGCTTTCGTGCGTGATCGATATTGTCAAGTTGTCTCTACGACGTTCTCTAGTATTATGGCCAAATCACGGCTTATTCAAGGCCCCTTCATAGCCACTAGGTTTTTCGTTGTACGTCATGTTGGAGGTCTTCCCGAGTTGTCTTAGATGAGGATAAAGCTATCTTCAGGTAACACAAATATAATATATTTTTCCTATGGTTTGTTCCCACTTTCTGGTTCAATTTCTTGTGTCTTTATTGTTTTGTTTACACATGTGACCGCATGAACCATGCGGGTCTTTGGACAAGATACCCCCTACATATTTTATACAACATCTAATTCTCACTCTGTCCAAACAAAGCCAAAAATAGAAACTCATTTTTAGATCTTTATAAGAAATATGGGGGGGAGTCCACAATTATTTGGGTAAAAAATATTGACTTGACTTTATCCCTCAAAAAGACCATTGAAGCGAAAATGGGTGTTCCTAAAAAATCTCAATGCCCGCAGTATGAAGGAAGGCTCTCCATGACCACACATTTCTCAAATAAAACTTCAATACTTTTAAATTCTAGGCTATGTGGAGGTGCTTCAGATACCAAACCTACAAATGGTATAGCTATCTCATTCAAAGATTCAGTTAAATGGAGGTTTTTTAGTTTAGTGAAACAAAACTCAGGCACTCCCAAGGATGCAGTTCAGGGGAAAGTTTTGACCGCTACATATTTGAATCATAACATTCTAGGCCCATATATTATGGACCAAATGGAAGAAGCTCCATCCATGGAGGTCAATATCCCACATGTATCCTCCTTATTCACAACATTGGAATCTAAAGCCATTATATGCAGATTTAATGGCTTTTGACTAAAACTTGAAGCATTACATTAATGGGTGTTCTCTTCATGGACTCCTAATTGTGACATTTACATTTTCTCTAAGGGATTTTTTGTAGTCTAATTTGACACTAAAAAGAAACTTGATTTTGTACTAAATGAAGGGCTTTAGTTCTAAGGTAGAGTTGGACTATCAGTAACTTTGTGGTTCCCTGGTTTTGATGCTATATCCATGGTGGTCACCACTATGTTGGTCTGGGTTAGACTCCCAAATCTTCCCCTTCCTTTTTGGCACCGCCGAGTCCTAGAAAATATTGGGAACAAATTGGGAAAATTAAAAAAAAAAGACATGGAAAGGACAAAAAAAGGATTTTTCACCTTTTCTAGGATTTTTGTGGAGACAGATATTGGCAAAGTATTACTAGATCATATCACTTTGAAGCACAAGAATTTTTAGTGGTCACAAACTCTATATTATGAGAACATGACCTTCAAATGTCGTGTGTGCTTCCAAATAGGTCACCTTCAGAACATTATGGAAAAGAAGATCCCAGAAAGGAAAAAGAAGCAGCCAATGAACCTTCTCTTTAAGAAGATGAGGAGGAGGATAATAAAGAAAGACATCCAGCAAAAACTGAAGACAGAATGGAGGGGATGGTTGCAGTTTAGGATGGATCTACCACTCCACCATCAATGAGTCTAGAATTGGAAGAACATCAACCTTACTAAACGAGCACATTCCTCAGAGTGTTTAGATTCAAACAAATAACCCCCACATTTGGAGGAGGTTCGAGAAATAGTTTTGGTTCTAGTTTATCCATATCCAAATGCGTGGCAATAGGTGTAAAGAAGGAAGGGTAAAAAAAAATCAACTTCATTTGTCATCCATAATTTACTCTTTCCTTGTTTTCTCCTTTTTCTTCTTGGCATATGCTCGGTTGCTCATGGACATGTTTGCTCCAAATTTTCATATTTCTACTCACTATTGTAATGTCATGCTCTTTCGTGCCTTTTCAACATGCACATTGTGTGTTTAAAAAATGTAATTTTAATTTATATTAATAAAGTTACGGGTTTTTTCCCGTGGAAAACAAAGTACACATATTTAATACTTATCATTGTGATATTTTGTAAATGATATTAAATAATTGAATTAGGTATAATGGACATAGTTGGGAATTTGTATCAATTCAAAGTTTTTCTGTGTACATGTTTTTTATATTTGAAATGTCATATTATACCCACAACAATATCCCAAGAAATGATAGATTCTAGCTTACTATTTATAGCTTAATTTAATCACAAATTTCAAATATATAAGATACATATGAATTTAAAAGAACTTTGGAATTAATGTAGCAAGTGTCAAAACCAAACATATTATTTTATGTAGAAATTCCTTGTAGATTCAAATTGCTTATGTAATTTGCTAAACAAAAGACTTTAATCTACTCTAACCAGCAAAAACAATTAATTGATCAAAAAATCACAAAACATGAGACAAGATTCAATCGCATATGCTCAAAGATTTATCTAAGGGGAAAAATTATTGCTCAAAACCCATTCCTATATGTATATTGAATTAGATAATAAAAATAGAGAAGAAAATACAATGCTTGTTCAACCAAAACAATCTCTGCACAAGTACAATCTATCTCACTGCCTAACAAGCTGAATATGGCCAATACTTAGCCAATTATACTGCTTGCCCAACTCTTATTTCCTTGCACTATTTCTCAAGGAATTATCCCCCTATTAATTAGCTAAAGCCCCATCCTGAATTGCGCAATCACTATAGGCCCTTCTTTGACTGCATGCAACACCTGTACAACTTAGAAAATTAAACAAATGATAGTACACTTCCCTTGAACTCCAATCTCAACTAGGTAACTCTAATTTCATGCATGCATGAGTTAATTATGGTTGATTTATCAGTGAACTGGTTGAACACATGAAGTTGCACCCCACTGCTAGACTTCCTACTAGTTCCTCCAACAGGTTGAACTAGTTTAACTAACACTAACTGAATTAAACTATTACAACTCAAATTAAACTCAACCTAGGATCCTAAAATTTAAGAGTTGTTGGCTTGAGGGGGCTTGGACCCAGGTTCAGAGTTAGTTGAGTTAACCAACAAAACCCTACACTACCCGCCCTTTAGGCAACAGCCTGCGTAGCGCAGGTTGTAGTCTCACCCGAGGCAGTTTTGGGGGATGCTAGAACCAGGTTTATGCATCCAAAGGACTATTTGATGTGTTTCTATCAAAATTATGGCTTTTCTCGACCTTCGTGAACCCTAATCCTTAAAACCCGAAAATATTAGCAATTTTAATAAGTTAGCAGGTTTATGCCCTTTGCCGATTATACTAAACATTCATAACATCATATAAATACACAGATCTAAGTCTTCGCGAATATACTAAGTACTTTTCCTGATTAATTGCATTCAACAAATCAAATATACAATAAATTCAAAAAGAAGCAGTAATACACATATGCGTAGAAATTCTCCAAAACAAGCCTTTATTATGCTTAGATCTTCAATTAGATTATTTTCCAACCCTGACCACACAGCTGCAGGGGCCTGCTCACTCAGGTGCAAACTTACCAAGGTCTCTGCGCACGCATCTGCAGGAGCCTTCCACTTCACCCAAGTACAAAATAGATAAAATAGACTCAAAGTCTGCACTTCTATGCTCTTCCTTCGATATCTTCCTATGACTCTTCTATGAATCCTTTTTATATGATTCTTCATTACAATACCATGGTCCATGAACCATGGGCGGGTCACAAAACAACTTGACTCTTAACAAACTAAGGGGCTTTGACCTTCTAAAATCCCCTTTGACTCCTATTGACTTACGCTACTCGTGCTCCGCTCCTCAAAATGCGGAGACTTTACAATAATTAACAAAATTTTAAAGAATTTGATCCCAGGGGACCCCATCCAACCAGGCCCCCAACATAAATTTGTGACTGTCCCGAGTCACTCTGCTAGTGTTTACTCAATCTTTGCTTGCAGACTGTTGAATTTGATCTTCAATGCTTGAAGATCAATTGTTCCCTGCGCAATAACTTGACGAACTTCTTCGACCAATTTCTTTGTGGTTGGACCTTTGACTGTAAGGCCCATGGTTCTCTGTGTCTATTGCAAAGCCTTCAACTTGCTCTGGACGGTCTATGACAATTGGCTTACCTCATCGGCTCAGGGCGGCGTCCTTGAGGAGATAATGGAGGCTTTCTGACACATCTCATTAATTTGGGTCTGAATGAACTTTACTTCTTGCAGTCTATTGTACCTTTGCACATGTGCTAAGGTTCGTGCTGTTTTCCTGATCTCACCAAACTGAAGTTATTTCTCACGGATGTCTGCTTCAATTTTTTGCAAGTGTGGATCCTCCTATAGTGAGGTCCACATCTCCATCATCTGCTCAAATAGTTGGATGCAGTCCTTGACTGCAAATTCCAGAGTAGTCATATCTTCTTTAATAATAGCCTCGTGCTGCTATCTGACTTCTGGAGGAGTGGTTGACTGCAGCTTAAGTTGAAACTTTGATATCTGCAGCTGCAACTCAAAGCAAACCTTTCCAATTTCCTCCTTTGACTCCTTCACCGCAAAAACTAACTTCTTAATTTTCTTTGTTGAGGCCGCTTCTACTGGAATTTTTAGCTCAGGGAGCTTTCTACATACTTGTGTAAGGGAAGTCTCTAGCGGCTGATCCTGTTGTATTGCCTTGTCGCGGGCCTGTAAGGCTTGCACTTTCTCTTCAAAAATCTGTTGATTGTTAGTTTTGACTTCGTCGATAATCAACAATGCTTGTTTCTCCTAAACGCGAATCTCATATGAAACTCCTTGATGCGGCTCATGCAAACTCTGGATTGGTAGTTCTGCAAGGTTTATACTCAGGTTCTTCCAGAACTGTGTGTGCCCCTGATCTTCGACTGTCTCAAACTGGAGAGATCCCCCTGGTAGTGGTATTGGGTGAAGCCTAGATGTGATTTCCACTACATTAACGCTCGACACGCTCACTTGGATTACCCCTGTCTGGACTTGCAATTTGTTTAGGCCATGCTATACCTTTTCCAATACCTGGTGGTATTGGCCCTCGATGTGTCCCTAGATAGTTTCAGTAGTGTTGCAGACAATATCCCCTATCTCATCAAGGTCCCCCTTTGTGAGGATCAATGGTGTATCACTCACAGACTTGTCAGACTTCTGCTTCTCGCAAGGTCCTATGGAACTTCACTTCTACCTCTTCCTGACCCTAAAGGGGGATTCCAAGTATGAACCCCCTTCCTCTTCACCTTTAGTCTCGACCTCAACATCGATGCGCTCTGTTTCAGGTTCTTCGAGGTCAATACTGACCTGCGAGGTTGCTACAGTTTTCTCTTTGGCAACAACCTTTTCTTTCGACACCTCCTTCTCTTTTGTATAGGCTTGCTCCTTCTACGCTAGTGTTTCTTCCTGCATTGCCTTCTTTTCTACATTGCCTTTTCTTTCTACGCGGCATTTTACTTTTGCACGACCTTTTCTTTTATAAAAGCCTTCTGTGATTCTTTTTCTTTATCTTTCTTGGCTATTGTTGTCGCTGTTGTTTTTCCCATTTCGCCTTCTGCAACCTTACTTGTTCATGTGCATTCATCAAAGGGGGTGAGCCATTCGCTTAGCCATTTTCTGATCACCCCCATAATGTCTTCCTCTACGATAAAATATGGCAACTTATGCCATGTTTGTGTGCCATGCTTCTTTGCACGTATAGACAGATTATGGAAACCTACCTTGAAATCTGCAATATTATTATTGTGCTCATGTAAACTAGGTGACGACTGCGGTTGTTGGTTGATCACCATTCGTAACTCTATCTTGAACAAGACCCAGAAGATCTTTGTTTCCATGATGCGGTCAAGATCCTTCGTCGCTGACAATGAGGTGAATTTCGCAACCTCACACAAGTTTGGATCCTGATTTGGGAATTGACTCTCCTGAGGCGTTCTCCATGCCACTAGCGCGATCAAAAAAGTAACCATGCGTAGTGGAAAGCCTTGCCATCCTCCTAGGCTTCACAAAAATCCTCCAGGAACTCAGGATAAAGATACTTGGCCCAATTGTATTGGACCCCTTTGCTACACTACGCAACCAGAGATATTGCTGGTGTCGACACTCCATCGACACGACACTTCCTTATTATTTTTCTAGCCAAAATTTGTGCAGCAAACTGCATAATGCCATCTAATATGGAGCTAATGGCATAGCTGCATGACTTCTTCACCAACCCAAAGTTGCTCTTCATATGATTGGCCAACTACTTCTACTGCGATTTCCCCACAAAATCATCTAGAGGGTTCTCACCCTAATAAGGAAACAAGGTAATTTGATGGATCAACATGTCGACAATTGGAATGAGCCCTCCTAGTCAGAGGCACCCATCATGAACAAGTGTCAATAATTGACGCACATAGATAGTATTAATGACACTTCGGCTAAATTGTGGCACCCACAACATGTTAAGCAATCTCTCATGCTCAATCTTAGCCACCCACTTCATTGGCTCAAGCCATGTAACAACTGACTCCTCATAGTAGACATTCTCCAAATATTTACGGGGCTCCAATTGTGGGAACTTCGCCTGATCACCCAGGTCCCAGTCTTCCATCTTCAAAAACAGTACTCGGGTCAACAAATCACCCTCCACAGGTACGTCATCCAGCAACAATGGTGTGAAGACTTTGTATTTCTTCGATTTTGACTACTTAATCACTTTGGCTATGCATTTCCTAGGGGGTACATAAGGTGGTAGCCGAGTAATCAACACTGCTTCCTCTGGATCAATATCTTTTACCCCCATATTCAATTCTTCCTCATCCAAGTCTAGGGGTTCCATCAGTTGCTTGCTCCTATCCATCCGACCCTTCTATCAAACCTACGTTAGATTTTTGCGTGGAAATTGCCGCACCGTCGCTTGTTGTTGTTTCTTTTTCTTCTTCTATCCTGCCACAGAGGTAGTGAGTTTAGGCCTCAACAACCTAGGAGTTGTGGTAGGTACGGGTTGTGTTGCAGTCATTCTCTCCTAGAATATTTCCTTCTTCCACTTAAGTAAATTTGCCTCCACCCAAGTCCTTGTTGTGGAAACTTCTCTCATATCTCTTTCCAATCCCCTCCAGACATGCAATAATCATCTTGGTGCAAATTAAAGCGCAAAATCTCAAGGCAATTTCCCGGGAAGCAAAGTGTTCAAATGTGGAGTGGGATGTTGTATTTATAGCCCATATTGAATTCAAATCTATCCATTCCCTCCATATCTCCTTCATTAATTCTCTTTTGGCAGCAGATTTCCAAAAATATGCGCCTTAAATGCTCCCCCCCTTAATGGAAAAATAGCCATCCAATCATCTACAGTGTTGTCAATGGTTACCTTTTGGCCAAGCTGTGCGGGACCCACCTTGCTAGCACAGCTCCTTCGTTGCATCTCCACTCTGTGCCTTTCTTCTAATCATCACACAACCCCTTCGCTTCGCTAAACTGTCCTTATGGCAATGTAATTTATAGTCCCACACTTCCTTGCAACTGCCTGAATTAATAAGATTGTTCATTGTGCTGGGGTGGGAAAACCCATGTACAACTTCAATCAACTCCTATTGATTTTTCCTAGAAATACCTCCCCGTTTAGCTTCATGAACTAAACTGCTCCTCCATCCATAATCTCCTTGACAATGTATGGTCCCAACCAATGCATCTGAAACTTTTCGGGAAACTTTATAAACTTGCTATCGTACATCAATATTAAATATCCACTTTTAAAGGTGCGTTGCTTAATGTGGTGATCATGCCACACCTTTTCTCGAGCGTTCTGCACCTGCTGATGAAAGCCTGCTAAGAAGCGATCTTCTTCTAAAATCAACTCTCTGTGTGAGGTGTTCCTCCATGATATCTTAATCGGCCATCTCTGTAACTGCAACAATCCTCAAACTGGGCATAATATACTCCATTAGCATCACTACCTCTTGTCCATAAACCAACCTAAATGGTGTTTGTCCAATCAACTTCTTACAAGTAGTTCTATAAGCCCGAAGAACAGCTGGTGTGCACACATCCCAATCGTTCCTATTTTCATTATAGATCTTTGTCAAAGAATTCTCCTTTGCTTGAGGATGATACGGTGTGCTTTTCTGATGATACATCTGGAATTCTTCAAGCAAAGAAGCAATTGTTTCATTCAGGAAATGTGAACCCCTATCGCTCATCAAAATCTTAGGACAACCAAACCTAGACAAAATGTATTCAAATATAAACTTCGCAATTGTAGCCGAGATGCAATCCTTTATGGGCTACGCCTTAGCCCACCTGGTCAATTATTCAGTCACTGTGATGATGTATCGTGCTCCTGTCTTCTTTCTTGGTGGCTGAATAGGTCCCACAAAATCTATTTCCCATTTATCGAATGCCTGTAGCGAAACTTGCGGGTTTAGAGGAAATTCATCCCTTCGCGATGACCTCCCAGTCCTCTGATAGACATTGCACGCCCTACAATATTCCTTGGAATCCTTGTGCACAGTTGGCCACCATAGCCCAACTCGTAGGATCTTTTATGCAGTCTCTCTTCCTGCATAATGTCCTCAAACAACTCCTCTATGTGCTTCAGCGAGGATACTTTGTTGTTCATGATCCAGTACATATCTATGCAAAACTTCATCTAGCTCCATTTTATACAAATTCCCTGCAACAAAGGAGAAATCCACAACCTTGACCACCAATTCTTTCTTCTGCTACGTCGTATACCCTTCAGGAGTTGTACATGTAGACATGAACTGAATTATATCTGCAATGCACACAACAAAGAGTTGCGCATCAGACAATCCTTCATCAAGACTTGTAGGCTCATCGCCATTCTTAATCCACGAAAGGTGATTTGGTCCAGTATTTAATCTCCCTGGCTTCACAACTACTTCAAAGTCGTACTCTTGAAATAACAGTAACCACCTACAGATTCCCCCCCAACACAGGCTTTTTGACCAGGTATTTCAAGGTGGAATGGTTTGTGTATATTTTGAAGTGTGCACCCAACAAATAATGCTTGAACTTCTGGAGCGCATATACCATCGCCAACCTTTCATGCTCCGTGGTTGAATAATTATTCTCTACCTTAGACAAATTTCTGCTCGCAAATGCAATCGGATGGTCAATATCTCCTACGCCTGGTTGGATTAACACTACTCCTAAGGCTATGCATGACGCATCTACATGTACATGGAATTCCTTCTTCCAATCGGGGAATACTAGAATATGTGTTGTAACCATTTTTTCCTTCAACACATCTAAGATTTTGTAGCAATCATCATCCAAACAAAACATCGCATCCTTCTTCAATAATTTTTCCATGGGCACAGTGATCTTCACATATGCCTTGATGAACTTACTATAGTATCTTGTATGGCCAATTGTTACGCACAACTGTTTTATGTTCCTCGGAGGCTCCAAATTTATAATCACTACAATTTTAGCGAGGTCCACCATCAACCCTTGCTTACAAACAATGTGGCCCAAAAGTATCCCATAAGCTACACAAAATATGCACTTCTTCAGATTAAGGAATATCTGATACTTCCTATAAGTATCCAAAATTAGGAAAAGACCTGCAACATGCTTTTTCACTAACCAAAACACCATCCAATCTGTTGAAAATTGTCAACAAGAAATTGCTAAAAATAGAAGTGCTAAAAATAGCACTGCTAAAAATAGCAGTTTGGGCATCAATGCTGGATTGGGCAACAGGGAATGAAAAATGGAAGTGCTAAAAATAGAAGTTCTATTTTTAGCAATGCAGTGTGGATTCCTATTTTAGTCAGTCTCCGGACTAGAAATAGGAAGTAAAATTCGAATTTGATATTAACAACAGTTTGTAAATTAATTAATTAATTCATCTTGAGTTAATTAGTTAAGGAAAAGCAAACTTGAATTCTATGTGGGGACATGCAACAGTTTCTCTAGTAATTGAGGAATTTAACCTTCAGTTAAAGAGATAAGGATGAGTTCTAATATTTAGTTGTAATTAGTTGGCTCAGTTAACTGAGTCAAGTCCAGTTAGATTAATTTAACAAGTTGTTAAATTAATGAGAGTTCAATTAGTTAATGCTTGCATGCATGTAACTATTGTTTTCAAATAACTGAATATTCTCTCATAAATAACTCATGCATGTTAGTTTAGAGAAAGACCCAGTTGAGATCAGAGGAGGGACTGTGTACTATCAGTTGGATGATTTTTCCTATAAAGGAAAATCATCCAAGCAGAAGGATCAAGGTTCCTTGAGGATTATGCAGTTTTACAAGGTGTAAGATCAGTGTTACACTTGGTAACAGGAGGATCACCCAGGAAAAACTGCGCAAGGAAATAGGAGGCATGGAGGGCAGAGGAGAAGGCTTAGGAGAAGTCTTGATTGCTTGTGAGCATCCAGGAGGATTGCACTGAAAGCTGGCTAGCTGTGAGAGCTAAGGCTTTGTGTAATCTTGATGTATTTCCACCTTCATCTATGAGGATTGTACTAAGAGTTGGCTAGTTGTGTGATAGCTAAGGCTTTGTATAAATCCTATGTATGATAATACAGAGTTGGGGTTTTAGGCTGAGGCTTTCCCCAGGTAAATTCTTCTGTGTTATGTGTGATTGATTTCTCCATGTCAGTGATATGTGTTCTTATTGATGTTGCTCATGTTAATTAGCTTCCGCAGAGTTTATGGTAGATGTAGATATAATATTATGCTTTAGTACATTGCATATATTAGTTTGATCTACAGGTAAAATTTCTACATGATATCAGTGAGCTAGCTGATTTGTAGAGAAAATTCTACACAATCATCAAAGTAAACCTCTAAAAAATTATGAATAAGTTCTTTAAATGTTGCGCCTACCACTCTAGAAAAGATCGTAGGGGAATTCTTAAGTCCAAAGGGCATAACTGTATACTGAAAACAACCCCACTCTATACTGAAGGTAGTCTTACTTCAATCTTCTAGCGCGATCTTGATTTGGTGATACCCTGAGAACCCATCTATAAACAAGTAGGCTTCTTGACCACCAACATTCTCCAATACTTCATCTGTGAACAACGTAGGGAATGGATCATGTACACAAGCATCGTTCAACTTCCTTAAATCTACGCAGGTTCGGATTTCATACATTGTCTTATTCTCCTGAACTACCATAGGACTAACCCAGTCCGATTCTTCTACAGGCTCAATAATCCTTGCTGCAAGCATCTTATCTAGTTCTTCACTCACTTTTTCTTTGTACTTAATATTCAACCGGTATGGTCGTTTCTTTACCATCTTCGCATCTAACTTCAGATTGATCTTCATAACACCTAGATCACCTACTATCCCCTTCAGATCAAAGAACTTTGTTGGAAACAAGTCCTGATATTCTCATAATAACTTTGTGACTTTGTCAATTATGTCCTCATCCTAGTAATCACCTATATTTGCGAACTTTGGTTGCGCTTCCAACCCAATGTTCACTTGCTTGGTTTTCAATGGTTTTGAGATGTCAGGAACTTCTACCTTAGGCTCAACGACTTCACGTTGTCCTTCTAACTGAAGGATATTGTTATTCCTGGGATCATCCTCACCTTCTTCTATGGTCACACTATAGCATTGCAGAGAATGACACAATTGCGTACTCCAGTCTAGTTGTTCCCACACGAGAGGCTCTACAGGCGTTCTAAATATCGCAGCCTTGATTTCCTGTAATGCTTCATCAATACATTCAAATCCATCCTCAAAATTGAATGTCAACCGAAATCCTTCCTTCAGAACATCCCATTCTGCAATTCTGTGTCGTAGCTCTGTTTTTAAATACCAGTTCATTGGAATAATATCCAAAGTGTGGAAAAATATATGTACCCATTCAGACTACGAATCCTCTCCCCATGCTTTCGGCCAATGAGCCAGATGCTCGTGCGGATCATCCTTCCTTGCATATTTTTCAGTAATGCGGGTATTGGCATATCCAAACCGCAGCTTCATCATCCTACGATATTCCTTCCAGTCTGAAAAATTGTTCTTATGTGTACCCCACCATCTGGAAAGCGTAGCTCTCGACGTGAGGTCTAATGCCTCGAACTGATGCTCCTCCAGTACATCCCTTTCAAATTTATCAAGAAACAAATTTACATATTCTGAGCCATCATAGTATGGTAAATTGTGTACCTCAGTAGATATACACCGGAGTGATTTAGTAAGCCTGTTACGCAATGTTGACATTTCATGCAATCTATTTTTCCAATGCTTGAGCTCCTCATCTGAATCTGAGTTGCAGGAGTTGTACTTTTCCCAAGTAATTCTCCCATCCGCCATAGGGTTGATCCAGTCCTCATCCCACACAATAAGCTTATAGATATGCTCAATATCATCCTCCTCATAGTAATGTCGAACTGGTTCAGTATACTACGCAACCTCAGTCAGATCCAATGGAACAATGACTCTTAATTCCTTCTTCTCAAATTTCATGCTGCACTTCTTTAGGTTGATGACCACATTCATATCAAACGCCCAAACAATTCCAAGCAACGTCAGGTAGGGATTACTATCATCCACTATTTCAATTACCTCAAAATTAATTATAGGGCTCACCCCTTCAATGTCTACAATTACTCCGTGTAATTTCCCCATAGGAATAATCTTCTATTGGTTCGCCATTCACAACTAAATTGGGGACCATTGTAGCGTCGACTTTCCCATTCCTTCCAAAGTCTATTTAGGCAAAACATTTGCATTGGATCCCAGATCAAGGATCACCTGGTCCATTTCAAATTCCTCGATTCATGTAGTCAATCTCATCTCTCAACCAGTCCTTTTCTTACCTTTATCTACTTTATGCACTGTGTGTTGTTCAGGAAGTAGCTTACCCTTTCTAGCGCAATTGTCTATCAACTCTTGCAGTCCCTCTACTACTTCCTGGTCCCTTAGGAGCTTCATTCAGGTCTATAAGAAGGATGTCAACACTGAAGGATCCATTTCCTGCACACCAATGACCTCTTCAGGCTTCTCCATTTGTGCATTCTGAGTCTTTGATGTGGAAGCTCCTGAATCCGCAAAGCTCTTTCTCGCCTCCATAAAATTTTCCTTTTCCTTATGCAAATCAAATCCAACATCTTTGTCAGCAGCCTTTCGCACCCATACATTTTCTTCTGGTTGCTTTCCTATGACTTTATCTTCCTCGGTAGTTATACCGCTTCGCGTAACTATATTAACATTGGGCCCATCTTCGTGTGGTTCTGATCTCATCATATGGATGTTCTAAGTGGGTTGTTGGTTCTTCTTCTCTTGCATATTTGCGATGAGAACATGACAAGATTCTATAACATGGTCAAATTGTCGGCAATATTAACAAGAGGGGTGTGTCGGTTTCTGAAAATATCGCCCAAAGTGGCCTGGTTCCCCACATTTTTAACAAATAACCTGTTTGTGACCTCTTCTATCTCCTCCCCCTCATCCTCTTCCTTGTCCCTGGAATCCTTTGCGCGCTATAGGTGTGCCTTGATCCTGCTGAGGACGTGTCTCATCCTGTACTCTATATGTCGAAGTTCTGTCCATCATTAACTCATAGCTTCGGCAATTGCACTCATCATGGCCTATAGACTTACAAAAATTGCAAAACAGTTGTTGGGGAGTCTGTACAAACTTCTACAACAAATGGCAATTGTTTATTGAATGTTTTCCTGTTATTTGGCAGATAGCGCACCATGGAACCACACTAGTTCTCGATCCAGCATATTTTCCTGCTTTAGGGGGACAGGACCTCCTCGAATTAGATAGTTCTGATACATTGGGTAATGATCCTTGTTGTGACCATGACCTTTGCAATTTAAGAACCATACTTCCACACGGGTCTCATTTTGGACCTCTTTCCCATTTTTGAGATCCTGCAACTTCATATGCAGCCTATCCAACTGCAAATGAATTTGTTGCACTCCCAAATTCGTATCCTGAAGAGGCGAAGCCTCTAACTTCATTGAAATTTCTAATGCTTCGACCTGCGATATAACCTTCTACTATGAAAATGGTAATCTCAAATGAGGTAATAGTGAAGCAATATACCAATCCTTATGTTTCTTGTCAAAGATATGTAGATTAGCCTGTTGTAGCATACATTTCAACCTTTGATCAAAATCCCACGCGGATTCATTCACCTTCTACTTAATTTCTTTGACCTCAGTCACATACTGGGCTTGAGACTTAGGCTTCCTGAATTCACTATTCAATGCATCTTTTGTGTCCTTTAATGATGCAACTGGATGAGTTGTATTGTACTTGATATACCAACTCAGCGCCCTGTCTTGCAATGTTGTGACCAGTTGTGCTTTCTTCAGGTCATCATCTGTTGTCTGTCAATGTGACTTCCACACAACATCTGCTACAAACCAGAATGGTTCAGGATATTCAATCCCCAAACCCTTGAATATAGGCATCTTCATAGTGTTTGCCATACTAAATAGTGGAGGTGGAGGTGGAGGTGTAGGTGTGTGAGGTGGAGGTGATCGTGGAGGTGGAGTGGATGAAGACAATACCCTAATCTATTGCTTGCAGCACACCTTCAGGTGTCTTCAGGCTATTACTTTCTTCGTCGCTATCAAATGCTCCCAACAAAGGACTGTACTTAGCACTTGAGTCTAGATCTCCTCTGAATGGTCTCCCACTTCGCGTAGCTCTCATCGAGTCTCATCTAAATATCAATTTAATGGCATAACCCGTTTCTCACACAATAGCATTTTAATCCATGTTTTTAGAGGCTTCAGATACTTACCTCTTGGTCCTTTGAAAAACCATCATTCAACTTTTTTATAACTGACATACGTGTTAATCACGAACTCAATAATAAATCCACCCAAAATACTATCGATCTAATAATTGACAGTCTTCGCGGCCTTGTTTTCTGATCCTTCTAGGTGCTTGACTAACTCTGAAGTCCACACAATAGGGTTATCCAACATCCAAGTACCTTTACCATCTTGCAATTTAGCCAACCATTCATATAATTCACACGAAAAAGAGGAGAAGAAAATTTCATGTTCTTTTATATATAGGTATCTCTGCAACCACTTTTCCTTTGACAGGCGCAAATTCTTATTTTCTTGAGCTGCAAACTCGTGCAGCTTCCTATGTATCCACTTTTAAATCTCTTTCTTAGTTGGTATATACTTATGCCACATCACACATTCCTCAGATAGATCTTGGTCCTGACAACGAAACCATTTTTTGGCTTGAGGGGGGTTTGGACCCAGGTTCAGAGTTAGTTGCGCCGGCCCTTTCAACAACAACCCACCTAGCGCAAGCTGCAGTCTCACCTGAGGTAGTGTTTGGGGATGCTAGAACTAGGTTTCTGCATCTAAAGGACTATGTTATGTGTTTCTGTAAAACTTAGGGATTTTCTCAACCTTCGTGAACCCTAACCCTTAAAACTCGAAAATTACGACAATTTTAACACTTAGCAGGTTTATGCCCTTCACCTATTATGCTAAACATTCATAACATCATATAAATACATAGATATAAGTCTTAGCAAATATATTAAGTACTTTTCCTGATTAATTGCATTCAACACATCAAACATACAGTAAATTCAGAAAGAAGCAGTGATACACAGATGCACAAAAACTCTCCAAAACAAGCATTATGCTTAGATCTTAGATTACAGTTGTTGCCAAGGTCTCGGTGCACACAATTATAGGATCCTTCCCCCTTTTCCAAGTATAGAATAGACAAAACAGACTCAAAGTCTGCACTTCTATGCTCTTCCTTCAATATCTTCCTATGATTCTTCTATGACTCCTTTTTATATGATTCTTCATTACAATACCATGATCCACGAACCATGGTCGGGCCACAAAACAACTTGACTCTTAACAAACTAAGGAGCTTTGACCTTCTAAAAGCCCCTTTAGGTCCTATCGACCTACACTACTCACGCTCTGCTCCTCAAAATGTGGAGACTTTACAATAATTAACAAAACTTTACAAAATTTGACACCAAGGGACCCTGTCCCAGCAAGAACCACCCTACATGACTCAAGTTAGGCCCTCAACACTATTTAACTGAGCCAAATAAGTGAAATTAACTTAGTTAACTCATTCTTGTTGTCTTGTGATGTGGAATTACAATATTCTCCTAATTTAATTCAAGGGAAAATTAGATCAGGATTTTCTTATTGTGATTTTCAACACTCCCTCTCAACTAGAAAGGGATTATCTGCTACCCCGATCTTGCCTCTATGGAACTCAAATTTACTTTTGAAATGCCTTTGTCAAAATATCTACATCCTGTTGCTTTGTAGGAATGTGCTCCAACAACATGGTTCTCCTCTACACACAATATTTTAGATGGTGATACCAGATTTTGATATGCTTGGATCGATCATGAAAAACAGGATTCCTAGAGAGTTCCATACAAATCTAATTTCCATAGTAAATCATAGTAGGATCCATCATCTGACCAAATAACCCAACAATAATCTTCCTCATCCAGATAGCTTCATAAGCTGTTGACTAGCAACCATGTACTCTGCTTCTGCTGAACTGAGTGCAACTAATCTTTGCTCTTGTTGTACCAAGAAACTGTTGTTGACCTCCTGACGTTCTCTTCCTTTCTAATGGACTACCAATCCAATCTGCATCTCTAAAGCCTTGCAGCTTCACTCCCTCTATCCTCCTATACCAAAGACCAAATTGAGTGGTGCCTCTGAGGTATCTCAACACATGTTTGGTTGCCTTCCAAAATAGTTTGGTTATATTAGCTATTGCTTAACTAAGTTGGTTAATTTCACAACACATGTCTGGTTGTGTGTTCACCAAATACATAAGTGAACCAACAAAATGCCCGTAAATAGTAGCCTCCACCACTTCACCTGAAGTAACATCTTCCTTCCTCCAATTCCCTGCTAGGGGAGTTTCCATGGGTTTGTTTCTCTCCATGTGAAACTTCTTTAGTATCTAATTTGCATACCTTCACTGAGAGAAACAATTTCCAATCTCCTTGTCATACTTCTATACCGAGGAAGTATTGCATGAGCCCTAGGTCCTTCATTTTGAATTCTCTTGCAAGATACTCTTTTCAAGATTTGACCAATGTCTCATCACCTTTTAGAATTAAATCATTGACATATAATATCATAATAAATAATTTACCTTCAACCATAATATGGTAAAGGTTTGCATCTGTTTCAATTTTGGTGAAGCCTAACATGGTGAAATAGTCGTCGATCCTGGTGTATGAAGCACGAGGTGCTTGTTTCAATCCATACAGTGCTTTCTTGAGTCTACACACATGCGACTCTATATAGATCTCAAATCCTTCAAGCTGCTCAATGGACACCTCCTCCTCAATGACTCCATTAAGGAATGTTGTCTTCACATCCATCTAATAGAAGAGTACCTTGCTATTGGAGCAAAGTTCTTGTTGTAATCAATTCCCTCCACCTGAGAGAACCCCTTGGCCACAAATATGGCCTTGTGTTTCTCGATGCTTCCATCTACTGCTTGCTTCACCTTGTAGATCCACCTAGAACCTACCACTGACTTATTCTCTAGTCTTGGGACAACTTCCCAAACACTATTTCTGACTATGGAATCATATTCCTCTATCATGGAATCAACCCATACTGGCTACTGCACTGCTTTCTCAAACGAGGATGGTTCTTTCTCAACTAGCTCACTCATTAGAGCCATGTACCAAGTGTACCGATCTGGTGACCTATTTTTCCTACATTGTGATGTGGGTGCTCCCACATTCTTTCTAGCATCATGCAATAATTTATCAGCTTCCTTGGTGTGCTTCCTTCCATATCTGGAGGTATTTGCATAAGTGGGTGCTTCCACTCTCTTCTCCTTTGCATGTGGCTGCTCCACATCATCATGAGGTCCTTCCTTTGGAGCCGAAATCTCCTCATCTGCATGCAACTGAAGCTCCCTCTGAAGGAAAGATACCATGTTCTTCCCTTCATCGAACTTCACATCTCTATGAATAATTTTCATCCTATGAGATGGCAGGTACTCTCGATAGTTGTGAGGTGTATCAATGTACCCCACAAATATGCTCAACTCAGTCATTGGCTCTAGGTTTTTCCTTGCATCCTTGGTAACATGACAGTAAAATAATGAACCAAAGATCTTGAAGCGTGACACATCTGGTTTATTCCCTGAAAAAGCTTCTTCTAATGTACTCATCTTAAGAATTCGATGAGGTCTCCTGTTCTATACATATATCGTTGTGTTGCATGCTTCAACCCACAAGTGAAATGGTAGGCCTTGATCTTGCAACATCGCCTGTGAAACTCCCACAATAATTTTTTTCTTCCTCTTAGCCACCCCATTATGTTGTGGGTTAGGGGGTTCTATTAAATCCCGTCGAATGCCTTCTGATGCATAGAAGTTATTGAAGTCATTTGACACATATTCACCACCATTATTTCTCTTAAGAGCCTTCACTTTCCTACCAATGTCTTTCTCAATAAGTGCTTTAAATTCAAAAAAGTTGGAGAATGTTTGGTCTTTCTTCTGCATGAATAAAATCGACCACTTATGTGATAAATCATCTACAAATATCACATAATACTTGTGCTTGGCCGTGGAGGTTGTCGAGAAAGATCCACACACATCTAAGTGAACTCTTTCAAGGATTGCTTTCTCTCTACTATCCTTATCATCAAAGGTGGACTTGGTGTACTTCCCCAGTGTACACCCTTTGCATGTATTTGGATGCTCTAGTTTGCCCTTCAGAAATCCTGTAGAAATTTGCTACACGATCTTCAAAGCTCCATGGTGCAAATGGCCAAGTCTCCTATGCCATAATTCACCGATGTCTCGGCTTTGCACCTTCTATGCTTTCATGCTTAAGGAAACACAATCTTCTACATCCAATTTGTAGAGGTTCTTCACTCGAAGCCCAATCTGCTTCACTTGTCCTGTGGTGACATGTTTAAGGAAAGCCTTTCCTTTTCTAAATATCACATCATATCCATGGTTTTCCAACATAGAAAATGAAACTAAATTCTTCTTCAGACCCAAAACATACATGACATCTTTTAATGTGAGAGGAGAACCAGACTCCCTCTTAAAAATAACTATACTGATATTGATTGCGCTATACCTTCCATCATCTCCCATCTTGATGTGCATTTGGAGGCCCTTCTCCTCCAAGTTACTGAAAAATTCTTTGTTTCCCGTCATATGGAATGAGGCTTCACTATCCAGATACTACACACTACCCATCACTGATGTCACCATGCATGTAATGAGTGTGAAATCAAACTTGAATTGTGAAGCTAGAGATTCACCTTCTGCTCCTCCCGAGTGCTTCTTGCCAACCTTCTTGTGCGAAAACTGTGTGGCATAGTGTCCCAGATCATGATAGTGAAAAAATTTAATCTTTGACAAGTATTTATTCTTGCCTGCTTGACCCGAATCTCCTTTGGATTGGGATTTTTTCCCTTCCCCTCTCTTTTCCTTTCCAACCAAGGCTCAGTTCTCCTCATCATCATGGTTGGATGAGATTCCATCTCTTGTGTTCCTCCTTATCTCTTCTTGTACCAATTCAGACCACATTTTCTCCCAATTTGGTAGCTTCTCCCTTCCATTTATCGAATCTTGGTAGTTTTTCCAATTCTTGGGAAGGCCTAGAAGTGATAGGCTTACCAAATCATCTTTAACAATTGTAAAACCAACACTCACAATTTCATCCCAATATTGGGTGAACCTGCTTAGGTACTTTGGTATTGTGTCACCCTTCTCCATCTTGATCTTCCAAAGCTTCTCCTTCAATGCCATCTTCTTGTGGTCACTGTTGTTCTGAAACAAGCCTATCAAGGCTTGCCACATTGCATATGGGGTATCCTTCTCATGCAGATTCAAGAAAGTATGATCTCAAAATCCTTCTAGGATGATCCTCTTCACCTTTGCCACACATTTCTTCCACTTTACCAGACCTTGAGCATCAGTTCTTGGAGGCTTAGGAATATCATTTTATATGAATTCCTTTAGCATGTTATCTTCTAACACTGCCTCCATCCTTTCCTTCTAAGAAATATATTTCGAGCTACCCTCAAGGGCATACTCGAGTCTCAATCCATAGAATGACATCCAGCTAGCTCTAAAGAATGACCTTGCAAATTCGATTTACCTGCAAAGACAAACTCAAATTTTTCTCTTCTATTGTAATTCCTATTGATTCAAACTGCTTATGTAATTTGTTAAAACAAAAGACTTGAATCTACTCTACTCATCAACGAAAACAATTAATCGATCGAGAAATCACAAAACATGAGACAAGATTCAATCACATATGCTTAGAGATTTATCTAAGGGGAAAGCTTGCTGCTCAAAACCCCTTCCTATATGTATATTGCATTAGACCATAAAAATAGAGAAGAAAATACAATGCTTATTCAACTTGAACAATCTCTACACAAGTACAATCTATCTCACTGCCTCATAAGTTGAATCTAGCCAATTTTTCTGCCTTCCAAGCTCCTATTTCCTTATGTTATTTATCAAGGAATTAGTCACCTATTAATGAGGGAAATCCCCATCGAGAATTGTGCAATCCCTATAGCCCTTCTCTAACTGCATGCACCACCTGTACAACTTAGAAAATTATGCAACTAATAGTACACTTCCCTTGAACTCCAATCTCAACATGGTAACTCAAATTTCATGCATGCATGAGTTAATTATGGTTTATTTATCAGTTAATTGGTTGAACACATGAAGTTGCACCCCACTTCTAGCCCTCCTACTAGTTCCTCCAATAGTTGGAACTAGTTTAACTGACATTAACTCAATTTAACTAAATTGAATTATTACAACTAAAATTAGAACCACTCTACATGACTCAAGTTAGGCCCTCAACTCGAATTAATTGAGCCAACTAAGTGAAATTAACTTAACTCATTCTTGTTGTCTTGTGACGTTGAATTACAATTTTCTCCTAATTTAATTCAAGGAAAAATTAAATTAGTATTTTCTTGCTGCCATTTTCAACATTTTAGGTGATATTTATTTAGGTAGATACCAAGGATCCAACACATCTTAATGTATACATAACATTCAAATAAAGCTAATCTATACAAAATCAAAACATAAATCCTTCACAAATATGTGCCATTTATTAAATCAAACCATGCAATCATTGAATGAATCATTTAATCAACTATATACTCATGTTTAATCAACATATTGTAATTTGTTGAATTGAGGCCTCTGTGATCCATATCAATTTTATGAGAAATTTTTCGGCGTAAATCACATGAAATTTCATTTATCGACGTGTTTCGAACCAACAAGTGTGGTTCATCGTCAGGACAAGTTGAAGAATCAGATCCAACCTTGCATATTAAACAGTTAGAGGAGAACATCCAACGGCTATATTTCTTGACCAAGCAACGACTATTTTGACTAACAACTAAATTTGACCGGGAAACGGTTAGTTGAACAGGATTAAGGGCAAGACCTTTATTTTAATAATTAAGTTAATTCCAATGAATATGAAATTGATAGTTAGTTATATACTTATTAAAATAAAAGGACTTAAAATAAATAAATTAATTTAAATTAATAGTTCATTAAAAATTATTAAATATATAAATAATAGAATAATTAAGAGATGTTATAATATAAATATAGTTAGTTATATTTTTAAAAAGTTAAAGAGACTTATTTTATGAACTTATAATTAGACATTAAAAT
Source organism: Pinus tabuliformis (assembly GCA_031772625.1). NCBI lineage: Eukaryota > Viridiplantae > Streptophyta > Pinopsida > Pinales > Pinaceae > Pinus > Pinus tabuliformis. Next base: position 899,578,179 of record CM062808.1, read on the forward strand.
AAATAAATTATAAAATAAATTCATTTTAAATTAGTAGTTATTTATAAATACTATAGAAATTTTAGGGGTTTTGAAATAATATTTTAATTTTTAATTAGCACATTATCCTAGATTGATATAAATATTATTAGAGTTTTGAAAGGAATAATTGTATTGTTACTATTGATATAATAGTATTATCATAATAATATTCAATTAATTTTATTAATTTTATTTATAAGTACATGACTTTATTAATAAAATTAATTGAATATTATTATGATAATACTATTATATCAATAGTAACAATACAATTATTCCTTTCAAAACTCTAATAATAATTCTATATATTGATATCAATCTAGGATAATTTGCTAATTAAAAATTAAAATATTCTTTCAAACCCCCTAAAATTTCTATAATATTTATAAATAACTGCTAATTTAAAATGAATTTATTTTTATAATTAATTTATTTTAATGTCGAATTATAAGTTCATAAAATAAGTCCCTTTAACTTTTTAAAAATATAACTAACTATATTTATATTCTAACATCTCTTAGTTACTCTATTATTTATATATTTAATAATTTTTAACGAACTATTTATTTCAATTAATTTATTTTATAATTTATTTATTTTAAGTCCCTTTATTTTAATAAGTATATAACTAACTATCAATTTCATATTCATTGGAATTAATTTAATTATTAAAATAAAGGTCTTGCCCTTAATCCTATTCAACTAACCATTTCCCGGTCAAATTTAGCCATTAGTCAAAATAGCCGTTGCTTGGTCAAGAAATATAGATGTTGGATGTTCTGCTCTAACTATTTAATATGCAAGGTTGGATCTGATTCTTCAACTTGTCCTGACGATGAACCACACTTGTTGATTCGAAATACATCGACAAATAAAATTTCATGTGATTTACGTCGAAAAATTTCTCATAAATATTGTAATTTGTTATACAATAGACAACAAAGCAAAAGACATGGCCTTAGGAATAACACAAAACAAAATACTTAGCCTTAGAAATAGAATAAAATTATTTGTATTTGAAATATAATAATATTATTTTCTTTTGTCCCACCCTTGAGCTCGTAAGCTCCCTCTCTTCCTGTTGTCACTACTATAACACCCTCCATAATTTTGGCCTACACCAAATTTCGGAGCCTACTTTGGCCTTGCACATGGTCATCACAAACGTTAAGACTTATCACATGTGTTTTCTCTAAGTGTTTTGGTCCCATTTGCAAGAAAATCAAAATGTTGTATTTTTGCATGTTAAGTGTCACACAATGTACATAAGCTTGTTTTGGTGGTTTCAAGGGGATATCTTTGTCGCACTCATTTCCAAATTTTTAAGCATTGTTGCACAAGAGTCGTCACGGTCGTTGCAAAGGGTATCTTTGGTGTCGCACTTGTCGTAAGTCGTCACAAAGTTGTCACACTGAGGGAAGTATGATGTTCATCTGCCCTGGAAAATCTATGTTGTATCGTCAAGTGTTCTAAGTGTGTGATCACCGTCAAGTCTTATCACTGTTTACATCAACTTCATCGATCCCACACTTATCTAAATTTGAAAAAATTTATGACCAAACAACTTAGCCTCATCCGACCCTCTTGAACTATGCATTGCCTAGTTTTAGCCCTCAAGCTGCAAACCTCCCTCTTGACACTACACAATGCGAAGTTCCTGCCTCCCAGGAGTGCGCACTACACAATCTCAGTGCTCAAGCTCGACCCTTGAGTTCCAAAACTGTGTAATTCAACCCTCCACCTAAGCCTGAACTACGCATTGTCGAGTCTTAGACCTCAAGCCCAATGCTTGAGCTCCTGAACTGTGCAATTTCATAGTCACTTGGCCTCCTTTCCCTCCATCACTACACAGTGGGAAACTGCAACCATCAAGCCCTCAGTCTAACACCTTGAGCTCCCCAACTGCGCAGTCATTATGATCAATCTATCATGAACTGCACATTACATAGTCTCAAGGCTCAAGCCTCACCCCTAATTCCATGAGTTGTGCAATTTCATATTCACTGAGCCTCTCCCTCATCCTGCCACCTATTTCCAGATCAGACAGTGGATCATAATGCAACATCTTAGACTAGGGGTTTATTGATTGATGTCATCTTATCATGAGTGAATTACAGATGTATATACTCTATAATACCATGACAGGATGATGAAGAAGGATATGGAGGCAAGGAACATGCTAGAAGACACCTTTGTAGCTGAATATGCAAGTTGATCAATCAAGAGAAAGCAAAGGGACACCAGTTTGTGACCACGGCTTAAGACATGATATCACTGAAGACTCCTTACCCCTAAGCCATATGGAGGTGGATAGAAGAGAATTCTCAAGAAGGAACGTAATAAGAAGCAACAAGAATGGCTTGACATTTCCACGTCATCATGCAGTCCATGTCAGCAATGTCATGTCATGAGTCATCATATGCCACATCATTTTGTGGATTATGTAAAATTCCTATTCAAAATGTACTGTAAAGTGGAAGTCCAAAAAACATGTACAAAATATGAAGAGTCATGTAAAGTTGAAAAGTCATAGGAATTCAAACAATCATGAGGGTAGTCAAAGAGTCACAAGTGAGGTGAAGCATCACCCCATTGGTTATATATACACCCTCATTTTATGAGCACAATACTTTTCACCTTGGCTCCTCTCGCAAGGCATCAGAGAGACAAGCTAGTTCTTTTTGGGAGCAAGTAGTGGCTCTAACGCTCCACTATTGGATCTAGTGGTGTTCACTATATACATGTGTCTATGAAATTTTGCTTAATATATGAAGCCTGATGTTCAACACATTCTTCATGCATGGATTATGAATATTTGTAAGACTTTTCTATGAATGCTTATGACTCATGTTGGTTTCCACCTGTACTTAAGTAGTTGAATTGTTTCGATTATTTTAGTGCTTATCATATTAAGAATGTGTTGTAATGGTTGCAATGACTGTCACATCTTTGTGGATTATTCCGCTGGATGTTAGGTAGATCTGTCATGCTCATGTGTGTCTTTAGTAGGGTGGTAATATTACCTCTCTCTTAGAGGCTCACTTTTATTTCTCTAAGCAGTAGAAGAACCTTGACACACCTACATTTGAACACACTCCAGGTAAACTTACTTGCTTTTCAAAGGCACATATGCACTCCTCTCTCTTGCTCACAGTTAGAGCCAAGGCAAACCTTTAAGAAAACAGTAACCGTGTTATGCAACCAACTCACAAATAGATAGATCAACAACTAAAAATTATCCTCTTCGAGGGGGAAACCTCCTTTACATTACATAGATGAACAATTCTTGGATGATACAAATGGAAAGACCTCCTTTGTATATATAGGAGTCTAAGGGGTCACAATATAATCAGTGCCTACATAACAATAATAATATAAGGGAACAACAATAACAATAGTGGGCTTTTATGGGGCACAACAATAACAATATGGGGGCTACATGGGCACATGATAATAATAAGGGGGCTACACTAACAATAACAATAAGGGGGCTACACTAGTATTATAGGAGCTAACATGCCCCTCTCCTTCAAAAAAGTGTTGTCCTTAATGCTTGAGTAGTTCTAGATGCTTCCGTATAAAATTATCATCTTCCATGTGGAATCTTCAATGGGTAAGTTCTTCCACTTAATGAGATAATATGAAATTGATCGATTCTGTAGTTGTCGGGTTCTTGTTTCTGTGACTGCTTTAGGCTCAAATATGATTTTTCCTTCTTCGTAAAGTTATGGAAACGTTGTCTGAACTAGAAGCTTGTCACCAATAATCTTCTTTAAGCATGAAACATGGGAAACTTGGTGTACACAGGAAGATGCAGGAAGCTCCAATTTGTATGCCATATAATCAATAATTTCCAACACCTTGTAAGGAATTTAGTACTTGGGTGATAATTTATTATCCTTCTTATCTTGCTTGAGAGACATTTGTTTGTATGTTTGTAGTCGTAAAAATACCTAGTCACCTACATAAAAACTTCTTTCATTGCGATGTTGATTTTCCCGTTATTTCATTCAATTTTGTGCCATAGTGAGGTTATCCTTTAAGGGTTGGAGAACTTGTTGTTGATGCTTAATGTGATATTCCACTGCTTGAATTTTAGAATTTTCTCTTAAATACGATGTGATGAATGGTGGATGATATCCATAAAGTTCCATAAATGGGGTCATTTTTGCTGCAGTATGGAAGGAAGTGTTATACCACCATTTAGCTAGAGGTAATCACTTAACACATTGTGTTTGTTTATCAGATATAAAGCAACAAACATATCCTTCCAAACATTTTCTCACCATCTCATTTTTCCAATCAGATTGAGGATGATAAGATAAGCTATGAGCTAATTGAGTACCAAGACAAGAAAATAAGTCTGTCCAAAAATTTCCAGTGAAAATGGGATCTCTCTCACTTACTATAATCTTTGGGTTTCCATGAACCTTTTGAATTGTTTCCATAAATGTAGTAGAAACTGTATTGGCTTTAAAAGGATGAGATAATGCACAAAAGTGTGCATACTTGGTAAGTTTATCAACTACTACCATGATGACACTCTTTCCTTTGGACTTGGCTAAACTTGTGATAAAATCCATTGGGACCTCCTCCCAACACTGATTTGGAATGGCTAAAGGTTGTAACAGACCCGAGGTATTAATTATCTCAACTTTATTTTTGTTGGCAAACCAAACATTCTGCGACAACCTTTTGAATATCATATTTATGGCCATCCCAAAAAAACCTTTCTTGACCCTATGGTAAGTTTTTAAAATTCCTGAGAGCCCTCCTAAGGGAGAGATGTGTAATTCTAAAACAATCTTTTGTTTTAGTTGGAAATTATTACAAATATATAAGCGATCTTTGTACCATAATGAATCGTTTTTCAAGCTAAATGTATTAGATATATTGGGATGTTGCTACAACTTTTGAATGAGTGACCACACCTCTTCATCATTCTTCCATCATCCCTTGCTTCAGTTATCCACTCAGGTTGGATAATAGAAATGGTACAAAGCAATGCTTCTACATCATCATTCTTTCTTGGGAGTGCATCTGCAATAACATTTTGCTTCCCTTTTTTGTAGATGATTTAAAAGTCATAACCCAAAATCTTTGTCACTCATTTTTGCTTCTCTTCTGAAGATAATATTTGTTCCAAAAATTATTTAAGGCTATCATGATATTTTTTTTACCTTGAAGTGTCAACCCATTATGTAAGGTCGGTGTTGCTTTAGTGCATTAGTATTGCCAACATTTCCTTCTCATAAATAGGTTTGCGTAAATAATTTCCTATGATTGGACAACTTTCAAAAGTAATGGGTCGTCCTTCTTGCATTAAAACAACACCAATTCCATTTTGTGAGACATCACATTCCACAATATTTTTTTTTGTGAAGTTTGGAATAGCTAAGGCTGGTGCTTGGCACATTGCCTCTTTAAGATGTTCAAAGTGTTGAAGGAAAGTGTAACTAGGTTCGATCTTCATAAATGTACTTTTGATATTTGTATTTATTCAAGAAAATAAATATTATTTTTATAATATATGTCAATGAGTTTCTTGCTCATTGAAATAGGTCTAGCACTATTTAAAGTGCTATAGGTGAGTCAAATAGTCAAAATAATAAGTTGAAGACCTTAAGGACATGTTATACCTTATATGTATATGTATTATGGTCAAGAGAATACCTCCAAGAAAAGTCACAAGCATCCTCCAAGCAATGACATCCCTGAAAGAAGAAATCCAAAGCATAAAAGCAGTCCTCAAGTCGGCCTAAATGAAGTTGACAAGTCGGCCTAAATACAGTTGACTAGTCGGCCTAAAAGAAGGAGCAGACTCCTATATATAAGAGTCATTTCACCCTCCAAGAAAGCGTAATTCATCTATAAAATAAACGTAAAACAAAAGTAAGTGAAAAGGGTAATAAAAGGACAAGAGAAGGAGCCTCTAGTGTAGTGTACAAGGAAGAGACTAGACCGAAGTTGAAGGGATTGTTTTCTAGGGTAGAAAACAATCACACGTGAGAGAAACAAACCTCTTCTTACAGTCAAAACAAGACTATATTTATAGTCACGTAATATCTTTGGTTGGGCAATCTAAGCAGACCTATAAGATCCCTCACTCAAGCATAGAAGGTGCTCTCACAAACAAAGAAGGAGGAGGTCTACAGCATAGAGAAAATAGTCACACGTGCGAAAGTAAAGAGGTTTTCCATGCTGTCACAACAACCCTCCTATTGCAGTCCTACAAGTTCATTGATTGGTGAAGACGAGAAAAGAATCAACATATGAAAAGGGTATAATTAAATGCATCTCCTCTAGAGAAAGTATAACAAGGTTACAAACAAGTTGAAGGAAGAACGAAGTGTCAAAAGAAGGAGGACAAAGTGCCAGAAGAAGTTTCGGGGTATATGGTGCAGAAAGGAGTGGAGACTTGACTTGTGCTTGGAGGATCTCTTAATCAGGGGTCTAGGGTTTGGCATTGATCAATAGAAGCTTCAATAAGATAAATTCATTAAATGGTTTTCCTCTCAAGAGTAAAGAGGTTTTGGTCCTGGCAGAGAGCCAACATCTTGTGTTCTTGTTTTTTTGTTTTGGTAACAGTTTGATGAATTACACACATAAGCACTAATAATAATAAGAAGAAGAATAATCTAACAAGAAAAGTAAAAAGACTCCACAAATTGTTATCAAGTAACGAAGAATCACACTACACTACTTTTCCCTAGATTATTCAACATGGTATCAGAGCGTAAGGTGACTCATCAAGGATAGGGAAAATCAGGAACACTCATCAAGGAGAAGCATCTACAAAGTTGAATCATCAAGCCTAGAAGTCTCAATCACTTCAAGGTCAAGAAGGGTATACAATCCATTACTCATCAATAAGATCTACAAAACTAGAAAAAGAGGCTTATATAAAGGCACATACAAACAAGAGCAGATTGAAGTAAGACCTACATCAAGCTACAAGTCATCAAGTAAATCATCAAGCATGTCCACTTGGAGAATGCAACTTGAAGAACATTAAGATCCATGGAAGACAAGCCATCAAGCCTTTAAGGAGGAAGCAAATCCATTACATCTCAAAATATATCAGGTAAGTACATGTCCCCTTCTGAATATATTTCAATGTCATTTTGCAAGGAAAGCAATAAATTGATAGATACTAATAACTTTCTTGCATGAAAGAAGAATATTGATCTACTACTCAAGGAGAATGAACTCCTAGAGCATGTCAAAGACAATATCACTATCCTTGCTAAGGAACAAACTCAAGCCTTAGCTAAGTACAAGAAGAATGAGACAAGATCTCAAAGGATTTTGATAGAATCAATCAAATATTCTTTCATTCCTTATGTCTCCAAGTTTGAGACATCAAAAGAAATTTACGCTAAGCTAGTAGACCTATTCTCGGTATCCATAACCGGAGAAGTAATATCTCTGAGGAATGAGTTATACAAGATGAAGATAAGAAAGGAAGGAATAACTCCCTACTTCATGAAAATATCTAAAATGAGAGATCAACTTCAAGAGCTTGGGGAAGTCATGTCTGACAAAGAGATGATAATTGTAGTACTCAATGCTCTACTTGAGGAATGGGTAAACTTCACATCTAGCATATATGCCAAGAAGGAAGCAACCGCTCTTAGTGAAATGTGGTCTCTATTCAGAACAGAGGAAACCAGATTTAAGGCAAAAGAATATGTGGGATCAAAGGAGAAAGCATTTACTACCATGGCCAAAAGAAACGGTAAATTTGGAAAGTTTGATCCTCGAAGAACAAACAACAAAGACATGTCCAAGATCTAATACTTTGGATTCCAAGAATATGGACACTACAAAAGGAATTGTCCTAAGCTTAAGAAAGACAACAACAACAAAAGAGAGAGGGAAAAAGCTCACATAACTCAAGAGATGAAAGAATAAGGAAAGATGCAAAAGAAGGAAGATCCTCTGAATCTCTATTATGACTAGGTCAAATTATTTACTTCCAGACTTCTTTCAAAGTTTTGAGTTGAATAAGAGCATGTAGGAATACATTAAAATTGCATGACTAAAAACATCCTTTAGAATCTAGCAACATGATGTACATAAAGTTCTAGATACTCATGTAGATGTAGCATTTATGATAAGAAGAAAAATGCATAAGTAGAAATATCTTCTAGAATATAGGAGCATGGAATATATAACTCAAGATATTCATGTAGAAGAAGCATACATAGTATAGGACCTCATACATGATGAAATAAAATTGATCATGATAATAATCCTAGAAGACCTACATCATCAAAAGAAAGGAAACATTTGCAAGGAAAGGATCTTTAAGATCCCATGATGGAATCTTCAAAAGAAGTTTCATGGACCAAAGCATATTTCTCATTGGGAATCCCATTCATGGGTTTCAAGAAAAGAATGATATGCAGGCAAGCTAACTTAGATGAAGCAAGAAGGGCTACACCAAAGAATGATCAAAGGAGAATCAAGATGAAGTATGTATGCATTAAATTTTAGTCATGTTATCATTTGTATATTATTAAGTCATGGGTATAGTTCTATAACATGATCAAGCATGAAATAATCTCTTTCACCAAGAACATGCTCAAAGGCATGTACCACTATACAATGAAGGTCAACAAAGGAATATGCTCACATAAGGAGCATAAGATTGCTGACTAAGAGCAAGAAGAAAATGCTGACAAGTCCAGAAAGCAAGCAACGAAGTAATGCTCTCACAAGAAGCATTATACGATTAACCTATCTATCTGAGAAGAAGCAAATGAAGAAAGATATCAAGCATGTGAATAACACCATGATCACCAAGAATCACTACCTGACAAAATGCCTTGAAAGATATCTCCCGAAAGAAGGCATGACAACTCTGATAATGGAAGAAAGGACCCTTTACACCTATGAAGGCCTTGGAGATATTAAGGTGTAGATAACTGATTCTACTCTACAGAGATGTCGTGATGAAGAAGCCATCCAGCAAAGAAAAGGAAAGATTGAAGCAATATCAGGATGAAGTCATGATGGGCTACTAGTTCAAAAAAATGTAATCAAACAAGTACGATGAAGCATCCATGAGAAGAGTATTCCAAATCATGGAAAAGATGACAAAGGAGTAGCCAAGATGACAAGAAAAAATTAATAGTCACTTTCCACGAAGCAATGACATGACAAACTAAGAATGCAAGTGATCAATGGATGGTGCCCTAACTAGAAGAAGTTCAAACAAAGACTTCATGACATCAAAGAAAGGAAGGAGATCAAGCATATTAAGGACCCACAAAGAAAAAGTTACTGATGAAGGAAAGTGTCCCCAGTTAAGAGGGAGCTCTGACAAGTCCCTCATCAAGAGGGAGTTTTGAATCACCCCTGATTACAAAGGAGCGACAATTTTGTTTTCCATTTCATGGGTCATGCACTAGACCAGGACTAACAGACGTATCTAGATGAAGGCCATGAATGGAAATGTTGACACAAGATAGACACAAAATTCTTGTCTTCACTTGGGAAGAAATAATGGGAAGATTAGGTAATCATTTGGCATCTGATACTCTTTGAGGATGTGTAGGGAATCCAAGACAATAGTAGGCAAGAGGACCGATATTCTTTGAGGGATGGGAACCCCAGATAAGAATAGTCTTAGAAGGTCATACTCAGAGAACACCCGGGTGGGTATTTACCTTGAGATACAATGATGAAGGTGTCTATAAATCATTGGTCTCACCAACATTATAGCTCATGGTCTCGTAAAGAGATGGATCTGTTAGTTAAGGCCTTGTACTATGAAAATGCTGATGGATATGATGCTATAACAAATGGATTGCTAATCTGGTTTCTCTTATGTGAATTCTTCAAGATTGATAATAGCCAAAAACCTTGTAATGTTGTATGAATACCTCCTTAGTTAAGAGGAAGTGTTGAAGGAAAGTGTAGCTAGGTTTGGTCTTCATAAATGTACTTTTGATATTTGTATTTATTCAAGAAAAGAAATATTATTTTTATAATATATGTCAATGAGTTTCTTGCTCATTGAAATAGGTCTAGCACTATTTAAAGTGCTATAGGTCAGTCATATAGTCAAAAGAATAAGTTGAAGACCTTAAGGACATGTTATACCTTATATGTATATGTATTATGGTTAAGAGAATACCTCCAAGAAAAGTCACAAGCATCCTCCACGCAACAACATCCTTGAAAGAAGAACTCTGAAGCATAAAAGAAATCCTCAAGACATCCTAAATGACGTTGACAAGTTGGCCTAAATACAGTTGACTATTCGACCTAAAAGAAGGAGAAAACTCCTATATATATGAGTCATTTCACCCTCCAAGAAAGCATAATTAATCTCTGAAATCAACACAGAACAAAAGTAAGTGAAAAGGGTAATAAAAGGACAAGAGAAGGAGCATCTAGTGCAGCGTACAAGGAAGAGACTGGACCAAAGTTGAAGGAACTGTTTTCTAGGGTAGAAAAAAGTCACATGTGCAAGAAACATACCTCTTCCTGCAATCACAACAAAACTATATTTCAGTCACATAATATCTTTGGTTGGGAAATCTAAGCAGGCCTAGAAGGCCCCTCACTCAAGTGTATAAGGTTCTCTCACAAACGAAGAAGGAGGAGGTATACACCATAGAGAAAACAGTCACACGTGCGAAGGTAAAGAGGCTATCCCTGCTGTCACAACAACCCTCCTATTGCAGTCCTACAAGTTCATTGATTGGTGAAGACGAGAAAAGAATCAAAATATGAAAAGGGTCTCATTAAAGGAATATTCTCTAGAGAAAGTACAACAAGGTTACTAACAATTTTAAAGAAGAACGAAGTGTCGGAAGGAGGAGGACGAAGTGTCGGAAGAGGTGTTGGGGTATATGGTGCAGAAAGGAGTGGAGACTTGACTTGTGCTTGGAGGATCTCTTAGTTAGGGGTCTAGGGTTTGGCATTGATCAATAGAATCTTCAATAAGAGAAATTCACTAAAGGGTTTTCCTCTCAAGAGTAGAGAGGTTTTGGCCCTAACAGAGAGTCAACATCTTGTGTTCTTGCTTTTGTATTTTGGTAGAATTTTGATGAAGTACACACATAAGCACTAATAATAATAAGAAGAAGAAGAATAAGATAACAAGAAAAGTAAAAAGACTCCACAAATTGTTGTCAAGTAATGAAGAATCACACTACACTACTTTGCCCTATATTCTTCAACACAAAGGACTTTGTTGCTTCTAGAGTCCAAGAAAATGCATATTTCTTTAGTAATGATGTTATAAGTGCCGCTATTCTCCCATAATTCTTAACAAACTTATGATAATACCCTGTCAACCCGAGAATCATCGAATATGCTTTATGGTTATGGGGATTTTCTATTCCTTAATGTATTTAATTTTGTTAGGGTCCACCTTAACACCCTCATGAGATACAATATGACCCAAATATTCCACCTCCTGTACTCCAAAGACATGTTTGGAGGTTTTTGCATATAATTATTTCTCCTCCAATAGTTTGAGCACCCTGTCAACATGTTGAACATGAGCCTTCCAGGACTTTCTATAGATTAGTATATCATCAAAAAATACTAACACAAATTTTCGAAGGAAGGGTTTGAAAATGGAATTCATCAAACCTTGAAATGTGGAAGGTGCATTAGTAAGGCCAAAATGTAGGACCAAAAGTTCATAATGACCCTTATGAGTTTTGAATGATGTTTTCATAATGTCTCCAGTCTTCGTTCTAATTTGATGATATCCTGAATGAAGATCTAACTTGGTGAAGTGAATTGCTCCATGTAATTCATCCAACAATTCATCAATGACAGAAATGAGAAATTTTTCTTTAATAGTGAGATTGTTGATATCCCTACAATTTGGACACATATTCCATGATCCATCCTTCTTATGCACCAATACTACTAGAGTAGAGAAAGAACTTTGACTACGTGGAATTATACGAGCCTCTAGCATTTCTACAACCACACGCTAAATTTCACTCTTTTGGGCATAAGGATATCTGTAAGGCCTGATGTTTGGAGGAACAATTTATGGAATCAAATGAATAGTGTGATCATGATCATGAATAAGTGGGAGGCCTTTGGGAGTCTCAAACACCTTGGAATGATTTTCCAATTCTTTTTGGAGATATGGAGAAATATATGATTTTGATGTTTAGTGAGCATAATTGTGCAATTAGGCCCCGTTGTTCTTTATTCATAAGATTTTTCATGCTATTAGAGTTGATTATCTTTCCTAGTTTCCCTGCAATACCCCTTAATTCAACTTACTTTCCTTCCCAAAAAAAATTCAAGAAAATTTCTTGAAAATTGAAAATTATCGCCCCCAAAGATTGTAACCATTGGACTTCTAGGACAACATCAAGACCACCCATTAGAATGGAAAACATTGGAATATTGAATACATATTCCCCCATGGTGAGCTTGATACTATGGCACTATCCAGAGAAAGTACCTCCATTTGCAACCATCACTTGACACTCTGGTGCTGGATATAAGAAGCAATTCAAATCCTTGGATATCTTACAATGAATGAAATTATGGGTACTACATGAATCGATCAACACTATTACCTTTTTATTTTTTATATATCCTTCTATCTTGAGAGTTTGAGGAGTGGTAATTCCTTCCAATGCATTACAAGATATGGTTAGATTCATTTCTTCTTTCTCGGGGGTTGGTTCCCAGTGTATATCCTCCTCTTTTAATACTTCTTGTTCATTTTCTTCCTCCTCTTCATAATCTATGTAGAATAATTTATTCTCAACACATTTATGACCTTTAGTGTATTTTCTATCACAACTATAACAAATCCATTTTTCTCTTTTTTCCTCCAATTGTTGATTTGTCAACCACGTAGGTTTTGGAAGACTAGGAGCAACAACACTTCCATCTTTATAGTTGTGAGTGGTAGACTTCCTAGTTTCCATAAATTTGCATTCAAATTTTCTTTCCACCCTTAATGATTTCTCTAATGAATCAGGTTCCCAAAGTTGAACCTCATGTTTGATGTTATCTTTTAAATTCCCTATGAATAAATCAATCCTATGCTCCTCTGTAATATCGGTTACCCTAACATTCAATTTTTGGAAGTCTTCAATGTGCTCCGTCATTGATTCCTTTTGTTTGAGATTTATAAGTTGGCTAAAGAAGGTGTTGATGTTTGTATCTTCATAATGTGCTATCATTTCTTTCGTAAAAATTGACCAGGTGACAAGTGGTTTACGAGAACAAAGCCATCTATAGCATACAAACTGATTGGGTTCTAAATATAAATATGCAATACACACCTTTTCTGAGGGTTGCACATCCTATAGATCAAAATATTTCTCCATCTATAGTATCCATGTTACTGGATCCTTGTAATCAAACTTCCTCATATCTATCTTTGGAATGTGGTGGTTCTTAAACCCCACATTGGAGTCTCTAAAATCATAATTCATATTCCTTTTGTCCTCATCATGATTTTCATGGATTACCTTCTCACCACTGGGAAGCCTTTCTTGCAACAACTTTGTTAAACCTTCCATGTCTACTTTCAAACCATCCATATTAGCTTCCATGCCATCCTTAAAACTTTCCATGTCTGCTTTTAAACCATCCATGTCATCTTTGGTTGATCTTTGTGACAACGAAATTTGTTGCACTTGGTCCCGTAATTTTGATATATCATGCTGCAGTTCTTCCTCTTCATGCGTCATAGTAGAGATTTCTGAGGGCTTAATGGGTGTATAATTCTTTTCTTTTGGAGGAATTTTAGAACCAAATACTTATATCCATGCTTCAATATTCCCTTTGAATCACTTCAAATTGATTTTTCAAACAAGAGTTATGATAAAATTTAAAAAATACACAGCTTTTTCTTGCTTTTTCACAGCTCGATATTGAAATTGTTGTATCTCTCATTTTGGATTGCCAAGGTCTCCAATTCAGTCTTCTAGTAGCCCTATGAATCTTCTTTCTAATGCCACAAGTCATATGAATATTGGATTTTGTAATATATAGTTATGCCAGATCTCCCATGATGACCTGATTATGGGCCGGTTCAGTACAACGAAGTTGTACGGGATACCACATGTCACTATTTCAACATTTGACCCTAAAAGTGCTATAGAAGAAACTAAAATTTGTTTGATTTCAGTCACTTTTTACAGAATTCAATTCTGATCTCTGAAACGAAAGTTATGACAATTTTCCCTAAGTCACTTGTTTGAGACTGAATTTTGGAGCATGAAAAAACCGTAACTTCTTCAAACCATATCTTAGAAAATGTAGTGAACCAAGATATGAAATATTGGCACGAAATTCACCAATATTTTGGCTCCATGTGGTTGCAATTTCAGCTTCTGAAGCTTCGTAGAAAAAAATTTATAGCAAAAATGCTACGATGACCTATTTGAAGCACTGGAACCCTAGAATCCAAAGCTCTGATACAAAATGTTATGCAACCAACTCACAAATAGATAGATCAACGACTTAAAAATCATCCTCTTTGAGGGGGGAACTTCCTTTACATTACATAAATGAACAAATCTTGGATGATACAAATGAAAAGACCTACTTTATATATATAGGAGTCTAGGGGGTCACAATATAATCAAAAACTACGTAACAATAGTAATGTAAGGGCACAACAATAACAATAGTGGGCTTATATGGGGCACAACAATAACAATATGGGGGCTAATTGGGCACAAAAATAATAATAAGGGGGCTACACTAACAATAAAAATAACGGGGCTACACTAACAATAAAAATAACGGGGCTACACTAACAATAAAAATAAGAGGGCTACACTAGTATTATAGGGACTTAACAAACCCGACTGTATTCCAGATGGGGCTCCTATCCCAAACAATGTGAGGTCTAGTTGGGACAACATATCGGGGAGACTCGTTGAATGTTGGTAGGTCCATCAATGTCAACATTTCTAGTGCTAGAAGGAGGGAAACCAGTTTTTTATGGTTGATAACCTCACCTACCCTAATCCTGCTTCTTTCGGTCAAGGAAGAAATATTCCCAACACCTCCCTTGCTCATATTCCTGAATTTGGCGGGTCTTCTCAAATTGGTTTTGGAAAAACTTATGAAATCTCTTACGATTAGATCTGGGCCATCCGACCTATAACCCATAAGTTTACAAGAGTTGTCATTTTGATCCCTGGAGTACACAATATTCCTTATTTTCCAAAGAAGAATGTAACCACTCCTACTGGGATAGTGGTTTCTACAATTGAAGATTTGGTTCTCACCACCCTTGAAGAGTTAGTAGAGATTGCGGAAAACATAGAGAAATTAGAGTATCCTACATCTTTTAATGGTGGTGATGGAGATAATGTTGTACTCTCAGATGAAACCTTCCATAGGTTAGGCAGTTACAAAGAGGAAGAAGATCCATCAGATTCTGACGAAGAGGAGGAGCACAAAGATGAAGATATGGAAGGCCAAGATATGGATTAGATGTCTCTGGGACCACTTACATTGCCAAGTGTATTACACAAGACCTCGACGCACCTACAAAAGATGTTAACTAAATATGACCCTGACAAAGCAATTAAAGTGGAGGACTATTTGGACAACTTCTACCTACATTTGCAAATGCTTGAGGTACGTTATGATGATGTTGCATGTAGACTTTTTCCTTGTACCTTAGATGGTAGAGCAGTTGTATGGTATCACAATATTTGTTTGAACTCTATCCAGAATTGGAAGGGGTTTAAAAAGTTGTTTCTTGAAAAGTTTGATGATGATAAAACCCCCGCCATGTTGTTAAGAGAGCTGGAAAATCTTAAGATGGAGTAGAAAGAGAAAGTGAAATATTTTAACCAGAGGTTTAATTGTATCTTGAAAAATTTCCTGCAAATGCGAAACCTCATGACTCTAGCACTATTGATTATTACACGTCTGCCTTACCGACAAGCATCACGCAATTTGTGAAGAGAACTATGAAAGAAAATTTAGTAGAAAAATATAAAGAAGTCATTGTATTTGAAAAGGAATTGCGCACAATTAGAGTCATTGTTGATAATGAACTATCAAAAGGCTCCAAAGACATGGGTAAAAGGTGTCATACCTCTTCAGGTAAGGCCAAGGATAAATAAGCTACTGATCTTGAGAGCTTGACCCAGACCATCAAGTCTTTGTCCAATGAGTTGGTAGAGTTAAAATAGAGATCAAGCGAGACCACCATGAGTAACAAGCCATTCTAATAAGGGATTCCAACTTTGACAGCAACAACAACTAGCTAGCTAAGTCTACGCAAAGCTCCAACGTTGTGATGAATGTTGATAGCATGGGCATGGATCAATATTGTTCATTACATCAAGAATATCATTCAGAAAAGAAATTCCATAATGGAATCAAAGCTTGAACGCTCTAGCTAGGCATATCATTGACACTGTACTTTTAGATGAGTAGACTGTGCCAGCGGAAGAGAAGGAAGAAACTACCGCAACTGAAAAAACTATGAGCATTGGATGTGTATTGAATACATTTAGTTGTGTTTTCGCAGCTGAAAAGAAAAATTCTGAAGAACTTCCATTGAGTGAGGACCCAACCGAAAAGCAGAACAATCGATATAAGTTGAGAATCAAGGAGCCAATCTTTGAACAAGAGTTAACTATTGGGTGTGGAGCCTGATTATATTTTGTATTCAAAGGTATCGTTGCATTGGACCGCAGTTCGTAGTGGGGCGGCAACGCCGTTCGTAAAATATTCGCTACAGGGGGGGTCCAGGGGGGGCGGTTGTGACCTTTGGGAGGCCACCCTGGTGGGGGGATTGGGGGCAGTGCCCCCGAAGCTAAAAATAGATGTAAAATTGCCTTGTAAAATGTTGTAATTTTGTAGTCAATCTGGGCCATCCATTAGGCAGAGATCTGACGGTATAAGTTATGTTTAATTTAGGGTTTTTTTTCCCTAGAAGGCAACCCCTCGCTATATATGAGGGAATTGTATTGCAGCTATGTAGATCTGTATTCTGAGTGAGGAAGAGAGAGGAGATTGTGAGCAAAGAGGGAATTACAGCAGATATGTTGTAGGTTGTATTTCTTCAGTTTGCTGGATAATATAAAAGGAAGGACTGGTTGTTTCTCCGTGGACGTAGCCCAAACTAGGTGAACCATGTATATATGTGTCTCTCTTGTTTTATGCATTTTCTATGTTTATATTTCTGCAATATTTTATGTGTTCCATTTCTTTGTAATATATAATTTTCTAACAACTGGTATCAAAGTTGAAGGTCTATTTGGCTGATAAAATTGTAGGAGAGAAGGATTCCTGGTTCGAGTGGGAGCAATGACGGAAGATGGTAGGTTCAAGGTCAAAAAATTTAATGACCAAAACTACCAGTTGTGGAAGATGCAGATGGAAGATTATCTATATTAGAGAGATTTGTACCAACCATTGAGTGGAAAGGCAAAGAAGTCGACGAGTATGACACACACAGAATGGGATATTCTCAACAGAAAGGCACTTGGAACAATACGGCTATGCTTAGCGGCGTCGATAGCGTTTAATATTTCAAAGGAAACAACAACAGAGGGTTTAATGTCGACATTGGCCAAACTATATGAAAAACCCTCGGCCTCAAATAAGGTATTTCTTATGAAGCGTTTATTTAATATGAAAATGTAAGAAGGTGGACCTGTTGTTGATCATTTAAATGCATTTAATACAGTTACCTGTCAATTAAGTTCTGTAGGGGTATCTTTTGATGATGAAGTTAGGGCTCTGTTATTTCTGTGCTCATAGACAAAAATTTGGAATGGTTTAGTTATGGCCATTAGTAACTTTGTCTCTGGATCTAGTACTTTAAAGTTTGATGATGTTGTCAGTGCAATCCTTAGCGAGGAAATGCGACGGAAAATCTCTGGTGAGACATCAGGTAATGCTTTCACTGCAGAGACTAGGGGAAGAAAAATGGAAAGAGGAAAGAGCCCACGATATCACAGTAAGTCAAGGAAAGGTAGATCCAAGTCCAAATTGGGGATAATGTGCTGGAAATGTGAGAAGAAAGGACACCTGAGGAAAGACTGCAAGTCTCGAAAGGGAAAAGAAGGAGACACGCAGCAAGAAAACAATCATGAAGTGAATGTGACAAGTGATGTGTTGCAAGATGCTTTGATTCCTTCTTTAGAAAATATCATTGATGCCTAGGTGGTATATTCAGGGGCCTCATTCCATGCCACACCTAATAGGAAACATTTTCATGATTATGTTCAAAAAGATTTTGGACAGGTTAGATTGGGTGATGATATACCCTGTAAAATCATTGGAATGGGTATAATTTTCATAAAACAACAAAATGGAAATCAATGGCTATTGAAGGAGGTAAGGCATGTTCCATATCTGAAGAAAAATCTCATTTCAACAGGGCAGTTGGGAGGTGAAGGCTATGTGACTAATTTTACAAATAAAACATGGAAGGTCACTAAAGGATCCCTGGTAATATCAAAAGGATAAAAGGTTGGTACATTGTATTTATGCAATGGTATTTCTAATTTTGCTAATGCTTTAACCTCTACAGGAGAAGATATGGCATTCTGGCATCGTAGGCTCGGGCACATGAGTGAGAAGGGGATCCAAATTCTTCACCCAAGAAATTCGTTGCCAGGTTTGAAGCATGTTGATTTAAAATTCTATGAGAATTTTGTTTATGGAAAATAGAAGAGAGTCAGATTCCTCAGAGTTGGGAAAGAAAAGAAGAGTGAAAAATTAGAGCTTGTGCATGCAGATGTATGGGGACTTGCTCAGGTATCATCTCTTGGTGGCTCTCGTTATTATGTTCCTTTTACTGATGATGCAACCAGAAAAACCTGGATTTATTGTATTTGAAATAAATCTAATGTATTTGATACTTTCAAGAAATGGAAAGCTTTGGTTGAAAATGAGACAGGAAAAAGGTTGAAGTGTCTTAGATCAGACAATGGAGGTGAATATTGCAGAAAAGAGTTTGATAAGTACTGTTCAGAGAATGGAATTCGCAGAGAGAAGACAGTTCCAAGAACACCACAAGAAAATGGTGTGTTAGAAAGGATGAACATGACAATCATGGAGCGTGCAAGGTGCATGAGATTGCATGCAGGATTGCCTTTACAATTTTGGGCAGATGCTGTAGATACTGTTGTTTATCTAATAAACAAAGGGCCTTCAAGTTCCTTGGATGGTGGTATTCTAGAGGAGGCATGGACAGGTAAAAAAGTAAACTACTCATTTTTAAAAACTTTTGGTTGTGAAGCCTTTGTCCACATTAATAAAGAAAATAGAACAAAGCTTGAGGCAAAATCAAAGAAATGTACTTTTATTGGATATGGTGTTAATGATTTTGGTTATCGCTTTTATGATTATGAAAAACACAAAATCATTAGGAGCAGAGATGTCATGTTCAATGAAAAGGTTTTGTATAAGAATTAGCTGTAGGAAAAGAAACAGGAAAAAGAAAATAGAGAATACACAGTGCTTGACGAGATCACAGAAAAAGTGATGGTGCCTGAAAATCATAATGATCAACATCCAGAACAACAACCATAACAGTAAAAAGCACCTCAAACACCTAAAAGTGGTGTTAGAATATCTTCCAGGATAAGTAGACCCCCTGAACGATACTCTCCTTCATTATATTATGTATTGTTGACTGATTCTGGTGAACCAGGATGTTATGAAGAAGCGGTACAGGTAGAAACCAGGAAGAAGTGGGAGCAAGCCATGAAATAAGAGATGGACTCCTTAGCACATAACCAGACTTGGGACTTAGTCAGGTTGCCTGCAGGTAAAACGGCATTGCGAAATAAATGGGTTTACAAGTTGAAGGAAGAATATGGAGGTAGAAAAAGGTATAAAGCTAGACTTGTGGTGAAAGGGCTTTCACAGAAAAAGGGTATAGACTTTGACGATATATTTTCTCCTATTGTTAAAATGACTTCAATCAGAACTATTTTAAGTCTAGTAGCAGCTGAAGATTTGCATCTTGAGCAGTTAGATGTAAAGACAACCTTTCTCCATGGGGATTTGGAGGAAGAGATATATATGCAGCAATCACAAAGATATGAGGTAAAAGGGAAGGAGAAACTAGTGTGCAGGTTGAAGAAGAGCTTGTATGGCTTAAAACAAGATCCAAGGCAGTGGTATCTAAAATTTTACATGTTTATGTCTGAACAAGGTTATACTAGATGTCACTCTAATCATTGTGTTTATCTCAAAAGGAAAAATGATGGCAGCTATATTATACTATTATTGTATGTAGATGACATGCTTGTTGTAGGTTCTAACATGCAGGGAATAAATGTGCTCAAAGAAATTTGGCGAACTCATTTGCAATGAAGGATTTGGGTGCTGCAAAACAAATCCTTAGTATGAGAATAAACAGAGACAGGAAGAATCACAAATTAACATTGTCTCAAAGTGAGTACACAGAAAAGGTGTTGAAAAGGTTTAATATGCAGAATGCAAAACTAGTTAGTATACCTTTGGCTAGCCATTTCAAATTAAGTAAGGAGGAGTGTCCCAAGGCTCAAGAAGAAATGGGTCATATGTCTAAAGTTCCATATGCTTCAGTAGTTGGAAGCTTAATGTATGCAATGGTCTGCACAAGGCTTGATATTACACATGCAGTGGGAGTTGTAAGCATGTACATGAACAATCCAGGAAAACAACATTGGATGGCGGTGAAGTGGATTCTCAGGTATTTGAGAGGTACCACAAATCAAGCATTATGCTTTAGTGGTTCAAACATTGCTCTACAGGGATATGTTGATGCAGATATGGCAGGTGATATAGATAACAAGAGGAGCACAACAGGGTATGTGTTTACTGTAGGTGGAACAAATGTCAGTTGGGTCTCAAAACTGCAAAGTGTTGTTGCACTCTCAACAATAGAAGAAGAGTATGTTGCTGCTACAGAAGCTAGTAAAGAAATGATTTGGTTACAAAGGTTTATGGATGAATTGGGTAAGAAGCAAGAGTTGGGAAGGTTATACAGCGACACCCAGAGTGCCATACATATTGCAAAGAACTTTGCATTTAATTCCAAGACTAAACATATACAGCTCAAGTACCATTTCATACGTTCAGCATTGGAAGATGGACAGTTGAAGCTGGAAAAGATACACACTAGCCAGAATCCTGCAGATATGTTAACAAAAGTTTTAACCAGGGAGAGAATGAGAATCTGCTCAGTTTCAATTGGTCTTCAAGTATGACGAAGAAGATGAGAAACAACCAGGTCCAAAGTGGAGTCATTGTCCAACAAATGAAGCAGCGGTGGAGTTGTTATAATCAGTTTCCAAGTGGGAGATTGTTGGGTGTGGAGCCTGATTATCTTTTGTATTCAAAGGTATCGCCGCATTGGACCCCAGTTCATAATGGGGCGGAAACGTTGCCTATAAAATATTCACTGCAGGGGGGATCCAGGGGGGGCAGTTGCGACCTTTGGGAGCCCCCCCCCCCTAGCGAGGGGATCAGGGGTAGCACCCCCAAGGCTAAAAATAGATGTAAAATTGCCTTGTAAAATGTTGTAATTTTGTAGTCAATCTAGGTCGTTCATTAGGCGGAGATCTGAAGGTAGAAGTTATGTTTAATTTAGGTTTTTTTTCCCTACAAGGCAACCCTCGCTATATATGAGGGAATTGTATTTCATCTATGTAGATCTGTATTCCGAGTGAGGAAGAGAGAGGAGATTACGAGCGAAGAGGAAATTACAACGGATCTGTTGTAGGTTGTATTTCTTCAGTTTGTTGGATAATATAAAGGGAAGGACTGGCTGTTTCTCCGTGGACGTAGCCCAAACTGGGTGAACCACGTATATCTGTGTCTATCTTGTTTTATGTGTTTTCTGTGTTTATATTTCTGCAATATTTTATGTGTTCCATTGCTCTGTAATATATACTTTTCTAACATTAACGAGGTAAAAAATGAAATAAAAGTTGCTAAGGAAGATCACATCCCCTATCAACTCAGCCCATAACACTCAGATAAAGTTTGTAAACCTGGCTACAACGAAAATTACTTCTGCTAACAGCAAAAGAAATTCCACCATTATGGAAGTATCAGATAAAGTTACTCTAGACACTTCGACAATGTCCCCCACACTTGATTATAACATAGTCGAAGACATGAAGAAATATCGCGCTAACATCTCACTCTTCGAACTTACGAGGATTGTGAGCCAACGAGAACTACTTGTCTGAGCTCTTGAACGACCTGCCTTAGGTAACAAAGCTTCTTCACAATAGGGATTTTGTAAGTATTTTGGTCCCCTGGAATCTATTCTTAATGCATTAAATCTAGATGCTAACATACTCTGCCCTCCTTTTTTTTTTTTTTTTTTACAGAAACAGTTATGGGGTAGTTATATTCATCTTGGCCTGAATGCCGAAAATCTGATTACATTAAGGACTTCTGTGTCCTGTTGCATCTCACTGCTGAGAATGAGAGTGCAGCTGAAGCTTGAAGACTTCTTCCTTGATAAGGAATTTATGTTTTCGATTTCAGAGATTTTTCCCCACTTGAAGATACAAACAAATTTATTTAAGAGTAAGCAGTAAAACATGACAGTAATCAGCTTATGGGATGGGTTCCCATGATTCCTCTTCACCTTTCATCTTGACCCCGGCAGAGAGAAGGGCAGCTTTGTTGGCTTCATTGTCCACCTCTTTATTGTGAGTTCTCAACACATGGTAGTAATTCAGCTTCTGAAAAGCGTTTTCCAAGCCCTTGATTCTGGATATCAGCCTTGCTAGTTTAAGATCCAACGCTGAGGAATTGGAAATCATTGTGTTTATAATAATCTGGGAGTCACCTATAACAATCACTTCACTTATATTTAGGTCTTTGAGGATCTTGAGGCCTTGAAAGAGGGCCAAAGCCTCAGCTTGAATGCTGGTTGAATGTCGAAGCCCCCAAGCAAAGGAATGAATTTTTTCCCCAGAAGGATTTACAACAACACCTCCTGCACCAGCTTTGCCCGGATTGCCCTTTGCTGCCCCATCAAAGAAGAGAGAGTGTCTTGAGTGCGATTTGAGCCAGTCTTGAAAATCAGTTTCAGTTTTCCTTATTTTCCAGTCCTTAAGAGAAGGGGCGTTTCTGACTGCTGGTTGAAATTGCAAGTCAAGGAATGATCCCCAAGCAATGTTCTGTTGGCTGAGATTAGAATCATATTTTATATCATTCAAGCACTCCTTTATATGGAATTTAATTTTGATTTCTAAGGCCTTGTGATTTTGAATAGTGTTTCTGAAAATTCTTCTATTTCGTTCAAGCCATATCTGCCAACAAAGAATCTTTGGAAGGATAGCCCATGTTGTTTTGATTACCTGATTTTTAGGAGGCTGGCCAGGATATCTGATTGCCCAATTTGAAAAAAGCTCGGAAATGGAACAAGGTAGCAGAAAGTTGGGATCCAAAATATGAGTAAAGGAGAACCATATCTGCTTAGAAAATTTGCACTCAAGAATTAAATGGACTATTGTTTCTGCATTTTCTTTGCACAGCGAGCATATGGAGGGACCGTGGAATCCTTTCCTCTGCAAGATGTCATATGTTAGAATTCTGCCATCGCAAAGAATCCAAGCAAAGAAATCGACCTTGGGCCATGAAGTAAAACACCAGACTCCATGCCAAGGTGTTGGGTCGGGGGAGACGTAGGGCCTCTCATTCAGCTTGGTGTATCCCATGGAGACAGCGTAGCCTCTGTCATTCGGCCCCCAGCCTTTCGAATCTCTTTTCCTCATGTGCATGGGCGCCAAGCCGTGAAGGAGATCAAGCAACGTGGACCATTCTTTGAGCAGATGAGCCGGCACCTCAATACTTTTCCAGCCTGCCCAAACAGAGTCGCTCCAATGGGAAATATCCCACAACGTACACAACCCCTCTCTGTCCATCCAACATCGCAGCGCTCTAATGGAGGCTCTGTCTTCAATTGGATCCTTATTCATGATTTTATCAGTCCATATATTGATCTTTTTGCCATTGCCTGGGATCCAGTAGGAATGCGCTTTGATTAATGGAGCAGCTTTAACATACAGGTTGAGGAAGGACGAGTTAGGCATATGAATCACATTGTCTAAACAACTTGAACGTGGACCTCTGAAATACTTTTTCCAGAGAGCCAATTGGGCCCAGCCAGGCTTGGGCACAATGATCCTCCAGATAATCTTAGCTTCCATAGCCACATTCTGTTGACAGAGATTTTTGAAGTTCAATCCACCCTCCCATAGTGGCTTGGAGATGGTTTCCCAGCTGATGAGGGGAATCTTTTTTTCATTCTTTTTTCCACCCTTCCAGAAGAACCTGTGCAAGAACTCTTCCATTTTTTTAAAATGATTGCCGGAGCGAGATGCCCATCAAAGTGAAATAGAGGGAGGCTGGTGAGAACAGATTTTATTAGGACATACTTGCCAGCGGAATTGAGCCAGGAGTAGCCCCAGGCTTGGATCTTGGACTTGAATTTTTCAAGCTGACGGAGCCAATATTTGCTTGTAAGTCTCTTATGAAAAACAGGGAGGCCCAAATATTTGACTGAGGTCCAAGAAGAGGAGGCTTCAAAACCCAAACATCTAGAAATAGTGGAGAGCAATCTGGGCGTAGTGTTCCAGCTGAAGATGTGGCATTTGTTCTTATTTACAACGCTGCCTGAGACCTCACTAAATTCATCCAACACAGCTTTAAATTTAGAGGCAGAGGAGAGAGAGGCATTACCTAAAAGCAGAGTGTCATCCGCAAATAAGGTGTGGTTTATGTTTTTAACCCCTCTTGCAATACACAGTCCATTAATTTCTTGATCACTCTGCCCTCCTTTTTTATTAACATTTGGAATTTTTAATTACAATGTACACAATTACTTAGTTGATTCTAGTGCATCTGTAAATGTAATGCCACTATCTGTAGCCAAGAAAATCAATGAAAAATTGGATAAGATAGATTCACATATCATTCAGTTGGACAAGACCCTTTTTCATGCTATAGGTGAACTCAGAAATGTGCTTATTCTCATATCATCCGATCAACGAGTTCACCAATGCATAAACATAGTAATTGTGGATAGCCCAAAAGCATATAGTGTTTTATTGAGTAGAGATAGGTCAAGGTTATTACAGGGGTATTTTCTACTGACTAGTCACATTTATGGCTTTCGTATAAGGGAAGAAACAGCCAAATCCGGGTAGACTCATAGCCTTACATGAAGCACATTGTCACAACCTTCAAGGAAAAAATGAACCAATTGCTTTTGCATATCTAATATTTGGTAATTTCTTCTTGGAGACTAACCTGTATAAATTCCTACTGTAGATTAACCTGATTATGCAATATGACTAATGCAAAATACTTAATCTACTTCTACAATCAAACTTGCGGAAGCTGAATCAATTTGAGCAAGATCAAGCAGAACACATATAACAGAGAAGAAGAATCAATACACATGAAACACAGAAGAATACTATGGAGAAAGCCTTAGCTAAAAAACCCTACTATCTGTATTATCATAGAAGTGGAAATATCTCAGGATTACACATATCTTTAGCTCTCAGTACAATCCTCTCTACTGCTCATAGACAGAATAGACTACTCATATGCCTTCTCCTCTGCCCTCCAAGCCTCCTATTTCCTTGCGTTGTTTTCCCTGGGTGTTCCAGTTGTAACCTTGTGTGACACTGATCTCACACACTACTCCAACACACTATAAAACTGCGCAAATCTCAAGGAATGAATTCCTTCTGCATGCAAGAGATTTTCTTATAGAAAAATTCTTGCAACTGATAGTACACTATCCCTGCCTTTAATCTCAATTGGGCCTTTTTCTGAACTAACATACATGAGTTATTTATGAGAGAATATTAAGTTATCTGGAGTACACTAGTTTCATTCATGCATGCATTAACTGACTGAACTCACAATTAGTTCCTCAAACTATTTGGAACTAATTTAACTGGACCTAACTCAATTAACTGAGCTAAATAATTACAACTCAAATACAACTCATCCTTATCTCCTTAATTAAGGGATAACTTCCTTAATTTAAGGGATAACTATTGCATGACTTCACAAAGACTTATAGCTTGAATTTCTCCAACTAATTAACTCAAGATGAATTAATTAATTATTTTTCAAGTAGCTGGTGAGACTAAATTCGAATTTTGTTTCTCAATTTTAATTCAAGGACAAATTAAAATTGGAATATTCTTATTTCCACATTTCAACACTCCCTCTCAACAAGAAAGGGATTATCTGCCACCCCGATCCTGTCTCTATGGAACTCAAATTTACACTTTGACAATGCCTTAGTCAAAATGTCAAAATCTTGCTCCTCGGTCGAAATATACTGCAACAACATGATCCTCCTTGCCACACAGTCTCTGAGATGATGATACCAAATGCCAATGTGCTTGGACCTGTCATGAAATATTGGATTCTCAGAGAGTTTGATACAACTCTGATTATCACAATAGATCACAGTTGGATCCATCCTCTGATCAAACAAATCAACAAGAATTTTCTGCATCCAAATGGCCTCACATGTTGCCTAACTTGCAGCCATGTATTCAACCTCTGCTAAGATGAGTGCAACCGACCTCTGTTTCCTGCTATACCAAGAAACTACAGCTAACCCAAGGTTGGAAATTCCTCTTGATGTGCTCTTTCAATCTGATGGACTCCCTGCCCAAACTGCATTTGTGAAGCCTTGTAGCTTCACTCCCTCTATCCGTCTGTACCATAATCCACACTAAGATGTGCCTCTGAGGTATCTCAAAACATGATTAGTTGCCTTCCAAAACATCTTGGTAGGTTGAACCATAGCTTGACTCAGCTGGTTCACCGCATAGCACAAATATAGTCGTGTGTTCACTAAATACATCAGTGAACCCACAAGCTGTCAATACACAGTAGCTTCTACTACTTCTCCTGAAGTAGCATCCTCATTCCTCCATTTACCTGTTAGAGGAATCTGCATGGGCTTGCACTTATCCATGTGGAATCTCCTGAGTATCTCATTGGCATACTTGCCTTGAGACACAAACAACTCCCCATCCTTCTGCCACACTTCCATGCCAAGGAAGTAGTGCATGAGACCCATGTCTTTTATCTCGAATTCTCTTGCAAGGTGCTCCTTGCAAGACATGACAACTGATCATTACATGTCAATATGAGATCATCAACATAAAGAACAATGATCAACTGCTTACCTTTTACCATGATGTGGTAGCATTTGCTTCACACTCTGTGAAACCCAACCTGGTGAAGTAGTTGTCGATCCTGGTGTACCAAACACGAGGTGCTTGCTCAAGCCCGTACAAAGCTCTCTTGAGTTGGCACACATGAGACTCACGATCGAAGGTCTCAAAACCTTTTGGTTGCTCTATGTACACCTCTTTCTCAATCTTGCCATTAAGGAATGAAATCTTCACATCCATCTGATGGATCTTCCAACCCATCTGTGTTGATACTGCCAACATTGATCTAATATATGAGCACCTTGCTACAAGAGCAAAAGTCTCATCATAATCAATCCCCTCGACCTGTGAGAAACCACAAGCAACAAATCTTGCCTTATGTTTCTCCACACTACCATCAGCAGCTTGCTTTATCTTGTAAATCTAATGGGAAGTCACAACTGACTTGTTCTCCGGTCTTGGAACCACATCCCAAACACTTTTCTGAACTATGGAGTCATACTCCTCCACCATAGCATCAACCCAAATCAGCTGTTGCACTGCTTCCTCAAAGGAAGATGGCTCGATCTCAACATATTCCCCAACAATGGCCATGTATCCATTGTACCTCTCAGGTGACCTCCTCTGTCTGCGCTGAGAATATTGTTCTCCCACATTCTCTCTCGCATCCGACAATAATCTTTCAGCTTCTCTTGCGTGCTTTCATCCCTCTCTGGAAGACTCTGCTTGAGTGGATGTCTCCACTCCTGGAACCTCTGCATATGGATGCTCCGCATCAGTTTGAGGCTCCTCCTCCTTAGGAACGAAAAGTTCCTCCACAACCTGTAGTTGGAGCTCCCTCTCAAGGGAAACTCGCATGGCCTTCTATTCATCAAACTTGAGATCTCTGCGAACCACTGTCCTCCGACTGGTAGGCAAGTACACCCGATAGTTGTGGGGTGTATTAGTGTACCCCACAAGTATTCCCAACTCAGCTGTCAACTGAAGTTTCTTCCAGACATCCTTTGTCACATGGCAATATACCGATGAGCCAAAGATCCTGAAGTGACCCACATCTGGTCTCTTCCTGGAGAAAGCTTCCTTTGGTGTCTTCATCCCAAGTATGCGATGTGGGCTTATATTCTGCAAATAAACTGCTATATTGCATACCTCAGCCCACAAATGAAGTGGTAGGCCTTGGTCATGCAACATCGCCCGAGCTGCCCCCACAACCGTTCTGTTCTTCCTCTCAGCCACCCCATTCTGCTGTGGGTTATGAGGTGCTGTCAACTCCCATTTAATTCCTTCTGTTGCACAAAAGTCTCTAAAATCTTGAGAGACATAATCTCCACCATTATCACTTCTTAAGGCCTTGATCTTCTTCCCTGACTCTTTCTCAACCGAAGCTTTGAACTCATAAAACTTTGAGAAGGTTTGATCCTTCTTCTGCATGAAATAAATCCAGCATTTATGAGAAAAATCATCAATGAAAATCACATAATATCTTTGTTTCACAGTGGATGTTGTCGAGAATGGTCCACACACATCAGTATGAATTGACTCTAAGATTGCTTCAGCTCAACTGTCTCGATCATGAAAGGAAGACTTGGTGTATTTTCCCAAGGTACAACCTTTGCATGTGTCCACTTGCTCAAGTTTACCTTTGGGAAGTCTGGTAGAGATCGGTTGCATTATCTTCAAGGCCCCATGATGCAAGTGGCCCAATTGCCTATGCCATAACTCGCCAATGTCTTGGCTTTGCACCAATTCTGCTTTAGAACTCAATGCAGCACAGTCATCTACCTCTAGCTTATAGAGATTCTTCACTCGAATCTTAATCCTCTTGGTCTGACCCGTGGCTATGTGTCTCAGCAATGCCTTTCCTTTACTGAAGACAACATCGTAGCCTTTGTCCTCCAACATCGCAACCAATACCAAGTTCTTCTTTAGTCCAAGCACATACATTACATCAATCAGGGTGAGAGGAGCTCCATGCTCCCTCTAAAAAGCAACCGTGGCTTCTCCTGGAACACAATACTTTCCATCATCACCCATCTCTATGGACATCTTGAGGTCTTTCTCCTCCAAGGTACTGAATAAACTTTTATTGTCGGTCATGTGGAATGAGGCTCCACTCTCCAGATACCAAACACAACCCACCATCGATGAAACCATGCATGCGATGAGGGTAGAATCCAATTCAAACTGAGAGGCTAATGCCTCACATTCTTATCCTTTCGAGGATCCCTTCTTGGATTTCTTCAATGGGAAATTAGTTGCATAATGGCCCACCTCATGACAATTAAAGCATCTCACTTTAGATTTGTCAATCTTCTTCCCTCCATGAGAAGAATTCGATTTGGAATGGGAAGCCTTCCCTTTCCCTTTCCTTGCCTTACTTGCTAAGGCTATATTTTCTTCATCATCATGCTTAGATGAAGCACCATCTCTTGTGATCCTCTTGATCTCCTCCTGCATCAGATTCGACCATAATCATTCCCAATCCAACTGTTTCTCTCTTCCATTCACAGAGTCCTGGTATCTATTCCATCTCTTTGGAAGACCGAGGAGAGCAAGGCTCACCATATCATCATCGGCTATCGTTATTCCCACACTACCAAGCTCATCTCTACAGGTGGTGAGCTTGTTCAGATATGTAGAAATAGAATCGCCCTTCTCCATCTTGATTTTCCGAAGCTTATCCTCGAGTGCCAATTTCCTCTGGTCACTACTGTTTTGATACAAGTCCTTCAATGTCTTCCAGATTGAAAACAGAGTCTCCTTCCCATGGAGACTCGAGACAATATGGTCTCGAACTCCCTCCAGAAGAATCCTTCTCGCCTTCGCCACACACTTCTTCCATTCAACCAATTCTTATGCATTAGCTGCAACTATCTTGGGGATTTCTTTATCAATCAAATCCTTCAAACCATTGTCTTCTAATACCGCTTCCATGTGATCCTTCCATGCTATGTAATTTGAGCTGCCATCCAAAGCATACTCGAGTCTCAATCCACTTAACGACATTGGTGAAATTTGAGGTGTGATAAGAATTCGATTTTGTACCTGCAACCAAGAACTTAAAACTTCTAATTTCCCTTCTCAGTATATTGTTCACAGCTCTGATAACCTAGCTCTGATACCATATAGAAATTCCCATTGTAGATTAACCTAATTATGCAATATAACTAAATCAAAATACTTAATCTACTTCTACAATCAAACTTGTGGACGCTGAATCAATTTGAGCAAGATCAAGCAAAACACATATAACAGAGAAGAAGAATCAATACACATGAAACACAGAAGAATACTTTGGGGAAAGCCTCAACTAAAAAACCCCGCTATCTATATTATCATACAAGTGGAAATATCTTAGGATTACACATAGCTTTAGCTCTCACAGCTATCCAGCTCTCAGTACAATCCCTCTCTACTGCTCATAGACAGAATATATTGCTCATATGCCTTCTCCTCTACCCTCCAAGCCTCCTATTTCCTTGCGCTAATTTCCCTGAGTGTTCCAGCTGTAACCTTCTGTGACACTGATCTCACATACTGCTCCAACACACTGTAAAACTGCACAAATCTCAAGGAATGAATTCCTTCTGCATGCAAGAGTTTTCTTATAGGAAAATTCTTGCAATTGATAGTACACTATCCCTGCCTTCAATCTCAACTGGGTTTTTGTCTGAACTAACATGCATGAGTTATTTATGAGAGAATATTCAGTTATCTAGAGTACACTAGTTTCAGGCATGCATGCATTAAGTGGCTGAACTCACAATTAGTTCCTCAAACTTTTTGGAACTAATTTAACTGGACTTAACTCAGTTAACTGAGCTAACTAATTACAACTCAAATACAACTCATCCTTATCTCCTTAATTAAGGGATAACTTCCTTAATTTAAGGGATAACTATTGCATGACTTCACAAAGATTTCTAGCTTAAATTTCTCCAACTAATTAACTCAAGAAGAATTAATTAATTATTTTTCAAGCAGTTGGTGAGACTAAATTCGAAATTTAATTCTAAATTTTAATTCAAGGACAAATTAAAATTGGAATATTCTTGTTGCCACATTTCAACATGACCTAGGGTGCTACCTTGCTCAGCCTTCCCCAGTCCCACCAGACACACAATTGGAACTCTTTCCTAGTCCAATTGGTGCAAATGACCTTTGTACAGTAGATAGTAGAAGTAGTACTAGTGTAGGGTCTAGCTCTTGTAAATATGATGCTTGGACTTTGTAATTTGACAGTTCAAATACACGAGAGGACTCTGGATATGGTTGTGTTTTAGTAGACCTACGATAGAGAAAACACTTGATCTCAAATCGCTTGGAATTTGAGTGCACTAACAAAAATGCAGAATATGAAGCACTCATCTTGGGCTTACAGAAGGCCATTGAATTCAATGTTGCAGTTCTTAAAGAAATAGGTGACTCAGAGATTGTCGTGCGGCAGGTATGCAATACCATACATTGTGTGTCGCCTAATTTGAAAATCTATCAACAAGAGGTATGCGTTTAATTTCTCAATTCCAAGCTTTTAACATTATATTTGTTCCTAGAATGCGTAACATAGCTGCAGATGCCTTAGAAAATGCTAATGCTAGGTTGTCATCGCTTAGGGATGGTTTTTCTGTTGAAATTCTTTATAAACCATCTGTCCCTGATAATATCACTAATTTATGCATTTTTAATGATGACCAACAGATGTTTCACTTCATGGCGAACATTAATGTATCCAAAAATGTAGTTATCGATGAAGATGAGCACGAAAGAGCGTTGCAAGATGCAGCTCGCGCAAACAAGGAGAATCCCATGCCAAAAGGCATGCTATCATTGGAGAAGCTATATGGCTTGCAGAATCACTTTAGAGGGTCAGCCAACACTAAAACCCATAGTTCAATGTTGTCGCATGAACAAATTAATCTTTGGATAGAAAAGGATATGAAGTTTGTCAATCTAGGTACTTGCTGCACATCACAAGAGAGACAATCTTTCATCTTCTTATTCAAGCAGTACCGAGATGTTTTCATGTGGACATATGATGAGCTCAAAACTTATGACACACAAATAATCCAGTATGTTATCCTGATTAAGGAAGGGGCCAAGCATTTTCAATAGAAGCTGCGAAAGGTACATCCGACACTTGAGCCCCTAATTCAAAAGGAGTTAAGGAAGTTGTTGGATGTTCAAATCATTTACAAAGTGTGACATTAAACCTAGGTATCTAATTTTGTCCCAGTAAGGAAAAAGTCCAGGGAAATCCGCTTGTGTGTTTATTTATGAAATCTCAACCGCCCCTCAGACAAAGACAACTACCCTGTGCCATTTATGGAATAGATATTACAAATAATATCAGGGTCATAGATGTTCTCTTTGCTTGATGGTTATTCTGGATACAACCAGGCTCTGGTCTCAGAGCCTGATAGACTTAATACTACCTTCTGAATGAAGTGGGGCATGTTCATATTTAGAAGAATGTCATTTGGGCTAGTCACTGCTGGTGTGACCTTTCAACGCGTAATGTACATCAGATTTCATGGACTAATCGGGCATAGGTAGTGGTGTATCTTGATGATTTTGAAGTGTTTTCAAAGAAGAGATCTAACCACCTATGCCACTTGAAGTAAATATTCGAGCGATTCGAAAATATGGGATATCTCTTAATCCCAAGAAGAGTAATTTTTTATATTTTCGAGGGTAATCTCTTGGGCCACATTATCACAAAGATTGGGATTAAATTAGACCTTGAAAGGGTCAAAGCTATTATGTAGATTCCCTTCCCAGTGAATAAGAAAGCTATGTAGTCCTTCCTGGGGAAGATCAACTTTCTTTACAATTTCATCTCTGGTTACACTCAAATTGTGAAACCTATGTAGGAGATGGTAAGAAAGGATGCAATATACAAGTGGGACAAAAGGGAAAAGGATGTGTTTTCCCTTATCAAGAAAGCTATCGCAAAAGAACCAACCTTATAAAACCCAAAATTCAATAAATATTTACTACTATATACCTTCGCTTTTGATACCTCTCTTGCCATTGTGTTTACACAAAAGGATGATCACAATAATGAGTGGCCAATATCTTTTACGAATGCCAGCCTACAAGGACTTAAACTTAAGTATCCCACCATTGATAAAAGGCATATGCATTTTATAAGGTGGGAAATCACTTCTTGCCCTATCTCTTGAAGAATCATTGCATTATCTTTGTTCTGCACCCAACAGTGAGATCACTATTTGTCCAACAAGAGTTGGGTGAGAGAATGGAAAACTAGATGACTGTTCTACAAGAATATGACTTATAATTCAGACCAGTTCACACAATCAAGGGCCATGGTCTATGTTAGCTAGCAGTAGAAGAAGTGGATGAAAAAGAAGATGATCCGTCTAGATGGGAGAAAGAAATCGAGATGTATAATGTCAAGCGAACTCCCCCCACTATTATCGCAAACTCTTGGTACGCGGATATGCATCAGTATCTCAAGCATGGAACTTTTCCCTCACACTTATCTGCATGGTAGAAGAGGGCAGTCATATTAAAACCATTATATTACCATTTGGTGCATGGGGTGCTTTTTAGAAAACATCATAATGGAGTACTGCTCATGTGCTTGGAAGCACATGATTCAGAGAAAGTGTTGCGTGATCTCCACGATGGACCTGCCTAGGGAAAATTTGTGGTTGACATAACTATGCACAAAGTTATTTAGGTTGTTTTTTAATTGGCTCACATTATTCAAGGATGCTCACGCATATGCCCGCAAGTGTCTAGTCTGTAAAAAGTGTGCCAGCCAAGGAAAGAACTTAGTTGTCCCGTTGCAGCCTATCACAATGGAAGAACCATTTCAACAATGAGGCCTAGATGTCATTGGTGTTATTTTTCCGCACTCATCAAAGCAGTAATGCTACATTCTCACTACCATAGATTAATTCACATGATGGACATAAGTGGTTCCACTAAAGTAAGTGAATGATCAGGAAGTCATCAACTTCCTTAAGCATAATATCATTTCCAGGTTCGACATTCTTACTTCAATTGTTTTTTACAATGCAACATATGATTTTGCATTGTAAAATGGAATTGTATTGAAACATTCAGCTAATTACTACCCATAGGGAAATGGTCTTGCTGAGTCTACAAATAATAACCTCAACTGTATCATTAAGAATGTTGTTTTCTCTGAACAAAGTAACTAGCACTCCGCTTTAGTGAATGCCCTATGGGCTGACCGAGTCACACTAAAACCTTCTTTGAATATGTCTCCTTACTTCATGGTGTATGGAAAAGAAGCCATCCTACCCTCGAACGTCTATTTTCCTACCCTTCAATTTTCACAAGAATCCCAAGGAAAGACATGTTTATTGGTTCAGAGTACGATAGCCACCCTCCAAAGAAAAAGAAAAATTGTCTCTTCACTAGAGTTGTATCCAGAGGTGGTTCGGAAAGAAGTCTGTAAGGGAAAATAAATTTAGTGTGGGTGACCTAGTCTTGAAGTGGGACAAATCCCACGAGGACAAAGGAAAACACACTAAGTTCTAATCCCTGTGGATCAAACTGTTCAATGTGCACAAAAATATGGCCAACACACATATCATCTTCAATCTCTAGACAGGAATATTGACTCTCTTCCTATTAATGGCCAAGATTTAAAACAATGTTTTCAATGATGATACGAGAATATACCCTACCCTATGTACATAGTTTATTTTCTTGTTTGCTTGTTTGTTTGGTCTTGCGTTTTGTTTTTCGTACATGTAAATAAGTATCATGTGTGAACATGTTTTCTAGCTTCTTTGTGTGTGGTTGAGTTGAAAAGAGTCTTGCGACACTGCAACATTTGGCTAACCTTTGATCCTCCTTCTTTGTACTGGTTACATCTTTTGGTCATGATGTTCTGATGGAAAATATGATCTTTCCATAAGGAGAGCTTTGTTTCAAACCATGATACCCGTGTCTATTCTAGAAACCTTATTCCCACACTTGGTTGTCTATGTTTCAACTTTTTAATTCTTATATAATCAATAGAGGAGGAAAAGGAGGAAAAATACATATGAGCAACCCTAAATCAAATATCTCTATATGCTTCTCTAAAGGAACAACCTATTCTACTCTCAATAAGTCAGGATCCCTCTTCCACCCATAAAATGAATAAGTGCATATACACATTCATATATAAATATATAAATAAAGGAAAAATACAGGAAAGGATTCCTGCGCAGGGAGGTGGATCAAGAAACTCTGTCGATGTACTCTCTAGGCTTGCTATAAGCAGAGCAATGTTTGTGTTCTTGTAGCGATTCTGCAGGGGTATTATCCAGGCTTGCTAGCAGTGGAGCAACCCCAGAGATGAAAAACTATACTCTGAAATCTAAATATCGCGAACTATACTAACCTTTATGATTCAACGTGATATTGTTGAGCTTATGATTGATTTCAATAGAGAAGGCATAGAGGGGGCCATGTTTATTCACGAGGTAAGTGGGGAAACAAAATTGATCTACACAATGAATCAACACTCCCCGAAGAACTAAGACCTTGTATAGAAGATTCAACTTAAAGAGAGAAGTTGAAATTCTAGCAGTGTGTCACCAAGTGTTGTCGCTGCTACAAAAACCTCCAAAATTTTGGCCTACACCAAATTTCAGAGCCTACTTTCATCTTGCATACTGTCATCACAAACATTAAGACTTATCACATGTGTTTTCTCTAAGTGTTTTAGTCCCATTTGCAAGAAAATCAAAATGTCATTTTTTCGCATGTTAAGTGTCACACGATGTACATAAGCTTGTTTTAGTTGTTTTAAGGCGTTATCTTTGTGTAATTGGTTTGACCTTACCATGTAAACATACTTCACAGTCATTTCCAAAATATTAAGCATTGTTGCACAAGTGTCGTCACGGTTGTCGCAAAGTGTATCTTTGGTGTCACACTTGTCGTAAGTGGTCGCAAACTTGTCGCACTGAGGGAATTATGTTGTTTATGTGTCCTAGATGATCTATGTTGTTTCATCAAGTATTCTAAGTGTGTGATCATAGTCAAGTCTTATCACTATTTACATCAACTTCATTGATCCCACACTTAGCCAAATTCAGAAAACTTTCCAACCAAGAAATTTAGCCTCATCTGACCCTCTTGAGCTACGCATTTCCTAGTTTCAACCCTCAAGCTGCAACCCTGCCTCTTGAAATTGTGTAATGTGCAGTTCTTTCCTCCCAGGACTATGCACTATGCAGTCTCAGTGCTCAAGCCCGAGCCTTGATATCAAAAACTATGAAATTCAACCCTCCAACCAAGTTTAAACTACACATTGCATAGTATCATACTTCAAGTCCAACCCTTGAGCTCCTGAACTACGCAATTGCATAATCACATGGCCTCCTTATCCTCCAGCTCTACATAGTGGGAAACTTCATCTGTCAAGTCCTCATCCTGGCACCTTGGGATCCTGAATTGCGCAATCATTATGCGTATTCCCGCTTGAACTACACATTACGCTGTCTCAAGACTCAAGGATCAAGCCTCACCCCTAACTGCTTGAGCTACTCAATTGCACAATCACTAAGCCTCTCCCTCAACCTACCACCCGCTTTTGGCTCAGACAATGGATCATCATGCAACATCTTAAACTAGGGGTTTATTCATTGATGTCGTATTTTCATGAGTGAATTTAATATGTAGGTACTCTATCATACCATGACAAGATGAGTAAGAAGGAGATGGAGAGGAGGAACATATTAGAAGACACATCTCTAGCTGAATATGCTAGTTTCTCAATTAAGAGAAAACAAAGGGACGCCATTTTGCGACCACAACTCAAGACTTGATATCACTGAAGAGTCCTTACCTCTAAGCCCTATGGATGTGGATAGAAGAGAATTCTCAAGAAGACATATAACAAGAAGCAACAATAATGGGTTGACATTGCCATGTCATCATGCAATCCTTGTTAGCAGTGTCATGTCATCTCATGTCATGAGTCATCATATGCCACATCATTTTGTGGATTATGTAAATTCCTATTCAAAATGTATTATAAAGTGGAAGTCTAAAGGGAATGTACAAAATATGAAGAGTCATGTATGTTGATTTTTGTAGCTAGGAAGGTACTCCAAGCCTTGAGGATCGAGGGTTTGGAGGAAGGATGTCCACAAATGGCCTCGTGGGCTTAAAACCAAAGCTTGAGGTTTTGTACCCATCGATGTTGGGGAAAAAACTATGGAGATATTTCAACATGTGATTGATGAGGATGATAGTATTCATCGAGATGAATATGATGCATTGAAAATCATCCGATTCCGAGCTGTTATTGAAGAGAAATGAATTTTTGAAGTTAAGATGGGTAAATTTATCTAGTTGGGTAGGTCAGCTTGAGGTTGAAGTAGTGCCCAAAGAAAAATTCGTTGGAGTTGCTTGATGCGTATAAATATAGGTCAAGTGTGATGAATTTAGACACATCCAAGAAGCATATTTCATAGTCTACACATCAAGAAAGGCAGTGTGAGTGCAGGAACACGCAAGTGCAGGAATGTGCGAGTGCAAGAACGCGCAAGTGAAGGAACATGTGAGTGAAGGAAATCACAAGTGCAGGAACACATAAGTGTAGGAACATGAGTGCAGGAAAATGTGAGTGTAGGAACACGTGAGTTTAGGAACATGAGTGCAGGAACATGTTAGTGCAGGAACACGTGAGTGCAAGAAGTGAGAGTGAAAAAAGCGACAGTACAGGAACATGTGAGTGCAAGAACGTGATAGTGTAGGAATGCGTGAGTCTAGGAAAACACAAGTGCAAGAATGTGTGAGTGTAGTAATGTCTGAGTGTGGGAACATGAGTGAAAAATGCGCAAGTGCATAAACGTGTGTGTAGGAATATGAGTGAAAAACGCGCAAGTGCATAAACATGTGAGTGTAGGAATGTGAGTGAAAAACGCGCAAGTGCATAAACGTGTGAGTGTAGGAATGCGAGTGCAAGCAACACAAGTGAGGGTTGAGCATGTAGCATACTACACTAGGGTGACGTAGAAGCTGAGAAGGGATAGGTATTTATTGTATTGATGTGTTTAGGTTGAATTGATGCTAGTGGATGGTGTCCTAGGAGAGGATATTTTGGAAGTCTGTTAGTAGCCAAGAGGAAGGATTTCCTAAGTGGTTGGATGCCCTAACCAGGAGCAAATGATACAACAAGGATTGGTCACTCTTTGTTTTTTGGAGGGTAGTGTGAGAGTGGACCAAGTGTGGATAGTGGATTGGGAATTTATGGTCTGTTGGAGGACAACGTGATAGTGTCCAAGTTGGAGCTTGGTGTGCAACACTATGATGGACAAAATTAGTTTCTAGAGTGGCAGTAGTTGAGCTCAAGGGTTAATGAACCAGAGGAGAAGTTGAGTAGCCCTAGACTTGTATGTGGAGAAGGACTTCTACAACAGATGATGGGTAGTCCTCCTAGCCCATGTTCATTGTGGGAGATGGACATATTATAGTGATAGGTGGAAGCCCTCCATGTCCTATGTTCGTCTTCATTGGAGAAACACAGGAAGACCATAGTGGGATGAAGTCCCTGAGTAGATAAGGAGAAGTAGTGGGAAGTTGGGAGTTGTTCACAAGTGGAGCTATGAACAACTCGACAAGAGTCTCGATGTGTTGATGCATTGATGTATGAACGATCAAATAGTGAGCATATTGACAGTTGAGGTTCAAAGGTTATATGAACTTGGAGCATTAATAGAGGTAGGAGCTACAAATCGAGAGTCAAAGGACTGGGCAGGTAGAAGGTACGACTGATGGGGTTGAGAGAGTCGACTACATCAGCCAGATGATCAGAGTATCTTGTTGATGCTAGATTGGTTGTTAATGGACTGACACCAAGCCTGAGTTTTGTATTCTTGTACTAGTGAATGTATGAGGGCCATTATCCCTAGTATGGGAGCCCTAGACTGTTGTATTTTATGTTGATTAATATAATGAAGTTGGGTTGAAAAAATTTGTCTATATTCTGTGCACTAGTAGATTTACTGTTGTTTATATTCCATTGTGTAAAGTAGTATCATTGTGATTATTGGTTTGGTAGCATCAGAGTTTCTAAGATTCTATCCTAGACCCAAGATCATGGAAAAACAACATGGTATCATAGCATATCTCATCTACTTTGAGGGACAGTGAATCAAAGAGTGCACAACAAAGCAACTCAAAGGGAGTTGTGGGTGTCTAAATCATGGAGCAGAGGGTTCATCTAAAGACATGGAGATGTGGTCTGGATTGGCTCGATAGCCAAATTGGCTGGGAGTTCTGGTGGATTGGTGGAGAGCCTAGTGAACAACAATTTGTTGTAGGGAAGATTGTTGATCATGGACTTTCGCTGATTTGCCAGTGATTGTTGGGACAACTCGAGGATTGATTTGGCATGGAGGAGATCAGGATGATCGAGATTGCTTCATGTGATGGACTAGATATTGGCATGCTAGAGTCTTCATCAGATCGTGATGTTGCATATCCGAGATTGGAGGGATTTGCATGAGTGGTATTTGATCCAGGAGGATGAGTTCTTGTAGGACTGATCCACTTGAGGTCATGTAGGCTCAGAGGGAGTTTAACCTCAAAGGGAGAATCCCTATGGAGGTTTGGGATCTTCAGGTTTAGATATGATGAGGCAATGGCACTACCAAGGTTGTCGGGTTCTTTCTATAGGGTATGCTGCAATGATGGATGTCAGATGGGCTAGTGTCACCGATAATGATGGTTACTTCCTAGTCTTAGAAGTACCTCCCTCGCTAAGAGAGAGTGCTAATTTTTGTAGCTTGGGAGGTACTCTAAGCCTTGAAGATCGAGGGTTTGGACGAATGAGTTCCATAAATGGCCTTGTGGGCTTGAAACCTAAGCTTGAGTTTTGGTACCCATCGATGTTGGGGAAAAAACTATGGAGATATTTAGACATGTGATGGATGAGGATGATAATACTCATCGAGATGAATTTGACATATCGACACTCATCCGGTTCTGAGTTGTGGTTGAAGAGAAATGATTTTTTGAAGTTAAGATGGTTAAATTTATCTAGTTGGGTATGTCAACTTGAGGTTAAAGTGGTGCCCAAAGACAAATTCATTGGAGCCACTTTATGCCTATAAATATAGTTCAAGTGTGAGGCATTTAGACACATCCAAGAAACATCTTTCTTAGTCTACACGTCAAGAAAGGTAACACGAGTGCAGGAACACAAGTGTAGGAACTTGAGTGCAGGAAAACAAGAGTGCAGGAACACGTGAGCATGAGAACATGAGTGCAAGAACATGTTAGTGCAGGAACATGCAAGTGCAGGTACCATGAGTGCAGGCAACGAGAGTGCAGGAATAAGTGAGTGCAAGAATGCGAGCGGAGGAAAGTGAGTGCAGGAAAACGAGTGCAGGAACACGCTAGTGCAGGAATGCGTGAGTGCAGGAACATGTGAGTGCAAGAACACGTGAGTGTAAGAATGCGAGTGTAGGAACACGCGAGTGCAGGAACACATGAGTGGAGGAACGCACAAGTGGAGGAACGCA
Organism: Pinus tabuliformis; assembly: GCA_031772625.1. Taxonomy (NCBI): domain Eukaryota; kingdom Viridiplantae; phylum Streptophyta; class Pinopsida; order Pinales; family Pinaceae; genus Pinus; species Pinus tabuliformis. The sequence continues at coordinate 899,618,881 of CM062808.1, forward strand.
CGAGTGCAGGAACACACGAGTGCAGGAACGCATAAGTGCAGGAATGCGATGTTGGAAAAAATACTAAGGGGGGTGAATCGGTATTTTCAAATCAATAACTTTTTCATTTCATGTTCAGATTTATATACGCAACTTTACTGAAAGGAATCTGCATGTGTACGTGACCGTTCTTAAGACAACTAGCATACATCTAGTAAACTTATGATTCAATTAATTCATCATCTGTTGGTCTTCAACTAATGCATTAGTACTTTAATAAACATTAGATAAATAGTAACCATGTGTTGTAAGAACATAATAAACCATCAAACATAAGAAACGCACATGAACATAAGGATTTAAGGTGGAAACCGAATGTGGGAAAAAACCACCTGTTGTTATCATCTTTGTCTTCTTTAATATAAAGAAAAAGTTGTTTACAATCTTGTATTAGTGCAGACTCTTACCAGTATGTAGGCACCCACCTGCAAAAGGCTACAACCTTCGATCATTCTACAACTCCTATTGGAAGGGAGCTACAAGTCCCCTTCCACTCATTTGACTAAATTATTAAATTATTTATTAAATCCCTAATGAAAATCCATTTCCCGTATATATATTAACTCCCCCAATAGCTATTAATCCCACCCTAGCTTAATTATATAAACTAAAGTTTCTACCCCCGGACCCACTAACTAATCAATCCTTGATTATGTTAGTTAAAAACCTAATTAAATCTCGCCCGATGCCTTAACCCCCGCCTTAATCACGCATTAAACCTAAACTGCCGCGCTTAAGTGCCCGTCAGGCCCTCCATTACCTTTCGTGCAACTCCCGCACCCGACCACCACATGATCTCTACCCTCCCCATCTAACGACCCGTGTTGATTTTGGAAGGGCCCGAAATCTGAACGTTACTCACTCGAAATGGGTTTTTTTCTATTGGGCTCCTGAGGCGATGTGGCGCTCAATGAATGGAATCGGGCGGCCTCCCCCCAATACTGCCAAGTGCCCAAAAGCTATGCGAAGCAAACCACTTACCGCCAGCCCGCTACACACCAAAACAACCACTGTTCACCCCACTACGCGACAAAATGCTATTGTTCACCCATACCAACCAAATTGACTTTTCGCGCATAAATCCAAAAAAGCCCCAAATCATTGTTTTTATCGTTTTTTATAACTGTAAACTTCCATGCACGCACCTGTGAACGTTGAAAGTCATCAACCCATGTACAATTGCACTCTGAAGACGCCAAAAGCTCCCAGATTGCCTTCCAGCCTAATTGAAGCCTTTTCAACCGTTTAGAATTGCCAGTTACCCGGTTCAGACCTAGTTTACTCCAAATTCCAGGTATTTAAGCCGGAATCCATTGAAAACCCTGTAAATTTCCAAACTAGTCACTAAGTTTTCTTAATTGAAATTAAAGGGAAACTCTGGTAAAGTGAAAACCCACTTGGAATTGACTCACCTTGCCCTAAAAAACTGAAAATTTACCTTCCCCATTCTTAAATCCACAAGAACTAAGAATGGTTGCCCCAATTGCCATGGATGTCAGGCAAATTTCCACTCCTCACTTGGAATTTGACCACCTTCCCCTTAATGATAAAGATTTTCAAATCAAGGACACCTCTGTCCTTGAATCCCCCATCAAACTATACTGTCGATATAGAGATCAATACCTGAACCACTCTGATAAAATTGGTCTCTGGGAGTCCAATTTACCCAAGTATCAATTCCCTGAGGTCCACATCCTTCCAGAAATTGTCCATTATTGCCATGCAAACTACATCCTCAGTCAAAGAGCAGTGATGTCCCCAGACCAGACTGTACTTTTCACCATCACTACTGAATCAATTAATGAAATGTTGCAACTTCAACCAAGGCAAAATCTAACCCCTATTTCAATTGGGGACCTATTAGACCGTCTCCCCAAGATTACCACTGCAAAACTTGATGAGATGTTTCAAACCTTCATCAGGGAGGAAAAGCATATCCCAAAAGATCCTCCTCCATATGTGGCTACCATATTTTCTCCATTTGGTCAGGACATTATAGCAATGATTTCTAGTCTTAGGATACACCACCGGTGAGTATATAGATGAAATCATATTAGCTTTCATGTCTATCGTCACTCCAAGACAACCTCCTGCTGTCATGTATGATTATGCCAAGTTCATAGTTGATAGGATGCATGAAAAATTTCTTAGAATGAGTAATGAAAGGGTATTCAAGTATTCCACAGTTTTGTACCACCTCTTTCTATATTACCAAGATGACAAGTTCCCCTTCTCTCTCCAAAAGCTTGATACTAAAGGTCATCCTAGGTCAATGATCTTTTGGACTCCTCTGATCCATAAGCATGACTCACCATATCCATACACAGACTTCATAGATCTTTTTGTACATCCTATAGTGACAATGCTACTAGGAAGTCCTCCTCCAAGAATCAGTTCAGATATTAGGAGGATCCTGCAGCTTTCAAAACAACACAAAGTGGGAGATTGGTACTTGTACCAAAATCACACTGAAATTAGGATCTATGGCTATGAGTTGGCCCCATATAAACTGCCCAGATACCTCCCAAGGAGGTTATTTGCTCTGGAATACTACAGGCAGATAAACAACTCATATGAGGTGCATTTTGTTAAAGCCAAAAAGAAGGTTCAGCTCAGAATCAAAGATCAACTAGGCCCCTTTGTGTGTAATAACCGAGAAGTTGGAAAAGAAGTAGAGCAAATCCTTCAGAGACTTAAACTAAAACAAAGTTTCATGTGGAGATATGATCCTTGTGACTTCACCTGCAACAGAAGACAGAAAAACAAGATGGCTCCATTCACCACCAAATCCCTGAAATAGAAAAATATGCAAATCAATTGGAATGGATGGAGAATACTTTAGTGGACAGGGATATCACTGAAGTTGCAGTTGAAAATGCTTTAATTGATCTATAGAAAAGGCTTGATGAGGGTTTTTTCCTGCAGGTGCTAGGAGGATCCCAGGTTCAAGAAGAATCTCAGCTCCAAGAAGAATCACAGGCACAAGGAGAATCCCAGGCACAAAGTGAATCACACATAGATGAAGAATCCCAGGTGCAAGAAGAGTCAGAACAACCAAACCTATCATGAGTACTCCCCCTATCTTGCAAACTCCTCTAAATGAGGAGAAAAACCTCAAAAGAAATAGGGAAGAGGCCACTACTTCAGGCAAGGCAACCACACAGACATATGCAGAGACTAGCCTGGTCAAAAGGCAAAGGTTAAATCCTATCTCTGAACAAGAATTCACAGAAGAAACAGTTGGGGCCACCAGCACAGAAAGAGAAGGAAGCAGGCCTGCCACTCCTTCTGGGGGCACACTAGAACCTTCCACATCACATACTCAGATGTTGGAAAGGCAGCAGAGTGTTGAAGTGTCCTCATTTAGGATGCCAACTGATAGGGACCAAGACATCAGGGAAAGATACAAGGACATAAAAGCCAAGAATGAGAGGCTAAAATCCCAAACCTATGCACAGTACCTAAAGATGGCACCCACCAATCAAACAAGGCTTATGTCAGCCTATGATGTGAAAGAAGGAAAAATGCAAATGACATTTATGAAGCCTACTACTCAGCAACCAAGAACAGCAGCAGACTTCAAAAAGATAGATTTCGAAGTATTGGCAAAGGACATTCATCCTATTGACCAGATTGAGCTGCACAAGCAGACAGGGGAGATGATTTACTCCACCTTAACAGGGAAATCCATCACAGCTCACCAATTGCAAAATTCCCTAAATAACATATCATCTCAGTTCCAATTGGAGAAGGCCTCTTCACAGGCCAAAGACACTAGAATCAAGTCCTTAGAGGACTTAATCATTGAGTTGGGACATGATCCCAAAGATGTAAAGGCCATCGAAAAAATGATAAAGAAGAAGAATGATGACATAGCTACTTTGAAGAAGCAACTTAAGATTCCACCATTACATCACCCACAAACAGCAGAAGTCCTGGAAACACAAAAAGGACAAGAAGAGCTTATGGACTTGGTCCTAAAGCTAAATGACCAATTGAAAGAAACAAAGAAAGAATTGGACACATTGATTCAGTCCAAAAAAAGTGACTTGGTCACCACTTCTACAACTGCCATTCCCACAGTAACAACTGCAGTTCCTTCAACATTGGCAGCATCTTTGGCACCAACAACTCCACCTACCACAGCACTACCAGTCACAACTGAGTCTACAGCAGCAGGTACATCTACAGAGAAAACAACAAAGTTGGTAAAATCCATGGAGGAAATGTCCATCCAGGCAACAGAGCTCAAGAGGCTAAAGGAGAAAGTTGCAAGCTTAGAACAAACTGTAAGCTTGCCCAAATTCAATAGAGAGAAGAAACATAGAAGGCCCTAAGGATGGGTGAGAAGATCAAGGTCCTAGAAAAAGATTTAACTCTGCAAAATCCACTAGGATAGACCAAGGAGATGCTCTGGGCCAATATCATTGACTCTATCAATGATATTTGGCCATCAATTCAAGTAATATTTGAGCAAACTAAATTGGTAAAAGTGGCCACTGAAGCAATTCAAAAAGTAAAGGAAAATTTAGGAGACCAACTCAAGGATGCTAATCGACTCATCCACTTCCTAAACAGCAAGAACAGACATGAGTTAAATGTATTGGGTGTAGAGGATAGGACTGAAGCCATCATAGAAGTTAAAAAGGTTCTTTCCAATAGAAACCTAATATGGTCAACTTAGAGGGAAAATTCCATAACATGCAGGTGGGCATTGACAACTTCATGGCCAAATTTCAAATATTGAGGGATAAAGGCCTTCCCAGTCCTATGGTCATCCATGATAAACTTATGACCCAATTGGACTACACAGACAGACTAAGGAAGTTGGCCAAGGAACAAGCAAGTACTTCAGGTATCAAAGCCTTACCTATAGGGAAAGTACTACATGACACTTTTGAGAACTTATTCTTTTTAGAGCATGAGGTGAAACATTTGTTTGTCACCAAGCCAAATTTTGCTAAGTACACAGAAGCAGACGAAATCTACAGAAGAATGCTCAAAGTAAAATTACCTGAGCATGAATGGTGGGAAAAGATGACAGATTTACTATAAGTTACCACAGTAAATCTGAAGGCAGCCAAATAAAACAGGTAAGAGAAAGAGTAACAGGGTCAAAGAATAGCAGGTTAAAGAGTATCAGTGAAAGATTAAAGATAAAGATGATTCCAACGTACAAATATCGACTAACTTAAAGGGCTAAAATTCAATTGCAACAGCCAACACTACCACAATAAGAGGGACAACATGATGCAGTTTTCCATTTGTCCCTACCTTCAAGCTTGAAGATATTTTGATTCTCTAGATTAAATCTCATATTGTTATGAGATATTTTGTAAATATTTTTTGTATAAATACTTCATATTTCGAAGTATTTAGGGTGGATTCGAAGACATTTATGTAGACTTTTCTCTCTAATCAAAGCCTTCTTGTATCAAAAAGCTGGATTGGCTTGCTGGATCATGGAATAAAGCTTAGATATTTTTCAGGATTCTTGTGTAAAGCGAAAGTCAAATAAGTATTCTCTCATGCGTATTATTGTTTTTCCTCATGTTTCTTAATAATCATATGTGTTTCTATGAAATCTCAATGTTAAACTAGGAATGATATTTCAGAACTGGCTTAAATGCACTCTGTTTTGATTGTTTACATTCGTAATGTTTTCTGCTAAACTATCATTGCTAGGGAATTCTTAGCTGCTCCTTAGCTTCCGTAGTTTTCCTTTTGGTCTATGTAGCAAAGGATTCTTGATTACCCTTTGTTGATGATCACCCTTTTTTCCTTATTCTGATCTCGGTCCAAGGATTCTTCAGTGCCCTTTCACCCTGGTTAGAATCATTCCATCCATCCGCCCTTGAAGATTTGCCTTTCGCTTTGCTACCCTGCCCTATGAACATTCCCTTTAATGATCTAATCCAGTTATGTTATCCTTTTATTGACTCCATAGCCCTATGGCTTGAAGAAATTAGCTCTATCCATCTGTTCCTAGAATTCCACCACCCAACCAAAATCAAAACCTTATGAACACTAAGAACTAGCCTGAAATCCTTGCCCAAACAAAGTTAAATTATAAGAGAGAGCCCTCTCTAGACTTAGGTTGGCTAGAACCTGAGTCTGAAGATTGGTTTGTGGTTACCTCAAATTATTCCTTCTTTTGATAACTTCTAGGGAAACTTCTGAGTGATAACAGTCTAAATCCCAAAGTAGGGAGGATGGCGTTGTTCATGGAGCTCCGACATTGGATACACACCTAGATCCCTCGGTTGGAGTTAGAGCTTATAAGCTTGATGGTACCTGGAGTGGATAAATCTTGAGTACACCTTAGTCCCATCAGATTAGAGTACCATGAGATAGAGTACCCTGGTCAGGTATCTAATCTTTAGCATTATGTGTGTTGTGAACTCTTCATATAGTATATCATTTGAGATCTTCCATGTACCTCTGTATATATGTAATTATGAATACCTCCCTAGTTAAGAGGGAGTGTTGAAATTCATGTCATGGCTAGTAGGAGTCCATTCAAGTCATTGATCAAATGTTTGTGTTAGTAACCTATTTTCAGTATTATTTATCATTTCTGAAAGTAACATGAAGTTTTGGGCAGTGGCCTAAGACCTAGCGCTGAAAAAGTGGCTCAAAATCTGGGGTCGTTAGCTCCGAATTAGCTGAAAAAGTCCACAGTCGCTGGCTTTTCTTCTTGTGGGAGTGACTGGAGGCCTACAGTCACATGCATGGCTTGTCAAGGGAGTGGGTGAGGGTCTAAATCAATGAAAATTTAAGTTGCCTCAAGGGTTGGTCACCTAGAAAGGTTGGTTAGCTCCTTGAGGTTCTGCAGCATGTGTGGAAGGTCAGTTTTGTTTAGTTTCATTGGTTCCACTTCCTTAACTATACATGGGAGTTGAATCACATCATAATAACCTATTTTCACATATTTACCTCATTGGACCGGTTAGCTTAGGTAAATGTGGGAGGAGGGTGTTACAGAGTGGTATCAGAGAATGGTTCACCCCTTAGACTGGATGGGCAGTGTGTGTTAGTCATGCATTCATGTCGGCTTCATATGTGTTCCTTATGTGGTCTATGTGCTTGTTGTGTATGAATAGTGGTGGTCATGGTTTCGGGTGTGTCACCATGTTAAAGATGATGGTGTTGTTGTTGGATGTTGTCATCATGAGTGTATGTCGGTGATGCATTGGTTATGCATGTCAGTGCTTACATATTGTTATGCATACATTGATATGGTTTTAGTTGTCATGCATGAGGTCAGGGTGTGTGGTTGGTATGGTCATGTATTTATAACTGAATAATGGTTGAAAAGATTATTAAATGTTGATATGATTATGTTTATACATGTATTGTGTTAATATGGTTAATCTTGCAGACAAGATATCCTCCCTGAATTATACTGAGGTATGTTGCTTATGTTTATGTTTTGGTTTAGATGACATGGTATACTTGTAGGAAGAGATCAAATATGACTAGCAAGATGGTAGATTACATTTCACGAGACTCTATGTATGGATCAGATGAGCAGCATGGTGTTGGGAATTCTTCGGATTTAGAAGACACATTGAGAAGTTTGAAGGCAAAAATAAGGAGTTGCAAAGTAGATAATGACAGAAGAAACGAGCAGAAGTAAATGCAGTAATCCTTCAGATTTTGTCAGAATTTCAAAGACAATGACCACTTCGGATCAGCCATGGGTAGGATGATAGGACTAATGGGGCATATGGCAACAGATCTCATGGTGGGAAAAGGTCAGATAGGGATGACATGATCAGAGATGGAAGGCTTTTGGATACTCTAGATAGGAGAGGTGATGGATGCAAGTTCTATTCTAGTTCTGGTTCTGAAAAGCACTATGTTTTTCATCATTATCATACTTACAAGAGGAGTGATAGGGAATATTTTCTAGATGAGTTCAAGAAAGAAAAGCCACCTACCTTTGATGGATATTTGAAGCATTCGGAAGATGCAGAGGCATGGTTACTTGGGATGAAAAAATTATTTGATTTGCATGAGTACATAGAGAATATGAAGAGCAGAATAGTTATCTTCGGCCTCAAAGGGAAGGAAGACATCTAGTGGGAAGATGTGAAGCAATTCAAAGACATCAGTACATAAGAGTTGAGTTGGCATGAGTTCAAGATACTTTTCACAAAGAAGTACTTATTAGAGAGGTACTACGACAACAAAGCCAAGGAATTTTATGAGCTAAAGATGGGGTCGATGACAGATGAGGAGTATAAGATCAAGTTCCTAGAGTTATTGAGGTATGTATCATATCTTAAAGATGAAAATCCCAAAGTTCAGAGATTTGTCAGTGGATTGCCATTAGCATTTAGATATCGCATTGAGTAGGATGAGCCTTGGTCACTTGAGGAAGTTGTTCGGAAACTAAAGCACTTTTATGAGCAGTCAAAGCGTAAGACAGAATTGCAGCAAGGTTGGAAAGGGAAAGACAAAGCTAAAGGTAAATGGCAATCGAAAAAAAAAAAAAAAAAAACAAGGCCTTAGGATGTAGGTGAGAAAGTGAATGTTGCACCTTACAATAATTTCAACCTAGTTAGACATGGACATGGGTCACATCCTGGAGGGAAGTCGAATAAACATGATGGTACAAGATGGTTGTAGTGTTGGAAATGCGATGAGGAGAATCTTAAGAGGGATTGTCTATAGAGTCAGTGTGGTAGGCCTCAGATTTATAGTGCACAGGAGGCGTAGACTATCGGGGATGTTTGGCAGAGCATTTCTCGTATCTATGCAGCTTTGGATAATAGCCACACAAATCACCAAGAATCTATTATCAAGATGGATGGTAAGATTTTTGATCAAGTTGTTTCTATTTTGACTGACCCTGGGTATAAATATAGTTATGTTAGTACTGACATAGTGGATAAGTCTGGTTTGAATAAAGAAGTTCATCCTAAATCTTGGTTAGTGCAATTGGCTACAAGTACAAAGAAAAGAGTTCATCATTGGGTAAGAATTTTTGCATTCGATTTGAATGGTATGCCTACCTCAAAACATTTGAATGTATTACCATTGGGATCATATAGTATGATTTTGGGTATGGACTAGTTGTATCTTCATAGGACTAAGGTGGATTGTTATGACAAATCCATTGAGTGCTTGGATGATAATGGAGAATAGAGAATCCTATCGGGTAAGAAGAAAGCAACATTAGTTAGGATGGTGATGTCTATGTAGGTGAAGCACAGTCATAGAAAAGGGTTTGTGTTATTTGCAGTGCATATTTCTAGTGACAAAGGTAATAAGGATGAGGATGCAAAGGTATTGAGAAGGTATCCGATCTTGCAACAGTTTCAACATGTGTTTCTAGTAGAGATTTCAGAGTTTTCGCCTCATAAGGAAGTGGACTTTTCCATTGAGTTGGCACCAAGGGCAACACCAACATCAAAGGCACTTTACAGGATGAGCACACCAGAGTTAGTAGAGTTGAAGTTGCAATTGAAGGAAATGCTTGACAAGGGATACATTAGGAAAAGTGTATCGCCTTGGGGTGCACCGATATTGTTTGTGAAGAAGAAGGATGGTACTATTAGGTTATGCATTGATTACAAAAAGTTGAACAAGGTAACTATCAAGAACAAGTATCAATTGTCGAGGATTAATCATGTGTTCGATCAGTTGAAGGGAGTAGCAGTGTTCTCGAAGATCGATCTAAGATCTGGATACCATCAGCTGCCCATTAAACAAGAGGACATCTACAAGACTGCTTTCTGAACCAGGTATGGGCATTATGAGTGTGTTGTAGTTCCATCTGGTTTGACTACTACTCCAACTACCTTTATGTGCTTAATGAATAGTGTGTTGTGTCCTTATCTAGACAAGTTTGGTATTGTATTCATTGATGAATTCTTGATATATTCTAAGAACGAGGAGGAACATGCCCAACATTTAGCAGCAATGTTGAGATTTTTGAGAGAGAATCAATTGTATGTTAAGCTCAGTAAATGCAGTTTCTTTAAGACAAAGGTACATTACTTGGGACATTTTGTTTCCAAGGAAGGAATAGCAGTAGATCCTAAAAACAAAAGAGATATCATGGAGTGGGCATCTCCAAAAAATGTGGAAGAAGTAAGATCATTTATGGGGTTAGCAGGTTATTATCGGAGCTTCATCCAGAAATTCTCTCGGATTGCATACCCTATTACATCACTGCAGAGGCAAGGTAAGAAATTTGAATGGACAAAGGAATGTGTAGGAAGTTTTGAGCAGTTAAAGTAGTTGTTGAAAAATGCTCGAGTGTTAAAAATTGTTGATCTAGATAAAGAGTTTGTGGTGTTTACAAATTCCTACAATAGAGGACTTGGTTGAGTCCTTGTGCAGGAAGGACAGGTAGTGTGCTATGAATCATGGAAAATAAATGAGCACGAGAATAATTATCTGACACATGATCTTGAGCCGGCAGCGATCATCCTTGCTTTGAAGATGTGGAGGCACTATCTTCTTGGCAGGATATTTGTACAAATGAGTGACCACAGTGGGTTGAGGTACCTATTTGACCAACCAATTTTGAATTCCAGGAAAGCTAGATGGTTGGTAATAATCAGCGAGTTTGACTTTGAGATCAAGTACATCAAAGGAAAGGAGAACAGGGTCGTGGATGCTCTTAGCAGGAGAGTACAGGTAAATCATATATTATTTATTAGTTCTTATGGGACATACTTACAAGGTTGGATCTTACAAGAAGGTCAATAGGATGATAGGTATAGGGAGCTTATGCACAGGTTACAGTAGGGTACAGGTAAGCAGGATGTGGAATATTGTCTTACATTAGATGGTCTGGTCAGATTTAGAGACAATATATATGTGCCAGACAGTAGCGAGCTCAAGAAGATTATCTTGAGTGTGTTTCAAGTGAAATGGTATTCAGGTCACCTAGGATACCAAAAGACATTGAAAGAAGTGAAGAAGTTTTATTATTGGCCGAATTTGAACAAAGAAGTGGCAGAATTTGTGGCTAGGTGCTTGGACTGTCAACGGGTAAAGGTTGAGTGTGAGCATCCAAGTGGACTGCTATAGTTGATTCTGGTTCCAGACTAGAAATGGGAGGTCATTTCCATGGATTTCATCACAGCTTTGTTGAGGACATCTAGATAGCATGATTCCATCATGGTTGTGGTAGAAAGGTTGGCAGAAGCAGTGCACTTCATTCTAGTGAAGTCTACATATTCATCTAGTGATGTAGTGACGTTTCATGGTGTACCGAAGAGGATTGTGTCAGAGAAGGATGTTAATTTCACATACAAGTTTTTGAAGGAGTTGTTCGTAGGATTAGGGACAAAGTTAGCCTTCAGAACGACTTATCATCCCCAGACAGATGGAAACACAGAGAGGGTCAACAGGATACTGGAGGACATGTTGAGGATGTATGAGATGCATCAGCAGAGGATATGGGAGGAGTACTTTCCGTTGGTTGAGTTTACTTACAACAATGGTTATCAAAAGTCACTAAGGATGAGTCTCTTTGAGGTATTGTATGGGCAGGGTTGTAATAGTCCCATCAATTGGAGTGATCTAGCGACCATAGTGTTGATAGGACCAGACATGTTGGCAAAAATGGAATAGGAAATGTAGGTAATCAAGAATAATTTGAAGGAAACACAGGACAGGCAGAAAAGTTATGTAGATCGGAACATGATGTTTAAGGAGTTTCAGGTTGGGGAACAGGTGAACTTGAGCTTGAAGCTGAAGTGTATTTTGTAGAGAAAGATGCCCATGCTTTGGAACTGAGCAATCGAGCAGGTTAAAGTGAAGTGGAATAACTCTGGACCCAATGAAACTACATGGGATATGGCTGATCAGATGCAAGCTATGTATACTTATTTATTCTCTAGTTGAGTGAATGTTTTGGCATATGTTTTGATGTGATGTTTCGGTATATGTATATATGTTTATGGATTTAAATACCACCACGAGTTGTGTTATAAAGCTCCAATAAACGATATGGGTGTCATGTTGTTATGTTGTCATATTGGTTATTTCTCAACAAGTTGATCATTGTAAATACTACAACGAGCTAAGTTAGAAAGCTCCATGGGAAGTATGTTTTGTTGGTTGTAGATGTCGTTGAACATTGAGGGCAGTGTCTCTCCAAGGGGGAGGGTTTTGTAACATCCCTCGTGAAAATTCCATGTAATAAAGTTAATAAAGGAAAAATAATAACCAAGGTTATGGGACACGTATTCCAATTTGGATGTTGGGAAAAACATCCTAGTGTAGGTGTTCATTTGATTTATTATGGCTAAGTAAATTGGTAAAGGCAATAGAAAAGGCTTTGGAAAGGCAAAGTGGCACTAATTGGAATTTTATTTATGAAAATAATGGATATTAGGAGAAAAGGAAGGTGAAAGATCGCAGGTTTCAAGTGAGGAGGAAAATGAAGGAAAATAATGGAAATTGAAGAAAATATAGGCCTCATTAATAAAAGGGCTTCTGAGGATCAGTTGGTACCTTTTGTCAATTCAGTTTTGGAGTTGTCTCTCTGTTCTCTCTCACACACACACTTGGAGAGTTTTCTTGGAGCACTTCAGAATTGGATCAAGAAAAGGAAAGAAGGCAAATGGAAGCAAAGATCAAGCAAGGAAGAGCACGATCAAGCAGATACAACAGGATTCTTTGCAGGTATCCAGTTGCATGTATGATTTTCTTACTAGTTTTGGCATGCATGGTTATGCATGTGTGTTTTTGGTTCTGTTGGTTTCATGGGCATGGGTTTTGACAGGTGTGACATTTTTCTTCAGCCTTGCCTTTCCATGTCTGGATAGCCATGGTGTGATGGGATATCTTGTATTTGGTTGAGATGGATTGTTGGATGGTTTCAAAACTGAGTGAGTGGGTCTCTGAAAAAAAGAACACATGGCCTAGGAATCCCTGGACTAGACTGGGATTACGGTAAATCCAAATTTTGTGTTCCTCGTTGGGCCTAAGAGTCCTCAACTAGTGAATGGCAGGATACACGGTAAATCCTAGAGGTGTGTGCCCTCAATCATGCCTAGGAATACTTGACCGAAGAATGGTGGGATATATGGTAAAACCTAGAGGGTGGAGTATTGATTAGGCCTGGGAATCCTTGATTGTTGTACGGCAAGATATATGGTAAATCCTAGAGACTAGCAAACAGTGAAATTCCTCACAGTGTATGTGGCATCCATGCTTGTTTAGGGCCTAGTGATCCGGTGGGAATTGTGGTAAAGCCTGGTTCTATTGATGAGGGTAAGGTGGTTTTTCCTTAGGAAGCCCTAGTTGATTTTGGTTATGAGTCCCACATTCACACTTGAAATATGGCACAGATGTGATTGGCTAAAAGAAAGATTTGGTTCATCTAATCTATTTTGGGGTGGTAAGTGGAAGTCCAAAACCTGGTTGGCTTATGCATTCATTAATAATAGTTTCTTCCACTTCGTATTTCATGTGTAAATGTACTAATTCACATGTGGTATTTATGGTTGTTATATCCTTGTTATTTCTATTGGTTATATGTTCGTTATGAGTATGTTTTATGATAGTTATGATGTATGGCTCTCATCATGTTTTGATTTTCAAATGAATGTAAAATGAATATATGACCTAACAGATGATAATGCATCTAATGTGATAAGGCATCAATGTTTCCTTACGAATCTCAGATAAATATGAGACCCCTATGCTCATATATGTTGTTATGACCTGTAGATTACATATTTGTGACATGTTTGACAAAATGCATGCCATGGCTAGTAGGGCTTAACTCAATTCATTGATCAAATGTTCTGATTACTAACCTATTTTTAGTATTATTTATCATTTCTGAAAGTTTCATGAAGTTATGGATAGTGGCCTGAGACCTAACCCTAAAAAAGTGGCTCAAAATTCGGCGTAGTTGACTTAGAACTAGCTGAAAAATTCCACAGGCGTTGACTTTCCTTGCTGTGGGAGTCATTGGAGGCCTACAGCCACATGAATGGCTTATCAAGGGAGTGGATGAGGGTCCAGATTAGTGAAAATTTAAGTTTCCTCAGGGGTTGGTCACCTAGAAGAGTTGGTTGGATTTGAAGGTTATGTAGCATGTGTGGAAGGTTAGTTTTGTTTAGTTCTATCAGTTCCATTTTCTTAACAACACTTGGGGAGTTGAATCACATCATAGTAGCCTCTCATCACATTTTAACCCCAGTGGATTGGTTAGCTTGGGTAAATGTGGGAGGAGGGTGTTACAGAGTGGTATCAGAGCATGGTTCACCCCAAGCCTCCCCTAAACATTAATGAGGTATGGATTTGATTTTGGTATCTATTTGGTTTAGCTAATACGATACACTTGAAGGAAGAATATAATCAAGGATGACAAGAAAAATGGTAGGCTATAGCTCCCATGAATCTCCCTACAAATTAGTACGGAAACAAGGAAATGAGCATTCTCCTGGTATAACAGATATATTGAGGAGCTTGAGGGAAGAGATCAAAAGTTGTAAACCAGACAATGACAGGTTGGTTGAAGCTTAGGAAATATTGCAAGGGCTCAAGAGAAGCAGATAGATTTCATTGTGGCAATTCTTCAAAGCTTATCAGAATTGCAGAAAAAAGGACAGTTGAGGATCAGTCAAGAGAAGGAAGAGAAGACTAATGGAGCCTATGGTAGCAGGTCTCAGTCCAGATACAGGTTGGATAGGGGGGACACAGTTAGAGGTGGCAGATCAATGGACACATCTGAGTATAAGATTGGTATGTATGGGCATCATTCTAGTTCCTCGTCTAGGAGACATCATCACATTCATCACCGTCATCATCCTTACAAGAGGAGTGAGTACTTTCCAAAGGAGTTTAAGAAAGTCAAACCTCCTACATTTGATGGAGAGATGAAGAAGTCAGAAGATGCAGAGGCATGGTTGCTTGGGATGAATAAATTATTCAGATTGCATAGCTATTCAGAGAACATGAAAGCTAATATATCCACCTTCAATATTAAAGGGAAAGCAAATATTTGGTGGGAGGATGTAAAGAATGTAAAGGGTATTCGAGAGGATGAGATAATTTGGGATGAGTTTGAGAGGCTCTTCAAGAAGAAGTACCTATCGGATAGGTGCCATGATGAAAGAGCTAAGGAGTTTTATGAGTTATAAATGGGTTCCATTATAGATGATGAGTATACTAGTAGGTTCCTGGAGCTATTAAGATATGTGCCTTACCTCAAGGAGGAGAAGGCTAAGATTCAAAGATTCATCGGTGGGATGTTAGTAGCATATAGAGATCAAATTGAGTTCGATGAGCCTAGATCATTGGAGGATTCCATTCGGAAGTTAAAGCATTATTATGAGTAGTTAAAGTGCAAATTTGAGCCTAAGCATGACTTGAAAGGAAATGAGAAAGTTGAAGGAAAGTGCCACCAAAGTAGGGCATGCCTTAAGATGCAGGTAAGAAAGAAAATGTGGTTCCTTATAAGAAGTTCAATGCATTTGAGAAGGGACATGGGTCACAGTCTAGAGGGAAACCAAATAAAGGAGATGGTAGGGGACTGTTGCAATGTTGGATATGTGGCAAGATCATCGCAAGAAGGATTTTCCATTGTATCAAGGTGGTAGGCCTTAGATCTATATTGCTCAGGAGGTGCAAATAGTTGGGAAGTTTGGTCATAAAATTCCTCGAATTTATGCAGCTATGGACAATAGGCAGGTGGATCACCAGGCATCTATTATCAAGATGGATGATAAGCTCTGTGATCAAGTTGTATCTATTTTTATTGATATTGGATCTAATTATATTTATGTTAATCCTGACTTGGTGGATAAGTGTGGCTTGAGAAAAGAAGTGCATACAAAGTCTTGCGGTTGGCTACAGGTACAGAGAAGAGGGCTCACCATTGGGTAAGAGATTGTGCATTTGAGTTGAATGGTATTTGTTGGGTAAAATTAATTGCTTAATAAATCAATAAAACAACTAATCGCCTAGACATTAATTATCAACCCGAGGAGCGTCTTTTTATTTCAAGGAAATTGGCAAAATATATGCATAAAAATTCCAACAGCTAACACTGGTTCTATATGATTTTGTTTTATACTATCAAACTCATTCAACAAGAAATAAAATGTAAGACTTGAATAATAAAACTAAAATTAAAAAGAATAAAGCAAATGACAGGAAAAACAATTATGCTAATCACACAAATTGAATCATTGTTAGATTAAAGCACACATTGCTGAATTGGAAATTTAATCTATTGCACCCAACATAATTCAAATGCTAATCTACAACAGTAAATTAAATGAAATCTAGAAATTGGATGAAATAACAAATCTGGAAAATGCAGCAAACAATAAATTAGTTAAAGGAAAGGAAATTTACTTTAAGGAATGACAATTGAAATTCAAATAAAAAAATACATAACTACACTAATTTACATGTTCAAGGCAGCACCTCGTCCAAGGTAGTGGGCCCAACTGCCCAAGACTTAGTTCCACATTGAGAAATAACTGAGATCAGATTACGAATAACAGATGTAGAACTTCAATGGATAGCTTCATTTATTAAAATATATGAGAGAAATAATTACAACATAATGAAGCTCTTAGCTTTCCCTCAAATTCAACAATTGTTCATCCTCTCATCTCTTATCTCCTCTCCCACATCCTATCTAACAATTGTCCATCTCCTATAACCTAATTATCCTTCCATTATCCCCCAATTATCCTCTCATTATCCTCTCAATTCCCCTCTAATTCTCCTCTTTGATCTCTATTTTCATTTAAATACACAGAGAGAAAAGGGAAGTTACAACAAATTTGATTACAAACTGATATCCATTACAAATTTGGATTATACAAAGCAAATTGATCAGCAAGATCATATCTGAAAGATCTTTCCATCAACATTCAGTAGGAACAAGTCAAATTTGGTATTGCAATTGGAAGAATTTGGAAAATGGTTGCAACAACAAATCTGATAAAATCATCTTCGAAGAACCTTTCGTTTCTCTTAATACAGACCGAATTTTGGAAAAAAAGCTCACCACAAAACTAACTCATTCCGTTCTAGACAAAACCCATGTTTCGGATTTTCTAGATTCTCCTTCATTTGTCTGAAACGTCCAATGAAAAATTGTCACTTCTTATTCCAATGAATTTCTGAGTTGGAATATTTAATTATGAGTTGGAGATCAAATTTACAATTTGGAAAAATCTTGGAGGCTAAAATCATGAGTGATGTTACAACAAATTCATTAATAAACCATCATTGGTAAAATCATGCATAATAATCATCAATTTATTAAAAACAAAGGAGAAAAATAATATTTATCCATAAGAGCATAAATAATTATAAAATGGAATTATATGATAAATTATGATAAACAACGTGATAAAGAAGGGTAGAAATGGATGAAATAGGCATTAAAAAGTGATATTAATAATGACAAATTAGTGGCCCAATAGTATTCCTACAACAACACATCTGAATGTACTTCCATTGGGATCGTATAACATGCTTTTGGGTATGGATTGGTTGTATCTTCACAGGACCAAAGTAGATTTTTATGACAAGGCCATTGAGGGCCTCGATGATAATGGAGAAAAGAGAATAATGTAGGGGAAGAAGAAGCACACACCAGTGAGGATGGTCACCGCTATACAGGCCAAGCGTAGTTGCAGTAAAGGATGTGTGATGTTTGTAGTTCATATTTCTAGTGACAAGGGTAAGGATGTTGAGGATGCAGAAATATTCACAAGGTACCATGAATTGCAACAGTTTCAGGATGTGTTTCCAGTAGAGATTCCAGAGTTTCCTCCTCATAGGTAAGTGGACTTTTCTATTGAGTTGGTACTAGGAGCAGCACCAACATCAAAGGCACATTACAAGATAAGGACACCAGAGTTAGTAGAGTTGAAGTTGCAGTTGAAGGAAATGATTGACAAGGGATAAATTAGGCCAAGTGTATCGCCTTGGGGTGCACCAGTATTGTTCATGAAGAAGAAAGATGGCACTCTTAGGTTGTGAATAGATTACAGGTAGTTTAACAAGGTGACAATCAAGAATAGGTACCCATTTTCGAGGATTGGTTACTTGTTTGATCAGTTGAAGGGAGTAGCAGTGTTCTCAAAGATTGATTTGATATCAGGATATCATTAGGTACGCATCAAAGAAGAGGACATATACAAGACTGTCTTCAGGACCAGGTATGGGCATTATGATTTTGTTGTGGTTCCTTTTGGTTTGACTAATTCCCCAGCTACTTTTATGTGCTTGATGAATAGTGTGTTGTGTCCTTATCTGGACAAGTTTGTTATTGTATTCATTAATGATATCTTGATATATTCTAAGAATGAGGAATAACATGTCAAGCATTTAGCAACAATGTTGAGATTTCTAAGAGAGCATCAATTGTATGCCAAGCTTATAAAGTGTAGTTTATTTCAGAAAGAGGTACATTACTTGGGACATGTTGTCTCCAAGGAAGGCATAGCAATGGACCTAGAAAATATAAGGACAATCATGGAGTGGGCAGCTCCTAAGAATGTGGATGAAGTCAGATCATTCATGGGGTTAGCAAGTTATTATAGGAGCTTCATCAAGAACAGCTCACACATTGCATATGTTGTTACATCCCTACAAAGGAAAGGTATGAAGTTTGAATGGATAGAGGAATGTGCAGCCAATTTTGTGCAGTTGAAGCAGTTGTTGACCAATGCTCCATTTCTCAAGATTAAAGATTCGGATAAAGATTTTGTGGTGTGTACAGATGCTTGTAAGAGAGGGATTGGTGGGGTCCTTATGTAGGAGGGACAAGTGGTATGTTATGAGTCCAAGAAACTCAAAGAGCACAAGTAGTATTATGTTACGGATGATCTTGAGTTGGCAACTATTATTCATGCCTTGAAGATGTGGAGGCATTATCTTCTTGGAATGACATTTGTATTGATGAGTGATAACAGTGGGTTGAGATGTATGTTTGGCAAACTTAATCTTAATTACAAAAAAGCAAGATGGTTGGTCACCCTTAGTGAGTTTGAATTCGATATTATATACATTAAGGGAAAGGAGAACAGGGTTGTGGATGCTCTCAATAAGAAGGTGCAGATGAACCATGTTGCAACAATGAGATCTTATGAGAAACATTTGCAGGATTGGATCTTATAGGAAGGCCAGTAGGATGGTAGGTATATGGAGCTCAGGCACAAGTGACAGTGGGGTGTAGGTGATCAGGATGTGGACTATCATCTCACAGTGGATGGATTGGTGAGATTTAGGGTCAGGATCTATGTGTCGAATGATAGTGAGCTCAAGAAGCTTATCTTGAGAGAGTTTCATGTCAAGCCATATTCGGGTCACCTAGGGTATCAGAAGACATTGATAGAAGTGAAGAATTTCTATTATTGGTCGAATATGAAGAAGGAAGTGGCAGAGTTTGTGGCTAGATGTTTGGACTGTCAGCAAGTGAAGGTAGAATGTAAGCATCCAGGTAGGTTACTACAACCTTTTCTAATCCCACAATGGAAGTGGGAGGTCATTTCCATGGATTTCATTACAGGTCTTCTGAGGACATCGACGCATCATGATTCTATCATGGTTGTGTTTGAAAGGTTGAGCAAGATAGCTCACCTCATTCCAGTGAAGTCTACTTATTTAGCTAGTGAGGTAGCACAGGTCTTCATCAGAGAAATCATGAAATTGCATGGTGTTCTGAAGAAGATTGTGTCGTGCAAGAATGATATGTTCACTTTCAAGTTTTGGAAGGAGTTGTTTGCAGGTTTGGGGACGAAGTTGGCCTTCAACACATCTTATCATCTGCAGACAGATGGACAGATAGAGAGGGTCAACAGGATTCTAGAGTATATGTTGAGGATGTATGTCTTGCACCAACATAGGAGATGGGAAGAGTACCTTCCATTGGTTGAGATACAATAATGGTTATCATGAGTCACTAAGTGTTAGGCACTCAAAAATCCCCCATACTTCCGAATTTTATTACATAGCTAAAGTTGATTATATATATATACACACATATTAATTTGGGGAAGCATTATCGAAGGTGTGAAAATGAACGAAGGATCTTCACAAGTGGGAGATTGACCATTTTGACAGGCCTATCGCGTTTGGTCATGCCACACTTTTAATGCGCTACCAAAGTTCCAATGATCTTAATCGTAGTTCGAGTTGTGGATAATTAGTCGCCTAATCCGATATCTAACAGTCGAGAATCAGTCTCACACTTAAACTAGCGTGGGAGTTAACTGGAGTCTTCCTGCCCAATGGATCTCCACCATCTTCTTTGATTCAATCGAACGATCGCTAGGTCTCATTGCATGAGAACTTGCACGACCATTACAACCTCTCTTCCATCCTGATTTAATCTTGGTCATACACCTATCTTAAATCTACGACGGTCGCATTATAAGTTGTACACTATTTAACCACTCACCATTGGGCGATGAGCGGGCCCCTCTCTCCTCGGTTAGTGAGTTAATCAATAGTTGAATGAAATTTTTCTGTGGCATTTAATTATCCTCATAATTCCAATTAATTATCCTCGTAATTCCAATTTAATCTTAATTGTTGCCAATCTTTTCTCCAATTCATTTGTTCGGCTACATTCCTATATATTTCCTAGAGAAGCTATCCCATGGTCGAGAGCCGATGCAGAGTAGGTCTTATCTTGGAAACTACGTTCTTCTATGCATTAAGTTACCCTAGCTCATCCTCTTCTCATTAACCGGCAAATTAATTATATAATTATACCATGTTCGAGTCATCCGAGAAGAAGGCCTTGGTTAACAAGCAGCCTAGGGTTCAGGACATGAGAGTAGGTCTCACAAACATACTTACCCTTAAAAGAACTCTCACCCTCTCCTTTATCATGTCTAGCGATGATTTGTGTTTACTGGAGTCTGGGGTTTTGCATGAAACTCTTCCTCTCATTCACTTTGATCTCGATTCAATTCAGTTGTTAGCTCAGCAATATGACCATGACCACCAGGCATTTACTATGTAAGTCTAGTCATAAGCTTTTCCTAAAGCTAGATGAAGAAATAGTCGCAAATATGATAGGGATTCCTACCCAACGAATCAATATAACTGACAAGGGGCTGGACCGCGAGTTCATTCTTAGGCAGAGGGTGACAAGCTCAAGTTCTTCACCACTTTATTCGAAAAACATACCCCCAAATTGAAGTTACTTTTTCCTGTATTGAAAATCCCTGAAGCCCTTCTATCAAACTCTAACCTCTCTCCTCTCGATCATATTTGGTTTGGTCGATGATACCAAAATGGATGAGTCAATTTTCTTGGATATATGACTCGTTACGCTTGAGCCCAACCTTCAAGCCATAAATTTTCCTAAATACTTGAGTCATGCCCTTACAGTTGATTTATCCACAATTATTCCTTTTAGCTCATGCTACCATTGTTCATACCTTGGGATCCTCATTCTTTTTAATTATTCTCAGTACCACAAATGTAGACAATGAGGGAAAAGAAGTTTTCCGTTGGTCTGACGTAATCTATCCCCAATGCATTCCCCATGCATATTCACATTATATTGACTGCTCTGCATACCCGCTGAGGGTTAAGTTAACAAAATCCGACGTAAACAAATTCTCAGAAGAACAAATTAAGGCCTTGACATTGATAGAAGAGCAGAGTAACGTAAGGTTATTTTTATTTCCTAATTACACTGTCATTCACCTATATCGAATTTATAAGCGGCCCTTTCAATTGCCTAAGTATGTATCACCATTATTATTTTTTTATGAGTTCCTAGGACAAAAAAGTAATAGTAAATGAATTGCATTTTGTTTCCAAGAAAAAGGGGTCACTGTTTAGTTATCCATATGCTATTTCTCCTTTAATTTCTAAGAATAAAAGTGCAATAGAGGCTTTAGAAAAGTAAATGTTATCTTTGGTATTTCTACAAGATGACCTCTGGCATCATGATCCTATGGGGATCATTTCAACTCTAAAGAAGCAGGTTAGATTGTCACCCTATGTCCATGAAAAGAGTCTAGAAGTAGAAAAGTTGGCCAATATCATAACTTCTGTCAGTGACACTATGCACTCAATGACATCTACGGAAATGACAGAGACCGCTACATGGGTTAGTTTAAGCCATTCGGATGTCCGGATACTTGAAGGGGATGCAAACCCTGTATTTTTTGTTCCTGCTACCACTCCATCAAAGAGAAATTCAAAGGCCTCAATTCTATTTAAGATGTCACGCCAATTGAAGCCAAGGTCCTAGACCCTAACACGGTTTGGAAAATGTACTTCGATGGACCCTCTTCCAAAGAAGGATCTAGTGTCGGTGATGTTTTAATACCTCCATCTAAAACAAATACAATCTTTTCCTTCAAGTTAAATTTTGAAACTACTAACAATATAGTTGAATATGAAACATTATACCTCGGGTTAGAGACGACGCACAAACTTAATATTCAAAATTTATCAATATATGGCAACTCTGAATTAGTAATCAAGCAAGTGACAAACAAATGCCAAACCAAACATCCTCGCTTGCGCGCTTACAGAAACCAAGTTTGGGATCTAGTAGATAATTTCTTTTCGGCTATCAACTTCACCATTGTTCCTAGGGAGCAAAACCAATTAACAGATGCTCTTGTCATTACAGCAACCACTTTTATTCCTCCCTCTGAACCTAAAATTAAATTTGAAATAGAAGTCCTCTATAGGCCCTCTATACCCGACAATGTAAAACATTGGCAGGTATTCGAAGACGACCAAGAAATTAAGAGATTTATTCAACTAGTTTCCAAATTTTCAGATCATTGTATAGATGAAGATGAAGACATTGATAAAGCACAAGCCACTACTTCCCCTTTAAAAACCAAGATTGGTAAGCATGATGTCGTTCGTCTATAAAATAATTACATTCCCAGAGGATTGATTCCTTTGGAAAAGATCTTCGACCATAATGACATTGTTTCCAACCCAACTCTTAAGCCTCCAAATATGGAGATAGAAGTTGTAAATATTTCCCCAACTGTTGAAGCTAAAATGGTTAATATATCCAAACTACTCCCTCCCCATGTTAAATATCGATACATTCATCTTCTTTCAAAATATATAGACGTCTTCACTTGGTCTTATGATGACCTTAAAGCCTACGACTAGAGTATAATAGAACATCAAATTCCTCTGAAGGAAGGAGTTAAGCCTTTTAGGCAAAAGTTTCATCACATTAATCCTCTACTACTCCCTCGTATCGAACAAAATAAATAAATAAATAAATTAGATGCAAAGATAATCGTCCCCCTATGTTATTCTACCTGGGTAGCCAATTTGGTTCCTGTTAGGAAGAAGAATGGCGAGATTCGGCTTTGTATAGACTTCAGGAATCTCAACCGAGCCTCACTTAAGGACAATTATCCTCTCCCTAAAATGGACGTTATTATCCAATGAGTAGTTGGCGCTACCCGCATTTATATGATGGATGGGTTCTCTGGTTATAGTTGTCCATAAAGACGATATGTATAAGACTGCCTTCACAACCCCCTGGGTACAATTATGTATCACAAAATGTCGTTCAAGTTGATGAACATTGGAGCAACCTTCCAAAGGGAAATGGATATTTCCTTCATTGATGAGAAAGATTGGTTCATAGTTATTTATCTAGATGACATGATTGCATTCTCTTCAAGCGATGAGCAACACCTCAAGCATCTAGAAGTGATTTTTCGTAAATGTCATAGGTTTGGTCTATCTCTAAACCCCAAAAAATATTTCTTTGTTATGACCAAAGGAAAACTACTGGGACACATCGTGTCACAGCATGGCATTAGAATCGACCCAGAAAGGTTGTAGGCTATCCAGACTATTTCCCTACCCCGTACAAAGAAAGAAGTTCAGGCGTTCTTGGGGAAAATCAATTTCTTGAGACGGTTTATCCCTAATTTTGCAGAAATAGTAAAAAATATCACCTGCATGTTAAAAAAGGGTAGTGATATTAGGTGGGATGAAGAGTCAAAATATTCCTTGAAAGAATTAAGACCGCCATTATGGAGGCCCCTGTCCTCATTAGCCCTAACTACAATAAGGATTTTATAATATTCCCTTTTTCCTCAAAGCATACCATTGTTGTTGTCCTGCTTCAAAAGAACCAACAAGGATATGAATAGCCAGTAGAATTCTTTAGTAAGGCCCTTCAACATGCAGAACTCAAGTATAATATTATAGAGAAGCAGGCCTATGCCCTAGTTAAAACCCTAAAGGCTTTTAGGGAATATATTCTCATGGCTAAGTCTATAGTTTATCTTCCACATCCTGCGATAAGAGATATACTCTTACAACACGATACTGAGGGAAGAAGGCGGGATGGATTACAAAAACTCAAGAATACGATCTAGAGCTTAAACCCATAAAAATAATTAAGGGACAAGGGTTAGCCAAGTTGTTAACCAAGGCCAATTTTGATGCGCTAGGCATCAACCAATATGCTCCGAAGAACTCGGCACTAGCTGGGGAAGGTCAACAAGATAAGCAGTCATGGTTTCTGCTACCTCTTTCAAACCCAACTAATGTTCATCCTGATTTCTTATCATCTGAATGGTACAGGGACATCATAAGTTACCTCCAAATCATGCAATTGCTCAATTCCTTGAGCAAAGATGCAAAACGTTCACTTAAATTAAAAGCTATTAATTATTGTATTGTAGATGGTATATTATAGTGGAAAGATCTAGTATGCATTCTTTTAAATTGTGTTCTTCCCTCTCAAGTTGACTACTTGATTGCTCAACATCACGATGGCATTTGTGGTCGCCATGTCACGTGGCAAGCCACTGCCCATAAAATCTTAAGGAGTGGGATTTATTGGCCTACCCTCTTTCGAGACATAAACAAGAAAGTGAGGACTTGCCATCAATGCCATATATTTTTCGGAAAGCAAAATATTGTTGCATTACCCCTCAAACCCATTGTAGCTGAAGCACCCTTCCAGCAATGGGTTCGTGACTTTATTGGAAGGATCTATCCTCCATCCAGTGGCCAACACTGTTGGATTATCACTGCCACTAATTACTTTACGAATTGCATTGAAGTTGCCCCATTAAGGAAGATTAATGATAAGGTAGTAATGGATTTTTTATTAGAAAAAATATTTTCTCGCTTCGGCTGTCCTTGAAAGATTATAGAAGATAACACAAAACCCTTTTGTTCAACTATTTTTTCAAAATTTTGTGATAATTATGAAGTGATGTTAGGACATTCTACAACCTATTATCCTAATGGAAATGGGTTGGTTGAATCCACTAATAAGAATATCATTAAAATTTTGAAAAAATACCTGCATTCTAAAAAGTGTAATTGGCACGTAGCTTTAAAATACATTGTTTGGGCTGACAGAGTTACCACTAAAAAATCTACCAGAACCTCACATTTTCAGCTGGTCTACGACCTAGATGTTGTCTTCCCATTATAATTAGGAACTAAAGTTATGAAGACTTTGCAAGATGTTATTGAAGAGCCTAATGCTTTGCAGAGGCGTATTAACCAAATGATTCAGCTACAACAAGAAAGGGAATTGGTGTATGAAAATATTAATCAGCATCAAGCAAATATCAAACAGATCTTTGATAAGTGTGCTAAGGATAGATTTTTTCTCCCCAAAGATTGGGCCCTCAAATGGGACAAGTGAAATGAGGAACCAGGAAAACACAGTAAGTTCGATAACCTATGGCTCAGTCCATTTGTAATTGACAAGGTTGAAGGAGAAAATTATTTTTCCCTTAGGAATTTTGAAGGGGAATAAGTTGGTCGGGTCGTAATTTTTCCAATCATTAACCTTCCTTATTAGAATGGGGTATGTTGGCAACCTCCACCCCGGCTATGAATGCTCATTGGCAGTGGAGCAAGGTCAGTGGTACTAGAATATCGGTGTGCAACCTACCCATCCCCTCACGTTGTGGTTTTTCGGGGTATCATAATGACTATGTCGAGGCTACGAACGCTTGTTGTCAAGGGAGCGATATTAGTGGCACTGGTATTATCCAGTGTGGCTTCTTCCCACCATGTTGACAAAATAAATCGATGCAAGAAATAAATTGAATACACGACCAACCCAACCATCTGGATAAATAAAAACCAAAGGTAAATCTTTCTTGTGGGACAACGAATGACTCCGCTGAGGCTATGGACGCTCGATGGCAGCGGAGCGATGTTCGATGGTAACTACTGTGGAGGGGTGTCCTCAAAATCTTATGGTTCAATGCTTTCAAGCCGAGGCATCTGTTTATTGTAACAACTTAGTGCCCTTGCGGGAAACCTAGTTACGTAGACACTTATTAAAGCCCTCAGCCAACTCTAACCACGCCCCCACTCCACCTCGTGCCACTGAGTTTTGGTGTCTCTCGTCAAACCCATGTATATAAGATGACTTACAAATTATTCATTGATGATCACATGCAAAGTGGCCATTTGTACTACACATATATACAAAGGTGAAAGATAATTAAAAAACAGTTAACAAGCATTGTAAAAATAAGTTTTTATAATTAACTACAGAAGAAGCATTTGTCTCTCTAACTGAAATTATACTCCTTACTCAACAAAAATAGAAATTCATATTCTTCGCATCATAATTAAGTTAAACTACTGCAAAAAGTTATCCATATGGTATCCTATTGTTTTCATATACATATAAGCAGTAAGTCCTTAACATAACATCCGTCAAAGGATATAAACTGAGCCATACTGTCTCTTATTTTATATTGTTTATACAAAAATATATTCCAGAGATATTCGGCTCAAAATTTACGTTCCACTTAAAGCTAGGTTATTTTCATTAGCTTAATTTAACTATCTGAGACATGAATTATCTCTTTCTCAAAGTTGCAGGAACTTGCAAGAAGAGTGTTGCCTCTAGCCTTGCATGCCTGAAAGCCTCGAATTCTCTAATAGATGACAGACAGAAGTGTTGTCCTCAATATGAGCCATCCGCTCTTCCATCGCTTCTAGTAAGTGTATTGCTCTGTTAATCTTGTCATGAATTGTCTCTCGTCTGACTCCACTACTACTCGCACCTGCCATCACCATCAGTGAATATTATTGCAAGAAAACAAGTAATAATCGTATTTAGCACAACGAATTCATTATATTTCTTTAATTAGTTCACATCGACTCAGCGTTAAATTTTTCACTTTAATCCACTGCATCGCGAAAATACCCCTCGTGCCATATCTGTATGAACCTGTCTTATCAGAGATTTCTCGCCGCTAGTTAAGAACGACTCTATAACCCAACTGAGAGGCACTTGGTCTTCATTCTTGGTCCTTCGCGAGGAAGAACCGTCCCTAGAAGGAGCCCATGTTAGGCGCTCAAAAATTCAGAAGGATGGGGGATTTTTGAGCGCCTAACAAGGGCTCCTTTTGGGGATGATTCTTCCTCACAAAGGACTAAGAATGAAGACCAAGTTCCTTTCAGTTAGGTTATGGAGTCGAGCTTAAATATGATACCTAAAGTGAATTTGGGGAAGCGTTATTGAAGGTGTTAAAACGAACGAATGATCTTCCCAAGCGGAAGATCGATGGTTTTGACAGTCATATCGCATTTGGTCATGTCACGCTTTTAACGCACTACCAAAGTTCCGATGAACTTAACCATATTTCGAGTTGTGGATAATTAGTCGTCAAATCCGAGATCCGACAATCAGGAATTAGCATCGCACTTAGACTAGTGCAGGAGTTAATAGGAGTCTTCCCGCCTGATGTATCTCCATCGTCCGCTTCAAGTCAATAGAACAGTCACTAGGTATCATCGCATGAAAACTTACAGGACCCTTAAAACCTCTCTTCCATCTTAATGTATTCTTGGTCGTTCACCTATCTTAAATCTACAACAATTGCATTAAAAGTTGCACACAATTTAACGAATCACCATCGTGCGATGAGGGGGCCCCTCTGTCCTCGGTTGGTGAGATCATCAATGGTCGAATGACATCTGTCTACAACATTTAATTATCCTCATAATTCCCATTTAATCTTAATTTCCACCAACATTTTTGCCATTTCGTTTATTCGGCTGCATTCCTGTATATTTCCCAAAGAAGATAGCCCATGGTCGAGAGTCAGCGCGGACTAGGTCTTATCCTAGAAGCTACGTTCTTTTATGCAGTAAGTTACCCTAGCTCATCCTCTTCTCACTAATCGGTGAATTAATTATAGAATTATACCATGTCTGAGTCATCTATGAAGGAGGCCCTGGTTAACAAGCAGTCTAGGGTTCATGACACGAGAGTAAGTCTCACAGACATACTTACCCTTAAAATAACCCTCACCCTCTCCTCTGTCGAGTCTAGCGATGATTTGTGTTTACTGAAGTCTGGGTTTTGCATGCAACTCTTCCTCTGGTTCACTTCGACCTCGATTCAATTTGGCTGTTAGCTGAGCAATATGACCACGACCACCAGGTATTTTTCTGTAAGTCCAACTGTAAGCTTTTCCTAAAGCTAGACGAAGAAATAGTTGCAAAGATTATAGGGATTCCTGCCCAGGGAATCGATATAACTGACAAGGGGTTGGACCGCGATTTCATTACTTGGGCAGAGGGTGACAAGCTCAAGTTCTTCACCACTTTTTTCAAAAAACCTGCCCCTGAATTGAAGTTACTTTTTCCTGTACCGACACAATCCTTGAATCCCTTCTATCAAACTCTAACCTCTCTCTTCTTGGTCATATTTGGTTTGGTTGATGATACCTAGACAAGTCAAATTTTTTTTCTATACGACTTGTTATGCTTCAGCCCGACCTTAAAGCCATAAATTTTCCTAAATACTTGACTTGGGCCCTTATGGTTGATTTATCCACAGCTATTCCTTTTAGCTCATGCCGCCATTGTTCATACCTCGTGCACCTCATTCTTTTTAATTATCCTTCTTATTTTTTATCCTCTAGGCTTCTTCTCAATACCACAAATGCGGACCATGAGGAAAAATGAGTTTTTTGTTGGTTTGACCTAATCTATCCCCAACACATTCCCCATGTATATTCACACTATACTAATTGATTTGCATACCCGTTGAGGGTTTAGCTAACAGAAGCCGACGTAAATAGACTCTCGGAAGAACAAATTAAGACCTTGAGATTGACAGAAGAGCAGAGCAGCAAAAGATGGTTTTTATTTCCTGATTACATTGTCATCCACCTATATGGATTTTATAAGTGGCCCTTTCAGTTGCCTAAGTATGTATCACCATTATTATTTTCTTATGAGTTCCTAAGACAAAAAATGATAGTAAATGAATTGCATTTTGTTTCCAAGAAAAAAGGGGTCACTGTTTAGTTATCCATATGCTATTTCTCCTTTAATTTCTAAGAATAAAAATGCAATAGAGGCTTTGGAAAAGGAAATGTTGTCTTTGGGATTTTTGCAGGATGACCTTTGGCACTATGATCCTATGGGGATCATTTCAGCTTTGAAGAAGCAGGTTGGATTATCAGCCTATGTCCATGAAAAGAGGCCAGAAGTAGAAAAGTTGGCCAATATCATAACTTTTGTTAGTGACACTATGCACTCAATGACATCTACAGAAATGACAGAGACTACTACACAGGTTGGTTCGAGCCATTTGGAAGTCCAGATACTTGAAGGGGATGCATAATTTGTATTTTTTGTTCCTGCTACCCCTGCATCAGAGAGAAAGTCAGAGGCCTTAATTCTATCTGAGATGTCACGCCAAGTGAAGCCAAGGGTAGGTGACATGGATACTGATGTATTCGAACAGGAAATTGAACAGTTGGACAAAGATATCTTACAGACCTTAGAGGAGATAAAACAAAAAGACATAGGAATATAGGCCCTGACATCAAGGATACGTTCATAAGGTAGAAGCAAACAATGACAACTAGTTTCGAGTTGGTCATAATCTCAAAACTATCTCAATCCATTGACACCTCAACAATTAAAGATGTGATTCTCGCAGATGATCCCCGGTTTATCTCTGCTGCTGACTTTGAGGCAATCGTTTAAAACCTTACAGTCACCTATCCTGATATTGGGGAAAACCAACAGATGTTGGGTTCTAGGACCTCTTCACTGGCTATTAACTTGGGAAGAGTGTCATACATGGATGTCATCAAACTACATCGACAAGCAAGTGGAATTGTAAACTGAAGATTACTCGATTCAACCGGCGGGAACAGGAAAATGCAAGCGATGTTCGAAAAGGTGTCTTAGAAAGTAAAAGTGGCACGCATGGCATTAAAAACAAAAACTAATCAAATAAAGGATTTAGAATATATAATCATTCAACAATCAAGCCAACCAAAAGATACAAGGTATATCAAGAAGTTGCTACAGGAAAAGGAGAAAGAGATAAAAGCCCTTCAATCCATCCTTAAGATCCCTGATCATGATCCTCACGTTCTCATTCAAGATTTCAAGAGGAAGGAAGAGGTTGAAGCTCGCCTCCGGGAAATGGATGTGGTCTTACGGCTCAAGGAAGAAGAATGAAAAGATGCTCTCAAGCAGATGGAGCTTTTGACAACGGAATATCGCAAGAAAGAGTAACGCTATCTGAAGTTGTTGGCGGAATATAAGGCCTTAATTGATCAATCTATTCATTCTTCCCAAACATCGGAGGCTAGATATCTTAAATTGTTACATGTTAAGATAACTCATTAAACTTGGCCAAGTAGAGAAAGAAAGAGTTGAACGTAGGGCAGACAGTTTAGTAGAACGAAAGAATGCAGAAATCGAACAAATTCAAGATGCTTTGAAAAGCAAGCATAACGAAGCAAAGTCCCTTCAGGAAGTGCTTCAAATTTTAGTACTAGGAAGGCAAATATTAGTGCAAAACAAGGATGAGATATGGAGAGAGATAAGGCATAAAATCACCACAGTTAAAACCTATATGGAGATCCTTTCAAACTATGAGAAGGGCATAATGAAGAATGCAAGCCTAGAGGAAAAAAACATTGCCGCAGCCCTTGATGAAAGACTAAAGGATGTCGATTCTCTCATTGACCTCATAAATACCTTGGAAGATGATACCTTGACAGAAGTAGAGCTGCCTTCCAGGGATGATTGTATCGTTTCCCTCTGTATGTTAATAGAAAAACAGGCAGCCATCAAAGTAATGTGAGATGAATTCGACAAGGTCATGAAAGAAATGAATGATTTCAGAACTGACTGGAATTATCTTGGCAGGTTTGGTGTGCCTTCATTCTGGGGGAATGATAATTGGATGGTATCTTGGGAAAAATTCTGCGAGCAACTAAAGAACACAGAGCGAGATCTGGGATGTTTGGCTATGCAGGGTGATGAGGCAGTCTCTTCATATATAGTGATAAACAACTTTTGTAGGTATTTTACCATCCTAGATAAGATCGATAAAATTATATATAACCTCCTGACTGCACGATACCAAATTAGGTCTCGACTTGTAGTGTTAATTACTAAGTATAAGAAAGTGCTCTAGTTGTCAGTTGCAGATTGGGAAAAAATCACTAAGTTGAAGAGACACTTTAAATGACATAATGTGAGGGAGCAGGTCTCTTCCATGTCACAGGTTGTCCACCCAGTGCAATCGATGCAATCAATGACGAAACAATCAGATGATTGGAGTTAAATCCCTCTAATTACCACGCAAGCTCCAACTATGAGGATGTGTGGGGCTCACTCGTTCTCTCCTACATGCTCGACGAAAAAAATCAAGTCATCAAAACCATGAAGGCGACACCATGAATAATTATTGCATTCAAAAATTACTTTATCTAATTTTAATTTAAAATTTTAATTAGTTACACTTTAGATAGTTTTCAAACAATTACCTTTTAAAACTTTGTTTCCCATTATGGGAGGGTTGTTGACAAAAGTGCAATTTTTCCTAATATTAATAAACTACCTTTACATGCTACATGGTTTTAATTTTCATCTATGAAATTGATCTTTGCATTCTGAAGAAGCTTTGTTTGTTTATTTATTGTTATTCCTTGTTTTCTCTTGCAGAAACTAGTTAAAGGCTTGTCCTTATCTAAAAGTTTACACATTTAGTTCTTTTGTCCCAATATATGTATTATTTAAGGTAGGGCTGAATGACCCTTCTTGATCATTGTTAAATGAATTTTGTCTTTAATTTAGTGATGGTCAATGTGTTACATTAGCATTTGCAAACATGTTATGTTATGAGTTTTATTTTATGTGATAACACCAACGTTTCAAAAAATATAAAGTTTTACTTTGTCTGTGTAGATTTAGTTTCAATATTTACTATTGAGAATGTCTATCTACAAATATTCAAAGTGGAATTATAAGAATGTTTGTACCTGTTTCATACGTCTTATATAATACTGAAATGACTGGTATGTTGTAGTTTTTATTTTACTTTTGTTTTTATTTTATTTCTTTAAACTCCTCACTTAGTCGCTTTTCATTTCGTGTATCAGCTTCTCCGACTTGCTAGGATCATATTCTAAGATTGTTATTGAATTAAAGTGTTATTATTCACTTTTGTTAATGCCATGTCTTACTACAACAAACAATTACCTATATCTGACCTTATATATTATTTTTTTATTGAAAATTAAGTAATTGATTATCAGGGATACCCCCTGTGGTGCATAGGAGGTCAGCCATAGCACCTAAAGCGGGAGGACTCCTTAGTCCTCAGTGAATGCATATTCATTTCGTTCATATGTGGGGATGATTTGAGTACCAACACTGAGGATGAGTCTGTTTGAGCCATTGTATGTGTGAAGTTGTAATACTATACGGGGCTAAGCATCATAACATCACCAAAACTGTCAATTTGATCAGGACAGGGAATGACCCAAGGATCATGGCAAGTCGAGACCATGTTAATTAAAGCAACGTTTGAAGGTGGAAGAGAAAAATTTCTGATAAGGTAATAGTCTTTGAAAAGACCCACCCCAACGCTCTCATAAGGGATATCGGTATTCCCAACATATGGCACATTGCCATTTGAGGAGTTGGAAGAGAAAAAGGTGAGCTGATTGATAGTGACTATTTTCCCTTGATGAGGAAAATGGAGCACACGAAATAGAGTAGAAACCACGCAAAACATTGCATGGGTCTAGCTACGACCAAGTAGAAGATTGTAATTCAGATTGGCATCGACAACTTCTACTTCTAGGTTAATAGTTTTTCCTTCCAATTGAATTGGCAAGTCATTGAGAATACCATATGGATGAGAACCTCTACCATCGAAAGCTTCCAATGTATTAGGGGACTGGTTGAGAGGTGGAGATCCAATAACTTTCCAACATGAAAGGGACATGATGCAAGTAGAAGCACCCTCATCAATAACAGTCTTATGAATAGTCTTCCCTTTGATAACAACTTGTATAAGAAAGGCAAGATGATGTGGGAGACAAACAACATGGTTTTCAAGATCAAAAGTAATAAGATTCAAATTTGTAGGATAAATCCCTCATATGGCAGATAGTAATGCTTTTCTTTGCGATGGAAAAGTCTGGAGCACTTCCAAAGCTGACATCATCGAAGGTGCTTGAGCCAAATCTTCCACAATATTAAAATGTTGATCAGCTCACGCATTCAGATTATATGATGACTTCCAAAGAACACCTTTGGGAGGTGTGTTTAGTCAATTTAGTATGTCCTAAATTACTACATTAATTATCAATCTGGGAGTCGTAAACTGATGAAGTGTGGCGCACTATATGTGCAAGACAACCTCTTTCTTACTTTTTATTGTTTTCAATTTTATTTTGTTTTTGGGGTTTTTATCTTGATTTGTCTCCTAATGCGAATGGAAACCCTATTCCTAAGTTTTAAGAATACTTTAGAAGGCAATTATGGAGATAGATTTTAAGGCAATTATGTCCTTTATGATGACTTCCAGAGTTTAACACTTTAGAGGATCTCAAAACATACTAGTGATGAAATTAGTACTTGAACAAGAATGTAAATGTGCAACTATTCAAATCAGACAAATGATAAACTACTGATCATGAAATCACTATCTCTGCTGCTCATCTAAATACAGAAATAAAAGTTAAGCTATTTCATTCAAACAAATCAAAAACTGCAAACTAATAAAAGTAAAACCAATTCACTTCACTTATAGTCCGATAGCTCGCCAAGTAGCGTTTCGGGGTTAAGCCATGGCTCTGGAGATAACGTCAATAACATGAGGAATTGATATCTAAATTACCTACTTGCAAATGAAAATAAAATCAAGTCACTTCACTTATAGTCTGATAGCTCACCAAGTAGCTTTTCTGGGTTAAGCCATGGCTCTAGAGATAACATCAATAACATGAAGAACCTGATATCTAATTGCAGAAATGAAAGTAAAATCAAATCTCCTCACTTATAATCCAATAGCTCGCCAAGTAGCTTTTCAGGGTTAAGCCATTTCTCTGGAGATAACGTTAAATGACATGAAGAATTTGATATCTAAACTAACTATCAACAGCAAATGAATAATACTGAAATGAAAGCATAACCGAAATTGAAAGCTAAGAAAAACAAAGTCAGCAGAGAGGCCAATCTCATGTCACTATTTATTGCAAAAATTGTATGAAAATGCCCGAGCCTAGCCTATTCTGAAACACACTGATCAGTGTTAGCAAAAATATACAATGCTTGGAAAATCATGTACAGGAATGGAACATTAACACCATAACTAAAATATGAAATATACACGGGTGAACAAACTACGAAATATCTACAATGGAAATAAGACAATAACATATGAAAACTTTACAGAAATAAAGAATGAAACCTTAGCCAGCAGGGGCCCTTTGCACGGCCTTGGTTAACACGCTGTCAGTACGAAATTACGCTCACACAGCCATATAAAACAGTCTTGTTATATTTCAAAACAGAGGAAGGATCCTCTCGTTACAACAGCAGGACCAATGTCACGGCACAGTACATGAACTAACAGCAAGATTACATCAAAAACTAGTTATATGCATTTGTAAACGCATTATTTATAAAGGAAATTACATAACTATTTTTCCTATGGAACACCTTCAGTAGAGGACACGTAAAAAGACAACACCCGTGAGATTAGCATGTTGGTTTCCATGATCATTCAATCTACCAAAAGGTGGCTGTTGGATTTGCATCATGGAGGCAGTCTACAGTTGTCAAAATGAATCCATGGATCTAGGAATGGTCTCGGACCCTTCACGTGTTGAAAATAGAGACCTGTTTGTCGTAGAACTCCTCGTTTGACCATGGATCTAGGAATGGTCTCGGACCCTTCACGTGTTGAAAACAGAGAGCTATTTGTCGTAGAACTCCTCGTTTGACCAAGGCTTTCCTCTACGAATCTGGCTAAACCAATAGGACCTGGTCTATGTCCAGATCATTTCTGAACTACCCACGTGCCTTGTTTTGCTTGATGACACCTGCAACCTAGAGATCAACAAAAACAACTGCGAAATCTCAAGTCAGCTGCGGAAAGTGGTTGCATTCTGCAGCTGATGAGAAAAATCTAAGTCAAATAACAAACACAAAAACATAGTTAAAAAACCATTTAAATGCACTCTTAGAATCAATATGTAATGATCTTTGATAGCTTATGAGGCACTGGTGAGGGAAAAAGTCTAGAAAAGTGTGTAGAAGAGATGTAGTTTCAGGGCTCAACATACCCCCACTGTGAAGGTGTTGCATGTCCTCATGCAACCAAAATTGTGACCATCCTCCCTTCAGTTCATGTGCTCTGAGACCTCTGCTAACACATCCAGCCTTCTTTTCTTCTTTCTTGGTACCACTGTCATCCCAGGCTTCTTCATTAGGCACCTGAATTTGAGGTTGATGAGAGCTCTGCTCAACCTCCTGCTCTTTTTCTTCAATTTCCTATTTTTCTTCTGCCACAGCCCAAGATGCAACATGGTGTTGTCGTGAATAATCTTATCCAACCTGCTCTGTTCTTTCAATGTTTCATTTTCTCTTTTGATGTGTCTATTTAGAACTTCCAGTTCAAAAACTTCTTGTTTTAGTGATTGGATTAGAGCTTCCTGGGCTGTATTAGCCTAGTTGGATGAAGGGCCTTGATCTGTGGCAGTCTTCTCCAACAACTCATTAAAACTATACATTTCTTGCTAGGTTGGATCTATCTCAGGTGTAGCCTTTCTTTGGCTGTCCTCAAAATCTGGCCGAGAAGGACTAATCTCAAAGTCTGCCTGAGAAGGACTGATCTCAAAATCTGGTTGAGAAATAAGAGTATGGTGTGGGCTACGACCAAGAGGGATTGCTGGAGACTGTTCTGGTGTTTCCCCTCCTAAATCAATGAAGTGGGCCCCTTTAGTTTGTACTTTCCTCAATTTTCCGTTAAGTCTCGAGATCCTCCTTAGATTCTGTGAGCTATTGTCTCCTTTCTCCACACTTTGTTTTTCTTTCCCTTTTCTCTTTGCTGCAGCTGATTGTTCCTGAAGGTAAATTAATCTTTCAAAAAGTATTTGATCCTCTTTTGAGGAAGGTTCTGGGGTTTGATAGACAGCTTCAATATTTCTTTTCCCCTTTAGTTTTCTTTGCTTCTTAACCTCACTTCTTTCCTTCCTACTTTCAGACAACTTCTCTTCCTTATTAGTTTCTTTAACTATGTTAGTAGGAGTGCCTTGAATGTTCACACTTGTTTTCCTTCTCCTACTTTTCCTTGCTAAGCTACTCTAGGGTGTTTCAGGTGGGTCCTGAAAGAAGTTTCTAATCAAAAACTGTTCCCAGGTGTCCTTCCTTTCCTTCAATTGTTTTTCAATCAAAATTTTTACAAGGTCGTGATGGTAAAGGTGGATTTCTCGGTCCTCCAGATTCTTTTGTACAGTTATGGACATCTTTTTTAGGCTATTCAATAGAAAGTAAGGCAAATTGATGGTTTGATTTTCTAGAAAATTCATTAGCAACTGGATGTGGTACGTGTACATGGACCCAAACGGTCCTTCACATGTAATAAACTTCTGTATTATCAATAATAAAATAGTCCACTTTTCTTCTAGAGCAGAGACAGGGATTCCACGTTTGAAAATGGTTATATCCATACCTGGATTGCGTAAGATAATCCTCCAAGACCTCTCATCAAAGTTTTTGTTTTTGAACCACTGTTCCCCCTCCTGTGGGAGTTTCGTTGTTGCTGCGATAGATGCCTATGTGACTGAAAATTTAAGATCTCCAACATCAACTTCCACGCCATTAAAAGACCTTGCAAATGTCTTCGTGACTTTTTTATTGTAACCTATGAATTTCTGGATGAACTGCAACCACCGTGCCTTCCTTAATATGCTTTTCAATTGTGGATAACCCTCCATTAATTTGGGCCTGTCCGGCTCTGCTCTTAGCAGAAGGCCCATTCCTTCCTCCTGCCTTAAAATACGTCTGTGGGTGTTGGACTGTGAGTAATGGATTGACGGAGGTGAAACGGTTGTGTTAGCGGGGGATGGAGAAGGTTTTTGGAGAAAAACCAGTAGTTATAAACAGAAGAGCAGAGAACAGGTAGTAAGAATGAGT
This sequence comes from Pinus tabuliformis, assembly GCA_031772625.1. Classification (NCBI taxonomy): domain Eukaryota; kingdom Viridiplantae; phylum Streptophyta; class Pinopsida; order Pinales; family Pinaceae; genus Pinus; species Pinus tabuliformis. Next base: position 899,656,351 of record CM062808.1, read on the forward strand.
TCACGGAGCGGAGGCTTCTGTAAACAGGCCAGAAATAATAAATGCAACTTCAATGGGATAGTATGGAAATAAAGTGAGCCCAGATTTTGAACTAGAAGGCTGCGGAATAGGCGTGAGCATGTTCTCAAAATGACTGCCAATTTGTGCGGCCGGAAAGAGTCGTGATCAAATAGATTACGTCCTCATAATTACCCGGTTCAGCAGGTGGAATTCCAATGTACAAATAAGCACGAGTTAAATTCGGAGGCAGATCATGAGGCCATTAAAAATTAATGCAAGGTTCGTGGTGGAATCATGTAAAGGCCATGGAGCCGTTATGAAAGCTATCAATGTGAATCATTACACATAATGGAGCTGGCAGTTTTATAACTATATAGGATGTGCTTTAAAATGCTAGAAATGAATTTTGCTTACCTTAGAATCTTACCACTTCCGCCCACTGACCTTTGATTGGTTGCTTCCTGTTGGTACTTTAGGTGCTTTATATCTTCAACATATTTTCCTTTGTCATACCTGCATTTGGTTCTAATCATTATTTGGCTAACATCTGACTGCCAGTGCTGAATAACAGAGTGTTGTCTGCGGAATCAACAATCAGTTGCGGAATCAGTTTTTAGCTGCGGAAACAGAATTCAGTTGCGGAAGCTGACGCAGTGAACATATGACTGAATGGAGATGGATGGAAATGAATGATGACTGAGTGAATGATATATGAAAACTGGTCATAAAAGGGATTTTATTGGCAGAATGTGATGATGAAATGAAATGAAGTGAAGCGAAATGAAGTGAAATGACATGAAACTAAAAGTGAGAGGAATTTTTTTTTTTTGGAAAATATAGGGCGTCAGAAGTTTCTGATTTTTGCCCTGTATTTTCTGTATAAGACTGCCAATCAGTGATTGGTTTTCAGGCTTATAATTTTTTATTTTTATTTTTTTTAAACAGAAAATAACAAAGACTACGTTGGTGGAGAAGAAGGATTCTTCTTCACCAGCCTTATTGCAGAATTATCTTGAAAGATTTTGACAAATTCCTCCTTTGAGAGTGGCTTATGATAGATCTTTAATCTGTGACCATTCACAATAAGAGGAGTTTGATTTTCATCAATGGTTTTGATTCTTACCACTCCATTGCTAAAGACTTTATCAATCTCATATGGCCCAAGCCAATGTGTCTAAAATTTACCTTTGAAATATTTGAACTTGGAATCAAATAGCAATGCCCAATTTCCTTCTTGAAACTTTTTCTCCTTGATGTATTTGTCATGCCACTTAGCTCTTTGATATTGAACTAGATCAGTTCTTAGGATTGCTTCTTGTTTGATTTCATCTAGTTCATTCAACTGCTCCATTCTATGCTTTTGGGCTTCTGATAGATCCATTCCCAATTGAACTTCCATCTTGAAGGTTCTAACTTGGAACTCAATTGGGAGCAGAAGTTCTTTCCCATAAACAAGTTCATAGGGAGAATGTCATGTTGTATTCCTCCATGTACTTTTGTAGGCCCATAAGGCTTCAGGAAGCCTTTCTGCCCAATCTCTTCTGTGTAGATGAACAGTCTTGGTAATGATGCCTTCAATAACTTTGTTTTTAGACTCCACTTGACCATTTGCTTGCGGATGGTAAGGAGTAGATTTTTTATGCTTGACCTTGTACTCTTCCATCAGCTTCTCCACCAGTTTGGATGTGAATTGACCTCCCTGATCTGTCACAATTTCTCTTGGAACACACAAGCGAGTAAAAATATCCTCATAAAGAAAACTAACAATTGAATGCTCAATAGCATAAAATAATGCTTTGGCTTCTACCCATTTAGTGACATAATCAGCACATACCAATATATATTTTCTTTGTTTAGATGGTGGATTAATAGGTCCAATGAAGTCTAAAGTCCATTTTTCAAAGGGTTCGATGAGTACATGTGGTTGTAATGGCATTTCATTTGAGAGGGTAGGTTTCCCTAAACTTTGGCAGCTGTCACATCTTTTGACATATTGTTTTGCATCTTTGAAGAGGGATGGCCAATAATATCCCAAAGAGAGGATTTTATAGGCTGTCCTTTTGTCAGCAAAGTGTCTTCCGCATGGTTCATCATGACATGCTTTGAGAATATCAGGCATCTAATCTTCCCTAACACATTTTCTGATCACAAGATCTGGCCCTGTTTTAAACAATTCGTTAGAAATCCATGAATATTTTGAACTCTCCTGAATAATATTTTTTCTTTCACCAGGACATAAATGTGGAGGTAGTTTCCCTGTAACCAAATAGTTAGCTATATCTGCATACCAAGCAGTCTTAGTAGTTACTGCAAATAAATATTCATCAGGAAACTTGTCCTCTACAGAAGAATCTTCTTTAGTATTCTGAATCCTAGACAAGAAATCAGCTACTGTGTTTTGTTTCCCTGGTCTATCTAACACGGCAATATTGAATTCCTGTAAAAGTAGGAGCCACCTTGTAACTCTGCCATTAGTAATGGGTTTGTTCATTAGATATATAATTGTAGAATGATCAGTATGAATAAAAGTTTCATAGCCTGTTATATAATGTCTGAACTTATTGATTGCATGAACAACAACTAAGAACTCTTTTTCAGTCACAGTATAGTTCAACTCAGTGGGAGTTAAACTTTTACTGGTATAGTAAATGGCATAAGGAACTAAATCTTTCTGTCCCAATACAGCCCCTAGAGCTATATCTGAAGCATCTGTAGAAATATGGAAAGGAAGTTTCCAATTTGGTCCTCTCAAGATAGGTGCTTCAGATATCCTTATTTTCAAAGTTTCAAATGTTGATTAGCAATCAGGACCCCATTTGAATTCACAGCCTTTTGTAAGCATTTTGAAGAGTGGGATGCTATTCTGGTGAAGTTTTCTATAAATCTTCTATAATATCCAGTAAATCCCAGAAAACTTCGAACATCTTTTTAACAATTTGGAATAGATAACTTGGAGATGACTTCAACTTTTGATCTATCAACTTTAATCCCATCCCTTGAAATATGATATCCTAAAATAATACCTTCAGTAAACATCATAAAGCATTTTTCATGGCTTAGTGAAAGGTTTGTTTCTTTACATCTTATAAGGACTTTTTCCAAATTTTCTAATGCCTCTTCAAACGAATCACCATAAACTGTAAAATCGTCCATATATACCTCTACACAATCATGGATTATATAAGAAAAAATTCCTAGTACTACTCTTTGGAATGTTACGGGTGCATTACATAATCCAAAAGGAAGCACTCGATAGGCAAAAGTTCCCCATGAACAGGTAAATGTGGTCTTATCCTGATCTTCAGGTGCGACCTGAATTTGATTATAACCACTAAAACCATCCAGAAATGAAAAGTACTTTTTGCCTACTAATGTATCTAATACTTGATCGGTAAAGGGCAAAGGAAAGTGATCTTTCAAAGTTGCTTTATTCAATTCCCTATAATCAATGAATGCCCTCCATTTATCATTCTTTTTGGGTACTATAACCAAAGGAGAAACCCATCGGCTATCTAAAATTGGGTAAATGAAATTTACATTGAGTAGTTTTTGGAGCTCTTCTTTCACTATCTCCCTAAGATTTGGATTCATCCTTCTCTGAGGTTGTCTAATTGGTCTATTGTTTCCTCGATATAGATATGATGGATGCAAGTCTTAGGGTCAATACCTTTCATATTAGTATACTCCCATGCAAATGCAGTAGAATGTTTTTGCAAGATTTTGGTTAGCTCTTCCTCTTGTGACTTTTTCAAATTTTTGTTGATATTTAGTGTTTTTCCCGGAAAAATTTCAATGGTAGAGCTACCAAAATCTTCCATAGAGTAAAGAGACATTTGTCTTGATGATAAATATTCAATATCAAAATCTAACTAAAATTGTGTGTGGTCATATTCTGAAGATGTTTCAAAATTTTCTAATGTGTTCAAAACTTGACTATCTTCACTAATTTCAGAGGTGGTAAAGACAAGTTATATAATATCTTCATCGTCGACCCATTCATCGTCTCCTACTTCTGTAATTGCTTTTGTTGGAGGATACAAATTGAATTTCGTTGTCGAACTACCATCAGAAATATACATATCCCCAGATCTACAACTAATGAAAGCATCAACTATGGCTAGCCAAGGTCTTCCTAAGATGAGTGGATGCCCTCCTAAATTACTCTTGGGAGTCAAAATCATGAAATTTACTAGATATTCCCAAGAATCTAAGGAGACTGAAATATCTTCTAGTACACCATCTGGTTTGATTATTGATCTATCTGCAAGTTGCAATAAGGTGGGTGTAAAAATAAGATTAGGAAGTTTAAGTTGTTCCATAGTTTGTCTACTCATAATGTTTATAGCAGCCCCTAAGTCAATCAAATTGTTTGGAATTTCTATCCCATTTATATGTGTCTTGACAATTGGACTACCTGGATCCACATACTTCTACATGGTAATTTTTCCCATCATGATATCTGCAATTTTTCCTACCAGGTGGATTCTTCTTGTATCTCTTGGTTTCCTTCCTGGTCTTTTGAGACTCAACTCCTTTATTGTTTTCGCTAGAATAGGAATCTCTCTAATGGCTTGTAGCAAGGGAATCTTGATACATACATTCTTAATTCATCTAGAAAATCATAGTCAGGCAACAAGATTTGTTTTTCCACCCCTTTGTCAATTTGTAATCTTTCAGGGAAAGGAGGCGTGGATGAAGATGAGGTTGCTCAACTATAGGAATTTTGGGGGTTGACTCTTTTTCTTGTTTCTTTTTGAATGATTGCTTTTTGAAGAGATGCTTCCTCAGAACCTTTATTGACTTTAAGAGAATCCTCCTCAGAGGTACTTTGCTCTTGAACATCTATAGAAGGTTTTTCTAAAACTCTACCAGATCTGAGTTGAACATCATTAAGAGGAACAATCATATAGGTAGGAAATTGTTGTCCTTCTACCATGTAAGCATTCTGAGGATTTTTTTGTTGGGATTCGGCAATGGCTGGGCTGGTAGTTGATTTGTCTTTTGTTGAAATGGAAGCAAGAGTTGAGAATTTGGATTTTGTTAAGAAGGTTGTTGTTGTGGAAATGGCAATGAAAGTTGTGGATTTTGATTCGGAAGTTGTGGATTTTGTTGATTTTGAAAAGATGGAGGATATTGATAAAACTGAGCAAATCTCCCATAAGGATTTTGCATCCCTTGTGCCCATGATTGGTATGGATTTAAGGTTGGGGCCAAGGTCGTTGCCAAGAATTCCAATTTGGCGGGAGCTGAAAGTTCATAGGATTGTTAAATCCTTGATTTTGTTGCCCCTGCCACAGTCTTCTTGAAACAAAACAAAGGGACTCTACTAAATTTGGATCTTCCTGAAAGATGGCTTTGAGCCCAGGAATTGAAGGACAATCCTTGGTCTCATGACTTTCTAAGCAAATCATACATGTTTCTACAACTTTTCCATCCAAGGGGCATTCCCTTAGAGCATGTTTCTTTCTACATTTTGGACAAAAGATGGCCAAGGCATCAGCTTCTGCTTTCTGCTTGTTTTGTATCTTAAGGGTGTCTAGTTGTTCACTAAGGCTCCCTAGAATATCAGTTTTGAACTCATCAAGCATATTGCCAATCTCTGCCCTACTTACTGATCCAGTTGTAGATTTGTTTGCTCTAATAAGAGAATGATCTCTCGACCCTTTTCCAGTTTTAGATTTTCCCCTTGAGAGATGGACACATAGTTCTGCTATGTCACGAAGTGGAAGTTGAGAAATGTATCCCTTCCCCATCATGTTTAAAATATCTATCCATTCATCTCTAATGGATTTCAATAGAAGGGATTTCAAGGTTTCCTCATCTAAATTACTCATTTTTGCTCTCTTTAAGTTGTATTGAAATCTTTCAAGTAAATCCTCCAAGTTTTCATCTTCTTTTTGCATCATCTTGAATACCTCATCCTTATGATTGGTGGGCATACAATAATCCAGGTATCTATCCAAAAATGTTTGTTTCATATCATTCCAAGTCCTAATAGATTGAGTGACTAATCCCATGAACCATTTCAAAGAAGCTCCTTTCAATGTTGAAGGAAACAATTTGAGTTTTTGAGTCTTCCATATAGTCATAGGTTCGGCACAAGACTTCAAACTCAAATAAAAATGTTTCAAGATCCTCACTTCGCAACCAATAAAAATTTGGGAGGACAGATGGTGAAATTTTTTTCATTATTGTATGAGTTTCATCATTGTCTATAGGGAATCCAAATGAGTTATCTCCTTCACTATTTCCCCCATTGTTACCTCTACCTCCTCCATTATTTCCTCTTCCTCTACCTCTGCCCCCTCCTCCAAATCCATCTACTACTTCCTCTGTCATTATAGTTTCCTCATAGTCTTCTAGTTCTTCTATTAATGGTGAACGGTGGAGAGTTTCTCCCTTTCCCTCTTCTTCAAGTGATTCTACTTCTTTGATTACAATATGTTCCCCTGTAGAAGTAAAGAAAGGTTCTTCTCCTAGATCAGATTTAGTAGATAGTGTGGGAGAATTTCCTAATTCGACTGCTGCCCCTTGAATTCCAGGAATCCTAAGGCTGGGAGTATGAGTTGGAGATGGAGGTGTATCTTGTCTATGCCTTGAAGTAGCTAGAATTGTGAAAATCAAACTTTTGGCCCTAGCTATAAACCTTCCCCTAGAATCTCTTGCTCTATGCATGTCATTTTTTATTATTTTTAAGTCGGGCTAATAATTCTCTTTCTGATCTTCCAGGTCACACTAGGTGCAATAAGAGAGCATAATCAAGAAATTATTGAACTAATAACTCTCTTTTCTGATCCTCCAGATCACACTAGGTGCAAGAGGAGAGCATACTTCAAGAAGTTATCAATTTTTCCCTTCTTTTTTTTTGTAAGAGATCGGCTCCTAATTACACTTCCCCGGTAATGGCGCCAAAATTTTTAGTCAATTTAGTATGTCCTAAATTACTACATTAATTATCAATCCGGGAGTCATAAACTGATGAAGTGTGGCACACTATATGTGCAAGACAACCTCTTTCTTACTTTTTATTGTTTTCAATTTTATTTTGCTTTTGGGGTTTTTATCTTGATTTGTCTCCTAATGCGAATGGAAACCCCATTCCTAAGTTTTAAGAATACTTTAGAATGCAAGTATGGAGATAGATTTTAAGGCAATTATGTCCTTTATGATGACTTCCAGAGTTTAACACTTCAAAGGATCTCAAAACATACTAGTGATGAAATTAGTACTTGAACAAGAATATAAATGTGCAGCTATTCAAATCAAACAAATGATAAACTACTAATCATGAAATTACTATCTTTGTTGCTCATCTAAATACAGAAATAAAAGTTAAGCTATTGCATTCAACAAATCAAAAACTGTAAACTAATAAAAGTAAAACCAATTCACTTCACTTATAGTCTGATAGCTCGCCAGGTAGTTTTTCGGGGTTAAGCCATGGCTCTAGAGATAACGTCAATAACATGAGGAATTGATATCTAAATTACCTACTTGCAAATGAAAATAAAATCAAGTCACTTCACTTATAGTCTGATAGCTCACCAAGTAGATTTTCTGGGTTAAGCCATGGCTCTAGAGATAACGTCAATAACATGAAGAACCTGATATCTAATTGCAGAAATGAAAGTAAAATCAAATCTCCTCACTCATAATCTGATAGCTTGCCAAGTAGCTTTTCGGGGTTAAGCCATCGCTCTAGAGATAACATTAAATCACATGAAGAATTTGATATCTAAACTAACTATCAACAGCAAATGAATAACACTGAAATCAAAGCATAACCGAAATTGAAAGCTAAGAAAAACAAAGTCAGCAAAGAGGCCAATCTCATGTCACTATTTATTGAAAAAATTGTATAAAAATGCCTGAGCCTAGCCTATCCTGAAACACATTGATCAGTGTTAGCAAAAATATACAATGCTTGGAAAATCATGTACAGGAATGGAACATTAACACCATAACTAAAATATGAAATATACACAGGTGAACAAAGTATGAAATATATACAATGGAAATAAGACAATAACATATGAAAACTTTACAGAAATAAAGAACGAAACCTTAGCCAGCATGGACCCTCTGCACGGCCTTGGTTAACACGCTGTCAGTACGAAATTACGCTCACACGGTCATATAAAACAGAGTCTTGTTATATTGCAAAACAGAGGAAGGATCCTCTCGTTACAACAGCAGGACCAATGTCACGGCACATTACATGAACTAACAGCAAGACATCAAAAACTAGCTACATGCGTTTGCAAACGCGTTATTTATAAAGGAAATTAAATAACTGTTTTTCCTATGGAACACCTTCAGTAGAGGACACGTAAAAAGACAACACCCGTGAGCTTAGCGTTTTGGTTTCCATGATCACTCAATCTACCAAAAGGTGGTTGTTGGATTTGTGTTGTGGAGGAAGTCTACAGCTGTCAAAATGAATCCATGGATCTAGGAACGGTCTCGGACCCTTCACGTGTTGAAAACAGAGACCTGTTTGTCGTAGAACTCCTCGTTTGACCACCGTTTGACCAAGGCTTTCCTCTACAAATCTGGCTAAACCAATAGGACCTAGTCCATGTCCAGATCATTTCTGAACTGCCCACGTGCCTTGTTTTGCTTGCTGACACCTGCAACGCAGAGATCAACAAAAACAGCTGCGGAATCTCAAGTCAATTGCGGAAAACGGCTGCATTCCGCAGCTGATGAGCAAAATCTAAGTCAAATAGCAAACACAAAAATATAGTTAGAAAACCACTTAAAGGCACTCTCAGAATCAATATGTAATGATCTTTGATAGCTTATGAGGCACTGGTGAGGGGAAAAAGTCTAGAAAAGTGTGTAGAAGAGATGTAGTTTCAGGGCTCAACAAGGTGGTCGAATAATGGAACCATTACTAGGTTGTTCAATATGAAGAGGACCAAAATTGGGAAGAGTGGAAGTAGAATACATATTAGTGGCTTCATTTTCCACAACTGGTTTGGTAGGAGTCTGATGATCTTTTGATCGAGTAGCAACAGAGACAAGTGTTGTACCACTCCTAAAAACTTGAGAGCTTGAAGATGTAAAGGATTGAGGTTGATCTACCAATTGAGTCTGTTGTGATGGAAAGGGTTCTTTCAACACGACCGACATCCCTAGGGTGCCTTTTAATTGACGAATAACCTCAGCATGACGGGGACAATTCTTGGTATAAAGATCTTTGTCACATATAATACAAGGATATTTCGGCTTTTATTTGGATGCATCATCAACGAACGGCTTAAGAGGATCCTGCTTAGGGGTATCAGATTTAGCCTTACCTTTACACTTCTTTTTTCATTTCGAGGATTTGTTTGTTGTGGTAGATTGGACATCATTCACCTCGGAAGTTTTATCAAGATTTTTGGGAGTATTCAAAGGAGGAGAAGGTGTAATAGCCGGAACAAATTTTTGCTTCATAGAAGCAGAAGAAGCATTACTAGAAGTTTGAGCTACTTACCTAATAATACCATCAACGGGTGGTGTCTCTGCAGGTTTAGAAGATGTCAGATCAATTGAAGGTCACGAAGCATCGGGTAAGAGATCATAAAGCGTGCCAGATTGCGAATATACCAAATCTAGATACTGAGCATGGGCGATGGCTTGTTCTTTAGTCACACAACCACCCATAGCTATGTCTTTGGCGATTTGATTAATGAATGACTTAGTAAACCATTCGGTTAAAAGTTCATCAGGAATATCGAACTTAATAAGACGACGTCGACGTCTCCATTCATGGATGTGATCGGAGATGTGAGTAGAAGTTTTCTATTTCAAAGACGTTAGGATATGGGTACCAGTTTCATATTGAATTGGTAGCTGAAAGTGAGTGAGGAAATCCATAGCCAAGGTATTGAAATCTTGAAAGGCACCTTGAGGTAACTCAATGTACCATTTGGCGGTAGCACCTGTTAGGGTTCGTTGGAAAAGACATAATCGAATGGAATCGTCAACCCAAGAGTTGGACGAACACCATAAATGGTAGGTCATGACATGAGCTTGGGGGTCTTCTCCAGACTTTCCTTCGAATTTTGGACAATCGCCAGGAATTTTGGTAGGAATCAGAGGCCAATACGGTGAATGAAGTATTGGGTCGTTTGTGAGCCTTGACACATCCAATAACTCCAATGTAGCTAAAAATGGAAATTGAGGATTAAAAGGCATGAAAGGCCTTTGATAAGGTCCAGATTGAGGATTCCAACTTTGTTGGTACTAATTTTTCCCCCATAGTGGCAGATTTTGACCATAGGGATTTTGATACTACCCCCGCTAAGAGGAATTTTAACCATACAAAGCTTGAGTTTGTCCGCACAAAGGTGGGTTCTGACTATGAAATGTTTGATATTTGACCTAAAATAAGCCATTAAGAACCATAAGGGGGATAGACAATCTGCGATGAGTATTAAGTATAGGGTTGCCGATGCAAAGAGTGGCCTTTCTGATACAATGGTGGACCTTGCTGCTGCAATGGTTGACCTTGCTGCTACAATGGTTGGCCCTATTGATAAAAGGGTTGACTTTGATGTTGTTTTGGTTGACCTTATTGCTGCAATGGTTGTTGATAATACCCTTGCTGCACGTAAGATCTTGGTTGTTGATAGGTTCCTTGTGGAATTTGATAGGTTCCTTGCTGCTATTGCTAGGTTCCTTGTGGAATTTGATAGGTTCCTTGCTGCTATTGCTAGGTTCCTTGTGGAATTTGATAGGTTCCTTTCTGCTATTGCTAGGTTCCTTGTGGAATTTGATAGGTTCCTTGTTGATATTGCTAGGTTCCTTGTTGTTGCAATGCGGCTTGCTGCAAGGGATTACCAGCTCTTAAATGATAAGTTCCAGAAGTAGACTAAAACAGACCAGACGACCCAAATGAGGGATTAGGACCAGACTACATTTGGGATCTTGCTTGTTGATTGAAAGGTGGATTTTGAGGTTGTTGTGAACCATAAGGAGGGTATGGCTATCGGTAAGGTATTTGAGCAAAAAGAGGTTGTTGATAAGGAATTTGACTAGATCCAGATGGAATGGAGGTTCCATTAGGATAAGGAATACTACCAATAGTTTGACTTGCTCCCATAAAGTGAGTTTGGGATCCACTCACATAGGTTCCACCAGAGACAAGAGGTACATATGGAGCAGGTGGTTGCCCCCCATGCGGGGGGATAGGGGGTGGTACATATTGGCCACTCAATGGAGGTGTAACCATTGTAGAGGTCGAAAGAGGAGCTGAATAACCTATAGGGACATTAATTGTCCCTACCGTGACTATAGGTTGAACATGAACAGAAGAAACCACAATTTGAACAGGAATTTGGGAAGCCACGCTCGAAACGAACAGGCCAGTGGTAAATGTAACGCTAGATAACCATATCGGATAATGATAAAGCAAAGCTGTGCTTGGAGTACCTGAAACCAGATGACCAAGAGAGGCATAACCTGACATGAATAAAGGTTCACTACTTTCAGGTGGTGGAGTTGGACTACTCCACATATGAGGAGAGGACACATATGGAAAGCCTTCAGGAAGAAAGTGATATTCAAATTCCTCACCAAAACCTGGAGTATGGGTGGGTGAGACTACCAGAGGAGGATCTCGAGGATAGGTCTGAATCTCACCTTCTAATGCCATTGGTGGTGTTATTACTCCAATATTTCTCTAGAGTTGTTAAGAAAGAAATGATTAGAGGTAACCACAAACCAACTTTGGAGATTAGGATCTAGCCTTCCTAATGCTCAGAGAGGGCTCTCTCTTTATGATTTAACTTTGTTTAGATAATTGATTTTAGGCTAGTTATGTTTGTACTTGGGTTTTGATTTGGATTTGGTGGTGGGATCACTTACTTAGATGGATAGAGGGATGTCTTTTATCCTTGGGCTATGGGGTCAAATGTTAAGCAAATAGGATTGGATCAAGTTCTAAAAATAGTGTCTACAGGGCAAGGTAGCTAAGTTATTTCATATCTTAAGGTTGGATGGTGAAGTTGGCTTCAATCAGATCCAAAGAGAAATTAAAGGTTCCTTAGGCCAGATTGTGAAAGAGGTCAACCAGGATGGGAGAGCAATTAAGGATTCTCATATCCAGATATCAAAAGAAAACATAGAAATGATTAACTATTCAAGACATAGTGTACTTAAACAAATTCTGAAATAATTTTCCAGTTAATTCATTCACTTTAGATAACATACAAGTTTGTGAAATATAAATAGCCAGAACTTATGGACCCGCCTCTCTTACCACAAATATATATGGCCCCTTGGCACACTGGATTGGATCAGGCTCCCAAACTGGAACAGAACAGGGGTATCATCAATTTGGAAAGCCCTACTACACTCAATGCCTATGATCAGAGACAACTTGGCCTGGAAGATTAGAGACGGGACCCTGGCTAGGATTGGCATCGACCCATGGGCTGGTAGTGGAGGTAGGCACAATCTGCCTCAAGACTTGGTTGATTACCTACTTGCTCGCAATATCAAAGTGTTCGCCCAGATTGCCGACAGGGAATCCTCTGATATATTTCATCAGGCCTGGAGGACAGCACAACAATTAAACATCCCTCCTAGATGGCATCAGGCATGGCAGACCTACAGGGAGGCCCTGATGGAATCACACATCAGAATCATTGAGGGGCCGGACGAACTAATTTGGAGCCAGTCTGAAAGCGGTTTTTACACTCCAAAGGCTGGTTACACCCTCCTCATTAGTCACAAAAAGCCAGAGGTTATATCAAATTGGTGGCACAGCATCTGGAAACTCACCGCATCCCCGAGATCCAAGCTCTTCTTCTGGTGTGTTCTTCGGAACAAGGTGCCCACAGGAGAAAATCTATTGCACAGAGCATATCACGGACCTACCTGGTGTACGATCTGCAAAGAAGCATCCGAAACCACAGAACATCTGTTCATGCAATGCAGGATGATACAGGATCTGTGGTCAGCCATCAAAAACACCATTTCCTACTCTGGAACCTGGGCGGGCACAAGTCTAATTGAGGCTTGGACAGACTGGGCGTCGAGGCACAAGGGAACTAAGACTGTTAACCTTCCTATTATCGTAAATTGGCACATTTGGAAAGCTCGAAACCGTATCATATTCCATGACCAACCTGTTATCTGGCAATTGGTGGAGGCCGGTATTATCGCAGCTTATGGTGAACTGCCAGAGCCCCCGCCCCCGCATGTGCGTCAACCTCACCCACCTCCCCGAATAGATCAAGACACCCCGTGGGCATATTTTGATGGGGCCGCAAACCTGCAGAGCTGTGGGGGTGGTATCATCATTTACAAATCCGAACAGCATTATTACCGAATAAAAGCAGGCCTGGGAATGGGGACAAACAACTTTGCAGAGCTCATTACCCTCCGTCATTTACTTCATTTTGCTTTGAGTCATCATATCTCATGCATAAACATCTACGGGGATTCAAAAACCATCATAAATTGGTTCAACAACATATCAAATTGTCACATTCACACACTCAGCATTATATTGAATGAAATTCTTGAATTCAAAGCAGCTTTTAACAACATCACATGTTCACACATCTACAGGGAACATAACGAGAGTGCTGACAAACTATCCAAGGAGGCCACGATGATGGACAGAGGAGTATGGGAGATCACAGAGGTACAAGGTCATCAGGAGTACAAATACTACCACCGCCCATACATTGATCCGAGATATCAGCATGCACCGGAGCTATAAATCATCTGATAAATTTTGTACATATCTGAACAGTATTTTGTTAATATTTAAACATGTTTTGAACAGCACAGGCAAGCCGAAAGGCATTTTTGTAAACAGACATAGTATAGAATATTGAAAGATGACCCTGCGAGGTACATCTGAACTGATATATATGAACAGAACCTATATGTATCTAACAGGCACACTGTGTACAGTGACCTCAGGCATATGTGCATAGCATTATCAATATGTAATTTTCTACATAATGAAAGTTACGGATTTTTCCAGTGGAAAAAATACAAGTTTGTGAAATACACAAGAAGATAACAATTTTGACAAAAGAAAATACTTCACTGTGATAGTTCAACACATGAATCCTGTAATGCAATCTCTTTATTACTCAGTCCAGTATGTTGGCTTGAAAAATTTGTACAATAACCCTCAAGTTTAAGATCAATACAACTCTGCAAATGTATAGCAATCCACCCTCAATACTTCGAAATATGAAGTATTTATTCAAAAATAGTTTACAAAATATCCCAAACTGTCTTGGGAATTAATCTAAGAGAAAGAAATATCTTCATGCAAGAAGATAGAGATAGATGTTCAATTGTTGTATGTTGTCCCTGTTTATTTGGTTGTGCTTCTTTACACTATGATATTTTGTTGTTTATTCTCTGCCCTGTTGTTGGTCTTCATGTTGGCTGTTCTTTTTACTTTCATCTTTCAATTGATACACTTTCACCTGATACTCTTTCATCTAGCTAGCCTGTTACTTTTTCTTTACTGTGCCTTTTTCACTTTGACTGTCAATTTTCACATTTTGACTGTGTATTTTTATAGTAAGTCATTCAACTTTTCCCATGTGTTTGCATCTGGTAATTGAATATTTACCATCCTCCTATAAATTTCATCTGCTTCTGTGTACTTGGAAAAAGTGGGTTTATTTACAAAAAGGTGTTTTACCTCATGCTGGAGGTAAAACAGGTTCTCAAATGTTTGATATAGAACCTTTCCAGTAGGCATCCCTTTCATGGAATAAGTATTTACCTGATATCTGGCCACCTCTCTGATTCTCCTGTTGTAGTCGTCCTGTGGCATCAATTTATCATTTATCACCAGGGGATTTGGCAGACCTTTCTGCCTCAAAACATCAGAATTAACCATGAACCTGTCTATAGCCAGCCGCATGGTTTGGAATTTATCTTCAAGGTTCATGATCAAATTCCTCTTGGTGAGGACCTTTTTTACCTCTAGTATTGTGCCAGCCCTATTAGGTATCTCCAGCTCCTGCAATTCATATTTGATTTTGGAGTCGAGGAAATGAATTATTCTAGTGGCTTCCTTTGGCATGTCTCCCAATTTTGCTTTAATTCTCTGTATGGATTCTGTAGCCTCTTTCACTAAGTCATTTTGTTCAAAAATTACTTGAATGGATCGAAAAATATCATTGACAGAGTCAATGATATTGGCCCATAACTGTTCCTTAGCTTGGCCAAGTGGCTCTTTTAACATTAATTATTTCTCCAAGCTCTTCATTCTTTCAGTCAACCTGGTTGACTTCTGAACTTCTTCATTGTGCGTCAAGCTTTTTATCATTCTCCAGACTGGTTATCTTTTCCTTAAGCTTGTTATTTTTGTGGTCTGAATGGACATGTCTTCCATTGCCTTGAACAACATACTTTCCTCATCACCTAGATGAGTTATTTATGTTGTTGACCCTGTTGCTAATGTAGATGTTGTGGCAGCTGGTAGTGCTGTAGCCAGTAGAGCTGTAGGAGCTAATGCAGTTGCCAAGGTGGATGGTACTACAGTAGTGACTGTTGGGATAACAGTGGCAGCGGCAGTCTCAAGACTAGCTTGTTTTAACTGTATCATGTTGTCTAATTCCTTCTCCATTTCCTTTAGTTGATCATTAAGTTGTAAAACAAGGTCCATCATTTTCTCCTGATGTGTTTGGATTTCTAAGACCTGTTTTGTCTATGGGTGCTCTGAATGAGACAATTTGAGTTGTTTTTTGAGAGCAGCAATGTCCTCATTCTTTTACTTTATCAACTTCTCAGCAGCGTTGATATCATGGGGACCATGTCCCAGTTCAATCACCAAGTCTTCTAGTGACTTGATTCTGTTATCTTTGGCTTGTGAGGAGGCCTTCTCCAGTTTGTACTGTGCAATGATATTATCTAATGAACTTTATAGTTTGTGTGCAGTCATAGCTTTACCTGTCAAGGTGGAATAGATCATCTCACTTGCCTGCTTATGAAACTCAATTTGGTCAATGGGATGAACATCCCTGGCCAAAACCTCAAAATCTGTTTTCCTATAGTCTGTTGATGTTTTTGGCTGCTGGACTATAGGTTGCATGAATGACATCTGCATTTTTCCTATTTTGATGTCAAAGGCTGACATCAACCTATTTTGATTTGCAGGTGTCTGCTTGAAGTATTGGGCATAAGTCTCAGCCTTCAACTTCTCATTCCTCAACTTAATTTCCTTGTATCTATCTTTGATGTCCTTCTCTTTATCCACAGGCTTGGTGAATGAAGAAACCTCAACACTGAGCTGTCTCTCAATAAGTTGAGTGTTTGATGTTGAGGGCTAGTGTGTTTCCCCTGAAGCTTCCTTTCCACCATTGTATCAGTGTTTGTGATTTCCACTGAGTCAATGGTGTCTTCCTGTTCAGTTACAAGATTAAGCTTGGGCCTCTTCCTGTAACTGATCTCAAATTGTTCACCTGTGGTTTCCATAGCTAAACTAGAACCTTCTTCCCTAGTTCTCTTTGCATTTCTATCTTCATTTGCTAGAGTCTATAAAATAGGAGGAATATTCATTGGTTCTCATAATTATGAAATGTGCAGGAAGGAACTTGTACTAATATGTTTCTCTACTTCAATCAATGTATTCTCTACATCAACTACAATATTGTCCATGTCTATCAAAGTGTTTTCCAACCATTCTGATTGGTTGGAAAATCTCTCAATGTCTGGCCTGGGATGATGGATGAAAGGACCCAATTTGACCTTTAGCCTTAGCTTGTTTATGACTCCATGAGGGTCATATTTCCATATAAAATTGTTCTTGAATTTCATCTGTTGTAGAATCTTATCAGCCTCTAGTCCTGCTTCCCTATTATTGCAAATAAAGGGGCCCAATTGGTTTTTCACTTTGAACTGGGTCTTCTTCCTAGCTGATAGGAAATTTACTTCATCAGAATTTATAATTTGCCTAAAGTATTCTAATGAAAATATCCTCATGGGGAGGTATTTGGGTAGTTTGTAGGGAGCCAATTGGCATCCATATATCCTTATCTCTGTGTGGTGTTGGTATAAATACTAGTCTCCCACTTTACTATTCTTTGCCAACTGTAACACCCTTTTGATCTCTTGATTGATTCTGGGTTGAGGGCTACTGGTTAGCATATTCATAACTGGATGGAAAAATGAACCAATGAAGTCCTTGTAGGAAAAAATAGTGGAGAATTTCTGGATCAATGGTGTCTAGTGGATAATTGATCTTGGATTTCCTTTGGTATCTAACTTTTGGATGCTAACAAGGAATTTGTTTGACTAGTAGTGTAAAAACATGTGAAACAATACAGATGAGTACTTGAAAACTCTCTCAGTTGGTAGTCTGGTGAATCGCTCATGCATTATGTCTGCTATGAACTAAGCATAGTTATACAGTAGTTGGACGCTTGCTTGGAAAAAATATGGAAAGGAAAGCAAGGAAAACCTCATCCACATGTTCATCAGAGGTGTAGCCTAAAATGCAGGAGAGCATGGTTATGATTTGTCTACCTCTCTAAGAAAAAATGGTGGCAGCTTATGGAGGAGTTTTTGTAGGAGTATGACACTCCTCTATGATGAAAGTTTGGAAAATTTCGGCTATCTTAGGAGGGTCTAACTTGGTGTAGAGGTCAAGCAAGCCTTCAATAGAAAGTGGGGTCTCATTTTGGCTTGGTTGGACTTGTAGCATTTGGTTAATAGATTCTGCAGTGATGGTGAATAAAACTTCTTAGTCAGGGGTGACAATGGCTCTTTGGTTGGGAATGTAGCAAGCATGACAGAAGTGGATGATTTCTGGGAATGGGTGTAATTTTGGAAACAAATACTTGGGAAAATTAGACTCCCAAAGGTGAAGGTCATCATTTTGGTTTAAGAACTTGTCCTTACTCCAGCAATGGAGCTTTAGAAGGTAGGTAGGGGAGGTTATGTCCTTTATTTGGAAGTATTTGTCTGCTAATGCAAGGTGGTCGATGTCCAGGTGAGGGGTTTACAGAGGTCTCACGTCCATAGAGGTTTGGGAAGCCATAATTGGGTTTATAGATTTGAATTAGGCTTTCAATGGCTTCAACAGTGAGGTTTTAGAGGTTCTGGAATAGTGGGTTGGTAATTACAGTCTATGAAAAGGGTTTGGGATATACAAATAAGTTACTCTTCAATTTCTGGAAGGTTTCTTAATTAATTCAATTAATTAACCTTTCAATTTAAACTGTGTGTTTTCAAATTCAAGGGTTGTTCTGTTTTTTTTCAAGAATATCTGGAAATTGATGGTTTGGCATGCAGACTAGGTTCAATGATGAATGTAGAAGGTATTGTAGCTTCAACTATCAATTGGCTGCTTTAATTGGGTATCTAGAGCATCTTCAGGCGACAAAAGGTGGTCAAATTAGTCGCAAAGGTTCAGGGTGTTGCAAATGGATAAGCAGCAGTTTACAATGAAAATGCAAGAAAAGAGCGAATTGGGGCTTTTTCGGCCTTTTAACGGGTAACGGTCACATTTTGGCACAGAAATAATTAATGAACAGTGGGGAGCTTTCAACTTAGATGGGGAAGTGGTTTTGTGCGCCATCACACCGCTTTTGGAGGGTAGATGGTATTTTTCGCATGCACGCGATCTAACATGGTGTCGCAATGGAGCAGAACAGTGCCCGGGCAAAATCGTGAATCTCGCTTGCTCTCGAGCTATTATCGGTCGGACGATGAATCCACACGATATGGCTGTACACCGTCGGATCTGGGGGTAGGAGATTGGAGGGGTATCGCGCAATTAAGTTGCACGGATAGAATCAGGAAGTGATTTAGTGGGGCCCAGGATTTAATTACAGATAATTGTAATTAATTAACACATAATGTCAGGTTTTTTAATATAAGAAGTGGGTAAATAAGGTGGGACCACGGGTTATGTGGCGGGGTTTTTTAACTGCACCAAGGGTTGGTGGGTTAAAAAGGGTTGCCAGGAAATACAAAGTGGGGGATGTTAATTACATAATGTGGGGGCATAAAAACTTAGGATAAAGGGTTTTGTGGGTTTTTGAGGGGGAAAGGGAAATTAATAAGGGGGGGAAGTGATATTTGTAATGGGGAATGGGTTTCACACTAGGGAAAGGGGTTTTGGGAAGGGGGGATGATTTTTGAAGGGTAATTTCTAGGGAATGTGTGAAACCAAGGGGTAAAGGTCAAAATGAGGGAACAAAGGGTATTTATAAGTAATGAAGGGATAATGGGGAAATTAGCAAATAAGTATGTGGGGATGTAGTGAAATGAGGGGAAATTAGTAAAAAGGCTTGGTGAACATCCTTTCTTTCTCACAATTCCTCCTGCACATGAAACATAAGATTAATCATGATAAATGTGCTTTTGACTCAGCAACCTTTTGCATTTGCAACCTTTCTTCTACCTACCCTGTATTTATCCTAACATTTTCTCTTCTTTTATTGGGTGCATTTGAGCTTGTTAACGCTTTGTTTCCTTTTCTTTTGACAAGCAAACTATCTAATTCTAACCTTCTAACTTCCAATGGCTCAGATTAAACTGATGAGCTCATTTTTATTCTCTACCTAACTATTGATCTGCCAAGGTTAAATAGTTTGGCTAGATCTTTATTCTCTATCTATCAACATGAAATTTAAAGCATGAATGAGTCAAGATTAAACTATTTGACCATCATGGATTGTGGCATTTTTTGTCAACCTGCACATAATCTTATTTGACGAAGTAAAGCAACGGTAGTGGCATTTGAATTTGCACACTTTCATGATCTATTTTTATTTCTTTTTGGGGTTCATATTTTCACCTTTTTTTAATCTTTTTTCTTTGTTTTTGTCCTTTGATTATTCTTTTAGGACATACCCTCTTTACATTTTCTAATTTTTTTAATATGGGAAACATTTTGTAGAAAACAAAAGTATGTACAATATTACAAGACTAACCATAGCCAATTCAAAATTATGAATCCTATTATTGTAGGACCCTAACAGTGGCTCCACATTGGGATGACATTTCCTAGTGAAGTGTCAAGAACTTTAAGATCAGTAGCCTTTGAAACTATTACTGTAGTTAACTTGTAAACTACTCTTCTGTGATTCTCCTTTATTCATACTTATGATGGTGAGCCTCCTAAAGCTCAGGACCTTCTCTTCAGGCTTCAACCTTAAAAGATTACCGTCCAATCCAATCTAAACTCTGCAATGTTATATACAATCAACAAAGTAAAATGAATTATTGATAATCTGTGGATAAGTAATGCTTCAACATTCTACCACTTACTGGTCCTCCTGGTAGATCTATTCCATTTAACTGTCTCAACAAAAATGCATTTTTACCTCTGTAACCATAAATGATATAAGGGACTTGCCACAGGAAATCAAATTTTCCATGTTTACTCATATCTTCTCTTCAGGAATCCCATTTTAGAACTTTATCACCTATGTAAAAATCATCAGCTTTGGTCTTTTTGTCAAAAATATTTTTGATTTTATCCTGGATCACTTGTGATTTGACATAGACTTCTTCTCTGGTTTGCTGCAAGTGTATTGTCTGATTTATCCTTCTTTGGATATCATTTGGTTCTACCTGCAACTCTTGAATGATTTTCATCACTGGCACTCCTAAAGAGGATGGAAAAACAACATCCATTCCATATACTAACTGATAAGGAGATGTACCAATGGACTTTTTGGTAGTTAGTATGTCTGCCCATAAGGCATTTACCAACTTTTTGTTCCATGTCTTCTTGTTGTCTTCTAGCAGTTTCTTAATGATATTAACAAGGCTTTTGTTTGAGGATTCTGCAAGTCCATTACCTTGAGGGTAATAGGCAGTGGAATGGCCAAGGGTAATGTGATATTTGTTACAAAAGTATACCATTTTCTTGGATTTGAAAGCAGCTGCATTATCAGTAATGAGCTTTTGGGGGCATCCAAATCTTGAAAGGATATTGTTTTCAAGGAATGAGATAATGACAGAGTCTGTGGCTTGTCTAGAAGGGATGGCTTCTATCCATTTAGTAAAGTAATCAGTGGCTGTCAAAATCCATTTATGTTGGGCTGAGGAGGATGGGTGAATTTCTCCAATGAAGTCTAAACCCCATTGTTGAAAAGGTACTTTTGTGGATATGGGTTTGAGACGTAAAGGTAAGAACTTCCTTTTCCCTCAAATATCTGGAACTTGTGACAAGAGGTCACATGTTTCTTGACATTTGCAAAAAGGGTGGGCCAGTAAAAACCTGCCCTTGGGATCTTGTCAACAGTTGTTTTCCAATATAGGTGTCCTCCACAATCTCTTGCATGAAATTCTTGCATAACTTTGTCAACTTCATATTTCAATAAACAATTTAATAGAAAGCCACCATTATCTTTCCAAAATAAAGCATTATGTATGATACAATATTTCATTGATTTCATTTTTAAAAATTTGTCTTTAGTTTTAGATAAACCGAGAGGAGCTTGTAAGTTTAGTAAGACAAATATGATATCTGCATACCAAGGTGAATCTGTAAAAGGTTCACTGATCTGTGGAGTCGCCATCTCTTCCTGATCATCTAGGGCACCAATGAAATTTATATTTAGGGCCTGACAGTTCGATTCAGCCATGAGTTTAGCTAAACCTTAGCCTTTGATAAGTTTTGTAGGCTTTATTTCTATGTCATATTCCAAAATAGTGGAAATTCATTTGCCTCTCTTTCCTTCAGGCCCATTTTGTGTCAAAATTTCCTTTATTATTGAATTTGGAACATAAGCAATGATGTGTGAATACAAGATGTACACTTTGAAATTTTTAATAGCTTTCACTAAAGCAAGTGCCTGTTTTTCCATTATGTTATACTTTAGTGTAGCATCTCTCAAAGATTTGCTGAAAAATGCAATATGTTGCTCATATCCTTGGTCATTATTTTGCAACAAGACTGTTACAATAGTATGTTCTGAAGCAAAAGAAAAAATTATAAAATCTTTGTTGAAATCAAGACTTATGAGGACTTGAGTTTTGTTAAGGGCTTCCTTGATTGCCTCAAAAGATTGTTTGGCCTCTACTTTCCACTTAAGTGTTGAATCTTTCTTCAACATGTTTTTTAACTCTCTAATTAATTCTGCTAAGTTTGAAATGAATCTCCTAAGAAAAATTATTTTGCCTGAAACCGACTGTAATTCTTTGATGTTTCTGAGATGAGTGATGGTCAGGATTGCCTTTATTCTAGCTGGATCTATTGTAATTCCATCTTTGGATATTATGTGTCCCAAGAGTTTACCTTCTTCTAGACCAAAGAGTGTCTTTTGGGATTTAAGGAAATACCAATTTTTCTGCATTTAATGAAAACTCTTCTTAGGTGATCTAGATGTTCATTATCTGATTTAGAAAATATTGTGATGTCATCTTGGTAAACAACTAGAAAGTCATGGATTTCTTTGGCAAAAGCTATATCCATAGCTCTTTGGAATGTTGCTCCTACATTCATTAATCCAAAAGGCATCTTCAAATACATGAAAGTACCCCAAGGAGTAGTAAATGCAGTCTTTTCTTGATCCTCTGGTTGAACTAATATTTGGTTGTATCCAGAAAATCCATCAAGCAATGAAATTTTGGATGAGCCTACTACCCTTTGAAGGATATGGTTCATTTTTGGGAGAGGATAGTTGTCTTTTAATGAGACTTTTTTCAAGTTTCTGAAATCAACAGACTCTGATTTCTCTTGTTTTCTTCCTAGTAGTGACTAAGTTAGAGACCCAATATGAATATCTAATGGGTGCTATGATCTGTGCATCATACATCCTTTTTACTTCCTTTTCAATGAGTGGCATAAGAACTGGATTAATTCTCCTAAGCTTTTGTTTAAAAGGTTTATGATCTTCTTTGATAGGTATCTTATGTTGAATTATGTTGGTATCATAAGACTTAAGGTCTTCATAACTCCAGGCAAAGACATCTTGAAACTCTTTGAACAGGTTTATGTACTTCAGTTTTTCATTTGGAGGTAATGCTTTGGATATTTTGATAAGCTTGGGTTTTTCTTCAGTTCCTATGTTACATTCTTCTATGTCTGCTCTTAAAGGCTCCATTTTTGGTTTCCTAGCTACATCATTTGAATCAAACAAATCTTCTAATGGGACTAATCCCTTGGGAAAAAAGTTATCTTTAAGGTTTAAAATTTCAGGATCATCATTCATTATTTCTTCTATTTCTACATTTTTTAAGTTATCTATTTCTACTTTAGTGAAATTAGTGGGTTTATTCAAATCTAAAGCATTTATATCTATTTCACTATCTATGTTATTATCTACTGTACAATCTATATCTATATTACAATTTTGAAACTCTCCTTCAACATTCATGAAATCATAAATTTGAGAATCTTGTGAGAAAATTTGCCAATATTTCAAATTGTCAGGTATAACAGGCCTATGTCTCACTTCTGCAGTGTACTGGTGGTTGGGCTGAAAAGGAAATTTGCAGGTACTAGCAAAAGTGGCCAGACTGTGAGCTTGCATATTCTGTTTCCTAGGAATGGCAACAAAGTCAGTTTCCAGAAGGTCTTTGATCAAATCTAGGACAATCTCTCTATATTGGCTAAGTCTGGGATTATTCACAGAGTATTCACCTTTGATTTGTTTTATAATCAATTCTGAGTCTCCCATGATAGAAACTCTCTTGGCTCCAAGTTTTCTAACCATTTGTAGTCCTAAGATTAGAGCTTCATATTCTGCCATGTTATTTGTGCATTTAAAGTTTAATCTAAAGGCATGACCTTCAAAATGATTGTTTTCCATGTTGTGAATCCAAACTCCTGCACCTGCTCCTAATCTATTCACAGAGCCATCAAAATCTAGATGCCATAGGGACTCATGAAAAATGTTTTCACTATTAGGAGCTTTGTATTTTTCTTCTACAACTGTGATTTCATTTTTTGCATTGTCTGAATTGTACAAGATAAAAGAGTCCATATCAAAATGCATGGAGTATATAGGGAAATTTTGAGGTTTTTCTGCACTACTCACCATGTATTTCATCAACGTTTCTCTATAAAGTTTTCTTTGCTGACCAAACACAGATATGGTGGCATATGACATGTCTAACTGTAGAGATCCCTGTAATTTTGCTCCCCATGAGCGAGATAACAACATTCCATACTTGGGTGGGATATCAACAACTACTATGTCCATGACAATACTCTTTGCTGGGCATTGGACTAGAGTTACACACAAATCTTTAATCAGGCCAAGGCATTTAACTTGGCTAGAATCAAAGGAAAAGAGGTCCTTGTATGGTCTGGTGATATCTAAGTTTAATCTCTCCATGATTGCTTTTGGCATTAAGTTATGGGATGCCCCTGAGTCTAGCATAACATTATGTAAGATTTTGTAATGAATGTTCAAGCTAATTTAGAAGGGAGGAATACCCCCTTGCTGATGTGCGCCATTTACTTCTGGACCCAACAATAACTCAGGTTGATCATCATTCAAGTTTACACCATCCTCTCCTTCACCTAAATTTAATGTTGCAGTGATTTGTGCTCTATATGATTCATTTTTCACTAGATAGGTCAAAGGAACTGATATTTTCAATTTTGTTATCTCAGTCTTAATGTTGAATGGAAATTGAGTTTTACCTGATTGGATGAGATCTTCCTTAGTAATGTGGTCTGTGTCTTTTTATCTTGTTTTTCAGTACTTGGCACTTCAGTTTGTGTTTCAGCGGTTTTGTTTTGAATTCTCTTATTTAGAATGATTTGAGCAACATTTTCAGTTTGAGTCTGAGATGAAGTTATATCTACAATTCTTGGGCTAGAAGTCTCATGAGTTCCCCCATGGAAAATTTGTAGAACTTTGGTCATAGGAGCTTTTGTTATCTTTTTAGTGTGGGTTTGGATTGATTTCTTAGTGGAAATTTCAGTATTTGTTTTGCTTCTAAGGTTGTACTATTTGTGAACCTCATATATAGCAAATTCATAGCCTTGTTTAAAGTCAAAGGATTCTCCAAATTCTAATTGCAATTGTTGCAACATGTACAATTCATGTTCTTCCTGAGTAAGAAAAACAACATCTTCGTTTTTAATCCCTAATAGGTTTATCTCGGTGTCATCCTCTTCTTCATGGTTTTTTGAACCCTCAACATAGTTTTCCTAGAAGGGTGGTCTAATTTTTTGATCTGGTATAACATTCTTTCCAGTGTTAGGATTCTTCCTAAAGTTGGGGTTTCTTTTTGGGGGTGGCTACTGATTTTCCCACTGATTTTTTCTTTCCATGTTAAAAATTTTCTAATATATCCATTTTTTTTTCTACACTCTTTGCTAAACTATCTATTTTACCATCAGAAGTGGAAGTTTCCTCTTTAATGACAACTCTTTTTTCATTTCTAATCCTAGCTTTCTTAGCTAATAAATTTGCTTCTACACTAACAACGTTACTCTGCATTTGTTCTAATGTTTCAGGGTTTCTTTCCCAGAATTGGTATGACATGTCAGTGTCAAAACCATCAGGAAATTTGATCAATCCTAGGTCTGGTGGAGGTTTAATATTAGCAAGGATTGCATTGTAGATGCTATTGAACCTAGTATAATAATCTTGAACTAATTCATTAGGAGCTCTTCTAATGTTATCATATTCAGATAGTATTTGCAAAGGGTTTTTCTTTATTTCCCATCTATCAATGAATAATCTATGAAAAGAAGCTAAATCTGCAATATGATTAGCAGGTAAACCTTTGAACCATTTCTTAACATCCCCTGTTAATGTTTGGGCAAATAACCTCATTTGGACATTAGACTCATTGATTTCATGCAATTCAAAGTAATCAATCATTTTGTTCACACGTTGTTCGTAGTATACTAACTAGTAGCATCAAACAAAAAGATTTTGCTTTGATAATCTTGGTGCATGGCATGGAGTTGTGCTGGTAAGACCAAAGGTGCATATCTGTTTGCCATGGCTAAGATTTTGTTTTGAATATGGGGAAAAGTAGTGGTGCTTGAAGAAGGACTTGAGATGGTTGGAGATGAACTAGATGAGCTTGAGGTGTTTGGTTGAAGAGGAAGCTAAGGAATAATTGGTTTAGGGGAATGAATTGTGGTGGATATTATAGGCGAGGTGGTAGTAAATGAAGGTGTATTTACAGTATTTGAAGATTCTGCAGAAAGTTCAGAGGTAGTAGCAATGAGGGCAGCTAATTCAACTGATTGTTGAAGATAGGCATCATCTATATGGCTTATCAATGTAGAGGTTAAAGCTTCTAGTTTGTCAAAAGTTTGCAACACAAGTTTATCTAAATCTGGATGTATAGGCACCTTTTTTGACTCAATGAATTGAATAAAATTAGGGTCTAATACAGTTTCATGAATTGCATTTTCTGATTTAGTTCTAAACAATGAAAGGTAAAATGACAAATCAAATGGAATATCCTCTAAAGTTGATAATTCCTCGGGGAGTGAATTTGCTTTAACTAACTGGCTACTACTTGCTTGAGTTTCTACCTTTTTTTATTTCCTTAAAATTATGTCAGGGTCATCAACTATTTTAGCAAGGTTTGGATCTCGATTTGCCCTGTTATAGTGAGTCTTTTTGGGAGACATAATTTTAATTTTTAATTTTTTTTG
Source organism: Pinus tabuliformis (assembly GCA_031772625.1). Classification (NCBI taxonomy): domain Eukaryota; kingdom Viridiplantae; phylum Streptophyta; class Pinopsida; order Pinales; family Pinaceae; genus Pinus; species Pinus tabuliformis. Next base: position 899,682,917 of record CM062808.1, read on the forward strand.
TGAAACTTTTAAACAACAACTCTAAAATGACCTTAAGGTGCAAAAGATGAATTTTAAGGTTTCTTTAAAGTTTTATTACACTAGGGATCGAGTCCCCAGTATGGTCGCCAATATGTTATCACTCTAATATTTCTCTAGAGTTGTTAAGAAAGAAGTGATTAGAGTTAACCACATACCAACTTTGGAGATTAAGATCTAGCCTTCCTAATGCTCAGAGAGGGCTCTCTCTTTATGATTTAACTTTGTTTAGATAATTGATTTTAGGCTAGTTATGTTTGTACTTGGGTTTTGATTCGGATTTGGTGGTGGGATCACTTACTTAGATGGATAGAGGGATGTCTTTTATCCTTGGGATATGGGGTCAAAAGTCAAGAAAACAGGATTGGATCAAGATCTAAAAATAGTGTCTATAGGGCAAGGTAGCTAAGTTATTTCAGATCTTAAGGCTGGATGGTGAAGTTGGCTTCAATCGAATCCAAAGAGAAATTAAGGGTTCCTTAGGCTGGATTGTGAAAAAAGTGAAAGAGGTCAACCGGGATGGGAGAGAAATTAAGGATTCTCAGATCCGAATATCGGAATAAAATATAGAAATGATTAATTTTTCAAGACAGAGTGTACTTAAACAACTTTTGAAATAAATTTCCAGTTAATTCATTCACTTTAGATAACATGCAAGTTTGTGAAATACATAAGGAGATAACAATTTTGACAAAAGAAAATACTTCATTGTAATAGTTCAACACATGAATCCCGTAATGCAATCTCTTTATTACTCAGTCCAGTATGCTGACTTGAAAAATTGGTACAATAACCCTCAAGTTTATGATCAATAGAAATCTACAAATGTATAGCAATCCACCCTCAATACTTTGAAATATGAAGTGTTTATACAAAAATAGTTTACAAAATATCCGAAACTGTCTTGGGAATTAACCTAGAAGAAAAAAATATCTTCATGCAAGAAGATAGAGACAGATGTTCAACTGTTGTATGTTGTCCCTGTTTATTTGGTTGTGCTGTCTTTATGCTCTGATATTTTGTTGTTTATTCTCTGCCCTATTGTTGGTCTTCATGCTGGCTGTTCTTTTTACTTTGATCTTTCAACTGATACACTTTCACCTGATACTCTTTCATTTGGCTGGCCTGTTACTTTTTCTTTACTGTGCCTTTTTCACTTTGACTGTCAATTTTCACATTTTGACTGTGTATTTTTATAGTAAGTCATTCAACTTTTCCCATGTGTCTGCATCTGGTAATTGAATATTTACCATCCTCCTATAAATTTCATCTGCTTTTGTGTACTTGGCAAAAGTGGGTTTATTTACAAAAAGGTGTTTTACCTCATGCTGGAGGTAAAACAAGTTCTCAAATGTTTGATATAGAACCTTTCTAGTAGGCATCCCTTTCATGGAAGAAGTATTTACCTGATCTCTGGCCACCTCTCTGATTCTCCTATTGTAGTCGTCATGTGGCATCAATTTATCATTTATCACCAAGGGATTTGGCAGACCTTTCTGCCTCAAAACATCAAACTTAACCATGAACCTATCTATAGCCAACTGCATGGTTTGGCATTTATCTTCAAGGTTCATCATCAAATTCCTCTTGGTGAGGACCTTTTTTACCTCTAGTATTGTGTCAGTCCTGTCAGGTATCTCCAACTCCTGCAATTCATATTTGTTTTTGGAGTTGAGGAAATGAATTATTCTAGTGGCTTCCTTTGGCATGTCTCCCAGTTCCACTTTAACTCTCTGTATGGCTTCTGTAGCCGCTTTCACTAAGTCATTTTGTTAAAAAAATTACTTGAGTGGATGACCAAATATCATTGATAGAGTCAATGATATTGGCCCATAATTGTTCCTTAGCTTGCCCAAGTAGCTCTTTTAACATTAATTCTTTCTCCAAGCTCTTCATCCTTTCAGTCAACCTGGTTGACTTTTGAACTTCTTCCTTGTGCATAATTTGTGCAATCTTGTTATCATTCTCCATCCTGGTTATCATTTCCTTAAGCTTGTTTATTTCTGTGGTTTGAATGGACATGTATTCCATTGCCTTGACCAACTTACTTGCCCCATCACCTGGCTAAGTTGCTGCTGTTGTCGACCCTGTTGTTGATGTAGATGTTGTTGCAGCTGGTAGTGTTGTAGCCAGTGAAGCTGTAGGAGCTAATGCAGCTGCCAAGGTGGATGGTACTACAATATTGACTATTGGGATAACAGTGGCAGTGGCAGTCTCAAGACTAGCTTGTTTTAATTGTATCAAGTTGTCTAACTCCTTTTTCATTTCCTTCAGTTGATCATTAAGTTGTAAAACAAGGTCCATCATTTCCTCCTGTTGTGTTTGGCTTTCTAAGATCTCTTTTGCCTGTGGATGATATAAATGAGGCAATTTGAGTTTTTTTTTTAGAGCAACAATGTCCTCATTCTTTTTCCTTATCAACTTCTCAGCAACCTTTATATCATTGGGATCGTGTCCCAACTCAATCACTAAGTCTTCTAGTGACTTGATTCTGTTATCTTTGGCACGTGAGGAGGCCTTCTCCAACTTGTACTGTGCAGTGATATTATCTAATGAACTTTGCAGTTTGTGTGCAGTCATAGCTTTACGTGTCAAGGTGGAAGAGATCATCTCACTTGCTTGCTTATGAAACTTAATTTGGTCGATGGGATCAACATCCTTGGCCAAAACCTCAAAATTTGTTTTCCAATAGTCTGTTGATGTTTTTAGCTGTTGGACTATAGGTTGCATGAATGACATCTAAATTTTTCCTGTTTTGATGTCAAAGGCTGAAATCAACCTATTTTCATTTGCAGGTGTCTGATTGAAGTATTGGGCATAAGTCTCAGCCTTCAACTTCTCATTCTTAACTTAATTTCCTTATATCTATCTTTGATATCCTTCTCTTTATCCACATGCCTGGTGAATGAAGAAACCTAAACACTGAGTTGTCTCCTAATAAGTTAAGTGTTTGATGTTGAGGGCTGGTGTGTTTCTCCTGAAGCTGGTGTGCCTTTGCTCCTTTCCACCATTGTATCAGTGTTTGTGATTTCTACTGAGTCAATGGTGTCTTCTTGTTCAGTTACAAGATTAAGCTTGGGCCTCTTCCTATAACTGATTTCGAACTTCTCACTTGTGGTTTCCATAGCTGAACTAGAACCTTCTTCCATGGTTCTCTTTGCATTTCTATCTTCATTTTCTGGAGTTTGTAAAATAGGAGGAATATTCATTAATTCTCCTAATTGTAGAGCTTGCAGGAAGGAACTTGTATCAATCTGTTTCTCTACATCAATCAATGTATTCTCTACATCAACTAAAGTATTGTCCATGTATATCAAAGCGTTTTTAACCATTCTAATTGGTTGGAAAATCTCTCAATGTCTGGCCTGGGATGATGGATGAAAGGATCCAATTTGACCTTTAGCCTTAGCTTGTTTATGACTCCATGAGGGTCATATTTCCATATAAAATTGTTCTTGAATTTCATCTGCTGTAGAATCTTATTGGCCTCTAGTCCTAGCTAATAGGAAATTTACTTCATCATAATTTATAATTTGCCTAAAGTATTCTAATGCAAATATCCTCATGGGGAGGTATTTGGGCAGTTTGTAGGGAGCCAGTTGGCATCCATATATCCTTATCTCTGTGTGGTGCTAGTATAAATACCAGTCTCCCACTTTACTGTTCTTTGCCAATTGTAACACCCTTTTGATCTCTTGACTGATTCTGGGCTAAGGGCTACTGGTTAGCATATTCATAACTGGATGGACAAATGAATCAATGAAGTCCGTGTAGGAAAAATAGTGGAGAATTTCTGGATTAATGGTGTCCAATAGATAACTTATCTTGGATTTCCTTTGGTATCCAACTTTTGGATGATAACAGGGAATTTGTCTTATTGATAGTATAAAAACATGTAAAAGAATACAGATGAGTACATGAAAACTCTCTCAATTGGTAGTCTGGTGAATTACTCATGCATTTGATCTGCTATGAACTGAGCATAGTAATACATTGTAGTAGGAGGCTTGCTTGGGCAAAAGATGGAAAGGAAAGTAGGACAACCTCATCCACATGTTCATCAGAGGTGTAGCCTAAAATGCAAGAGAGCATGGTTATGATTTGTCTACCTCTCTCAGAAAAAATGGTGGCAGCATATGGAGGAGTTTCTGTAGGAGTATGACACTCCTCTATGATGAAAGTTTGGAAAATTTGGGCTATCCTAGGAGGGTCTAACTTGGTGTAGAGGTCAAGCAAGCCTTCAATAGAAAGTGGGGTCTCATTTGGGCTTGGTTGGACTTACAACATTTGGTTAATGGATTCTGCAGTGATGGTGAATAAAACTTGCTGGTCAGGGGTGACAATGGCTCTTTGGCTGGGAATGTAGCAAGCATGACAGAAGTGGATGATTTCTAGGAATGGGTGTACTTCTGGAAACAAATACTTGGGCAAATTAGACTCCCAAAGGTGAATGTCATCATTTTGGTTTAAGAACTTGTCCTTACTCCAGCAGTGGAGCTTTAGAAGGTAGGCAGGGGAAGCTGTGTCCTTTATTTGGAAGTCTTTGTCTACTAATGCAAGGTGGTCGATGTCCAGGTGAGGGGTTTGCAGAGGTCTCACGTCCAGAGAGGTTTGGGAAGCCATAATTGGGTTTACATATTTGAATTAGGCTTTCAGTGGCTTCAGGAGTGAGGTTTTAGAGGTTTTGGAACAGTGGGTTGGTAATTACAGTCTAGGAAAAGGGTTTGGGATATACTTATAAGTTACTCTTCAATTTATGGAAGGTTTCTTAATTAATTCAATTAATTAACCTTTCAATTTAAAATGTGCGTTTTCAAATTCAAGGGTCGTTCTGGTTTTTTTTTCAAGAATACCTGGAAATTGATGGTCTGGCTTGTAGACTAGGTTCAGTGATGAATGCAGAAGATATTGTGGCTTCAACTGTCAACTGGTTACTTCAATTGGGTATCCGGAGCGTCTTCAGGCGACAGAAGGTAGCCAAATTGGTCGCAGAGGTTTAGGGTGTTGCAAATGGCTAAGCAGCAATTTACAATGAAAATGCAAGAAAAGAGTGAATTGGGGCTTTTTCATCCTTTTAACGGGTAATGGTCACATTTTGGCGTGGAAATAATTAAGGAATAGTGGGCAATTTTTAGTTTGGGTAGGGAAGTGGCTTTGTGCACCATTCCACCGCTTTTGGAGGGCAGGCAGATTTTTTTCGTGAGCATGCAATCTAGCCTCGTGCCACCACGTAGCTAAACAGTGCCCAGGAAAAACCTCGAATCTCGCTTGCTCTCAGGCTATTGTCGTCGAACGATGAATCCACGTGATATGGTTGTACATTGTCGAATCTGGGGGTAGGAGAGTGGAGGGCTATCGCGCAGTTAAGTTGCACGGATAAAATCGGGAAAGTGATTTGGCGGGGCCCGAGATTTAATTACAAATAATTGTAATTAATTAATGCATAATGCAGGGTTTTTTAATATAAGCAGCGGGTAAATAACGTGGGACCACGGGTTATGTGGCAGGGTTTTTTAATTGCACCAAGGGTTGGTGGGTTAAAAAGGGTTGTCGGGAAATACAAAGTGGGGGATGTTAATTACATAATGCGGGGGCATAAAAACTTAGGATAAAGGATTTTGTGGTTTTTTGAGGGGGAAAGGGAAATTAATGAGGGGGGAAAGTGATATTTGTAATGGAGAATGTGTTTCACACTAGGGAAAGGGGTTTTGGGAAGGGGGGATGATTTTTGAAGGGTAATTTCTAGGGAATGTGTGAAACCAAGGGGTAAAGGTCAAAATGAGAGAAAAAATGGTATTTATAAGTAATGAAGGGATAATGGGGAAATTAGCAAATAAGTATGTGGGGATGTAGTGAAATGAGGGGAAATTAGTAAATAAGCTTGGGGAACATCTTTTCTTTCTCACAATTCCTCCTGCACATGAGACATAAGATTAATCATGATAAATGCGCTTTTGACTCAGCAACCTTGTGCATTTGCAACCTTTCTTCTACCTACCCTTTATTTATCCTAACATTTTCTCTTCATTTATTGGGTGCATTTGAGCTCGCTGACCCTTTATTTCATTTTATTTTGACGAGCAAACTATCAAATTCTAACCTTATAACTTCCAATGGCTCAGATTGAACTGATGAGCTCATTTTTATTCTCTACCTAACTATTGATCTACCAAGGTTAAATAGTTTGGCTAGATCTTTATTCTCTATATATCAACATGAAATTTAAAGCATAAACGAGTCAAGATTAAACTATTTGACGATCATGGATTGTGGCATTTTTTGACAAGCTGCACACAATCTTATTTTACAAAGTAAAGCAATGTTAGTTGCATTTGAATTTGCACACTTTCATGATCTATTTTTATTTCTTTTTGGGGTTCATATTTTCACTTTTTTAATCTTTTTTCTTTGTTTTTGTCCTTTGATTATTCTTTTAGGACATACCCTCTTTACATTTTCTAATTTTTTAATATGGGAAACATTTTTCAGAAAGCAAAAATATGTACAATACTACAAGACTAACCATAGCCAATTCAAAATTATGAATCCTATTATTATAGGACCCTAACAAGTGGAAATAGTTAGCGATGAGAAATTTGCGATGAACGAGGAGAAAGTTCCAAAGGTACGTCGGGATTATCAAACGGACTATATGGGCGTTGAGGAGATATCACCAAAGGATCATAAAGTGGATTTGGGGGAAACAACAAGAACTATTGAGGAACCTCGAGACTTTCTGGGTCAGATTCCTGAGATGATGACAATGACTCTCAAGGTGGAGGACGAGAAGCAAGGGGTTGAATACTCGGGACAATTCCAAGTTCAAAACCTTGATCTTCAAGTGACTCTGGAATCTCAGGGTGGACTCCTTGTGGTGACCCTTCAGTGTCAAATTGTGAAGGGGATATGTAAGGTGGACTCGACAGTTCTTCCACGATGACCTTTTCTCAAAATCAAAAAGAGAAGAGGTGATTTATTTGAGCTTTAATTAAAATTTACCATTAATAATTCACAATGAGGCCAAGGAGAACTAAATGGGTAAGACATTTTATCGAGGGCAGTAATTTTTAGAACTTAAAAACAAAAAAATAAATCAAAAAGGGTAATCTAGGCAAGAGGGTTTACCAAGTATCTGTGAACCACTATATACACCTTAGCGAAACCAAGGACTTAACGTATGGCGGCCAATCTCCTTGAATGTTGTGTTCGGTGTATCACGTTTACAAGGCGGCTGACTCGGTTACCTGTGGCTAAAGGACAACAACCTAGTGGGGGCTCGTAATATATACGCGACGGTAGGGGGAGCACAAGTCCGTGTTAGCGTTATCTAATGCATAACCATTCGATGAGAGTGTTCCCATATACTTGCCATACGTGGAGTGCCTCCGATATACCCAAGAGTACTAGAGAACGATCTTATATACTTCCGTACGTGGAACAATATTTCACCCCCGGGATACAATGTTGGTAGATAACAACAATTGCTAGGTTTATAGACGTTGGAACACGTCTCTAGCCTAGATTTCTAAATGTTTGCGTTAAGTTTCAAATGATCCTTAGGTTAATTGAGTAAAATTTAACGTTTATCTTGAATTATGTTTTAATTTTGGGCTCAAAACGATATCACCTAAATGCTTAAGATGCAACTACATGAGAAAAGGAAACTTTCCATTTCGATGAAAGTTAGACTAATCAAGGGAAGAAGTTTCAATCAATAATGCATCAAACAAAATGCCTTCCACTAACTTTCACTTTCGCTTTCCAAATGTAATGCCAAAAAGTAAAAATGATCTTCAATTTTCACTATCCTAAATGCAACTTTTTGAAAGCAAAATGATTTTCACTTTTGCTAAGATGCACTTATATAAATGATGTTTTTTCTTTGATTTTTGAATGCTCTAATATAACTAAAGCATCAACTAAAGAAAAATGAAGATTTGATTTAAATGCTCTAAGGCAACTAATGTATCAACCAAAGCAATACCAAATCCAAATCAAAAGCACCTAACGAAAATATGTTTCATTTTTTCTTTGCTTTTGAACAAATAAACGATGCACTATTTTCAGCTTGAAAATCAAACAATGTAATCTATGCTTGATTAAAAACAAAAATGATTTCCAAGTGCAAAATGACCTAATGGAATTGAAAAGAAAATTTTGAAAAACAAGCTAAAACAAATGAAAAATGATGTTTTCGATGATTTCCAAAGAAAACAACACCCAATCAATCAACAAACCAAAATCTCAACGACACAAACAAGGAGCAAGTGATAACCAATTGACCTAAAAACCCTAGAATTCAGTCAAATTTTCACTTCAAGCACTTAAAATCCAAAGAGACAATTTTTGCTAATTAACCAAGACAACCAGACAAAACACTAGCAAATCTAGACAAAGAAGACATGGCAAGACCTTCAGACGCCAGGACACACTGGATTTTGGGGCATAAATCCTAATTTTTCTCAAATCTCTGAGATCAATGTGATTGTCATGGCCAAACTTGTGTTGAAAGTGGTTTCAACGCGATTGTCATAGCCAAACCTATGTTGAAAGTGGTTTCAATGCGACTGTTCAAGGCAAAAAATGCGTTGGGCAAGAAAGTTGGGAAAAAATAAAAAGAAATTCAAAAAACATGCCAGACCTAACACTCTAAAACAGTGATCATTCAATGTGAGGACCTATACAGACTCACACTAACTGATAATTCAATGGTCAGTCAAACTGATCAAAAGACCAAATCAAGAAAAGAGATGGCAGAGACTATAGCTTCCCCAGTGGAGTCGCTATTTTGTCGTGAAGATAAATCCCTTCTGAGGACAAAAGCAATCTCTCTAGCCCAATGGGTGGGCCTAGAAAAAAACTAAACCAACTAGTGGAGACTTTCCTAGATTACGTTGAAAAATACAGAGAGAGAGAGAGAGAGAAACCTACCTAGCATTGATGCTAAGCGCTCAATCCTTTGACGATGACCTTGATTCATTAGCTTCCAAGCTCGCTCCTTGCTATTCCTTGCATTTGAATACCTGTAAGAGAGATCAAAAGACAACAAGAGCATACATAGTATTTATCAAACATAAACTACTTTACATATCAAGGAGTATCAAGCTAATCGCATAAATATTTAGACATTTATGGAAAGTGAACATCAGATGTATATATTAATGAATAAAAAAGGGAAGTTTACAACCATTGCCTTGATGTTGGATACCTCTTTTTTTGGTGGAATTGCAAGTCCAAGTCAAGACTCTTCAAGCACTCCTTCTCCAAGTTAGATGGGCAGCATTTGGGCATAATCTTAGCATAGGAATGTAGGCAATCAATGAACAACCATTTGGGGATGGAGGGGGTTTGATTTATAGGAAGGGAGGGGAGTTAGGGATCCACAAAAGAGGGAGGAAGGTCCACATCTCAAGGGGAAGGCCCTTAAAGGTAGGATCAGGAGCTCTAAATGGGATAGTTTAACCATATCTCTACCTAATAACATACAACTTATTATTCTCAAAGTTTCTAACATGCGAAGCTTCTCCTCCATTTTGGGAAAACTTGCCAGAAGAGGTTTAGCACGGGATTTCATATCAAAACCCGCTATAGCAGTGCTAGGTCAAAGAACTGCAACCTGCCATCAGTACGGGAAAGTAATGGAGTAAAGAGCGTTGGTCCTAAAATTTAGGGTTTCAATCAAACTTCTCTAGAATTAACTCAAGGCAATTTTTCTTCCATTTTCCAAGGATGTTTTAGTATCTGTTTCATGTGAGTAAACTTCACAGTTGTCAACATTTTGGAACTTCGGGATGTGGAACAGGAAATGAACATGAAGTGTGACAAAATATTGTGTAACAAGGTTACGAGACACTTATTCCAAGCTGAATGTTGGGCAAGAAATCCTATTGTGGGTGTTCATTTGGTTTATTATGGCTCAGGAAATTGGCAAAGGCAATGGAAAAGGCTTTGGAAAGGCAAAGTGTCATTAATTGGCATCTTATTTATGAAAATAATGGATATTATGAGAAAAGGAAGGTGAAAAGTCACAGGTTTCATGTGAGGAGGAAATTGAAGAAAATAGAGGCCTCGTTAATAAAAAGGCTTATGGGAATTAGTTGGTATCTTTTGTCAGTTCAGTTTTGGAGATATCTCTCTATTCTCTCTCTCACACTCTTGGAAACTTGGAGTTTTCTTGGAGCACTTCATCATTGGATCAAGAAAAGCAAAGAAGGCAAAGGGAAGCAAAGTTCAAGGAAGAGCAGGATCAAGCGACTATAGCAGGATTCTTTGAAGGTATCGAGTTGCATGTATGATTTCCTTGCTAGTTTTGGCATGCATGGTTGTGCATGTGTGTTATTCGTTCTCATGTTGTCATGGGGATTGGTTTTTCCAGGTGTGACAATGTTCTTCAACCTTCCCTTGACATTTTTGGATAATCGTGGTATGATGGGTTCTCTTGTATTTATTTGAACTCGATTACCGAATGGTTTCGAAACTAAGTGAGGTGGTCTCTGAAAGAAATAACACATGGACTAGGAATCCCTGGATCAAACTGGGATTGTGGTAAATCTAGATTTTTTGTACCTCAATGGGCCTAGGAATCCTTGACAAACGAATGACGAGATATATGGTAAAGCCTAGAAGTGTGTGCCCTCGATGAGGCCTAGGAATCCATGACCGGTGAATGGCAGGATATACGGTAAAGCCTAGAGGGTGGAGCCTTGATCAGGCCTAGGAATCCTCGATCATTGTATGGTGGGATATGCGGTAAAGCCTAGAGACTAGGAGAAAGGCAAATTCCTCATGGTTTAGGTTGAGAAATCCAGTGGCATCCATGCTTGTTTAGGGCCTAGTGATCTCATGGGGATTGTGGTAAAGTCTGGTTCTATTGATGAGGGTGAGGTAGTTTAGCCTCGGGAATCCCTGGTTGATTTTGGTTATGAGTCTCACACTCACACTTGGAATATGGCACGGGAGTGATTAGCTATAAGAAAGATTTGATTCAGCCAATCTATGGTTGGGTGGTACGTGTAAGTCCCAAACCTTGTTGGATTATGCATTCATTATAATAATAGTTTATTCCACTTGGTATTTCATATGTAAATGTATTGATTCACATGTGGTATTTATGGCTATTATATCTTTGTTATTTTTGTTGGTTATATGTTGGTTATGAGTATGGTTTATAACAATTATCATGTATGGATCTCACCATGTGTTGATTTGAAAATGAATGTACAATGAATATATGACCTAATAGATGATAATGCTACTAATGTCATAAGTCATCAATGCCTCCTTATGAATCTCAGATAAGTATGAGACCCCTATGCTCATATTTGTTGTTATGACCTGTAGATTACATATTTGTGACAAGTTTGATGAAATTCCTGTCATGGCTAGTAGGGGTCCAGTCAAGTCATTGATCAAATGTTTGCATTAGTAACCTATTTTCAGTGTTATTTATCATTTCTGAAAGTTTCATGAACTTTTGGGAAGTGGCCTTAGATCTAACCTTGAAAAAGTGGGTAAGAATCTCGGGTCATTGGCTTAAAACTAGCCTAAAAAGTCCACAGTCCTGGCTTGCTTATTGTGGGAGCGACTGGAGGCATATAGTCGCATGCATGGCTTGTCAAGGGAGAAACTGAGGGTCCAAATGAGTGAAAATTTAAGTTTCCTCAAGGGTTGGTCACCTAGAAGGGTTGGTTGGTTCCTAGAGGTTTTGTAGCATGTGTGGAAGGTCAGTTTGGTTTAGTTCCATCGGTTCCACTTCCTTAACTATACATGGGGATTTGAATCACATCATAGTAGCCTCTCGTCACATGTTTACCCCAGTGGATGGGTTAGACTGGGTAAATGTGGGAGGAGGGTGTTACATGATGATTGTAGGAAGAAGAAGTTTAAGGCAGCTGACAATGCTTTTCAAAATAATTGTGTAGATTATGTTGCATAAGGAAATTGGGCAAAAGTTAGAGGGAGAGGAAGCTTTGGATAATTTTGGCATCAGAGAGATGAAGGATGTGTTAAAAGAAAATAGGAAGGAGGTAGAGCATCATGAGTCTTCCACAATTTTCCAAACATCTTGACCCGGGATGCTCCAACATGATTGGTAAAATTCTGCAGTGGAGCCATCTAGACCTGGTGCCTTATCTTTTGGAATGTGCATTACTACTTCTTCCACTTCATGAAATGTAATCTCTTTTAGAAGCATGACATTTTGTTCTTCAAAAATAAGCTTGGGGATGTGTTGAATTACTTGGTTGATGTCTACCCACCTATTAGGGATTGGTTCTATGAGGAGGGACTAGAAAAGTTGAAATAAGACCTGTGTGATTGCTTCATTATCTTATACCACTTTGTTTTACTCATCCTGCAAGCTGATGATACAGCTTTGCTGCCAATAATTTATCATGGACCTATGAAAGAACTCAGTGTTCCACTCTTCTTCTTTTAACCGTTTCACCCTAGACTTTTACTTGTAAAGAATTTCCTCGTGCACAAGTCGTTCATTTAATTACAATTTAAGTGCTTCCTCAGAAGTTTTAATTCCTTCTTTGATGATGGTTTGTTGTACCACATTCAGTGTGGTTTCTTTGCTTTGCTTTTCCTGAAAGATATTGCCAAATTCCTTCACATTCCATTCCTTTAGTTTTTGTTTGATGTACTTCATTCTCTGTTGGAAGCAATACATTACTTAGCTTGAAATAGATGTCGATTCATGCCACCATTTTTCCATGTTCGTTATGAATTTTGGATGGTTTTATCACTCATAATTTTTCCTTTGTTGTGGAAGGAAACTCACTGAGGTAACATTCAAACCAATTTGGGATTGAAATCTGGCCCTTCAATTTGGAGAGGGATTTCTCCTTAACTATGTTACTAAGATCACTATAATAGTAGGTCACTAGTATGTTCATTGGCCAGATTTACTTGTAACAAATGAATTTGGTTTGGAAAGAAAAGAAAGGGACCATTGGGCATGGAGTCTCTGATAAAAATAAATACTTGTTAATCACAAATTACATGAACAACTATAAACAAAGGCAAGATAGCTTATGATTTATTTGACATGTTATCATCAAGATATGGCAGAAGACTATAGAAAATAAACATTAGACACAAAGCACTAAAAGGGATTTCTGAAAACGATATTTAAGCTGAAAAACACATGAGTATTTCGAATAATATGAACTTGAACGTTCAACAAGAATTCATTTTCATATATATTTATTCAAATACTGAAGACTAATGTTCAAAGGTGTGGTTGATCAGAAGGTCAACACAGTAGAAAACTGACAGGAAATCATTCACACATGAATATCTAAAGCTACATATATACGACTGCTTATTGAAAAATATATTAATCTCAAAGTCTACAATAATACACAAAGTTTTCCAAAAAATCTAAACCCTTGGTCCTCTTTCATGATCTACATTATAGAATACTTACAAATTGTTCAAGATCCAAAAATAATGGATCTCAAACCTCTTCATCTATATTTAGCTTACTAAATAAAAAAATAAAGGAGGAGATAATATTTGATCCCCAAGTCGAATTGATGAGGTGGCTCTCCAACTGAAAGTTGATTAGGCATTTTTCTAAACATAGAAAAAATTAATTCTGGTGAATTCCTGAAAAAATAGACTTCAAAGATCCATTCAAATATCTCAAACCATGATAGTTGTGTAAAGACTGAAAGAGGTTTTTGTTAATGGGTCCATTCCCAACAAAACAATCATTTTTTTTTCAAAAATTAGTTTCTAGTTGTTCGAAAACCGTGCCAAAAGTTATTGTCTTTTACAGGAAAAAGCAGTCTTAAAAAATAGAGTTTTGTCGTCATGTCCAAAATAGTAAGCTCACCATGGATCTCGGGTTTGATTCATCAAAATTGAAGCTTGGTGCGTGAATCCATCTTACATGAGATTTATTGTGACTATAAACCCTTATCGCTGCCTCAAAATATGTATCTTCTCCAGTCGCTGACAAATTAATTGTCAATGCTCTATCAAAATATTTTCAAAAGGAACGTTGACGGATTAACTGTCAACAATGTTACAAAAAAAATTAATTGATTTTTTCTACTTCCTCTAGCAAAAGGTCTACATTATTGGTCTGTGTTGGCTTGAAGATTTGGTTGACTTAGTTGTTGAAATAAACTTGAAGGTTGGAGCTCATTGAGCCCAATATTTTATTTTTTATAAAAATAACTAAGAACCCTGCATCAACAACTGAGAGTATATATAGGCACAAAGAAGACCAAAAACACAATTTTTTCTGTAATGCCTACGTTTTAAGCAAATGAACACTTGCTACCATTTAATCTGTCAGCGATTGCATTTTAAACCCATTGAACCAATGTTGACAAATTATTTGTTAGCGCACTTGATTTTTTTGTGAAAATTTTTAAATAACTGACCCAAGACATTACCCCTGAAGCCATTACCTTGAAACTAAATTGTGATAACAACCGACTCCATCGGGGATGTTGTCACCTTGAGAGGTAGCAAAGAACCCTCATAAACCAGGTGCATAGTCCATTGAGTTCCAAATTCCAAAACCACAAATCCTACAACCTGCAAATTGACCTGTGACCTGCACCACACTATTCTGCAACTGGACCACACTCAAACTGAAAATTGTACACTGCACAAATGAAAATAAAACTGAAAATATTGTAACCAACTAAGCCGAACATAATGCTAAAAGGATTCTCAAAATGAGAGCTTATTCATCACATAACTTCCTACTATAAACCATTGAAAAAATTCTCAATCAAGTGATACAAAATTTCAAGTGTAACCATGAAATCAATGGTTACTCACTCGAATTATGCTCATGATTTCCTTGAGCAGAAAAAAAAAATTAGAAAATGGAAACTCAAAATCCAACCTTAATCCAATCCCTTTACTGGTGAACAAAACAAACCCAACCTACACCGATGATTCCAATAGGATGGCCAAAGGATCTTTGAAAAGATGAAGAAAAACTTCTTGTTGATCAACAAAAGGAGAAAAACAAACTTCATTCCTAACTGTTGGTTGTTCCTATTTTATACCTTCATATTCAAAATCATTCTCAAACACAACAACAAATTGTTCATAATTCTCATCATCAAAATTTTGACTTTCAAAAGAATGAAGGAAAACAACTCCTTGCAAATGTGGGAAGCTACCAATATGAATTAGTTCACTGCCTAGAGTTTCCATGCATACAATTTCAGGGATATGATTTTCATAAGTTTCTTAATGAGATAAAAACTGAGAAAATGAATGGTATAAAGAACAAAATGATTAACTATCTTCGTCCCTTTCTTGTTCATTTGAAAACTATTGAATATGTTCACCAAACTCAAGAGAACAAACTTGTTGTACGTTACTATTAAACTCAGTGGATGAATCATAACTATCTACATCAGGATGTTGATCTACTTCGTTTTCAGCTATTGTTTGCTAAAAAAAATTTGAAGTATGACAACTAGCCTCTAATTTATGTTCATGATGCCGAAAAGGGTTTTCATACAAAGCTTCAAGAATCTCTTCATCCATAAACTCCTCACCACCATAAATACTTTCCAGATGTTCAATGAAAATTTCAAAATGTGCACAACAATTTTCAACCATCAAAAAAAGAGGATAACATTCTTTAAAATGCTCATAGAAAACTGTGTGAAAATCTTTCAATGAATATAAGCTACCAGGTGCTAACTTTTAACACTAGGATCTAGCATTTCCCTCCAAAGATACCATGAACATTTTTATCAAACAATCTTCATGAAATTTAACCCCAAGCCTACATATATGCATATGAAATTTCACCAAATGAAGAGCAACATCGTCCCCATTTCCATCTTTTAATCTAGGCAGGTATGTTTGCCAATCTATACGAGGTAGATGATTTGGGAAACCAGGAATGTGTGAATGATTCATAGGAGCATACACATGCAATATTTTATGGAATCCATCTTCAGCCAATGGAGTCGCTAGTGATACTCTTTAGGCTATTGATCCTTCATATAGTGGAGTTGCCATTAGTACTTTGATCTCTGGATCTCGCTGAAAATGGAATTGCCAGATGAAAGATGCACAACCATTCTCATGTGTCTGACTATTGTTCACCTTCAACAATCAGATTTGAAACATTGTTGTTCTTTCCCTGACAACGATGCCAAGATGTTATCACTCATAATTTTTCCTTGGATGTGGAAGGAAAGTCACTGAGGTAACCTTCAAACCTCTTTGGGATTGAAATTTGACCCTTCAATCTGGAGAGGGATTTCTCCTTAACTCTACTACTCAAGGTCACTATAGTATTAGGTCACCCGTACGCTCATTGGCCATATTTACTTTTAACAAATGAATTTGGTTTGGCAAGGAAAGAAAGAGACCATTGAACATGGAGTCTTTGACATAAATAAATACTTGCTAATCACATATTACATGAACAACTATAAACAAAGGCAAGATAGTTTAGGATTTCTTTGACATGTTATCATCAAGATATCGTAGAAGACTATATAAAATAAAAATCAGACACAACACACTAAAGTGATTTCTACAAATGATATTTAGGATGAAAAACACAAGTATTTCAAATAACATGAACTTAAGCATTCAACATGAATTCAAATTCATATAGCTTTATTCAAATAACGAAGACTAATGTTCAAAGGCATGGCTAATGAGAAGGTAAACACAGTAGAAAACAAACAAGAAATCATTCACACATGAATCTCTGAAACTGCACATATAAGACTGGTTATAGCAAAATATATCAATCTCAAAATCTACAACAATACACAAAGTTTTTCCAGAAAATCTTAACCCTTGGTCCTCTTTCATGATCTACTTTATAGAATACTTATAAATCATTCAAGTTCCAAAAATAATTGATCTCAAACCTCTTCATATATATTTATCTTACTAAATAAAATAAAAAATAAAGGAGGAGATAACATTTGATCCCCGAGTCGAATTGATGAGGTTTCTCTCTAACTAAAAGTTGATTAGGATTTTTTCTAAACATAGAAAAAACTAATTCTCGCGAATTCTTGAAAAATAAGCCTCAAAAATCCATTCAAATATCTCAAATCATGATAACTGTGTAAAAACTGAAAGAGGTTTTTGTTAATGGTTTTGTTCCCAACAAAAACCTCTTTTGTTTTAAAAAAAATTGTTTCCATCTATTCGAAAACCGTGCCAAAAGTTACTATCTTTTATAGGAAAAAATAGTCTTAAAAAGTAGAGTTTTGTCATCATGTTCAAAATAGTAAGTTCACCATAGATCTCGGGTTTGATTCATCAAAACTGAAGCTTGGTGCATTAATCCATATTACATGAGCTTTATCGTGACTAGAACCCCTTATCGTCACCTCAAAAAATGTATCTGCTCTAGTCACTGACAGATTAATTGTGAGCACTCTGTCAAAATATTTTCAAAAGGAACACTGATGGATTAACTATCAACAATGTTAGAAAAAAATGTATTGAATTTTTTATGCTTCCTCCAGCAAAAGGTCTACATTATTGGTTTGTGCTAGCTTGAAGATTTGGTTGACATAGTTGTCGAAATAAACTTGAAGGTTGGATCTCATTGAACCCAATATTTGTATTTTTTATAAAAATAAATAAGAACCTTGCAATGACAACCAAGAGCATATATAGCCAAAAAGAAGACCAAAAACACCTTCTTCTTCTTTTTTTTCCTTGCAACGCCTACTTTTTAAGCAAATGAACACTTGCTGCCAGTTAATCTGTCGATAGTTGCATTTTGAATCCATTGAACTAGTGCTGACAAATTATTTGTTAACGCACCTGAATTTTTTGTGAAAAAATTAAACAACTAACCCAAGTCATTACCCCTGAAACCATTACCTTGAAACTAAACTGTGATAATAGATGTCGAAGCCAAAAAGATTCAAATATAAAGGACTTGTTTATGGGGGAGCCTAACCATCCCAGGTGAAGGGAGATTATCCGGTGGTCTGAACCATGATTGGGAAGAATGAAAGCTTACATGCTAATGTTCACTAAGAGAAGGGACTCTAAGAAGAGGAAGCGATCAAGCCTCGAGGCCACTTGTTGTTGTCCACCATGTCGGTTGTTCCAAGTATGGATCCCATTCAGGGTAGGAGTATCAACCAACTTGCATTCATCAATAAAAGAGTTAAAAAGAGAAGCCTCTTCTTCTAATATGTGAATACCACCTTTCTTCTCATGTAGAGAATGAATCAGGCTGAAATCACCTCCTAAGATCCATTGACTAGGACCTACCAGTCAAGCCAAAGCTGAAAGATTGGAGATAAAAAATCATTTGTCCATAGGGGAATTAGGGCCATAGATGTTTGAGATGATACCCTAGTGAGAGGAACCAATGGGTTGAAAGTGGGTTGAAAGGATTCTGGGAAGGGAAAAGGAGTCTTTGAGAATGACAGTGGAGGGGTTCCAAAGGATAGTTAGGCCTCCTTATGCTTTGGTGGAGCATTGGGAGAGTATATCACAATTTTTCCAAAAATCTTTCACAATTTGTCTAGGATTATCATGCACGCATTTGGTAACTTGTAGTAGCATGATATCTGGATTTTCTCGGGAAAGCATATTCTGGAGGATATGATGTTTTGTTTTGCCATTAAGGCCTTTAACATTCCATGATATGATATCATCATTGAGAGCTGTGAAGAGGAGGAAAGAGAGTATTCAAGGGAGCGACTCAACCCGAGTTTATCAGGAATTCATCGAGGTCTTGTAAGTGTTGGCTATTGGTTTTCAACCTTTTTTCTTGGGTTTTTATTGCTAAGACTTGATCTTAAGGAGCATTGCATTTGATTCTTTGTGAAGATGATGTAAAGGATGGACAAGGGGAGATACCTATCATGTGTGCTCGATTGGTAACCAAGTCTTGGTGTCGAAGGTAGGCTTGGGCCGCTATTTGAATTTAATCTTCTTAGATTATAGCTGGATATTTGTGCTCTCATTCCTCTGCTATTTGTTGAAGATCCATGCTTTGCAAATCGAGTTCTACTAGATCTTCTTCTTCCATTGTTATTGTAACCTCTTAGTTATCCATTTGGCTCTACGGATTTTTCTTGGTGGACTATGGGATTGAGGTTACTTTACCACTGGTTTTTTCTTCTAGGGCAACTTGCTTTTGAGGATGATCACTGGGGGATGTGGCCCAAGGATTCTCTACTTCTTCCTTAGTGCTATGTAATAACATGTATCAATTGTACCCTTTATCTCCCTACGTATTTTATTTTCCCCCGCGTTTCCTTGTTACTTTTCTTTTGTTGGCCACTGTGGTGAATCCATTTCCCGAGGGGGCTTGATGAACAAGATCATTCCTAGTTCTTGTCATTGGGGCAGCTTAGCAAGGAAGTCCCTAAAAATGTGGCCATATGCATGGCATTGATGTCATCAGAAGGGGATTTGTTCATAGTCTATTGGTTGCTCCTAAACAACATCTTCATAGCTTAAAAGGACACTTGTCGGGAGAGGTTTGGAAAGATCCAGATAGTACACATAAAGCCTGACACATGTTGTATATCTCCGTTCTTTTGTAATATCATAGAGCATCACAAAATGCCCTAGTTTGTTACCTATTTGGGCCAAAATCTCTAGATGCTAATACTCATGAGGCAGTGTGTAAATTCAGATCCAAACTGGCAGGAAGGTTTGTTGCATTGCTCTTAATATAGTGTATTAATCTCAATATTTGTACAATTGATATATTTGATTATTATATTCCATTCATTTATTTCAATGTTTGTATAGTGGATAAAGGTTGCATGAAAAAACATTTTCCCACTATTTTCAAAAGATTGATTAGAAAAAAATGTAGGGAACTCGTTGCACCCATTAAAGGAATCTAGGAATCTAGTAGTGAGGTAGCCAATAAGTAATCAATTAGATGATTTGCGATCATGCTCATGGAAAAAAATAAAAAGAAAAAGCTTACATGGGCTCCAAAGGACAAGTTGATATAAATATAATCATAAAGAAAAAGGTCACATGATACCAACATTTCCAATTATGGAGGCCTAGATGGTGAGAATCCAAACCAAGAGGTCATATCAGTCCTACTTCTCTAAATTCTATTGGGCTCACCTAAGAATTCACAATAAAAGGTCATATGCATTGAAAATTCCAAGCTAATAAAGTTAAAACCTAAGGACTAGGGAAATTTCCTAAAATTCCAAGTACACCCTTGAGTGTTAGAGTCCTCATATTTTCTCAATTTGTACAAGCACTTTTTACATTGTCCACTTTTTATTGGTTTCATGAGTGGGGTCCTTCTAGAGGCCTTATTAAGACACAAGGATTGATGTTGGAGAAAACAACTATTAATATTGGAAGGCAATAGAGGCAACGCATCACCTTTAGTATAAAATCTCAATTTAAATGTTTGAATGGTCTTCTATTTCAACTAGATTTCTCATATGAAAAGATATAAAAAGATGAGAAAGCTAACAGGTGCAACCATAAAAAAAGCTAAAGAAGAAAGGTTCAGAAGAGCACTATGTAATCTATTTGTTATTTATTATATGCATCCTTCTCTCTATTCACCTTCATCATTGAACATTGTTACTTTATATTATTATTCACCTTATTCATCATGTAACTTTTGAAATGGACTTCTTGATAGTAGTATCTAGATAATAGACAAGACTTGGTAAATTTCAAAAGATCAAATTCATTTGAAATATATACATGATGATAATCATATAAAATTTTGACATGTTTGTTTATAACTATAGTTAACTTAGATCCATTTTAATTATGGATCTATCAAGTGCCAAGAATAATCAAATCCCTTGAAGTGTAAACCTTTTAAAAAATATTTACACCTCAAAGGATTTGATCCCTCATTATACTTAAAGATTTATGGTTAAAATAAATTTAAAATGGTTAACCTAAATTCAAATCACTAAACAACGTTAATAAATATCTAAAAAACTAAAACTTTGAATGATTATCACAACTCAACAATATTCACTCTTCCTAAAGATATGAATCTTAAACAACTCTTATCTCTCTTGTAATATAACTTAATAGAAAAAAATGCATATACACTTCATAGCCTTATTGAGTACACTTATCTCCTTTACAACATACATACAAATTGTAAATATATTTACATCACATTATAAAGTAAGTTTTACATACTTTAAATCATCACTAAATCTCAACATAATATTGGAAATATACAAATTTGTCTTAATATATCCACCCTTTCATCTTTTATTAAAGTCACCATGCAAGATGAATTTAACTTAAGATCTTAGAACTATAGAGAAAACGAAAAAAAAAAAAAAATCTATGCATTTCAACATATTTTCAATGACCAAATAGAGTTACCCACAAAACTTATAACTCCCTTAAAAAAATCTCATATCACCCTTTTCTTTATATAAAATTTTGCTTTTATATATATATATATATATATATACTTATTTCAACATATTTTCAATGACCAAATAGAGTTACCCACAAAACTTATAACTCCCTTAAAAAAATCTCATATCACCCTTTTCTTTATATAAAATTTTGCTCTCATATATATATATATATACTTATTTATTTATTTAGTACTATTATTTACATAATAATAAAAAAACTTAACATAAATCTATTTTAATACATATACTTTTTATTATTTTAATAACAAAATAATCGTTGATCTTAGAGGTTCATTCTACAATCCAGTATGATGTGTAACGTTGTCCCTCTCTCATCAAAGTTGAAATTTTATTTATATTGGCCAAACAAAAAAAACTATACAAAACATTTAAATAATATCTACTTATAAAAAAAATTACAAATGAAGAAATTAAACTTCTCTCAACTCATATTAAATTCATATTTAAAATAAACCTATATTATTAATATATAATAAATCCAATACCCTTAAAAAAAAACACAAAAATACATAAATTACTTATTAGGAAAGCCAAGCTCGATATCATAATTAGGCAAATCTATCTTATGCATACACTGTATAATTCCCAATTGCTTGTCCTATACATTCAAAATAAATTTTATGAGAGAAAATAAATCCAAATCGGCTTGGGAATAAGATTGAATGTAGATATTCACTTAGATATTGTGTACAATGTACAATGATAGCTAACGTGTATCCTCACTCTCAATTATCAATTCTACAAGAAAAAATGATTATGGGTTTAAAATTCTTACATGGTATTTCATATTTTTATGATTGAATTGGATAAGACCAATAAGAATGTTATTAATTACATAGAATGATGTACCAACACGCATTTTCCATAAAATTATTGTGTTTGCATGCATCTCCATGGTACCTTAAACTTGAAATGTTAATAGCACCATTAAGGCATTATTTCACTTGTTACCTGCATTAACAAACTATGGACTAAGCTTTAATGGATTCTCTTTTCTTGCATAATTAACACCACTACATGTGATTATAATTGGTTAGAGATTATGGTGAGTGACATGGACGATGAGAATTATTGCCTCTGTCACTAAAACATATTAGTTAACTTTTGACCTTTTAAACATTCATAATGTTAATAATTAGAGCACATTGAGTGGTTACTTTTGTGGCAGAAAAGTTCGTTTAAGTGAAATTGTCTTTGTACTTAGCCAATTTATATTACATGCTTTTAAATATAGTTTTCTTTGACTTTGTTTATCGTTGGAATGTCACATATTAGAAAGTGGAATCCTAGTTATAGAATTTTGGTGTGTGATTATTTGACTTCATTTAGTTTATTTATTAGTTGGGAAAAAATTAATTAATTTATGATAGGATGTTTATCATTAGAATTGTGTGAGATTTAGTTGAGTTTGGATGTTTTTAATGAAGTTAAATTTCTTAAAAAAAAATTAGTCATCAACACAACCCCATAAAAGTTGAACTATAACTCACTATAATTTAAACCCCACACAAACAAATTAATCACGTAATAAATATAATTGTTTCTCATATATATAAATATAATTTTAATTTAATTTTTTTACATTTATATACTCTTACACTTTTTTTATTTATTTAATTATTCGTTCGTTCATATATATATATATCCTTTTCATCATAGATTTAATTAGATTTAATGAGCATTATTATTGTCCTTCATATATGAGTGGAATTTCACATCATGGTAGATAAATAGCTTTTGATCTTGATAATAGCAATTACATTAATTACATACGCCTCAATGGATGTAACGTTATTTGTTTAATTTAATAAGTCATTAGTGGAGGAGATAAATTATATAATGATAGTAAACTACACAAATAAACTATGAAGCACTTTCTCTATATGTTGATCAATGTTTTGATTAGTGCTAAAATTGTTGTTTTCTTAAACATCTTGTCCTTCAAACACCCACATACGAAAATAAAAGACGAAAATAAAAGTCCAATAAAAGATATTTTTGAAACAATTTTTCTGTCATTTTATTTGTGAATTAAAAAAAAGTAACGGGACTTGACATTTAGTAAGAAAAATAAAGTGAAAAAGGTTAAGATGACTAGATATACAACTAATGATTTGTGGATAATATCATGCATTTATTCAATTGTTTAAATTTAATAAGATATCATTTAAATAAATGATAAAAAAAATAAATCATATTTAGGTCGATAGGTCTTTCTATGCATCAATTTTTAGTCAACACTTTTAACTTGATCCATTCGATCAGGTGAGACACTTTCAACTGTTGATTTGAAGTGTGACTGTTTTTTCTAAATATCAGTTGAATTGCCTTTTTGACATGGCAAGATATTTTTACTGTTTTTTTTCCATTCTTTTATATAAAAAAAGAGCGAATGGAAATTTTGAATGCCGTGTCAGCTAGATACAGTTGTCATGTCACGGTGGATCAATTTGCACCGTTGGATGCGTCTAGAACCAAACGTTGATCGGTTTTAAATTGTCGTATGAATTGGCTCCATGGCTTCTCTTTCTCTTATGTTCACCCACTACTTTCTCCTGCATTGGATCCTCCCGTGGAGCGCTCAGCATGTGCTTTATATTTGTATGCAGGAGGAGCACTCTACATCTCAAGGTGGAACACTGCGTAATGCGGTATATCTGTAAGATTTCTTTTGTGGTTTCGTTTCCTTTTTTTATTTGATTAAGTTTATCTAATTCATTTCAGTGTTAATTCAATTTTTTCTTATCGCTGGAAAAGAATTACAGAGGGTTTAATGCGTTTGACGATCTAATTTAATATATAATATAATAGTGGTAATTTAAATTGGATTTTTGTTGTTGCAGATAGCAAAAAGAATTACAGAGGAGTTCATGGCTTAGCTACTTGGCTTTATGATAAAGAAAACTAAAATGGCGGGATCATGCACTCTCAAATGCAAAATAAAATGGTGATGAGATTCCTTCTGCGATTTCCTTTCTCTTCTTTACTTAATTAAGTTTATCCGATTCATTTTCCATGGAAATTCTATTTGTCTATTGAAATTTAAATTTCTTGCTTCTGAATCTTTGTTGTTGATTTCTTTCATAGGCAGAAAAGAGTTTTAGAGGGCTTAATGCGTTTGGCAGATCTAATTTAGTATGCAATACAATATTGGTAATTTCCTTATTCTTCTTGATTCGATTCAATTATGTTCTGATGCGTTTCCAATGGCATATCAATTTGTCTATTTAAAATTAAATTGAATTCTTGTTGTTGCATATAGCAAAGAATTACAAAGGATTTCATGGCTTAGCTACTTGGCTTTATGATAAAGAAAGTTAAAATGATGGGATTGTATGCCAATGCAAAAGAAAATAAATCTTTGGATCATAAAAAAAACAGGTAGATTAATCTACAATCCCCTTCACAATAAATTAATACAAAAGAAAAAGAAATAGGAAATCCTTTTCAATAACTTAATGCAACAGAAAAAGAAATAGGAAATTGGAATAGATTGATTGCAATGTAACAGATTGGAGATAGATATTTTGACATAGCCTTATTACATGCTTAGGATTAGGGTTATTTCAATATTTACGGAGTCTTTTATCTCCAGTGATATTTGATTTCCCCATTACTTCATCAAAGTAGTACGAAGTGCACATTCCCAGACACTCAATGAATTTCCCCATCACTTCATCAAAGTAGTCCGAAGTGCACATTACTAAACACTCAAAGAGGAAAAGGCTTTCCAGGTTTCCATATATATATTTAATGCAGGGTTCCACGAAGGTTGTTTTTTAACACCATTTTTTCTGAAACATAACCTTCCCAATGTGGTGCTTTGTTATTGAATGACAAAAATTCTCAATACATTGCCAACAACGGATGACAACCGTGCCCGGTAAATTGAACCCTAAAACTGTAATTGGAGGTAGGTGCTCTGTTATTGAATGACAAAAATTCTTAAACATTTTCCATATATTGCCAACCGCTGATGACAACTATGCCCGGTAAATTCAGCCCTAAAACTGTAATTGGAGGTAGAGGTAGATTATAAGGGATAAAAACAAATAATTCAATCAATACTTCTTCGAGTTTGGGTGGGCTTATTCTTGTTTTAGAGTTTGGAGTGAGAAAGAGGATGGTGATATTTCTGTTTCAGAGTTTAGACTGAGTAAGAAGATAATAATAATATAAATAGTTGTTTTTTAGAATGGTCATAATACTTTATAACATGACTATTAAACTAAGTGAAAATATAAATATAGTTAATTTCAAAATAAATCAATTTTTTTATAAATTATAATTTTTTTAGCTAATATTATTTACATATTTTAAGTATTTTAATAAAAATTAAACTTTATCTTTTAATAAAAAATTTCATTTTTACCATTAAATAAAATTCATTTTAAACATAAACATTATATATCATAAACTTAATTTAACTCATTTAAAAAAATTTAAAATTAAAAATAAATTATTCAATTTTATATTAAGTAAATTATACTCATTCAAAACACGACCATAAAATTCAACTTTATAAACTCACGAATGTGGAATGGCAGGAGACATTATTGGGTTTTGGTTTAAGGCTTCACTTTCTAAAAATTGAAACTATACCTTTAGATTTACAATAATAAAGATTTATAATAGTACTGAGTCCAAGCTCCCATTGCTATAACCAAAATTATGTTTTGACTTTTTAAATGCAATATACAATTATGGTTTTCAATGAAATATATTGGTAGGGTATAGTCATGGTGGTTATTGCCTTGGTCACTAGCAAGCTTCGTATATGCTTGGCCATCTATAGAGGTTTCTTGATTTTGGGTAATTAACTTAACCTCTTGATTTTGGGTAATTAACTTACTCTAAAATGAAATAAGACATTCAATGTGTTCCTTGTAATATAGATATAAACAAAACATCTAAAGAAAAGTAATTGCACAATGATCCAGTCCAAAAAAACAAGGTTTTCCACAAATCAATTAACTCTTCTAGAAAAATTCAACAATTCCAATTTAATAATCCTATCGGCCTCTCTTTGTACCTTTTGGGACGATTACTAGTTTATTAAGTAACAATATTTTTCATCTTTTTATAAATATTTTATTTAAATGTTTTTTAAAATTATATATAATGGTAGTTTAATATATTTTTTATAAAGTATATAAGGTGGTAGGAGTATATAAGGTGGATTGTATATAAGGTGAATTAGATACATTTGGCACGTTTTGAGCTTTATTTTAATTTATAGCTACATGCAACCAAATTTTCTCATGTAACTTTGTTGTGAGTAGTTGTTGAAGTTTTCTTGATTAATATGAATATATCTCAACAAAATTATTAAAGATAAAAATAAAATTATAAAATTTATATATAAAAAGATATATATTTTTTCTTGAAAAAGAGGTTAAATTGTAATTGAAGTGAGTATTGAGCTTTATGTGTAAGATTAAAACAATATGTTGCTAAAAGACACATGACTACAATGAAGTTAGTTTCAATGATGACTAAAGGGGAATTTGAATTTCTTATTGATATTAACTAGGCTAAAATCACTTTTGGTTTAAGAGTGAAACCTAAAACTACAACTAATTGGCTAAAAGTTCACTTTCCTTAGATACAAGGAAATAAGTAAACAACAGAAAAATGCACTTGACAAGAGTGAACATTTACCCTCCTATAAACCACGAACAAGTTATTTTAAGTGGCATGTTTTTTTTGAATAACGATAATGAACCAACTCATATTTATGAATATTCACTAATAATAACTATCTGTAATATCAATTAGTAATTAATTAATAACAAAAATTGTTTTCATATAAATAATCGTGTATAATATGTGTTTGTGTGTGTGTGTATGTCTCTCTCTCTCACACACACGCATATAAACATATGCATATACATATACATATAATTATATAATTTAAATTGGGTGATAGATCAAGAAATTGAGTGTAGGGGGATGGAGCCACAATTGTCACCCCACTCAAACGAGGAGGGAGGTTTGGATGTCCCACCCTCAATTTGTTTGATCAACTCAACCACAAATCAATTTGAATGATGGTAATCACATGGCATTTATGGTTCTTTGTGGTTGCTTCGCCCAATTCTCTTAACGGTCGTATGTCTAGGACTATCGTTGGGCTCTATCTCATTTCATTTTTCATGCCAATTGATTGCAAATTACAAGTATCTCTCGGGGTTCTCACTCTCACCATAGTGTGTTTCCATATTTGTTTTGTTGTTTCTTTTCCTTCGTGGGGGGTAGGTCCAGGTCTTCCTAATTTGGCATCCCGTGTTGTTATTTCCATTTGCTTTTTACCATACCACCTCAACTATAATGCAAAAGCTCAAAAGGAAACAATGGCCAACAATGACACAATTTTCCTTGATTGGCGGTGCTCTCTTGTTGGTGATAAAAAAAATGGAGGCTCGTGAGCTTGGATGCATTGTCTTGTGCTTAGTCCTCACTTCCCAAGCTGGCATTTCTAAGGGTGATGACCACTATCAAGTATATTGACCTTTAGCTGTGAACTTCAAATGTTATACTCTCCATAGTTAGTGGTTTTTTTTATGTTAGCAAATAAGTTTGGGTTGGTGGCTATTTCTAATGTCTCGCCAACCAACACTTTGGTCTTCAATTTTCTCCTTTACGAGGACTTCTCCCAACCTTCATTCTTTTCTTATTAGGATGCTCTAAGGTCCTCTCATAGACCTATTATTCACCCCCTTGTCCTCGCCACTCCACCAACTTTATTCTTGTCCTCTCCTTGATTCAACTCTTTTCCATTTTCTTATGGGGTTACCCTTAATTTTTGCTCCTTCAATGTGCTCTATGGCAACCACTTTTCCCCTCAAGCTTTCACTTGCTCCCCTATACCTTTCTCCATGCCACGCAAAAGGCCTCAAAGCGGTAGAGGCTCCTTGAGCAAGGTGGAAGGGAGCGCTTCACTCGCCTTCGGGACTACAACATTGCTAGATTATATCCATCCTAAAATCCATAACTTATTCAACAAGAGATTGGTCAGGATGATGCAGAGGTCCATGCATATAAGGACGAATACACTAATGCAGAAGTTTGAGCTTCAGTGGTTTCTTGGATGCTTGATCCCGCTCACACCTAGGGGCGCCAAAATCAATATTTATGCATGATTGAATTATACTAGAATATCAAATCCTTGCTTAGAAATGTCCTATTAGAATGTAATGAGGCCAAGAAAGAGATTTTGATGCAGGTGGGTGGATTACAGTTGGAGCACTAGGACTTGGGCCTTGAGCTCAAAGATATGGATCTCAAATTAGCTAGAATTAAGGCCCTCTTAAACAAGGGCAAAGGACGAACCTCGCGGGGTACCCTTGCAGAACTAATAAAGTCTCCACCTCCTCTTGAGCCACCCTCATGGCTCACAGTTTTGTAGCTCAAACTTTTGGTTTTGTTATCTTTATGTTATCAATTTATGTTAACTGATTTTCTACTTGTTTGTGCTCAACTAACTATTGTACATAGTTATCGATATCATCACACTAATAAATAATTAGTATAACGAATACTCTCTTTTTGTTAAATTTTAAATAAAAACTCTCTTTTTCTAATAACTAATCTAATTTCCTTAATAAAAAAATCAATACCAACCAAAAATATATATATTACTATTTTAAAATTAATTAAAAAATATCAATTAAAAATAACACTAATAATTATATATAAATTAAAATTAATTTAAAAATTAAATATTACAACCTAGATCCAAATTATTATGATATAAACATAATAACCACTTTTATATAAATGTGCATTGTATATGCATATGAATATATAATTAAAGGGAGCATCAACATTATTGCCTTGTCTAACTTGTCCCATGTATAGTAATAATCCTGCCAAGCCACTTACTATGTTAGAACAATTATTATTAAACATGCTTTAATAATTGTTACATGCTATTTTCATACGAAGTGCTGGTTGTGAGAAGATAGATTAGAGCCTCAATACAATGCATGCTTTAGTGAATGATTATATATTTCTTTCAAACTTCGTACTTATTTAGATGGGTTTTTAATTAAAATATTGTTTATTTATTTTATTGAATCTATTTCAAATTTCAAATTTATTTTTATATAGATAAAATATATTGATTCATTTTGTCCATATTTCCATTTTGAATAGACCATTTAGTTTTTAATAACATTTTTTTTACTCGGATTATATTATGACAAACGAATTAAAAATACAGTCCTATCAAATTTAATTGATATGCATTTATTATTCATGTATATGTGGATGGTGTTTATCATTTTAAATTTATTTTATATAGAGTTTGAGTTTGATGTGATAGTATTATCTTTTATTTTATTGTTAACCTGAGTAATAATTAATAATTATATATGTTTTTCATATAAGTAAGAAAAATATTTTTTATATTTTATACTAAGAATATCTGTGTTTCAATTTTTAAAAGATTATTTAATTTATTAATAAGATAAAAAAATATGAGTGAATTTAAATAAGAAAATAATAATTATTTTTCTCAATTAATTGAGAAAAACCCAATTAACATAATTGATAAAAATATATTATTAAATTAATATATTTATTTTTCCATAATTATTTTCTTACACTTATAAATATATTATTTTTTCTCCAAAAAATATTTGCACAAAGCTACTCAAATTATTAAATTAATATATTTATTTTTCCATAATTATTTTCTTACACTTATAAATATATTATTTTTTCTCTAAAAAAATATTTGCACAAAGCTACTCAAAGGGATCACTTCCTGCACACTTATTAGTAAAGCCTAACTCCAAGGGTGTCAAGGAGAATTGACCCCATGACTTCTCATTAGTGAGGTGCTTTTTACCAATAAGAACTCAACCAATTGATCTAACCCTCAAGGGCATATCATTTAAAATGCATACACTTTATATTAACAAAGTATTGTTGTTACATTATATAGTAGAGTGATACAAACAAAAAATGGTTTAAATCTGAGAATTTCAAAAAAGTTCTCCATTTGCTCCCTATAATA
This sequence comes from Pinus tabuliformis, assembly GCA_031772625.1. Lineage (NCBI taxonomy): Eukaryota > Viridiplantae > Streptophyta > Pinopsida > Pinales > Pinaceae > Pinus > Pinus tabuliformis. The sequence continues at coordinate 899,713,352 of CM062808.1, forward strand.
TGAATAGTTTTAATGGGGCAAAAAAAACACATGACTTGGAGTTTTACTAGTATAGATCTTGAGAAATTGTCTTAAAAAAAATTGCTATACATGAAAAAAACTAGAACTAAAAAAAGAAGCATGCTCATTTGAGATTTGTACTTGTTTTTTTGCTTATTGTTCATGCTTTTAGTTCACTTGTTCCATGTCTATATCTCCTTGGGTTTGTTGAACCATTTCTTCCTCTGTTGGTAGGTGGAGTAAATCTAGCTCATAACTTTAGATGAGGAATTGCATGTGATCTCTGAGTTAAACTTGGTACAAATTAACACAACATCTCACATTGTGACTCTAACTTCTCAATTTGTTTTCTCTACTATATCAGTATATACATTATCTCTTCCTCAAATTTTTGGATTTCCTCCAAGTTAGGTAACTTATTGCTCAAATTGAATATGGCTATGTAAATATTAGCTTAGATACACTCTTGGTGTCACAATATAAGCCTCAAATTTTAGGATTGAAGAGAGAAGCACATGGAGTCATGCTTCTTCATGATATTGGACCTCGCATTGACACAAATTAAAGAAATGTTAAACCCATACTCATAAATCAACCCACTCACAACATTATAGAAGTATCAACAAAAGAGAGTTAGCTCCATGAATCAATTATATTGAGGAGTTTGAAGTGTTAAATCTTGTCTTCCTTGAGAAAATCTAAGATCTAAGGATGGAATGTCAAGAACAAAATCATAATTATCCCACCCATAAAATACATTAACCCTCCATCAACATTAAAATACCACTTTACCATTGAGGTTGAAATGTGTGGAAGTACTAATAGATAGTTGTGTGTCAGTGGCCATGGATTTGTATTAATTTCACACTGCGACTTGTTTGATATGGAACCCCCCTTTCTTTCTTATTATTCCAACGCATGTTGTGTTGCTTCATTATCTAGTCTATTTGCTTAACTATTTTGGTCCCTATGCAATTGGAAAAAATCTAACAATTCAAGCATTTTTTTGTGTGCCTTTGAATTCCAGGTATAAACCTTGCTAAAGAGAAATTCTTCATAGGGGAGAAGTGACATATATGGCCAACGTTGAGATTTGGATCCTCAATAACAAAAAATTTCCTAATTTTTCTCGAATGTAGAATCCTCCATCCTTGATAAAGAACTTACACCTCCACTTGGTTTTTATGACCTCCTCTAATCTCCACTCAAAACTTTATTCATGATTTTCTTTGAAATAAAAATTAATCTCTTTATATTTGGGAGTCCTTATTTTCACATTAATATTATCAATTTGATTAAAAATTCAATTCTTACAAATATTTAATAATATTGTAATAAATCATACCTCGTTGAATAATTTTTTCATTGTTAAATTATTTTTTAATAATACATAGGTAATTTTTTTTATTTTTATTTTGGTAAATCGGCACAAAATTTCCATTAATCAAAAGATACTTACACCGAGTACATGGATAGCAACAATCTTCATCTGGAAGTGCAAAACAATTGGTACCATAATTACATGCAACTAACATGAAAGTATTTCTTGCTAAAAAAAACTACCTAGGCCATCCTTTTACGTACCATTTTTTTACATATTCATATAAGACCTTACTTAGGAAATGACAACAGATATTTCCAAATGCATACATCAAGACTCTGAGAACCAAAGGCACAAAAAGAGAGCCATAGAGGGAGGGAAAAATGATGGAAGAGGTTTGTATTGGAAAATATTTCAAAATTGACCATGATCACCGTGATATTGCTTTGTGACCCACCAAACCATAAGTGCACCTGTAAACACTGAAAGGAGTTGAGAAAAACAAAACTACTGTGAAGCTGATACCTTTAATCAGAGATGATCACCAAAGAAAGAGGAGCTCAATTAACTGGAGGAGCAGTGTTAGAAGGTGAAGCAATGTTGACTGATGGAACATTAATCACCATAGAGTTGTCAGTGATATTCTCTGAGTCAAAGTCTGAATTCGACACAATGTACTTCTCCACCCTCGACAGACGAATGAAAATATCATCCAAACAATATCAAATGCTTATGAGGAGGCTTTTCATATCCTCCCAACCTGCAAATATCTTGTAATGATCCACTTGTTCATCCCAAATGACCAAGCAGAAGAGGGTGTCCAATTGCTGGTAACTTGCAACAGAATGGTGGAAGTGCAATTTTCTCTTTCTAAATTTACTAGGGTCTGGAATCCATTTGAATTCACCCACTTTAGAGTCTGAAAAGTATTATTTTCCCCCAAATTCACGAGATTCCAATTGTCGAATCTCCTTTTTGACTTCCGAAGAGATTGTGTCAAACAAATTTGCCACCGAATTCCAATTGAAAAAACGCCTGGACTGAGAGATAGACCTACTGCTACAACTAAATAATTTTGAAATAAAAAATCTTGAAATTAGTAAATAATTTGTAGCTGACCAACCCAAAAAAATAATTCCAACAATAAAAATATCAAATGTAGAAACAAAATATCCACTAAACTACAACATCAATATTGACTACGAATCAAATCTAAAAATAATTTCACTTGTTAGTACTCACAAATTTTTTGACCTTCTTTATGCATTGTATACTTTGATATTTATCCATTTCATATAATGTGAATTAAAGTAAAGGCCATGTGATAGTGACTATCCTATAATTACAAGTTCAAGGCCATGTGATAATGACTGTCCTATAATTACAAGTTTTAGCATGGTTGTAAAGATAGTGCTATGAAGATAGTGGTATGGATGTCCACTTATGTATATACCACATAATATAAATATACTCCATGGATATACTTCAAAGTTGTGTTTAATTATAAAATCATTAACAATATAATGAAGAGTACAAACAATATAAATGTGAGTACTAAGTACATGTCATTATTTGTTTAAAAATGTGTCAAAGCATGCAAAAGTCACATATGATTTGCTCCCACCCAAAGCATGATTATAAGCTTTCATGAGAAAGGGGTATGGTGGTACTTGGGGGACGAGTTTAGATAAGGCATAGTTAGAAGGCCATGCCAAGTTGTCGCTATAGACTTACCCTTGGAGTCAACAATCTAACCCAAGGATCCTTGGAGTCAACAATCCAACACATGGATCCATGTCCTTGGTGTATCCTAGTGCCAACCCTTGTGATCCAAAGGCAATAAGAGTGTATCAGAAGCCTTGTATCTCCAACACCACTTAGAAAGTACTCTTTAAGTTTGGAATCTAAGTGTTATGAAATATTAAGGTTAATATATAACTCAAACATTAAGTCAAGTTAATTATACAATCATTAGTAATGAAAGTTGCAATAAAAAAGCATATTAACGAGTCTCAAAGATTTAATATATATTATTATTTTATTGATATGGAATTACAAAGATTTAATACATATTATTCTTCATAAAATTTCATTAATAAAATCATGAGATATTTGTTAAAATTTTATTTTTATTATAAATTCTAAATTAAGTATAAATATAATAAATTTTTTATTTTTAAAATAACTTAGATATAAATTTAGTAAAAAAGTTATTTATTTTTTAAATTTGGTAAAATAGTCATTTTTAAAAAAAAATTATTAGATAAAATATATAATTTACACATCAAATTATAATTTTTTAATTATAAATATAAAATAAATATATAATTTAAAAATCAAATTATAATTTTTTAATTAATTATAATATAAATACGTTGTTTTTTATTAATTATTTTATTTTAAATATAAATATATAATAATTAAAAAAACTTTTAATTAACTACAAAATAAACACGTTGTTTTTTATTAGTTATTTTATTTTAAATATAAATATGTAATAATTAAAAAAGAATGTTTATTAAAATAACAAATAGAAGAATAATATTTTAGTAAGGAATTTTTTTTATTAATTTTTTTTTTTTTCCAAATATATTAAAAAAGAGATTGATGAAAAAGTACTTCAGCTTGTAATTATTATAAAAAATCTTGATGTGTGGGGTGTATATGTAAATAATTATGATTTAATTTGTAGTATATAAATAATAACCTAATAAATAGTTTTTTTAGTGTTTTAGAATATTTTATATGACTTTAGATTTAGAATGTTATTAAGTTTTTCACTACCTCTTTTGAAATTGAAGTGAAAACATTAATCAAATAATTTAGATAAAAAATAAATACTAATCTATTTAATCAAGTGTACACTGTAATATGGTATTATGTTATTATGATTTAAAAATTATAAAAAAGTTTGATAAGTGGATTGAATCGAAGGAGGAGAGTAGAAAATCTCAAACTTATTTGTATAATATTAAAACTTAAAAGGTTAATTATATATATACAAAATTTATAGTTAATTATTTAGATATAAATAAATGGTTAGAAATTAAATATTTAATCACATCTTTAGTTTTGATGATTAAAAAAAACGATTTATTATATTGGAAATCTTGTAATAATATAGTTTTATTTTTAAACAATTTTGAATCAATTATGATAAGGTTAATAGTTTTATTTTTAAACAATTTTCGATCAATTATGATAACATTAATAGTATTTAGTTAACACAATGCTTGACTTTTTATGGAAGATGGTAACCAAATCACTATATCACTATATACAAGTTACATTAATAATTGACATAAAGTTTAAAGACAATATTAAGGTATCATTTATACAAACTACATTATTTATTGGCACAAGGTTTAAAGATGATATTAAGGTAAATATTTATACAAGTTACATTATTTATTGGTGCAACACTAAAACAACATTTAGAAAGAGCAAATTAAAAAAAACTGGCTAAGTTTGAAATCATTATGAATAGATTTCATGTACAAGGATGCCATTTAACCTTGGGTGTAGTCTAACTTATAGATTAGTCTATAACCTTGTATCAAACTTATTTTTGGTAGTTGAAATATAAAAAAGTTAATGTTTAACTTAGAATTAAGCAAAGCTTTTAAAATCATTGTTCCAACATGCATGAATCTCAAATCATAATAAATATTTACATATGATTAAGCTTTTTGTTGTTGTTGTATTCTTACAAAATCTATAAATAGAAAGAACAATATTTGTAATATAAAATTAAATTACTTTATACAGGAAAAAAACACATTAACAAAAATTGAAACCAAATAATCTCATAATAATTACTCCAAATCATTATTTTCCATTAACATATATACAAATTTATTAAAAAAAAAACACAAACACATTACAAAACATTTTTTTAAATAATCAATTAAATTTTTATTATTTCAAATTTATTATTATTATTTTTTACTAATAATTTTATTAATACTTCCCCACCTTATAAGTGGATAACATCTCCAATTTTACATAAACTTATAAACCTCATTCATGGAAATTGAAACTAAAATCTCATCAATAGTCACACTGGAAAAAAATAAATAAAAGCACACCCCTATCAAGACTTTCAACCTTAATGTAGGAGAACCTATCATATAATAATTATTTAATGCAATGGTATGGGCTAAATAATTTTTTCATACCTTCCAAAGTGCCAAAGGACATGTGGAAAATTCATACTGATCATGTTACTTGAGGTGGAGGTCTCATAGCTATACCTTCTCCTCTTCATGTGACCACGTTCTTAGTAAGTGGAACTTCATATATTTTTCATAAGCAGATACACCAATCAAAAATTCCAGTTTAATAAAATTTTGCGTCCAGGTGGTCGACATTAACTTGCTCGTTTCTTGCTCTCAACAGAGGGAAATCGAAACGTTCACAAAAGAAATATTTCAGCATCTGCATTCTTCAACCCTGAAAGTGAAAGAACTTTAAGTTGTGCTGCGGAATCTTCCCCGCTACCGTACAGTCGTAAAAAAACACTAAACAAAAAGAGGCGCAAGTCCCGGGGCCGAGGTTCGATCGACGGCCGGTAACGATCAGATGGGCCATCGGACGGCAGAGAACTGGGCACGCACTCTCTGCAACTGTGAAAGGATATTACGTAATAAAATATGGAGCTTACCCCAACCCCACCGTGTTTTGGCGCATAAGCCTTTACTGATAACGATGGGGCGATAACATCGCTGATTTTAACCGTTTTACTGTTTGGCTTCGAGTAAAAGATAGAATTGAAAATGCCGAGGCGCATGATGATGATGATGGTGATGGTGGCATTGGCGTATCATCCATCATCGAGGGGGAGGAGGAGGAGTAACAGTGCCTTAAATGTCTGGTACGGCGGGGTAAATAATCTTTCCTTTCTTCCATATTCATTTTTATTAGTTCCACTTCGCCCTTTTGCTCTGTTACAGCGAGGGTTTGATGACGACGAAGAAGAAGCTTCTCTGAAGGGCAAGGTGCGGTGGGGACTAGATTCGATAGCGGCTCTGGGTTTAAAGTTCTGAATTAAACGGGCTTTGGTTAAAAAGTTAAGAAAGGTTGGAATTTGAGCAGGAGGAGCTGATAGAGTGTTATTATCGGGACGGATGAAATAATTGAAGCCAAAGGGGCTTATGTGTGTGTTTTGCGGACTTCTGCGAGTAAGGGGAAATGGAATTATTGGAGTGAAGTAGGTGTTCTTGGAGAAATATGCGGGGAGCTCATAATAACAGCAATAATAGTGAGAAATCTTGCGTGTTGAGATCTCTCTGAGCTTCGCTTTTCAGAATGAGGACCGGCTTCTCCCAGCAGCATCGGGAAGGTAAGCCTTTAACTGGTCTTGTTAGATCTGGATGTTTGAGCTGCATTTGTCTTGCTAGGGTATGGTCAGTGTTCAGGGATTCAGATCATCTGCTGGTGCTTGCTGAGATCTCCTTCATTGTGTTTCAATTAGCCGTTGGGCTGGGTTCGCCTCGCTATGTCTGCGTTGGAAACCCTTCTTCTGGGAACTGAACTCGTCATCTTGAATGATTGTTTATTTTGTGTGCTCGAGGAAAGTAGGTTGGAGGCTCAGAAAATAAAGCAAGTGCATATCCGGGAAATAAAACGAGACCCAGAAAATATGAGCACTGTACTCAGCATGTTCTGTTTATTCAGGGTCAACTAACCTCCGGAAATAAGTATTTTGCACGGCCCTGTTGGATACCGAACATAAATAACTGATTTGGATAACAATGCTGGTTTCCAATTCCGTCTTCGTGTTGAGCTAATGAACTTCAATGAAGTTGTCAATGGCTGTCACGAGTCTCGTTTGTCTTTCTGAGAGAAACACCTGTTCATATTCCAATCGAGTCCTTTGAATGCCAATTTGTATGGTCTTTAGGGTCTTGAAGAGCGAGTCACTTTTCTAGCACATTTAGTCATGACTTGAAACACATGTCTTGAATTTGAACTCCATTCAGCAGTTTGGAAGTTGATGGTGATGTTTTCGGGAGTCCAGCAAACAAACCTTTTAAATTCTGTTGTCTTTGTCGTCAAAGCCTTGACAAAAGAGCAATCGTAGACCTTGATAAATCCGGTAATTTATTTTTTGTCAGTTTGCCGCTAATACAGAGATTCTTGACCTATTTAACAGATTTGTGTCGTCCAAGGCCTTGACAAAAGAGCAGTCGTAGACCTCTATAAATCCGATAATAATTTTTTTGTCAGTTTGCACTGACCCAGAGATATTTGACCTATATAACAGATTGTAGCTGTAATTGGCATTTTTCTGAGTCTGGAACTTATGTTGAAGTATGCTTGTCATGGGGTTTTTGATAATTAATGAGATTTTCTGTTTCAATGCTTTTTCTGGGATTTTTTGTTCCCTAAGCCATGTTTCCAGATTTTTACAATGGTAGCCAGCCTTACCCCACTTCCTCTTTAACCACTGTTACTGTGCCCTTAACAACTGTTATGAATACAAATTGTCACAGGGGAACTTAGTTGCATTATCTTAAATAACAAATTAGCTAAAGCTTCCCTTCCACACGACAAAATGGAAATCCTTTGAATTTTTATGGGGTTCTTTTGGGTGAATTTTCTGTCGCGTCACCCATTCTTTCTGATAGGGTGATTTGGCCTTGTAGACGTCAATTAAAAATAAATTCAATTAAATATTTCCTTACTATGGAATATGCGAAATTGCGGAAGCCCCATGTGGGCATTTCTTGTTTCATGTCTGTTCAGGACCTATTGGACATGTTTTTTTCCCATTAATCAGAATACTTCGTTTTGTTGGTGGGTCTCCCTAGACTCCCTTGCTTGTCTTCCATTAGTGGGGGGGATTGATTGAAACCCATTTATTTCAAAGGGTATGTTGATAAGACAGAAGTCAGATGAGATGATTTTATTATTTCTAGTAGATGACCAAAAGAGTAGGCCAATGGGAACAGGAAGTACAACCAGTGATATTGTGCCGTAGGAGTTCTCTGGGAGACTACAAAAGCATGGAATAGATAATTAAAGTAAGATAAGGTAATTTTATTTATGTACGACTATTGACCACAAAGTAGGTCAAAGGGACTGTTGAGTACAATGATGTCCATACAATGTAGGAAAACCAAATGGTCTCCTATAAAAGATACAATGCATGAATATAAAAGATACAATGCATGAAGTATAAAAGATATAGTGCATGAACATAAAAGATATAATGCATGAAATGCCTTGGCGAAGAAGATCCAGGAGTTAATGGGTATAAGGATTAGACCCATCTCTCCTAACATCTGAGGCTGAATGAAAAACACTGAAGGAAACTCAACAAAGTTTGTTGGCCCGAGGAAGCGCCGATGGAACGTGCAAACTGTCCACTAAATCGTTGCCCGGGGGAGTTCGCACGCTGCTGAGGTTTGGAGGACCTAATCCGTCTCTAGGAACGAATTTGAGAAGGATCTGCTGCTGAGATATCGTGTGGTGGGGTGAGGTCCCATGGATCCTCACTGATCTAGAATATGAATATGTACTGGTATCAATCAGTCTCTTGGTGCCCCTGTCTGAAGGTATACCTTGAATCTCTTGGTGCCCCTGTCTGAAGGTAGTACCTTGAAAAATGTCGTGATCCTTTGTGTGGGGTTTGGTCTAATGGGAAGTTGAAGAATATGCGCTTGGAACCTGAGAGCCTCCTGCATATATAGAGCCAAACATCTCTGATTGAGATACTTGAAAAATTCGGCGAGGGTCCGAGAATCTCTGAACAAGCAATGGAACTTTCCTTTGATCTCGTAGTAGATAGGGCATCCAAAAATGAAGTGCACCTCGGTCTTCACTTCCTGTAAATGACATACTTGGCAGATTTTGTCTGGTCTATCAATTTGGTGGTCCTTCTCTACCGGAAGTCTATGAGAACCTACTTTGAACTGGCCTAGAGGAATGCGAAGAGCATGCATCTAATGGCAAAACGTACACTGGGGTTGAACAATGAGCCCGTCTCTCAACTCCAAGAAATGCACAATGTAGAAGGCCATCTTTGGGCGCAACCCCCTCAGAGGATTGACCCAGGTGACCTGGACGAACTGCCTGTAGATGTCCTCCTTGATGATCTTGTTCAGCTCCTGTTTGGTAGGTAAAAGGTGATCAAGAGTAATATCGAAAATATCTTTGGGCGCAACCCCCTCGGAGGATTGACCGAGGTGGCCTGGACGAATTGCTTGTGGATGTCCTCCCTGATGATCTTGTTTAGCTCCTGCCTGGTAGGTAAAAGGTGTTGAAAATGGGAACAAGAAATGCTAAAAATAGAAGTGCTGAAAATAGCACTGATAAAAATAGCGGTTTGGGTACCAGTGCTGGATTGGGCAACAGGGAATGAAAAATGGAAGTGCTAAAAATAACATTCTATTTTTAGCAGTGGATTCCTATTTATAGTTAGTCCCTAGACTAAAATAGGAAGTAAAATTTGAATTTGATATTAACAGCAGTTTGAAAAAATAATTAATTAATTCATCTTGAGTTAATTAGTTAAGAAAAATCAAACTTGAAGTCAATGTGGGGACATACAACAATTTATCTATTAATTGAGGAATTTATCCATCAGTTAAAGAGATAAGGATGAGTTTTAATTTGAGACGTAATTAGTTGGCTCAGTTAACTGAGTCAAGTCCAATTAGATTGATTTAAACAATTTGTTTAAATTAATGCGAGTTCAGTTAGTTAATGCTTGCATGCATGTAACTGCTGCACTTCAGATCACTGAATATTCTCTCATAAATAACTCATGCATGTCAGTTCAGAGAAAGACCTAGTTGAGATCAGAGGAGGGACAGTGTACTATCAGCTGGATGGATTTTTCCTATAAAGGAAAATCATCCAAGTAGAAGGATAAAGGTTCCTTGAGGATTATGCAATTTTATAGGGTGTGAGATCAGTGTTACACTTGGTAACAAGAGGATCACCCAGGAAAAACTGCGCAAGGAAATAGGAGGTTTGGAGGGCAGAGTAGAAGGCTTAGGAGAAGTCTTGATTGCCTGTGAGCATCCAGGAGGATTGCACTGAGACCTGGCTAGCTGTGAGAGCTAAGGCTTTGTGTAATCCTGATGTATTTCCACCTTCATCTGTGAGGATTATACTGAGAGCTGGCTAGCTGTGTGAGAGCTAAGGCTTTGTATAAATCCTATGTATGATAATACAGAGTTGGGGTTTTAGGCTGAGGCTTTTTTCGGGTAAATTCTTCTGTGTTATGTGTGATTGATTTCTCCATATCAGTTATATGTGTTCTTCTTGATCTTGCTCAATTTGATTAAGCTTCCGCTAAATTGTTTGTAGAAGTAGATCAAGTGTTTTGCTTTAGTACATTGCATTACCAGGTGATCTACAGTGGGAATTTCTGCAAAAGGTTATCAAGAGCATCTAAAGAATATCAAAAAGGGGGGAGACGTTCCAACTGAATGCCCACTGACTCTAAGAGATCTGAAACTCTTGTAAACCAACATCTGGTCCGACCTGAGGGAGTAGAACGGGCAATAGTTTCAGAAGAGCAATATGCCAAGTAAGGATATTGGTCCCTACTCTTTATTGAGTCTGCAAAGCCCTAGACATGATGCAAGAATGAAACCAATTTGAAGACCGTCCCAAGCCGAATGAGCTGAGCTCCAAACTCTGCAAGAATGATGTGCTGAGGTACTGTTTGTTTGCATGATGTAGCGAAGAAGAAGAATTTGGACTAAATATATTCAAGAATAGGTAATACATCAAAGAAGATAAGAAATTGTGAAAAAAATATCTATTATATGTCAATAGAAGGAGATGAGGAAGTAGAGAGCAAAGAGGAAGAAGTGTTATCCACTGCATCATTCACTTAGAAGGAACTAATATATTTTTTAATGACATCACTTGGAGAATGTCGAAGGTTAAGGGGGCTTGGTTGGGTGCTACTGGGAGGAGCGCAAGGGCCTTGCATGGAGACTGTCCTATATTTGATGTTAAATGAAAGAATCTCAAGATATGGGTTTGGTCAAGAGTGGACTATCTATCAAGTTCATGCTAAGCACAAGTAATCCATGTCTTTGTGGGGATGACTTGATTGGACCGAGCGTGAGAAGTTATATATTATTGATTAGTCCTTGCTGTATTTAGCACTTGAAATCTACCTATCACTTAGCACCACTAGGCGTTGTAGTAGGCTGAAAAATGATGCGATCACTTTGATAGGGCCGTGCTTGGAAGATACTTGTAAGATTTTGTAATGAAGCAGTAGAATTATGCCCTAGTTTACCCTAGGTTTTTAACAAAAATTGTAAATAGTATGCAATTAAAGAGAGAAATCAATACTGCAATTATTGTCCATAGTGCAATTCTTCAACTCACCAAATGCAATCTAAACAAGGTCCCACTGAATAATTCAACAGTTCATTAGAGAATTCCATCCACAAATTACAGTGCTGCAGTCATTCATTTGTAATGCTACATTAACGTAACTATTAACTGTGTCTAGAGATAATTCCCAATAACAATTTTTAGTTCTATACAATATTCAGGACCTATATAACTCTAACTTCTTACTGCTTCAAATGGAGACTCTTAGTTTGTCGTTGTTGCTTCCATAATGAGGGTTAAACCCCACTAACTGCAGACAAAAGTCCTCGTTGACTCATATAAATCCTTTTTTACCTAGTGTGACTAACTTGGAAGCTTCCAACGACCCAACCACACGCAATAAAGGCATCTGTCTGTTTGAGCATCTGTCTGTTTGACTGAAGATTTTCGATGATTACTTCAGAATTCGGTTTGATCTACAATATCTCAAGTATCCTTAGAGGGTTGAAATCTCCTTCAGAAAAGAATTTGCATCATCTTTCTTGAAGATCTGAGGCAGAACAATGTTTTGGTTACCAAGCTATCCTTGATATGCAATATCTCAGATACCCTTAGAACCGGTGTTATAAGGACCGAACTGGACTGGTCGGTTTAGACCAATCCGACTGTTTTGAGGCAAAAACCGGTTCGAACAGGTGACTTGAACCATCTTTGTCTGGTTCGATACATTAAAGCCACATAGACACAACAAGTGGGGCCTGTTTTATTTTTTTTCTTTTAATGTTTGCTTTTCTTTTAAAGCATATGGCCCTACTATTGCTATCCATTTCATGGTAATGTTAAATTCTTAAAGTAAAAGGATTAAAGGAGATTCTTTTACTTAAATTTTTAACATTACCATGAAATGACTCAGGATCTTTGAGAGAGGTTTTGACCTCATTGGATTTCATATGGAGAGAGTAGAATTTGAGATCTCACGCAAAATTCAACAGACTTAACAATTTTCTAGGATTTCGGGATTGGGGGAATTGCAACCCTACATTAGATTTTCTCATGTACAAGGTTATGGAACTAGTATTTAACCAAGAGCACCAAGCCCTCTATGTACCTTGATACTAGTGGAATTGGTTGTTGAACTCCTCAATCATGAGCCTACTAAAAAAAAACCCATCACTTTAACAAAATCTTGATCTGGCATGCTATGGTTTTTCTATCCTATTCTAATGCTTAGAGGGTGATATTGATGATGAAGATCCCAATATAGGCAATGATTTTGATAATATGTAGGTATTTGTTGTAGCATAATTTTTTTTGGATGCTAGAGGCCATGTGGAGCTTGTTTGTTGTATTTTCGGTTTAGAGATGGATTGCAACTGATGCTATTTTGGTTATGTGCACCCTTACGTGCTATATAAACGAGAATGTTTTCGTATTTGTTTATAAATGGTTTGAGTTCATATGGATGCACATGAATATATATGGATTTCTTTAAAATTTGAATATTTTATGTGTTTTTGGTTGACCTGTTTTTTTTACCGATTTTCGTACAGTTTTGATCGGTTCCCGGTTTGGGGGGTCTACCGGTTCAATGTTCGGTCTGGTTCTGATAACTATGCTTAGAATGCTGCAAATCTCCTGCAGGAAAGAATTTGCATAAACTTTCTTGAGATCTAAGACAGAACAATGTTTTGATTACCAAGCTATCCTTCTGGAAATGCTTCCTGTGCCAATGACAAACCCTAACAGAAATTGCACATGAATTTTGAGTAGGATCCTTGTACTAGAACAATGCCAAACTACCAGAAAATCTCGCTCTTTGATAGCTCTGTGTTAGACTGAATGCAAAACGAACTCATTGCCCTTTTTAGAAAGAAAATAAAGAATCTTTGCTCCCTTCAAAATGCTTTTGAACCAGAACAATACCCAAGAAAATCGCTACCTCAGATAAGATTCTTGGTTTGAGCATAGAAGAAATATAGAAGTAGTCAACTAGGGTGGAATCTTTCACCACCAAAATTGACAAGAGAGAGTGGGGTCTTAAAACCCTCAGAGCAATGCTCAAAACATTAATGAAATGATCCACAATTCATTCTCCAAAATGACTTCAATCCTTCTTCATTTATAGATTTCTAAAAGGGGCTTCATCTTTCTTAAGCGATTGTGTAAACCTTACTCGAAACCCCAACTTTGGGTTTTGTAAGCCTAACTGCCCCAAAACTTGCCCAATAATGGTTATTTTGGGGTTTTTTCTTGGTGGACTATTGGCTACGGGGATAGATAGGCTAATGAGTCCCATTCATCCTCAATTTATAGAGGACATTACAGATTTCTCATATGGGACTCACTACCTCACGCACGTAAAGAGCTAGGCACCTTTGGTTAAGGCAACAAATGAAATGAAGAGGGGCCCCATGGATCATGAAATATGCAATAATATCTTCCTCAAAGCTTGTAATAAATGGGGCACTTGAAGATGAATTGTTCCTAACATTCTACCTCTTGTAGATGGCATAATTGACATATCCTATAGTCTCATGGAAATATAATGAGCATACTAAATTCGAAGTTGATGAGAACATAGCTTGAATTGTTAGCAAAGTTGGAACCTATGGCCATGAGACCAAACATGTCAAGCATACTTGCATCCAACAACAAGACCATCACTCACTCGTAGATAATGCTCCACATATAAGTCCATCTTAGGGCAAAGTGCTTGGGAAGGGAAGATTTAATTGATTTATATGTATGCTGGATAAATGTCGTCCTTGATAGCCCCATTGATTCCCTATCCAAGGGGAAGAAGGTGACCACAAGTGACCAAACAATCATCAAAATGGTGGAGGTATTGATAGAGATTCCATTGGACTAAAGTAGCAAGGAGGCTTTAGAGAACCATACATCTCCATATCTTGATGGGAAAGATGCAATCTTAATTGAAGAGCAGAGAGCCAAGTTTATGGCAAAGAGCTTGGGAACAAGAGATGCAACAAATGAAATGAAGAGGGGCCCCATGGATCATGAAATATGCAATAATATCTTCCTCAAAGCTTGTAATAAATGGGGCACTTGAAGATGAATTGTTCCTAACATTCTACCTCTTGTAGATGGCATAATTGACATATCCTATAGTCTCGTGGAATATAATGTTCATACTAAATTCGAAGTTGATGAGAACACAACTTGAATTGTTAGCAAGTTGGAACCTATGGCCATGAGACCAAACATGTCGAGCATACTTGCATCAACAACAAGACCATCACTCACCCGTAGATAATGCTCCACATATAAGTCCATCTTAGGGCAAAGTGCTTGGGAAGGGAAGATTTAATTGCCTTATATGTATGCTGGATAAATGTCGTCCTTGATAGCCCCATTGATTCCCTATCCAAGGGGAAGAAGGTGACCACAATTGACCAAACAATCATCAAAATGGTGGAGGTACTGATAGAGATTCCATTGGACTAAAGTAGCGAGGAGGCTTCAAATAACCATACATCTCCATATCTTGATGGGAAAGATGCAATCTTCATTGAAGAGCAAAGAGCCAAGTTTATGGCAAAGAGCTTGGGAACAAGAGATTCAATTGCCTTGTACATATTGCGGATGGATATTGTCTTTGACAACCTTGTTGATCACTTGTCCAAGGTGAAGAGGGTGACTAGGAGCGACTAAAGAATCTCTGAAATGATGGAGGCACTTGATAGAGATGCTAATGGACGAAAGTAGTGACAAGGCTTTGGAGAACCAAACTCATCTATGTTTTGATGGGTAAGAGGCAAGCTTCATTGAAGGCAAATGACTAGGTAGGTTATTTCTCACGTGCTATTGTCAAATTTGTCACCGTCTATGGAGAAATCAAACAAGTTGTAAATGCTCCCAAGATGCATGGGATAGAAGCCAAACTCAATGGGCACAATTTCTTGTAGGATTTTTCGCTTGCAATAGATCATCCATGGTAGCATGAGGGATCAAATTTGCTCATGCGAGCACAATTAAGTGTTATAGTAGGCTAGGATTATCTTTGTTTGATGATTATGTTGAAAAGATGCATCTTAGTTGAGATATCCAAAAAAATTGTATGGTAAGTGTATTGCACACTTAGATAAGCCAAGAAACGAGACATATCCAACTAGGGGCTCGTGTCCATTTCCCATGTATTGGACACAAACATGCCCAACTAGGGGGTCGTGCCTATATCCCATGTATTGGATACAGACATGCCCAATTGGGGGCTCGTGTCTATATGCCACGTATTGGACATGGTCAAGTTAGGATTTGTTTGACATGTGTTTGGTACTTGTCCTAAAACAAGACATGTGCCAAACATGTGTGGAATAGGTGACCTGCTTGTATCCCACATGCCCAACTCTAAAAATGTTTTTTCATTGCTATATTCTCACTTTCCATTGCAGGGGGAGGTCTCTCAGAGTGTATCATTATTCAGGTGAAAGGTAAAATCAATATTTGAAGGGATTCGATTTGTTGAAGTGTTTTGTAAATGTTCTAGCTTTCAAAAAAATTGGGTTTTTATGTCCATGTAACCAAGCACCCTACCCTCTAGCCTGTAGGCAAGGTAAGACATTCTTTAGGGCTCAAGGCTGTTCAATAATAAGGCTGAAAGCCATTACAACAGTATACTCGATATGAGCCCCACATATCACTTGCAAGAATTGAATCTAGGTGGGCAGGATGATAACCATTCCTCTCCACTATACAAGATAAACCAATCGAAAGTACAGACATATACATATACATACATGTGTGTGTGTGTTTATGACCTCCCATGTCCTGTTTCCCAGGTGGACATGTCCCATAATGGATACTCGTATTTCCGAGTCCCGTATTATGTGACTTAGTAAATAAGTGTAGGCATGGGGCATCTTAATTTTGCTTTCTCTGAAAAAAGTTTGATATTGGCAGTTTTAGACACACACACACATATAGAGAAAACGTGACCCCTTGTGTCTTGTTTCCAGGGTCGACATGTCCTGTGACAGATACTCATATTTCCTTATCTCCTGTCATGTGGCTTAGCATATAAGTGTAAGCAGTGGGTATCTTCATTTTGATTGCTCTGAAAAAAAGATGAACACTTGATATCAGCAGTTTTAGTTGCATTGAAGATCATGACTTTAGTGTTGCTAAGGTTCATGATCGATTGCTTGTGAGTGCAAAAATTGGCAGGTCTTATAGCTGGCTCTGTAATCCCTTCTATTTTTAAGGTTATGGTCTAGCTAGACACCAAATTGATGTGTGGGACCCCCTGTTTGTGGGACAAGGGACATGCTTGGCCCAGTGATTTGATTGCTCAGTAAACAGCAGTGTACATGTTCTAGCCCCCTTACAGATTTGAGCATGTGACCTAGAAGGAGGAAACACATGTTCTTAATAATTAGGTCCTCTCAAGCTGTAGTTGATGTGAAAGGCATCCATCTTCTTCATTCATTTTTTTTTTGAGGTGGCTTCTAGCTCATTAATGTAAATCCCAAACAAGGTTGGCAAGAGGGGGAATCCTCTACTTAGCCCCAACAGTGCTCCTGATGAAATAAAAGAAGCCCTGAGAAGTGCGAAGCATGCCAGTAGCAGTCCCATCAAGACTTATAATAGCTGTCATCAGAAAACCAGAGATGCCAATATTGTGAAGCTTCTGAGATGGTGAATCCCTCGGCAAAGATTGGAAATTTTCCAAAAAATTACAAAGCAAGATAAGGCTTTGGATGAGTGTTGTAGTGTCTCCTCAGTGATTGCATGGAATGTGAAATTGCAGTCCATTGTTCTGAAACCTGCTTTTCACTTGGCACAAAGTTTGTTTCTCTCCTTTTGTTTTGAAAGCCGCATGTTGAGGACTGTAGCATAACGCTTGGCAACAATGTGCCCAATCATAGAAGTCCTGAAGTTTTCCAGATCCAAAATGTTACCCAATTTCAAAAATGGGGTGGATGATGTTTTGTGACAAAGGAGGGAAACCTGAGCAAACAACATGACTAAAAAAATCACTAATGTGAAAAAGCAAGAGGTTGAATACTGTACTTGAGAAATTCCCCATGAAATCCGTCTGCATCTCTACTGCAGTGGTGCTTAACGTTCTAATTTCTGTCTGCTCTCTCAATTTATCTAAGGAGGGATACGAGACGGGGTTCAAGGGGAGATGAACGAGGGTGAGCGGTGGTTAGGTGAGCCATAAAGGGTAGTGATACGAGATAACCAAGCGCGGTGATCAATGTCACATGAAGAGTAGATTTTTTAGCGAGAGGGGTATGCCAAAAGGTCTTAGGGAAAGTGCGAATGCAAAGAACCAGTTTGTGATTCCTGGTAGCAGGAAAAGCGTGCTTCTTGCGCTGTAGAATGCGATGGTAATCAATATGGGGGTCAGCTCATGGGTTGAGGACCCCTCTCTGTAAATTGAGTGGATTTCCAATCCACCATACAACTTTTTGGCAATTCTCAACAAAAAGCAGGTCAACCAGAATACTCTGTAATTCTGTCCAGTCATGACCAGGTGAGATAATATTTAAAAAACCAAAGTCCTTTTCTAAGCAGAGAATTTTATACAGATATGTAAACCAATGTTGCACGACTCGCACTCATATAAGACTCGTCTGGCTATTGACTCGTATAAGATTCAACAAAACACAGAAGAAAAAAAAATTGGAAAAAAAGAAAACAAAAAAATCAAAATTTGCTGCCATGGACAGGTCTTATACGGGTCCGTATGAGTTTGATACGAGTTGTATTCGAGTCAACAAGTCAACACAAGTCTTATGTGAGTCAGCGCGCTTAAGGGTCTTATGTGAGTCAGAGCGGGTAAGGGTCTTATGCTCGGGTTCTGTGAGAGTGGCCGTTTCGGCATATGAATCGTCAAGGCCCGTGAGTCTTGAAGGGCCTTATAAGGGTCGTGCTTCACTGATGTAAACTTGAAATGCAAATATTTACTAAAAGTAATCAATTTTCCACAAATGTGTCTTACAAGTCATGGCAAAGGACATCATATTGCAATTGCTGCAGTTAATGCAACTTATGCAGCAGGTCAAGTTTTATTTTTGGGGAAGCTGTAAATGCTTTGTGTTGACTAGAGTTAAGTTCAATCCTGAACTTATCCTTTGCATTTACCCTATATATTATATACATATCCATTCATACTTACATACATAAAAAAACACATTCATACATGCATACATATAGATCGGTGATAAAATAGCTGAAGACAAGCCAAATTCCCTTTGCAGGAAGAAAATTGTACAGATGAACCTGAAATGCAACTATGTGCTAAACTAATCAAATTTTCACAGTAGTAATAATAAATATGACTTCCGAGTTACAGCAAATAAATTCATATTTGTATTGTGGTACTTAATGCAATTTAAAAAAAAGACTATGGGAAATGGCCTATTGGGCTGAAAACCCAGAAATAAACCAACTTCAACCTCCAGATAAGTAAGGATGAGGGTGCTGGTATAACACCAGTGCTGAATTACAATTGGCACAAGGCCCAGGAAAAGTGGCTAGGCCACAAATACAATAGCTGCATATGGAAGGCGCCACACAGGGGAGGAGCATATCTGCCAGGATTTGAATCTGAGCCATCTTCACAACAACTGCTTCAAGTTGAGGCTAGACCACAACCCAATGGACTGCAATTAATGCAACTTTTTGTTTTTGCTTCAAGTAAAATTTTTCAGTGAAACCCAAGGGATGCTTCCCCACATTCGTGGATAGCAACTCTAGTAAACCTGTCAGCATAGACTAGTCTGCCTTACCCTGGGGATTTGAACCATCTACCTTCGGGCATGTACCTAGCTAATTGCTCAGCAACATTGGTGACAACTGGTTGAGCGAATCCCATGGCCTTGCAATTAATGCAACATAAGCAGCAGCTGAAGTTTTATTTTTGAGGGAGGTATGTATGCTTTGTATTTACTAGATTTAATTTCAGTCCTGAATTTATCCTTTGCATTTATCCTATGCATATATACATACACAAACACATTCATAACTATGTATGTAAGTTTATAAATTTCGCTAACAATTGCAAATGCATATGACGTGGCTGATTCATTCAAATATAGGAGGTTTTTGGGTTCCAGCAGTTGTGATTGGTATCCAATTCTGTTCACTGTAAAAACTCTCTTATGTTCAGCCTTTCCTTGGGATATTGCCAGAACACATGTAGCACAGAGTGGAATGTTATTATGTCAATAATGCAAAGGGGGTAATGGTGCTGATTTTTATTGTTGCTTCTCAGCCTTTAGTCTTTACAAGGGCATGCAAAGGCAACTTTTTTTTTGGAGAAATGCAAGTGCTTTTGACAATATACTATCTGATGTCTGTATTATTGCGCCAGAACTGTTTTGAGACTGAGGCATTGGCAATGCTTTTTCTCCATTCCTCCGGAGACTCTAAACAATGTTGTTTGGCACCATTGCTATCCTTTTTTCCTGTGAGAATGTGATGTGTCCTACAAGG
Organism: Pinus tabuliformis; assembly: GCA_031772625.1. Taxonomy (NCBI): domain Eukaryota; kingdom Viridiplantae; phylum Streptophyta; class Pinopsida; order Pinales; family Pinaceae; genus Pinus; species Pinus tabuliformis. Next base: position 899,733,444 of record CM062808.1, read on the forward strand.
TCATTAGCAGTGTTGCGGGGGAGCGCCCCCCCCGATCCTGCTCCCAATCTGAGCTCCGGGCGAGAGTGACTTGGGAGCGCGCTCTCTAAAAAAAATGTGCTCCCTGCCTTTTGCCAAATCGAATTAGGGAGTGTCGGTGTGATTTTTCCAGCCCAGGAGCGATCGCTCCTGACCGCTCCCGGGTTGGAAAAATCGCTCCTGGCAGTGGTGAGCGATGCCCACACGGAAAAAAAAGCGTCGACCGGGAAAAAACAGCCAACGGCATGGAAAAAAAGGGAGGGAGGGAGGGAAGGGAGGGGAGTAATATAAATAAACCCTCTCCCTCATTACTCATTTCATTCTACATTTGTGAGAGTGAGAGAGAGCAAGAGAGAGCAAGGAGCAAGGAGAGGCATCCAAGGGGAGATTGAAGAGCTTGCAAGAGCTTGCAAGGGGAGATTGGAGGCCAAAGAGGTAGGATCTACACTCTATTCTAGTGATTTTTTTTTTTTAATGTTCATTCCTAAATAAATAAATATTTTGTTTCTCTATTTCCCATTCCCATTCCCATTCCATTTTTTTGCAGATTCAAAACATCAAATTTCAAACATCATGGTTATATTTATTGGCATTTTCTTCTTATTGGTTCATTTTTTGGTTATTATTGGTGTTGGAGAGTAGAAAATGGAGGGTTGAAAATGAAGAATTAGGTTATACTGGATTTGATGAAAACCCTAGAGAGGAGTACCTTGGTGAGGAGGAGTTGGAGGAGAGTGAACATGAGTTAGCTCAAAAAACTAAACAAGTCCAAACCCCATTGTGGAAATATGTTAATAGGCCTGAAGCAGGGAAAGGGGGTGGAACCACTAAATTTCATTGCCCCCATTGCAACAATACTTACATAGGTTCATACACCTGTGCCAGAAAGCACCTTTGCGGGAAAAGGCCATGGGATGGAGATAAACAAATAGGAATCAAAACTTGTACAGGTGTGTTAGCAATAGATAGAGCCAAATACATAAGGGAAGAGGAGGAAGCCCAATACAAATCTAAAAAATCAAAGGGTTTCTTTGAACCAAGCTCACAATCACATGCACAAAGAACTCTTTCAGCATCCTCCCATGGCAGTGGATATGGAGGCACAGGGTCACCAAATTTAAGGCGTATAACCATATCAAATTTCCGTGATGAAGGGTGTAGGAATGATGTGGATTCAAAAGTTTACAGGTTTCTCTATGCATGTGGGATACCATTCAATGTTCTTTGCTCACCTTATTGGCATGAAATGGTTTCTGCCATAAATGATGCCCCTAAAGGATACAAGAGCCCTAGGTATGACAAGGCTAGAACTGTTGGACTTGATCATGAAAAAGCAAAAATATCACATTCTTTGAGTAGAATGACAAATTCTTGGATTGACCATGGGGTGTTCATTGTCAAATTTAAGGTGTATAACCATATCAGATTTCCTTGATGAAGGGTGTAGGAATGATGTGGATTCAAAAGTTTACAGGTTTCTCTATGCATGTGGGATACCATTCAATGTTCTTCGCTCACCTTATTGGCATGAAATGGTTTCTGCCATAAATGATGCCCCTAAAGGATACAAGAGCCCTAGGTATGACAAGGCTAGAACCGTTGGACTTGATCATGAAAAAACAAAAATATCACATTCTTTGAGTAGAATGACAAATTCTTGGATTGACCATGGGGTGTCCATTGTATCTGATGGATGGACAAATGTAAAAGGCAAGCCATTGATAAGTGTTCTTGCTGTGTCTGTTAGTGGTGCCATCTTTCTTTCAGCATATGATTACTCAAACAAGTTCAAGACTGACATCAACATTGCAGAACCATTACTTGAAACAATTGACTGTATTGGGCCATACAATGTCATCCAAGTCATCACTGATAATGCTCCTAATTGTAAGGCAGCGGGAGCAATTATTGAGGATAAATACCCCAACATATTTTGGTCTGGGTGTTTGGTTCACACAATGAACCTTTTGATGCATGATATTGTTAAGAACAAAAACCAACAATACAAATGGATTGGTGATTTGTACAAGAGAGGCAAAGAAATGATAAAATTTATTACAAATCATAGCAATACCCATGGCTTTTTCCGCAGTCACTCAAGGTTGGAGTTGTTGTTGAAGATTGCGAAGACTAGATTTGGTAGCTATTACCTCACCTTCAGGCGCCTTTTGAAGGTAAGAGAGTCATTGGCTAGCATGGTATCAAGTCCACACTGGTAGGTATTAAAGGAAAGGGCTACAAATGCAACTGATAGGCAAGGTTTTGAACAAGTGGAGGAGACCGCTCTTTTGGGCACGTGTGAGGCAAGTAATGGAATTCACCAAGCCCATTTATCACATGATTCGGTTTGCAGATACAGATAAACTAGTGATTGGGGAGGTGTATGAGCAGATGGATACCATGTTGGGGCAAATAAAAGATATTGTTCAGAAAGATGATCCCAACTTGTATACACTGATCCAAAATTGTGTATGTACACGGTGGGATAAACTTAATGTTCCACTACATTCCTTGGTGTATATCCTTACGCCAAAATACTACTCTGCATCTTGGTTGGGCCAACCAGCACCAGGGGGTGGGGTTAGGGTCAAATCCCATATAGATGAAGAGGTATCTACAGGATATTTGCAAGCATTAGACAAGTTGATACTTGACAGGGAGGAATGTGCTAGTTTGCGTCTTGAATTAGGTAGATACTTCAGTTGCACTAGTTTGTTTGGTTCCTTCCATGCAATGGAAGATAGAGACAAATTTGATGCTCTCACATAGTGGGAAGCATATGGTGGCCAGGGACTTTTGCCAAAATTGGCAAAAAAAGTTCTCTCACAGGTTGTAAATACTTCTTCTGCAGAGAGGTGTTGGAGCATCTACAACTTCATACATAATGTGAGAAGAAATAGACTCAATGAAAACCGGGCAAAAAGCTTGGTTTATGTGCACTACATTTTGAGGTTGTTGAGTCATTACCGTGATCGGGCTTATGAGGATCCAACATATAAAATTTAGGACAACCGCCCAAAGGATGATAATTTGGAGGATGGCACTATACATCTTGAAGAACTGGAAGCAGAACTTATGAGAGAGGAAGATGAAGCAACAACCATGCCACCTCCACCATCCAGTAGCAGTGCTCGAGTTCCGAGTCGTGTTCCTTTGCTGTCGCTGCCTCCATGTACATCCTCACGTGGAGGGCATGTGCCTTCTGGTTCTGGTCGTGGGTCTATGTGGGAGGAGACTCCTAGAAGACCACTACAACCTGCTCAGAAATAAGACATTTCTCGTGGCAAGGGCCACATGAAGTAGTAGATAATAGATTTACTTGTCTTTTCTAGTTTCTAGTAGTTTTCATAACTGTTGACTCTTTCGTATTTATTATGATATTTTTTGTAAACAATATATGACTATTTAAGTTTGAAGTTGGCAATTATAACTCATTCGTAATGAATAATGAATATGATGCTTCGTGAAAGTTGTTTCATTTCATTTCATTTTCTAACATTTCATTTCATGTTAGATATTATTTGTTGTAATGGTTAAACTTAGCTTACAAGTACAACTTTGGTGATCAATGATGATAAATGTTATATATTGAATTTTCAATTTTGAAAGCTTGAAGTTGAAACTTTAAGATTGATGAATCACGATTCATGAGACTCAATATGTTGTATGTTACTAACTTGTGGATGTGGTTGATGAAGATTATAACTTCTAGATGATTGTTGTTATATGGTTCAATGATCAATCTATGTTTTTTTTTTTGTTGTTAAATTGTATTTTAAGTAAATCTAATTCATCATTCTACATGTTTTTGTTGACATATATGTATCAAAATATAAAATATATAAAAATATATATATTATATAAAAAACGCTCTGGGATTCGCTCCCAAACCGGGAGCTTCTGAAAATGTCGCTCCTGCACCCGTTTTCGCTCCCGCTCCCAAGTAACACTGGTCATTAGTGCCATTCTTAGGAGGATGATCATAGAACCCCTTATCTGTTAAGTGTATGTATTATGAACTCACTTTGGGAACTGAGGCTTTTATCTGGATTTCCTCTGTTTCTTGCTTTATCTTACTTATGTCCATCTCAATTCCAGGTATATTAAGATCATTAACAACATCTCAAATAATTCATTCTACAAAACTGGCTAAAATAAAATTTAGTGCCAAAGAAAATATGAGTATCAGTAGCTGAGATTGTTCGCTTTAAGTAGGTTATATATTCAGCACTCTGAATGACTCGTAGAGTACTTCTTTCTACTCAACCATTCAAGTTACTTCAGTCGCAGTGCTCCAAATGGCTAAGATCACTACTGTAGCTAAAGTCAAATATCTCTGATAGTACTTCAAATGTTCCTAATGCTATGCTACTGCATGTCTGCTGAAATTTTAGTCTGACATAACTTTCACTGGGAATCCATCAACAGTGTATATATCTCTGTGCTAAATGATGCATGAGATTCATATTGAGAAATTTAGTTCCACAGGCTTCAAGACATTTCTGTTTTCTTGTTTTCTAGGACTTCATTTGTAATCATGGTGAGATTGTTGGATGTTTTCCTTTTGTCCCAGTTTTTATATAATATCATGGATATTGAATATTTGTTCTTGATCATTTTCCCTTTGGGATAACACTTCAGGAATAATTTAATTCACCGTCTCACAAAAGCCTACGATTTTCTGATTGCATTAATGTTTTTATTAGGGTTTCTTCACACTTTGTTTTGGAACATAAATTTTTGCTTACTGAAAATCAGGTTCCTGTAGCATCATTAGCATTTAGCATTAGCAGTTAAGAGATGGTCAAGATTTTAATAATTTAATTAAAATGCTAAGCAGGGGAAAAGAGGAGTCTCAATTCGGAGCTATGGCATGCATGTGCTGGGCCACTTGTGTCCCTACCTGCTGTTGGGAGCCGTGTTGTATATTTTCCTCAAGGTCACAGTGAGCAGGTGCAGTTTTTTCCATTAACTGTTTGCTATATTTTTATTTTCTATGTGCTTTGTGACAATTTTTATTAGGATTATGTAGTTGATTGTGTATAGATTCTTAAAATGAGGAGGTATTTATGTTTAGGATACCTCTCTAAACATGATGATTTTAATTCTTGATTGGGTTATCCATCTTTCTTTTGTACTCTCTCTGTTCATTGATCTACTTCTTTTTTGTTTATTTTATTGTATTTTTTAAATTTTGAATATATATAGCTTATAGTCTTTTTAATTTCTGCCCCTTCAAAGTACACAGAAAGTTACTAGGGAGAATCTATGTTTTGTATTTAATTGCATATCTTCGCTACATATCATATCAATTTTCTCTGTTATTGGATGTGTATTAGATAGTCAGATAAGATAATTTCGTTAATATCCAACAAGTGACCACAAAAATAGGTCGAAGGGACTAAAAGGTACATCCATTGTAAATATATAGTTGGAGTGTGAAAGAAACTCCTATAGCAATGCTGAAAGAAGGAACCTAGAGGAGGTAAAGAGTGCAGCTGAAAGAAAGAAGCTAAAGGAGGTAAAAGAGAACTAAGTATTTAACCAAGAAGCTATAAATTTGTAAGTGTCTAACTGAGAAGCTATAAATTTGCAGTCCAACAAATAATGTAGGTGTCCATCATATAATATAAGGCCTCGGGATTGGAGATCGTCTAGTTGTACAAGAGAGAGAAAGAGAGAGATGATGTCAAACCTTATTGTTCTTGATGATTGAAGGCAAGGGAGCGTGCAACAATGCATGCAGGATTTGTTGAAAGCTATGTTGCACGAGTTTCTGGTACCCGGGAATGAGTATCCGGTACAGTTAGAAGCTTTGCCTAAATTTATAGGAAATGTCGAGTTGGGAGTGACAAAATTATAATATTTTAAAATTTAATATATATTAAAAATAAAATTAATTATTAACATAATTGATATGACAATGATATAATATATTAAAATTTAATATATATTAATTTTTATTTATTAATAACATAATTGATAATTCAAATATAGTCTATATATGCATATGGTAAATGTGGTCTTTCAAGTAAAAACTTTTAACTATTTTCAAATTTACTATTATATATCTAAATCATACAGGTGGCGTTGGAGCACAAAATCTCCCACAATTACCATTATTCATGAAATTAAAACAAGAAGGATGCATGAAGTAAACGAGGAAGGGAAATGAATCTTAATTAATTTAACCAAATTTACAATCTGCGAAGGTTGGAGTAGAAACATTTCCATATTTGTTTACTTTTAATGTGTAAATGATTATTAAAAAATAAATATGTTTTAATTTAATCATATAATTTCTGATAACTCTGATATTTTATATAATTCAAATTATTTAAAATTACTTTTTGAATATATAAGGGATTCAGTGTCTACAAAATTTCAAAAATATTCTGATTTCACAAAGTTAAAAGCTTCCGGAAAAATATGAAAGTAAAAAAGAGCAAAATTTAATGACCATTGACATCTATTGATGATGTGGACAAAAGCATTCGAGGCATTCTTGCTGTGTTCATAAATGGGGTTTTGCATAACAGGTGCCATTTGCTAACAAGTCGTCATAGGATCATTCGCCGTGTAACATCCCCAAAATAATATGAAACCAAAAATTGGCTTCAAATGAATTAAATGGAAGATCAAAAATCGACTGGTAGTGCAACTAATAAAATGCAAAGAACAATAAAATAAAACAAGCCCTGGAACCAAAACTTGTAGATTTCTAGAGCGCAGTAAATGAAACTATGGGTTTAATATTGCAACTCAAAATCCCACAAGAAAACTCCTTAGCAGGTTTTAGATCTGGTTGTCGTCCTAAAAAACCGCATAAAAAAGACCCTCAAATTATTTTATGCGCACATTTTTATCCACGTGAAATGTATGCAGGCATGGGAGGACGCTGTAAACTCAAATTATAAATCTTGCAATTTAAATTTATAACTTATAAGCTCTGAAATAGTTTCACCAAAGTCAGTTAAAAATAGATATTGGTCAAAATCCAAGATGTAGAGTTAAAAATGCTCCTCGATGAATCGGAAACTCCCACAAGCCCCCAAGCGATGTTCCCAGCCGAAACGAGTACCCAAAATGTCACAGTCTGCACAATCATGCTCCCCAAAATGCTCCAAAGTACCTGAAGACGCTCCCAACGATTTTGAAACGTTTCATACCCACTCCCAAGCTCCCAGGAGCGCTGGAGTGTGGGGTACGTGCTCTCCAATGGTTGGGAGTGGTACCTGTGTAACATTGGTTGAAAGTTGTAGCTTGAACAGGTACTTCTATATTGGCTTTTTGTCTAGCACGTGGAAGTGTCCAAAAAGGTACTCTCTAGATATTAATTGTATTGTATAAAGTTAAAGTGACTTTTACTTTATAATGATTAAAAGGTGACATAAGTTGTTTCAATGAGAGATTAAGTCACAACTGTTGATCTCACGTGATCAAGATTAGATCTTGATTGTCAATCATTTGGATATAGGTTTTAGTTATTGGAAAGTTATAAAAGCAAATCTAAGGAGAGGAACAAGTGAGGATTTGAGCTGAAGAGGAAGATGGAAAAATATTGAAGCAGGAAAAAATTATTTGGGCAACAAGGAGGGCGAGCTAGGGCACACATTTCAAGGCAACCTATACACAGATTTTGGGCACGAAGTTCCAGGCAGCAGAAAGAGGCAATTTTCAGGCAGTGGGACAGAAACAACTTGCTGATTTGTACCGTATGGATTCTGTACAATCTGTATGGACATGCCATATAGGTCTTCAAAACCACATTGTGTAGAGCTGTTTTGGCACACAGTTCAAGGCAGATTTCTGTGGGTGAATTTCTCAGATTTTTGGGCCAAGTACAGGTTCATAAATTGTTGCAATAATTTCCAGATTTATTTTCTGTGTGGGCTGAAATAAAAGAATCACTTGTTTGCTGGTTTTCCCCATTGGGGTTTCCAGGGTAAATCATTGTGTCAAATTTTCTGTGTAAATGGTTTCTATTTCTGCTGCATTTTAAAGTTAGTGAACTCAGTGTATTGTTGTTCATAAAATAAGATTTGGAAAATATTTTATTTTCCGAGTTTAAAAATCTGGGTATAATTTTTTATTGGAATTGTATGTCAGATATAGGTTCAAAAAAAAAAAAAACTAATAGGTTTGTTGTTGAAGTTGTCAATCATTGCGAATGGGTGAATACAATGACATATGATATCCCCTAAGGAGTGGCTAGTACTAAATGGACAAGTGACATGATACAAGGGGGAGTGAAAGAGCAAGTGAGGCTAGTTCTTCCTCCATCCAAGGTCAAGGTACAAAAACTTGTGATAGAAAACTGGCCACTTAGTTGAGGTTGATGTGAGTAGCTCAAGATTGTGTTTGTCATGATGTGGGGACTGTTAGAAAATGTAACTAGGTTCAGTCTTCATAGTTATCTTTGTACTTATGTCATTGACAATTGTATATTTTATGCAAAATAAAAAAGACGAAAAATAATAATTTATTTTTCAAGCATGGGAATCATGCTCAAGGCAAATTATTATTTTATTAAAGCATGTTCTTCATGTTCATTATTATTCGTATGATTAAAATCAAAGGCTTATTTACAGCCTGGAAATTACAAAAAAATGTAATTTGGGTCAAAATTCCCTTCAGATGCCAAGTCGACCCTGCTTGTTAGGTCCGCCTTACCCCAAAGGTCATGTCTATTCGAACCCCTCTGGATAGTATAAATAGAGGGTGAGTTGAGCTCATTTGGTCATACACAATTCACATGATTTGATCTGAAATTTCGCAGAAGAAAAGGAAGGCCGAAGTATGAAATTGAAGACGGGTTTTCTTGAAGTCAGATTTGTGGAAGTTCTGCCTCATCACATTTGTTGTTGAAGATTTGTTACTGGTCTCTTGCTATTGATGGATTTGCTGTGTAGAAGGAGGGTTTGACTTGGCATCTAGAAGGTTGGAGTCTTGGGTTTTGGATATCTCACTTTGATTTGATTCTATAAGAAGAGAATTTTTTCTGGGTTTTCCCCTTGGAGGGGTTTGCCCTGACTATATCTTGTGTTCATTGTTTTCTTGTGATCTTCATGTTTACGTTTTTGGTAATTGTTTGATGAAAGAAGATACTAAAGATTAATAAAAGGCCAACAAACTTCACAAGCAATTATAAAAGAAAGAGAAATCCAATCTAGCCTCCCGATTTCTCAACAGGGACGATGCATGATCCATGTCCTTCACCAACAGTATCTCGCTAGTCTTGAAGATGTGTGAGGGGGGTCCATAATGTAACATTCCCTTTTTTAATCCTCTAAAATAGTTGTAATTAATTATGATTTAATTGATAATTAAGTTTTGGGCATGGATATTTTAATTACCATGCATTGTTTTATTCCATGAAGACAACATGCCATGGCAATGTAAATATTGTATTTACTGACAATTATGCAATTAATGAAATAACCAAGCTAAATGAGGCAAGAACACTTTAAAGAGGGACTATGATACCATGAGAGGGGAAGCTTGAGGGGATCCTAGGGGGTATTATACATATTGAGTAAACCCCTATGATAATTAGCTCAAACCATTTTTTGAAGAGCTACATAGACATCATTTGGATTAGAGTCTTCAAATTCCTTAGGGACATCTACAACCTCAGTAGTAACAGTGTTAGTAATAAGCCTAACAGAGGCACGAGTTGGCGGAGCTGCACGACTAGTACTTTCATGTGCCATGCTTGGTGCTCACTTCCTTTAGCTCCTGGTTCAACTACTAGATTTGCATTGGAATCAACCACACCCAACTCCATGGCATCAATATGAAAATCAACATCAAACTCTGCTACTTGAGTCTCCTTGACCCGTTTTGAAGTTGGTTTGATATCATCCAACATAATGGGATTTCATAAGTAAAAATTTCCTTTTCCTTGCAATTTCTTTTATTGTCTTTTCCTTAGCCTTCTCCTCTTTAAAATTTTCAAATTGTTTAAGCATTTTTGCTTTAATATGCCCTAACACTTCGCTTGGTGCACCATCTAGGTTACTTGGCATCTTATTGTTGCTTTAACCTGTGAATTACACCCCCACTCCCCCTGTCCCCACCAATCCCCTGATTGAGTGTTGGCAATATTTGCAAATCTTTTGGCCCTTAATAACATCACAACATGTCCATGTAACATTTTTGGTTCTTGGGGCCATGGATGATGGAATTTAAATGGAAAGAAATCTGCAAATTGAAGAAAAAAACATGCAAGAAATTACAATGCAAACCCTATCTTAAATTGAAGAACAAAGAGAGTAGATTTAGGAACACAAAGTGGCAGATTTTAATTGGAAAAGAAAACGAAATAAGATAACAGGGATAATATTAGATATTCAATTTCAGAGGAGGGAAAGCATATTTCAGAATGAAAAAATGGGTTTTAGCCTCCTCCCAAATATGCCAACTCCACCGGATAGCTCTAAACCTAAGTCACCGGATTTGTCCTAAACCCCCTGCGAATCCTGAATCCGGCGAATCCGACACGATTCGGTCCGGATTCGTGTCCAAATCACAGGACACATCGTGTTCGAGGGTGTGTCCCGATTTTCAAAAGCGTGTCGCGATTTTAGGACACGTGTCCGGTTTCCAGGACTCGCTAAGCTCAGCGCGGGAATGAAAAGGGCGTGTTTGCTCATTAAAATTGTCATTTGGCAAGTGATTTGTGCTGTTGGCAAGTGATTTGTGCTGTTGGAGCAAGGAGTAAAGCATTTTGGCAACTTCATGATCAAGTCTAGGCCCTAGTATTGATATGCTATTCATGGTAATGTTAAATTCTTAAAGTAAAAGTGACATTCTCCTTAATCTTCATTTTCATCCTTTTACTTAAATTTTTAACATTACCATGAAATGACTCAGGATGTTTGAGAGTGGTTCCGGCCTCATTGGATTTCATATGGAGAAAGTAGAATTTTAGATTTCATTCAAAATCCAGCAGACTTAACAGTTTTTCAGGAATTCAGGATTCGATGGATTGCAATGTTTCCATTGCATTTTGTCATGTATTAGGGTATGGAACTCGTATTTAATCAAGAGCACCAAACCAAGAGCTTCTGAATATGTTGCTCCCGCTCCCGTTTTCGCTCCTGCTCCCCGCTTTCGCTCCCGCTTCCAAGTAACTCTGTTCCTGATGATATGGGTCTGGACACCACTGTTGAGTTGGCATTGGCCAACATGGATCTCAATGATCCAGTGCTAGAGCCTGTTAGATTTGATGCCTTGGAGGGGTCAACCTCCATACCAGCAAATGCAGAGGCGACTATGGATACAACGGAGTAGGAGGATGTAGAGGAGAGCAGTGGGGACCATGATGATGGGGATAGTCATGCTGATTCTGATGCTGATTGATGCCTTGAGGCTTGTATACATGTAGTTGTTATATATTTTCTATTTCTATTTGCCATTGGCATTGCACCAACACTACCTATGTAACACATTTTGATTTGATGACTTAATGAGAAAACTACAGTTTTCAGTGTGTTTATCTTACTATCTTGTAGTTGTAAGTTGTCTTTCAGTTATGAATTATGAATCATGATTTAAAATTTTAATAGATTTATCATTTATGTGACCAATACCACTGACATTTATTTGAATTTTGTATGTACTATGCATGCTAATAGCTATAGATGAAGATCTATGTTTGAAATCAATAAATTTATATCATTAATGAAAATTTGTGTAAGAAATATGATAATATCTAATTTTTAATATATATGTATATCTTTTAAATATAAATATATATATATATATATATATATAGATATTTTTTTAATAAAATAATATATAACGTGTCCTAACGTGTCTTGTTCCGGGGGTCAGCGTGTCCGAATCCGACACCACGAATCTCGAATCCTATGTGTCCCGAATCCCCGTGTCAGGTGACTTAGCTCTAAACCAACTCCAAATTATCTCCAATATGCCGATCCAACTCCAAGCTTGTTGCTGCTAGATCACTGACAACTGTTGATAAACTCACCATTATTGTAGAACTTAGGAAGTCCACATACGCTCATAAAAGATCACAATGAGAGATGTGAGGCAACTAGGAGGTAGAGGTTTCTCTTTATAGTAATGTGTGATGGTTTGGGGAGGGAATCTTCCATTTTTTTTCTTTAGTAAAATCGATGTATAAACCAATGTTCCACCAAGACTCCAGGACTGGGGGATGCGGGTGCGGGGAGACGCACATGGGGACGTGTGGGAGTACCCTCAAATTTTAGGAAAATTTAGGGGGGGATGGGGAGACATCGAGGTGTATATATATATATATATATAATTCAAATTCATATTCAATTATATATATATATATATATATATATATATATATATATATATATATATATATATATAAAATTCAAATTCGTATTCAATTATATATATATATAAATTCAATTTCATATTCAATTATATATATATATATATATAATTCAAATTCATATTCAATTATATATATATATAATTCAAATTCATATTCAATTATATATATATATAATTCAAATTCATATTCAATAATAAAAGCATAAATACATTGATCCATACATAATTTGAATTATATAATGAAATACACTGATCCATATTCATCGTTCATATTGGTACAAACATCATTCATACTCATCATTAGAGATGTGAGGCAACTAGGAGGTAGAGGTTTCTCTTTATAGTAATGTGTGAGGGTTTCTCTTTAGTAAAATCAATGTATAAACCAATGTTCCACCAAGACTCCAGGACTAGGGGATGCGGGTGCGGGGAGCACGGGGGGACGTGTGGGAGTACCCTCAAATTTTAGGGAAATTTGGGGGGGGATGGGGAGACGTCGAGGTGTATATATATATATATATAATTCAAATTCATATTCAAATATATATATATATATATATATATATATATAATTCAAATTCATATTCAATTATATATATATATAAAATTCAAATTCATATTCAATTATATATTTGAACATGAATTTGAATTTTATATATATATATATATATATATAATTGAATATGAATTTGAATTATATATATATAATTGAATATGAATTTGAATTATATATATATATATATATATATATATATGAATTTGAATTATATTCAATTATATATATATGAATTTGAATTATATATATATATATATGAATTTGAATTATATTCAATTATATATATATATATATATATATATAAAATTCAAATTCATATTCAATTATATATATATATATATAATTGAATATGAATTTGAATTTTATATATATCTATATATATATATATATAATTGAATAATTTGAATTTTATATATATCTATATATATATATATATAATTGAATAATTTGAATTTTATATATATCTATATATATATATATATAATTGAATATGAATTTGAATTATATATATATATATATATAATTGAATATGAATTTGAATTATATATATATATATATATATAATTGAATATGAATTTGAATTATATATATATATATATATATATAATTGAATATGAATTTGAATTATATATATATATATATATATAATTGAATATGAATATGAATTATATATATATATATATATAATTGAATATGAATTATATATATAATTGAATATGAATTTGAATTATATATATATATATATATATATATATATAATTCAAATTCATATATATATAATTGAATATATATATAAAATTCAAATTCATATTCAATAATAAAAGCATAAATACATTGATCCATACATAATTTGAATTATATAATGAAATACACTGATCCATATTCATCGTTCATATTGGTACAAACATCATTCATCCATACACCATGAGATTCAATAATGAAAGACATTGATCCATATTCATCATTCATCATTTTAGAATCTACATTGATTTAAAAATTAAATTTATCATTCATCATTCTAGAATGGAAGTTTATTTAAAATTTAAGTTCACCATTCATCATTCTAAAATCCAAGTAGTGCTAACCAAAATAGAGTATAATAGATGCCATTGTTAACGGAACCAGATTGGTGATCGAATTGGAAAACCCTAAAGCGAGAACTGATAAAAAAGACTAGACCAAAAAACCTATCAACCAAAAACACCTAAAATATTCAAATTTTAAAGAAAACCATATACATGTATGTGCATCAATATGAATCCAAACCATTTGTACACAAATAAGCAAAAGTTCTCATTTATATAGCATGTAAGGGGGCACATAACCAAAATAGCATTGAGTGCAATCCATATTTGAACTGAAAATACATCAACAAACATGCTCTAGATGGCTTCTAACATCCAAAAAAAATCATGTTACAAAAAATACTTACATATCATTAAAATCATTATCTATATTGGGACTTGTGTCATCAATATCACCCTCTAAGCATTAAAATAAGATAGAAAAAAATGTAGCATATCAAGTCAAGATTTTGTTTGAATGATGGGTACATTTTTAGTAGGGTTATGATAGAGGAGTTCAACAACCAATGCCACTAACGTCAATGTACATAGAGGGATTGGTGCTCTTGCTTAAATACTAGTTCCATACCCTCATACATGAAAAAATCCAATGGAATTGTTTTAATCCCCTCAAATCTGAAATCCTGAAAAGTTGTCGAGTCTGTTGGATTTTGAGCGAGATCTAAAATTGTACTTTCTCTATATGAAGTCTAATGAGGTTGGAACCTCTCTCAAACATCCTGACTCATTTCATGGTAATGTTAAAAATTTAAGTAAAAGTGACATTCTCTTTTATCTTTCATTTTCATTTTAAGTAAAAGGATGAAAATGAAAGATAAAAGAGAATGTCACTTTTACTTTAAGAATTTAACATTACCATGAATTGCATAGCAATAATAGGGCCATAGGCTTGAATATTAGGCTTCCTCGCACAAACTTTCTTGAAACTCAAAAGGGTGCTTCTAGGCGTCCCCCTTTTGAGGGGGTGAGCCCAAAAGCACCCCTTTTGGGGAGACGCGCCCCCACATCGGGGAAATGTGTGCCTCCTCGCGCCTCCCCCAAAGGGGTACGTGGGGAAATGCTTCCCCAGGCGTCCCCCCATCCTAGTGTGTGGAAGGCATGCACCCCATCCTAGGGGATTCGTCCCCATGGAACATTGGTATAAACTCATTTCAAGTCATTTCAAGTTTGCACATGTGGGGTTTGTGTGGCGTGATCTACTTAGTCAGTTTAGTATGGGACTAGTTGGCTTGGATTTGCTATCAAACCGATACAATTAGACCCACTAGTCTAGGTTGCTCGACGATTTGATACTTGGCCCTCTCCAACTGGATGATTTAACCAATTTTGGTTTGAACCGGGTTAGGTTTTAAAACTATGAATGTGATATAGAAGTCACATTCATATTAATGATCGGTTAATAGAGAATTAGATATATTAAATAAGATAGTTAGGTTGTATCAGTAGCACAACTACCTAGCAATTGACATAAAAAGGGATCAACCTCATTATATTAGATTACATCATTGTAATAAAGGCATTCTTTGACATGAGTTCATTTCTATTCATGTTTGAATCTTTCTTGTGTGCTTAAAAATTCAAAATAATATTGAAGTGGAAAGATTTGAAGTCTTCTGATTGTTCAACATGTGATGAATTTGGAAATGAAGTTGAAATTTGTGGGCTAGAAAAATATTAGAAGGCTTTGTGCCTTGAAGCCTATGAATTGCAAAAGGAACCAAAAAGTGTAGCAAGGGAAAGACATTTATGAGTTTTCTATGTAATTAATTAGGTAAAACTATATATAATCAAAGGCAGATTTTATTCTTGGAAGAGGAGGGGGCAAAAACCTATTCTTTTATAAATTCTCAATTCCTAGAAGAATAGGGGTAGAAACATAAACTTATTAAGAAATTATGTGTATAAAATAATTTTTTGAAGAATTTTTCTCTTCATTAAATTTAAAAAAAATGCTATTGTGAAATATAGGCAAGCAATAATAATGACAATGAGAAAAACTAATTGTGAATATTTGTTCCAAGTGGTTGAATTTTCCAAGTAGAAGGGAATCATAGAAGGTTTACTTTAAGTGATTTGAGAATTCATGAACTACAATGATTTGGGAACTTGGGAATTCAGAGAGTTGCAATGATTCAAGAGTTTGAGGATTCGAGCTTAGGAATTTGTGAATTTGGAATTACTATACTTACGAGGGTGATGATACATCTTGATGGAGTGCTTCCATGATTTTTTGAACTATGAAGGAGTGAAGTTACTTGAGATTCGAGAATAATTTTTCATTTCGTTGTTTCTATTGTAATACTTGATATTGTAGTGTTAAGAGGGGTTGTTGGAATTTAGTGCTTCAATAGTATTTATATAATAATAATAATAATATAATTTTAAGGTCATGGCTAACCCAAACACCAAATTGGTGTATGAGATCCCTTGTTTATGGGACATGGTACTTGCCTCCTTGCAACAATTTGACTGCGCAAGTCTATGGAGGCATACATACTCTACCCCCATTTGGATTTGACATTGTGACCTCTTAGGAGGAAACACATGCTCTTAACCATTAGGGCCACTCAAGATGTACCATAATATAATTTTAAGATCATGACCAAGCTAGACACCAAATTGGTGTATTAGACCCCCTTGTTTGTGGGACAAGGGACCTGCCTTTGCGCATCGATTTGACTACTAAAGTTTATAGAGGTGTACATACTCTACTGTTCGTATAAGTGACTAATAAATTTAGAATTAGATATCATTAAAAAGGCAGTAAGGATATATTAAATTACTTCATTGTAATACAAACATATCTCTTGCACGAGTTTGTTTCATAACATGGCTGAGTCTTTCTTGTGTTTTAGAAGCTTCACAGTCAAGGATGGAGATGTGTCTGAGCACCTCTTCCATGAAAATTGCAAGGCATCTTTGATTGGGGTAGTGGAAAAAGGTGGAGAGGGAGCCCCTCGAATAACGATAAAGGCAGTAATAATGAACTTTGATCTTGTAATATGGGGGGAGTTTAAGGATGTGGTGCATTTCCCTCTTTTGCTCCTATAAGTAATATATTTTTCGGGTCTTGTTTGGCTATGGTATATGGTGATTTATCTCCATTCGTTTTGTGGGAATCCACTCAAAACTGCCCAAAAGGAACCATAAGAGCACACGTCCAGTGTCTGCATGAGTACGAGGGTCGTGCAACCACACGATCTTGTAACTGCAAGAAATGCTCTAGATAGGGGGCCATCTTTGAGTTGAGGCTCTTGTTGGTGTGGTCCAGGTGACATGGATATGTTATTTGTGGATGTCCTCTTGAATACCTTGTTTTATTGCATGCTTAGATGATAGGAGGGGGCTTAACTAAGGAAAAAGGTACCTAAAAGGGGTAGACAGTTTAGGGTGATGGTCGTTCATTGGAGAAGATGACATGATTTTGAGTACCAATTGTGAAGATGACTTGAGGGGTTCGTTTGATTGATGGCCTTTGAAGAGAAAAATGTTGGGAGACCTATCTCGCTTGGAAGTACAACCCCCTCTCCAGAAGTTTGAACTCTATGTAGAGAAGACACCAGATGGAAGATGACCTCAAGGAAAAAAGAGTGAGATTTGATCTTTGTTTGGATAGTGGAATATGGAACCATATGGATATTGCTCTTGAGGAGAAGGGTTTGGCCCTAGTTTGCTCTATAGCAAACTTGGGCCCTAGATCCTTGAGCCATAGAGGACAATGGTCTCAATAATTATATCTATGAGGTGCGACTTGGAGGAAGTGTCTCAGAATAGATCCTAGAAATAGTATCTCTTTAGGAGGGGAAGGGAGTTGTATCCCTTGTTGAGCTTGGATGAGAGGGCCTTCCTCATATTGAAACAAGGTCCCCTAAAGTGGAGCCCCAAGTAAGTGTATGTCATCATGATCACAATCTCTCCCACTTGAAAGTAGAAGTGCAAGTTGGGGATCTCCAAGACGTTGAAGATCATAACCTTGGCCTTACTTGCATTGAATATTAACTGTTGGAGGTCACATAAATTGGTTAGGGCATCAATATGTTTATGTAGGCCCTTAGGCAAGGAGGTTATTAAGATTAATTCATTTGTGAAAAGGAGTAGGGAGATTAACAATTGATGTTTGTCTCCATCTTGGATTTCCTCATAAAGGAAATACTCTAGCTTGTTAATGTAAATTTCAAAGAGGATTAGAGAGAGGGGCCATCCATACTTTGGATGGAGTTAAAGAGTCGAAGCTCTTGGGGACCAAGAGCCTTCCATTTGGGAGGTGTGTTTCAAATTGGATCCTCGAAGATGTGAACGGGTAGAGGTTATTTTTCTAATTATTTTGAGTTTAAGAATCCTTTTTAATTATTGTATTGGAAACTTGGTTAGAAGCCTTGTTGGAAGCTTGCAACGATGCCTTGCAAAAGTCTATGGAAGCCTTTAGAAAAATAGCAAAGAAAAAGGTTATGTAGAGGCATGGACCAAAGGAGGGGAGATTGGTGCTTTGCACTATGCATTGCATAAGGAGTAAGTACTAAGCCATTAAGTCTTAAAAGGAATAGGCCAAGACAAGGATGTGCGGGGCTTCGGTTATGTAAAGACATGAGCAAAATGGAGGGAGGTGGTACCTTTTCTCTTTGTTCTTTACACAAGTTACAAGGCACTAGGCATGCGGCATAAGTTGAGGGGCACAAGTACAAGCTAAAAGGCAAATAGAGGTTGAGCCTTGGACTATGTGGTGAAAGGAAGCATATAGAGGTTTTGATGCAATGAGAGGGATGCTTAACTTGCATACTTCACACATCATGAAGATTGAGGGGTATGTAGAGCTATGGACCATGCGAAGAATTGGGATCATAAGATGGAAGGCTACCTTTGTGCTTCGTCATTCACAAATATTAAGGCTAACATGTACAACGCAAAACAACTTGACCTTTGCGTGGAAGAAAGGGGGAGGTGCCCCCCGGTAGAGAAGGTGGCAACTTATGTGGACACCTAGGGTGTTGACGTGTGGACACTATGATCAATCTTGAGATGCTATGTGGTAGTTGTGAAAAGCCAAAGTTGCTCAAACTTTACAGAAGTTGAAATATTGAGGATCATTTGTAGAGTAGAAGCTAATAATTCCACTCATAAAGAAAGAGGTGAAGCAGTCAAGAATATTAGTAGAAGAGCTATGTTGGTTCTTTGCGGCACTGAAGGCTGATTTGAGAAGTTGCTCAAATTTTAACAATGAAGGAAACAACCTTTAGATTGGCTATGAAGGAGATCCAATATTTGTGCAGAGGGGGAGAAGTTGTCACAGCCTTTGTAGTTTTGCTAGAGCCAAGATCCCAAAGGCGAAGAAGGGAAAACTTGCTGTTATGTTTATAGTAAGAGATCATGTACAATTTGGATGGTGATTATTTCTTTTGAATAAAAGGAAGCCATCATTGAAATTGTTGGGTCATCATCTAGAGAAAACAAGAATCTTTGTTATACATCGATATTTTCCTAGCTGTCTATATTAAAATTTAAGAGTAGTTTAATGTTGGTACCCCTTCCTTAATGATTGGCATAGGAGTAGAAGAGTTCTAGCTAAGCATGATTGGTATTCTATTGTTTTATGTGATGCTTTGAAGTTGACCAAGCCTTCTATTTGATGTTGGTTTTCCACTTTAGGTTTATAAGGTAAATCCTCTATGCTCCTTCGATGCGTAATTGCATGTTTTTGTTGTTTTGAAATCTTTGTTTAGTTATACAATACAATTTAAATATAACAATAACTTAGTCAAGGGATTATTAAATGGCCAAAATGTCTGATAATGCACAACAATAATTTTTTCCTATACATAGCTCAACAAGGTAAAATATGTTGATTTGTGTAGCTTGGGAGGTACTCCCACAACCCCTGTGTACTGGGTTTGTGAGGAGTTGACCCACAAAAGTGGTTTGTGGGTAGTGTACCCAAGCAATGGGTTTTGTACCCAAAGTTGTGGGCACAGGACTAAGTGGAGAAATTGATAGTTTATTCATTGGATGCATGAGGGGGATCCTTGAAGGGCTAAGGGGCACCTATGGCTTCGATGATGTGGCGAAATAACCAACGAAAGAATTTTATCTCTTATGTTAGTTGTGTTTTGGCAAGCTAACTCAAGCCGGCTTGGGTTGGAGGTCACAAACCTTGGTGAGAAATGTCACCACCATAGAAACCTATAAGAAGGGGTAAAGATGAGTTTGTTGGAGAGCGTCCAAGCACATCTCTCTCATGCGAATTAGCCTCAGGAAGCCGTAATACCTAATGAAGGACGAGTTTGGAGCAAGTGTGGTTTTCTCTAGTTTGCTTGAGGGCCAAGTTCTACTAAGGTCGAAGGACAGATTCGTCTTGTGAATTTGTGCCTTGTGTAGGTCTGCTGAGCTAGGGTTTTGGAGGATATTTATTTTGTGGTTTGTGCCCTAGTTAGAGCTGGCTCTGTGCATACTCAATCACGCTAGAAGATTGTTTGAGTGCTGGTACATAGGAGTGATAGGTTGTACGAGTTGTGGCAAAAGAGGATGGGGCACTTGTATTATAGAGCATTGCCGATTCTAAGGGAGATGATCATGGTCAAAGGTCTTCTAGATTTTAGCATTGCGTAAGTATGCTAAGGTTGCTTTTCCAAGCAACAAGCATGGGTCCAAGGAGACTTTGGGCTTGATTCATTCAGACGTGTGTGGATTGATGCCAATAACATCAATATAGGGAGGAATATATTATGTCTCATTTATAGATGATTACTCTCGTAAGACACAATCTATTTCCTGAAGACACAATAATGATTCGATTGTCTTAGTTTCTTCAAGGTTTTTCTTGTGCTTTAGTACTTCATCACAAGAAGTGAGAGTTTGGGTGGTAACATTGTGAACAACAACTTTGGAGAGGAAAGAAATTTATGATCCCACTCATAGAGAAAGGTATTTCTTTATGATGCATTGAAGAAAAATCAAAAGGCATATTGTGCGTTATGACGCTAACATTTTTTTATAGGAGAAACTTTCACAATTGGAAAGTAAAATGCACTTGTATTTATTGAGTATACATGCAAGGAAAATTATTTGCCAAACAAGAAATAAAACTATAGACCATGACAAATTAGTTGAATCGATTCTAAGATGAAAATGGAAAAACAAGCATTGGTTTAGCAATGTTAGACACTCAACTATATCTTTTAGATTAGTCTGACCAAATCCTTGACATCTTCATCAAAGTTTAACACAGGCCACATTTCTCATATTTGGTACTCTACATGGAATGAAGTTGTCATTACGGGGAAATAGCTGGGTTTGTACCGCTAATTTAATCAAATCCAGATCACTAGGCTTGCATTTTGTGTTGTGTAAAGCACACTTTCTTGAAGTTTGGATGACTTGGATTTATGTCCCTGCACTTGTGCAATATTGCCTCTCTGCTAGGCCTTCTTTGATATGACTCTCCCCAGGGCCAGGAGCCCTATCTGTCGCGATGTTTCTGCTTGTGCATGAGAACAATTACTTAAGTATATGTGTGCTAATGGGCAATGAGTGGCTGTAATATGTGCTAGGAGCACTTTGGCGTGCAATGCGAGTATTGTAGGGCTCTTTAGAAGTCACCAAACCTGTAGCAAAGGGTAGCTGTCAACCATCGATGCATCTATGCCTGTAATTCCTCGACCCAAGCAAGGGGTGTCAAAATTGGCAACTAGGGCCAAACTCCATGCAGGTCATCTTATTTATGGCAGCTGATATTTTCTTGGATCCCTCTCTTCGAGAGGTGTAGGATTGTTATAAAGATCATCCGATTCTGATAGTATTCATGGAGTTATGAATTTATTTGTGTTATAAGACAATTCGTCAAGGTCAGCCAACAACCAAATAAACCCCACATGTGCTCAACGTTTTAGTATAAAAGGAGATGACTTGAGAGTCATTTCACACACACTTCTATCTTGATTTCTCTCCACTTGTCTTGGGTTTTAGTGGAAGAGAAATCTAGGAGTGGAAGCCCTAGATGTTGGAGGAAAAGAGGCTGCCCTAGCCACAACAAAGAAGGCAGGGTAGCGAAGCGATGGAAGGGTTCTATGCATTGACCTAAAGGAGTTCAAGGAAGAAGCCTAACACAGTTCTAGAAGGCAGCCCTAACACTATCCCAAGGCAGCCCTAACGCAGTCCTAGAAGGAAGCCCTAACACTATCCTAAGGCAGCCCTAACACAGTCCTAGAAGGCAGCCCTAACGCAGTCCTAAGGCAGCCCTAACGCTGTCCTAAAGGAGCCCAAGGAACTCGACTAAGGGAGAAAGGTAACTATATGGAAGCCGCAGCAAGAAGGCTAGGACAACGAGGGAGATAAGGGCTAACCGAGCTGCTGTTAGAGGGCCGAGGAGCTGAGCTTGGAGGCCGAGTTGAAGAAGGATGAACGCAGATATGTTTGGGGCAACGAAAAGGTAAGGGAAGCCTGTTTTGAGTGGGCTGTAGGTGACAACATGGGACTGTGGTAGGCCACAATCCCAACCACCTCAAAACAGGGACAACATGGAGAGTTTGAGGGCTCAAACATGCCCAGAACAGCAGCGTGCTAGGGGAGGTGTACTATGAAGGTGTGTTGTAGTCCTTGAGGGTTGTTTGTGGACTGATAGATAGGTGTGTGAGGTCTGCCAGATACTCTAACCAGTCACAATATAAGCAACAGTGTAGGCAAACTTGGAACAACAGTGTTGAAGGGACAATAATGCTAGTAAATGGGACAACTGGGCTACATGGTGCTGCTAAGACACATGGGACAGTAACAAGGTATAGCAAGCTGTGATGGGACAACAAGCAAACATGGAATGGCTATGTCACTAACAGTGGGGCAGCAATATGCCACATAGGCAACAATGGCCAGCATGGTACAATAATGGCACATGGGACAACTGTGGCAACATGGTGCAACAATGGCACATGGGACAATTGTGGCAACATGGTGCAACAATGGCACATGGGACAACAATGCAACATAAGGTGCAACAGTATGATGTGTACAGCATGGTCATGAGGCCCAACATTGTGATGATGGGTGTAGCATGGTGCAACACGATGAGATGTAGCATGATGACGAGATGCAACACAATGATAGGTGAAGGAGTCACCTTGGAGAATCAATTTAAGCAGCGTGTCTTCAACTGATCTCATTGATCATCTTTTTAGAGATGATCTATAGATAAGTCAAAGTGTTAACTTCTGTTGTAAATGTACTATCTCTCTCTCTCTTTGCTGAACTATTGAAGAACATATAAGAAGAATTGATCAAGGGTTTCCCCACATTGGGGTTTGTCCTTCGCTAGCGCCACATCTTGTGTCCTCTTGTCTTGGCTTGTCTTCTGCGATTTATGTTTATGTTCTATTTGCAATTTACTTTAATGCTGATGTGATTGCTATTCTAGAAAATATATTGAGCTAACTGTGAAAATTGAAATAAATTGCTCTAAGCATAGAACATACCTAAAATTAACAAGGGGACACTCGTAGGTTTGGGACACTATCCATCCTCTGTCTATGCATAGGATTCTTGCTCGTAATTGGGCCTAAATGGAGGAATCCCTGTTTTCTCGGGGAGTGCTGAACTCCTTGCAGTCCTTTTGGCACCATATGCGTTAGGGTTACTCTTATATGCTTGTAGTGTATATTTGGTCTTCGGATGAGATTCGTAAATCTCTTAGTCGAGATCTGTTTGATTCAGGTAAGACGTTGAAGACCTTAGGGAATCGAGAGCGAGCATATTGCCCATGGTTATGTTCTAATAGAGCCTCCATAACTGAGCCATGGGTTAGGCCTATTAACGAATATATTTCTTGCAAACATAGGCGTAAGGCTCGATCTTATAGACTTGAATTGTTTCAACCTTATTCGAATGGCTTGACAGAGCCTCGGTGTGGAAACAATGGAGTGGACGTTACATATTACACCTTATTGTAACTGCGGTGGTGGAGGAATGACAAGTCCCAAAGGGTATAATCTCAGAAGCTTTCAAAGATTGTGCAAAAAGAATGCCCTGGCTAACGAGGACCTAGCTAACGTGGCAAGTCTCCTCCAAGGAGAAGCTCGATTTGATTGGGTACGTGCTAAAGCATTAAGTGGGAGGACCCGAGGTGACGTGTCCCGAATCATCCACC
Source organism: Pinus tabuliformis (assembly GCA_031772625.1). Classification (NCBI taxonomy): domain Eukaryota; kingdom Viridiplantae; phylum Streptophyta; class Pinopsida; order Pinales; family Pinaceae; genus Pinus; species Pinus tabuliformis. The sequence continues at coordinate 899,757,565 of CM062808.1, forward strand.
TTAGAGCTTAAGTAAGAAGTGTGTGGAGGAGGAGTTGGAGGGAGTGATGCCGAGATGCCTCGACACAGGTAGTCGTTTCAGAAGTAAAGCAACGAACCAACTGCGAGCTAGGCTTTGGACACATAAGCACAAAGCTTATTCCCTGTAAGCTTGAAGAGAAGTGGACGATAAGGAGGGGCGAGATGACATGAGCTCGTGCTATCGTAGGATACACACACGCTTGACAAATCACTCATTGGAGACATGTGGACCCACTTCACAGGTTAGCTTGGTAGATCGACCCCGAAACTTTCAAAAGTGTAAAAGGAAGAGCTGGGATAACGGGCCTGGGTAACAAGAAAGCCGTCCAATGGCCTATATATATATATATATATATATATATCGGTGCATATATGTATAAGCATTGCATTTCAACCCAAGGTGTGGGGTTGTGGAACCATAACCCAGAATGGGTCGGTAGCCAATAATTAATTGTCATGTGGTGCTGGGGTTAGGCAGGGGTATGGCTACGTTGATGCCACGTGGCCAAGATTGTGAGGTGGCGTCTTCTAATTCGCCGGATTGTATGGTGTCATCTTTTGATCTAAAGATCGGATTGAAGCAAAATTTTATATCATTGGAATCGTCTCGACAAGACGAATGCAATGGTAATGCCAAACTTAGGCTTTAAGTGAGTGGGAAATATTGAAACTTTGGACCCCATTTCCATAAAGGCACCTTGGATCTTGGGTCAACATAGTAACTATCCTCCTCCTAACCTGTGTTTCGTAGGGGATTAGGAGGGGAGGCTGTTACAATCGCATTCACGATAAATTGAGATTCATCTTCCACAACTATTTTCCTAGAGTTGCATTGGAATGGCAGTGCTGGTATAGATTTTCCTTGGTATCCACATCAGTGGTCTTTGTTTTTTTTTCTAAAATGTGGGCAACCTTTCTTCTTGTCACTGCTAGCTTTGAATAGGCATATTTTGCATCTTCTACTTCCTTTTTTGTCTTGCTCCCAATAGTTTGGTAAACTTGCCTTGGTGGAGTCTAATCCTTTCTTCGACTCCAGTAAGCTGCTTAAGAGAGGAGAGTAAACTGCTTGGAAGGGAACCTAACAGAGTTACAAACAGAGAATATATCAGTTGTGGTGACTTTCCTTTATAGGTGAGAAATTTGTGATTGACCTTCTAAGTTCTGAATGATCCAAGCCTTTTGTGTTAACAATTTGAGCCATATCAAAACATAATTTGATGCCATTTATCAAACCAAGGCATAGATGATTAAAGGCTCTCTTTGATTAGTGGTGGGAGCTCTGATTGCTCTGATTTCTCATTAGAACAGTGGCTATTGAGTTCATTTCCCCTCACTGAATCATGATGATAATGTGCCGTGTATCATCCCCTCTTTGTTGTGTTTTGCCATGCGGTGGTTTTTGCTGTTCTCAACCTTGACGCTCCATTGGTGAGGGTGGAGTCTTCCCAATGAAGTTTACAGAAGTCCCTCATGCAGCTCCTCTCTTCCAGATCTCCTGATCGAGTGTGCAGGTCTTGTGCCTCTCACTGCACTCTCTTGTTGGAAATCTTGTCTTCTAAGCCATTGGCCATGCATTTGACAGGAGAGGGTATGATCCCAGGAAATCTCCCAGTAGCGGAGTTCAATATAAAAATCGGTAGGTGATTGCCAAGTATCACACATCTTCTCTGGCTTGGCTTTGTTTGGAATCCTGGTTATCCTATTCACCATTAATTGAGATTCACCTTCCACAGCTGTTTTCCGAGAGTTGCAATTTATGGGTATTTGGAGGCCTTTTTTCAAAGCTTGGAGCTTTGTCGTGTTATTGGTGTTGTATTCTCTGGGCTCAACATAGTTATGAAGAATAGCTCTACTGTCATATCTAAAGAATCCTATCCCAATAGGCCTTGGGCCCCCTTTGGAAGACCCATCAAAATTTGGATTGAGGAAGCTTGTTGGCTTCACGATGCCATGTCCTAGGAAAAAAGCACCTAGATTAGCTTTTTAGCCCCAAATAGTGAGGGTAGTAGCCATATCTATGCCCCAGGTTAGCAGAGTCCTTTATTCAGTTTCACTATTTTTCTTGTCTTTCTCCTGGGAATTTGACGCCCTTGTGACTTCTTGATGGTTACTCTATGATGGTTTGAGCTTCCTTATCTCTCTTTATTGGTTTAAAAAATGGATATGTAATGTTATTTCCATGGGAGAAATCTTGGGAAAGCCATGTAATCTTATCCAAGACAGGGCTCTCAAAGGGCCCTGGTCATGCATGTTTCAGTGTGGTGATAATGCCATTCCTATTCCTGCATGACTATCTGAACTACTACCCTTCCATGTCTGGTAACGTTGCTGACATGTGGCATTGGTTGAACAGATGCTCAATGCTTTCCTCCACTTGCATATCTGACATGAGTAAGGGCGTTTCAAGGCCTCTTTTCCTAAGCTTGTCCCAAGATAGGACCTTCTTTTTGGTGAACAACCATTAAAGGATAGCAGTCTCTGGCCATAGTGAGGAATTCCTTACATGGTTCTAGATCTTTCTTGGTTAACATTGGCTCCAAAACATGTTTTGTTCATTTAAACTTTAAACCAGATTGTTTATTTATACCAAGGTATTGTCATGCCTCAGATTATTTTTATGTAATGAGTTTTGGCGTGTCATGTAATTGAGGTCATTAAAGTTCAAGAGTCAGTGATGATTATTACACGATTTTTTATTTGCTGATTGCTGTGATTTCAGGTGGCTGCCTCAACAAACAAGGAGGTTGATGCTCACATTCCTAACTATCCAAATCTTCCACCACAATTAATCTGCCAGCTACACAATGTTACTCTGCAGGTGGTGCGCTTCTCCTGGATTTCTTTTTAGAAATTTCGATAGGTTGGACCAAAACATACTAATATTCGTTATTTCATTGGATGCCAGGCAGATGTGGAGACAGATGAAGTATATGCTCAAATGACATTACAGCCGTTAAACACTGTAAGTCCTCTGTAACAGTCTCCTATCATAGGATGGGAACTATATATTTGCGTTTTCATAGCAATTGATTGTTATCTGATATCTATTAATGTGATGCATTAATGTAACTGTGTTTAGCAAGAGCAAAAGGAGTCTTATCTAGCTCCTGATATTGGCACGCAAAGCAGACAGCCAACTAATTACTTCTGTAAAACGCTAACAGCAAGTGACACCAGCACTCATGGTGGATTCTCAATTCCACGCCGTGCTGCTGAGAAAGTGTTTCCACCACTGGTGTGTAAATACTCATTTCTTTTTTCTCTCTGTTATTTGGATTTTATATATATTTGACCTTATAATCAGGGTTGTGGATGTTTCTTGTTATGTCTGATACATTGCGTAGAACTCAAACGTACTAGGTTTGATAATCAAAGGTCGGGTTTGTGTCTTATTTTATTCAGGATTTCACTCAGCAGCCTCCTGTTCAAGAGCTTGTTGCTAGGGATCTTCATGACAATGAGTGGAAATTTCGGCATATTTATCGGGGTGAATTTCGTTGAACATTCTTTTTCCTGGAACCCTAAATTTTGTTGTGTTGGTTATGGAAAACCTAAAAGTCATAAACGGTTGTATATTTTATATTCTCAAAGCTCAACTTGTATTTGAATATATTTTGTAAGCTGCATGGAAACAAATATAGATCTGATAGATCGTGTGAAATGCCAGGATCCAAATAGGTGGAAATGACATATATGAAAATGCAAATATATTATTGATATTTTGTAAAAGAAACTATGAACCAGAACTTCGAAAATTCAGTTCGATTATTTTTCGCGATTATTTTTCACTTCAAATAGTTATCACAAACTCAGAATGCTGACTGCTAGTGAAAACAGATATTTGTGCTTTAGGATTGGGGGGTTTGTAGGCAAAAGTTAGGGTTGTATGGCCCGAGATTTTGCCTTCCTTTGCTTTTAATTTATGTATTTTTTGTGTTTATATATATAAATGGTTTCTATTTTTGAGGATGTGTTGACCAGTGTTGCAAACATCCCAATAACATCTTGATTTTATTGCGGAATTGTGATTTTTTGGCCTAGCTGATGTTTATCGGTTTTTACTGATATTTTGGTGGTATCTTAATTTTTTTGATTTTAGCCAATTTTTACCGATATTTTCTCAATTCGTTTTCCAGATCCTTGCTGATTTTATCCCGATGCTGATGTTTGCAACCTTGGTGTTGACTGCACATTTCTGACAAGTCGGAAACAAATCTTGAGCATATTCTCAGGCACTTCTAGACTGGATTTTTTTTTCCCAAGCTGATCAGGGTTTGCATCAGAGGAAATGTGGATACTGGACCCTCTATAAGTTGACTCATTAACATAGTATATTTCTCACTAATTTTTTTTTTTTTTAAATTTGAGACATATGTAATGATCTATTGAAATTTTCTCATACAATACATATTATGATTGACATAATATGCTGGATCTGCATCCATGGAAATGTGGATACTGGACACTCCATAGATCGATCCAGTAACATAGTATATTTCTCCCTCATTGGAAATATGAGACATATTTAACAATGTATAAAATATTCTCGTATATTACATAGTGTGGGTAACATAATTTGCCAGCTATTCCATGTAGCAGTGGCTTTCTTTCTACATTTCTTTTTTAATCTCTTGTTCATACTTGGGACAGTTATCCAACAAGGTGAAAACAAGAAGTAATCTAGTGGAGAAAGGTCTTCTCTTTTAGTCATTTTCAATTGGATTATGTACCTTAATTTCCTTTAGAACAGTTCCAAATATATTAATAAAATTTCCTTTGTGATTGCTTGCCAATGGTTCTTTTCATGACTTGAGTCAGAAATGAATTTTGGTTGGTTGTTTTGGTAAAAAATACTATTATAGTTACTAACTTACTAGATATGCGAAATGTTTAAAATTAGGGGAGCCATATAAATTAAATGGCTGATAAACACCAATAGGCATCAAGACACTGACCTCATCATACATCTCACATTGCCAGATTAAAAAAAAAATCATAAAAATTAACTAAAGTATAATTTTATTTTAATTTATTATTATTATTAATTATAAAAAATAATTAATATGAGTTAAACATCTATAACTTGAAAAAATTCATGTAACAAGAAAAATATAGTAAAGCAATAATAAGCAATAAGAGTTCAATGCTATAAATAATAAAAATATATTAAGCAACAATAAGCAATAACAGTTCAATGCTATACATAAAACTGAACTGAATTTGATACTTGTGGACATGACATTTTTTTTTCATTAAATTAAAAAGAAACGGGCATAATTACTTTTGAAATAAATCTCAACCTTCTATCTATGATGACTACTAAAAATATTCTGTGGGGGTTAAATCTTTACCATCCACTTAATAATTATTAGTAATTAGATTAAAATTCTGGAAGCCCTATTTCAAAATAGACATGCCTATCGGCATAAATATATGCATATAGTTGCATATCATGGATGTTGTTGTTGGAAATGTAACTAGTGTCGGCCTTCATAATGCAATTCAAATGTACTATTGATATATTTTTTACATTCATTTATTTTATTCATTATTAGTCAAAGCATGTTCTTCATGCTTGTAGGGTCAATTCAGTCTTTATCATGAGTCAAAGAAATTTAATTGAGTAAAAGTCCCATTTGGACTTCTCATAAGAAAAAAGAAAAATTATTTTATTGGAGTCAAAAAGTAAAAATGGTCACCACAAAGACCAAGTCATCCCTCATTGACTGGTCGGCCTAAGAGGCATCTTTTTGACCTCCTAGACAACTATAAATATAAAGGCAATTTGACCACTTGAGAAGCCAATCAATTTAAACATCCATCACATTGATTTTTGTGCAAGAAAAAGAAGAAAAACCAGCCAAAGTAAAAGGAGAGAGAAAACAATATGATTTTTTCCCTAGTTCTGTTCACACATGCGAGTTTTCCTGAGGCAGATTCTGTGCTACTGCAGGCCCGAAATTTCAAGAGATGACTAGATTTCAGAGATTTGATCAGCGTTGACTTCTGGTGGCTATGGCTTGTTGGTGATGGCTTGGAGGAGGGTTGACTTGGGTCTTTGTGGCAGTTTTGGTTTTGGTCTTGGATATCTCACTTTGATCTGATTTTATACGAAGAGGATTACAAGGGTTTTCCCCCTTGTGGGGTTTTGCCCTGGCTTGAAGCCTAATTTCTTATGTCCTTTGTCTCTTTGTGATCTTCATGTTTTGTACATTTTGGTAAATTGCTTGATGAAGAAAATATAAATTTAATAAGAAGCCAACAAACATTCACAAGTAATTATCAAGCTAAGAGAAATCAATTCTAATCTACAAACGTCTTGGTTTCTCAACATGGTATACCATATCAAAGCTAAGGTGAAGAGAAGGCAACTTGAAGATCACATCTTGTTGGCACATTTGAAGACACTTCTACAACAATCATCCCACTCTCAAGAGACTTGGAGCAACTACATTTGAGGACAATATTTGCATCAGTTATATCTTTTTTTTTTTATCAAAAGCTATAGAAGAAGACTTGAAGATCATCCTTGTAGCAACCATCATTCAAGGACATTCTTGGACGCTGATTCAATACTCTTGACAGTTCCTCTCCTTTACAAGTAAGTTCTCCTCTTTGCTCTATGTCTGCGATGTAAATACTATATCCTAGTTTGAGACTATGGTCCGAAGCATTTGTCCAAGAGGTCTTTTGGCTGAATCCTAAAGGAGTCTAGACTGAGATTGAAAGAATTAATCCTATGTTTATTTGAAACTAATCTCTGGACCAAGCTACAAGAACAAACATTCATGATGATACCGAACAATTACACTTACTATACGTGACATCTGAGCCTTCTACAATTTACAATATTCTCTGTGATTTATGGAGGAAGATGGAGAGTACCCAATGAAGTTTGAAGCCTCTTAACCATCTATTCTAGCTCACTCTTGCTCTAGGTTGAAGGTCGAGTTTATGAGAATCATCTTTACGAAAGGATCAATATATTATGGGCAAACAAAAGTAGAAAAATAAAGCAGAACAAAACTTGAAAGAGTGCCTTATATCAATGATCAATCACTATTCAAAAGAAATCCGAAGTTTATATGACAATAAATTTGATAAATCATATAATTTCAAAGATTGGGAGAACTGTTTTATTTGTACAGTCTACATCAATCCCCAAGTATTTACAATGGCAAAGACAAGAAGGATACGTGACAGATCCGAACCTGTGACTTCTATGGTGGCATCTGAGTTCTCTGACATCTCTATCTCTCTCTCTCTTTATACGAGTCTCCATGGCATGATTCATTGTGCTAATACGAATTTCAAAGGTTCATAATGATGTGAATTTTAGAAATAACACAAAAGTAGCCCTCGCTCAAGTGGAAGCTTATTATCTGAAGATATATGAAGTTTATTTCTATGACACCTTGAACAAAGTACTATTCGAAGGTCCGAAGTATGCTCTTTCTCCTAGTTCTATAACCTTGTGGAAAGTCTAAAGTTAGTACTCTTGCATTGCCAATTCAAAAGAAATCCGAAGTTTATATGACAACAAATTTGATAATTCATATAATTTCAAAGATTGGGAGAACTGTTTTATGTGTACACTGTACATCAACCCCCAAGTATTTACAATGGCAAAGACAAGAAGTCTACGCGACAGATCCAAACCTGTGACTTCTATGGTGGCATTCGAGTTCTCTGACATCTCTCTCTCTCTCTCTCTCTTTCTTTATCCCAGTCTCCATGGCATGATTCATTGTGCTAATACGAATTTCAAAGGTTCATAATGATGTAAATTTTAAAAATAACACAAAAGTAGCCCTCGCTCAAGTGGAAGCTTATTATCTGAAGATATATGAAGTTTATTTCTATGATACCTTGAACAAAGTACTATCCGAAGGTCCGAAGTATGCTCTTTCTCCTAGTTCTATAACCTTGTGGAAAGTCTGAAGTTAGTACTCTTGCATTGCCATCCGAAATCTAGTTCTATATTGAGACATAGAAATTCAAGCATCCAAGAGTTTGTTTTAGATCTTTGCATTCAGAAGTTAATCTCTAGGCCGAGCTCTAGAGGGACAATGTTTAGTCCAAGGTAATGATTAAGGATTAAACATTCAGTTGCGTTGGAAGCTTGAGAGAACTTGAAGAATATTACTATGTGATGAATATGAAGGACGAAATAGAAGCTTATCATTAAGATTCTAAGACTCATCATCTATGCAACAAGATTTAATTCTGAAGTTGACCTTGTTACAAATCTTCATGAAGAGCAAACCTATAACATTTAGTTTATTGAAAGATTATGGTATAGTGGAAGGGACGGAAACCATAAAGGGATATGAAGCCAAGATATTGCCAACAAATCAAAAGAAGGACCTACTACATCAATGAAGCCAACCTATCTAAGAAGCCAAGATATTGCCAACAACTCAAAGAATATGATATCTTTTGACCAGAAAGTATATAAGACATCTTGAAAACCGGATCCTTCTGGGATTCGTCTCTATGGTTTGTAACCTAGCTTAAAGGACAAAGGACTGAGATCAATGTGAAGACCATATGAAGACTTGGTTGTAGAAGTGTATGGACAAAATTGAATAGTAAGTCCGAATTTAGTGTAAGCATATTTTTTAAAGCAACTGTAAGTAGTTTCAATATAGTACCATACTTGAAGGTGATAATGGAGTACAGGTAAAGTTAAAAGAGGCACGTGTAATCTATGTTTGATCAATGATCTATGTCAATAGTAGTAATGTTAAGATAATGATCTCTTGAAGTTGAAAGATAGTAAGGAATCATAATAAGGGTTTGTGTAGATATATTTTATAGATCATTGCTATGTTCAATCAATGATCTATGTCAATAGAAGTAATGCTAAGATAGTGATCTCTTGAAAGGTAGTAATGAATCGTAATAAGGGTTTGTGTAGATATATTTTAGAGATCATTGTTATGATAACATTTGAAGTCTTTCTTTGCTAGTTTCTTTATGATCAAGTAATGAAAATCTCATGCATAGAAGACTTGACTAGGGTTTTGCAACTAACTCTCTAGTACATTTGTAGAATTTGCAATTTTTGAGTAAGAGGGCTTAAATAGACTTCGACATCTAGGGTTTGTAAACCCTAGCAAGGTTTGGACTCAGAAGAACCTTATGAACAAAACTGTATCTAATAATTTCCATTGCAAGAAGTAGATCTAATCCTTGACATCATGCTAATATGAGAATAAGGTTGGTGAACAGGTTCAAGATTAAGAGGGAGCTAACCTTCCTGAAAAGATGGGTACTCTACATCTCCTTGATTACTACTAATGCTATTGTCTTTGTACTTTCTCTTTTTGTTCTTTCATAATCTTCTAACTAAAAGTTGTAGGTCAAAAGAAGAACTATCTAAGATTGACTAACAATTAGAAGAATTGGAAGAACATGGCAAAGCATGAAGATTAAGGAGGAGGAAGAAAAAGTCGACTAAATGTTCACTTACCTCAGCTGGAAAGAGGGCGCTGTAAGGTCTTGGATGGATACAATATTAATTGAAGTTTAGCAGGAAATCTAGAGAAGCTTGTGATCAAAAGAGAAGATGACTAATCTAGGGCAATATCCTTTAGCAAGAAGTTGAAAAGTTTTGATATCATTGTACCAACAACTGATTAGTTCGATCTAGGAACACATTGATTGACAACATTGATGCTGATAGAGATACTATTGATGATTGGAATTTGATATAATTTCTTGAAAGATAATGAAAGCTTAATTCTGTTACAAAGGAAGATGTAAAGGCTTGTGCAATCAACTGTGAAGAAGTTTGGCTCCATAAGGTGTTTGATGAACTGATGACATGTTGGATTGAAAGGTTTTAGAGAATCAGGAAGGTTGAAGCTCATTATGATGTGATGCAGATAGGAGGCTTGTGCAATCAATTGTGAAGAAGTTTGGCTCCATAAGGTGTTTGATGAACTGATGACATGTTGGATTGAAAGGTTTTAGAGAATCAGGAAGGTCGAAGCTCATTATGATGTGATGTAGATAGGAGCGAAGAAGCTACAACAGATCTCCACGAAAGAACAAGTAGCCGATGCATTGATGAGTATTTTTGACAAGCTTAGGCTTGTGGTTATTTCTCCCTGTTTGAGAGGGAGTGAGGATCTCCTCCCTGGTTGAGAGGGAGTGAGGGTGGACACCGTATTCTCCATGTGTCATGCACTATGGCTAGGACTAACAGTCGTAAGCCTAGTGAAGGCACTGGTAAGGAGAATGGTGGATTGGATAAGCATCTGGGATCGATATTCTTTGAGGATTTGTATCCAAGATAAGAATAGTCTCGAGGACCGATATTCTTTGAGGTTGGGTATCCAAGATAAGAATAGTCTTGTGAGGACATACCTGGTGAACATCCGGATGGGGTATGTGCCTAGAGAGGCGGTGGTGTCCAAATTTATGCCTCCTAGCATTGTGCTCTGATCTAGTGGAGAGATAGAGCTTGTTAGTCAAGGCCTTGCTATTTTTGACAATGCTGGTTATGATGATGCTTATCAATCCGAATCCCTTCTTATGAGAATATTTCAACTTGAGAGTATCCTGTTGTGTCATTATGAATACCTCCCTAGTTAAGAGGGAGTGTTGGAAATGTAACTAGTGTCGATCTTCATAATGTAATTCAAATGTACTATTGATATATTTATTATATTCATTATTAGTCAAAACATGTTCTTCATGCTTATAGGATCAATTGAATCTTTATCATGAGCCAAAGGAATGTAATTGAGTCAAAGTCTTATTTGGACACCTTATAAGAAAAAGAAAAAATATTTTATTTGAGTCAAAAAGTAAAAAATGTCACCACAAAGACCAAGTTGGCCCTCCTTGACTAGTCGGCGGCCTAAGATGCATCTTTTTGACCTCTTGGACATCTATAAATATAAGGCAATTCAACCACTTGAGGAGCCAGTCAATTCGGCCATCCATCACATCAATTCTATGTAAGAAAAAGAAGAAAAACCAGCCGAAGTAAAAGGAGAGAGAGGACAGTCAAAGGAGAGAGAAAACAATCTGATTTTTTCCCTAGTTCTGTTCACACATGCGAGTTTTCCTGAGGGATATTTTGTGCTACTGTAGGCCCCTGAAATTTCAGGAGATGATCAGATTTCAGAGATATGACCTGCGTTGACTTCTAGTGACTATGACTTGTTGGACATGGCTTGGAAGAGGGTTGACTTGGGTCTTTGTGGTTGTCTTGGGTCTTGGATATCTCACTTTGATCTGATTCTATAAGAAGAGGATTTCTTGGGTTTTCCCCCTTGTGGGTTTTGCCCTGGCCTGGAGCCTAATTGTAGAAATTTCTCATTTCCCACCCCGGTTTTCAGTTTCTCCTTATTTCTCCCATATAGTTAAATGCCCTTTCCCATAACCATACATTTAACAAGCTGGAAAAAATAAATTTGCTGAAAACACAAATTCTAAAATTTTTACATAATGCGGTAAATTGCAAAAATAAAAATCAGCAGTAATAAATAACCATTAAAACACATTTAAACATTGAGATTTTTGGTCAATGTGACCCTGGAAAAACCCCCTACAACTCTTGGGGAAACCAGTTTGAGAGCTCTTCTTTATTTCTGGAAAATGCCTTTTTACAGTAAGAGAAATATTCAACAAAAATCAGCAAGCAAACTTTTACAACTTATCTCAGCCTTCCTGAAACTCCGCTGTACAGACTTGCTGAAACTCCGCCCTGCTGAAACTCCGCTGTACAGACTTGCTGAAACTCCGCCCTGCTGAAACTCTGCTGCTGAAACTCCGCTCTGCTGAAACTCCGCTGCTGAAACTCCGCTGCTGAAACTCCGCAGCTCACTGTCTAGAAATCTCCCTTGCTCTCTTGCTCTCCTTCTCTCAATCTGCTCATGAAAGAATTGATGACCTTTTCCTCTTTTTCCTCCTTTAATCTAACCCCAAGTGACTTTTGGGTGATCCCTAAATCCAATGGCTGAAATAGATTGAGATCTAAGGCTGAGATTAAATGCTCATTTAAATCTCACTTTTTATTTTTTAATTCACCCCACTTTAATAAAGACCCATTTAGTCATTTATTTTCAAAGTCACTTTTCCTTTCTAATTTTTCATTGACTTTATAAAAGTCACTTTAAAATTAGACTTAGTAACTTTATCACTTAAAGTCACTTTTACATTAGAATTAACTTTATAAAATTGTAAAGTCACTTTAGGAGAAAAATTAAATTCTTTTGGACACTTTTCCCTAGGCCAAAGATCAAAGCCTAAGGGAACCACCTATCCTCCGGTACCAAATTTCAACACTCCCTCTTACCGAGGAAGGTGTTCCTCACCACACCCATCTTGTCTCTGAAGTAGACATGCTTGCCCCGTGGTAAGGCTTTGGTAAGAATATCTGCAACCTGCTCATCAGTGGAAATATACTCAAGCTTCACAACTCCCTTCTGAACAGTCTCTAATGAAATGATATCTGATCCCGATATGCTTTGACCTGTCATGAAATACTGGATTCTCCGTGAGTTTAATGCAACTCTGATTATCACAGTAAATCACTGAAGGTCTCAACGGCTGACCAAATAAGCCAAACAACATCTTGCGAAGCCAGATAGCCTCACAACTAGCTAGACTGGCTGCAATATACTCTGCTTTCGTTGAACTCAGTGCTACTGACTGCTGCTTCCGGCTGAACCATGACACTACTGCTGAACCCAACCCAAAATAGCACCCTGAAGTGCTCTTCCTATCAGAAGCACAACCTACCCAATCAAAATCAGTGTATCCTGCCAATCTCACTCCATCTCCCTGCCTGTAGTCCAGACCATAATCCACTGTCCCCTGCAAGTACCGCAAAATGTGTTTTGCAGCCACCCAGTGAACCTTCCTAGGCTCACACATAAACTGACTCATCGTGTTGACTGCAAAACAGATATCTGGTCTAGTGTTGACCAAATACATCAAGGAACCAATCAGCTGCCTGTACAATGTGGGGTCCACCAACTCGGAATCCGAAGCATGAAGCTTCTTCCAGTTGGTGATCATCGGTGTCGACATGGGTCTACAATCCTCCATGTGGAATCTGCTAAGGATGTCCACAATATACTTCCCCTGCCCCAGAAAGAAATGCCCCTCCTCCTGCCACACCTCCAAGCCCAAAAAGTAATGCATCAAGCCGATGTCCTTCATCTCAAACTCCGTCGCAAGATCTCTCTTGCAGTGTTCTATGAGTCTCTCTGCACCTGTAATGACCAAGTCATCCACATACAGCACCAGAATGAGAGGCTCCTCACCAATCACAATAAAGTAAAGGTTCGGATCTGCCTCACTCTTTGTGAAACCCATCCCCTGCAAATATGTATCTATCCTGGAGTACCAAGCTCTGAGAGCTTGCTTCAGGCCATAAAGGGCCTTCTTCAGTCTGCACACATGGGACTCCTTCCCATGCACCTCAAAGCCCTGTGGCTACTCAATGTACACCTCCTCCTGTATGAAGCCATTGAGAAATGCAGTCTTCACATCCATCTGGTGGATCTTCCAACCCATCTCTGCTGCTATCGATATAATGGAGCGGATCGAAGTATATCGAGCCACGGGAGCGAAGGTCTCCTCATAATCAACTCCCTCTACCTGTGATCCGGATTTAAACAGGAACGCAATAAAATACAGAGATAACCATAAAGACAGATATGCAGCGGAAATAATACTTCATTTCATTACTGTAAAATACTGAAATATGCTTACAAATAGAAATAGAAATAACCCAGCTAGGGCGATGGTAGCTTATCTCTAAGAAGAGATGTGTCGGCTACATGCCTCTGAACTGTCTTACAATGAGGCTCGAAGGCCTATTTATTGTTGAGAAACAATGGAAAACCCTTAACATTCCAAAACCTAACCCTAGAAGATGAAACGCCAAACTATGGGCCCCGTTTGGGTAAATTGGTACATCAACTTCCCGGGGTCGTAACTTTGGCATACGATCTCCATTTTACGCGCATGATACCCTGTTGGAAAGATCTCTATGAGGACTACAACGGAAAAGACGATTTTTTACCTAAAAAATCGCGGATCAAGATTTCCCAAAAAATGTCGTTTAGGGCCTCAAAACGGCTCCGAAAGTTTAGGACCCGAAAAACTGCTAAAACCCAAAAAACGTCATTTAGGGCCTCAAAACGGCTCCGGAAGTTTAGGACCCGAAAAACTGCTAAAAATAGTAAACTGCGCTATAATTAAGGAAACTGAAAATGTTGAGAGGAACAATGGTGGGGGTCCAGGTGGACTTGGCAGGTGGCCACCAATATCCACCTGGATCAACCTGGGAGAACCCTCTAGCCACAGACCTTGCTTTGAATTTCTCAATGCTGCCATCTGCAGCATGCTTTACCTTGTAAAGCCATCTGGAAGTAACCACGGATTTTCCCTCAGGCCTCGACACCACCTCCCAAACATCATTCTTCATGATAGAAGAATACTCCTCCTGCATGGCCTCTGTCCAGATCTGCTGGCTAGTTTCCTCCTCATAGCTAGAAGGCTCAGAGTCAAGGACGCTGGTAACCATCGCCATATAGCTACAAAACCTCTCAGATGGTCTACTCTCTCTGATCGGCCTCTTCGGCTCAGCAACAGATGAGGCATCTCTCAAGGTGTCCTAAAGCCACTTGGGCTTCCTCTTCCCTGAGCGCACTTCTCCCACCGGAGAATGAAACTCCTCCTCCTCATCATCATCAGGAGCCTGAACTCCTGACTGTCTGTCTGCTGTCCTCTTGCCTGCACCTGAACCTGTAGAAGTTGAGGTACCGTGTGAACTGTCCATCAGTGGAATCCCTAGTGAACTGCTCTGTGAATTGCTCTTCATGCTGCCCGGAGCACCACCCCTCTGGCTCGGTGAGCCACTGCTCATTGACGGACCTGACATCCTCATAGATGTACCTCCTGATCCTCCTGATCCCTGCTCACTGGATCCCTGCGACTGACTCAACTGCTGCTGAGGGTCTGGCTGATCCAGATACTCTAACTCCCGTGACCTCCTAAAGGCCCTGTCCTCCTCGAACTTCACATCTCGTCTGACAACAACTCTCCTCTGTGCAGGAATGTAAATCCGAAAGGCCTTTGAGGTCTCACTGTAGCCCACAAAGATACCCTTGTCTGTGGTGGGCTCTAGTTTGGTCCTCTTCTCCTTGGGTATATAGGAGTATGTAATGCATCCAAGGATATGAAGATGATCAATATCAGGCTTCTTCCCAGAGAAAGCCTCCTCCGGAGTCATGTGCCTCAAGGCACGATGCAGACTCCTATTCTGCAAGTAAACAGCTGTGTTGCAGGCCTCTGCCCACAAGAACAATGGCAACCCTTAACCCTTAAAGACAGATATGCAGCGGAAATAATACTTCATTTCATTACTGTAAAATACTGAAATATGCTTACAAATAGAAATAGAAATAACCCAGCTAGGGCGATGGTAGCTTATCTCTGAGAAGAGATGTGTCGGCTACATGCCTCTGAACTGTCTTACAATGAGGCTCGAAGGCCTATTTATTGTTGAGAAACAATGGAAAACCCTTAACATTCCAAAACCTAACCCTAGAAGATGAAACACCAAACTATGGGCCCCGTTTGGGTAAATTGGTACATCAACTTCCCGGGGTCGTAACTTTGGCATACGATCTCCGTTTTACGCGCATGATAGCCCGTTGGAAAGATCTCTATGAGGACTACAACGGAAAAGACGATTTTTTAACTAAAATATCGCGGAGCAAGATTTCCCAAAAAACGTCGTTTAGGGCCTCAAAACGGCTCCGGAAGTTTAGGACCCGAAAAACTGGTAAAACCCAAAAAACGTCGTTTAGGGCCTCAAAACGGCTCCGAAAGTTTAGGACCCGAAAAACTGCTAAAAATAGTAAACTACGCTATAATTAAGGAAACTGAAAATGTTGAGAGGAACAATGGTGGGGGTCCAGGTGGACTTGGCAGGTGGCCACCAATATCCACCTGGATCATTCCTCCCCCCTTAGGAAGCAATGGTCCCCATTGCGTTGAGTTCCTCCATGAGATGGGGAAACTTTTGCTGAACTTGGTCCCTGGTGAGCCACTTGCCATTGTGAAGGAGTTGGCCTGCTTTGACAACTCGATACAGTTGAATATTCTGTTGGCGAGTATTCTTGATCTGTGTGTCCATGATTCGATCAGTTGCAGCTTGTTCCATGCAATCTGGATTTAATTCTGTGGGTGTGAGCTGTTCTGCAATGTCGGATGTATCTAGCAATGGTGGAAAGTATGGCCGCAGGCGGTCCACATTGAACACTGGGTGCAGGCCAAGGAATGGGGGAATGCTGAGTTCAAATGCATTGTCTCCCACAGCCTTAGTAATGGTGTAGGGACCATATCGGAGTGGTCTCAGTTTCCGATAGGCTCCAGTAAGGCGTTCCTTTTGCAAATGCAACCAGACTTTGTCGCCCACCTGAAACTTATGTGGCACCCGATGTTGATCATGTCGCTGCTTGTACTTGGCATTTGATTTCTCCAGAATGTCATGGACCTGCTGGCGAATATGTTGGATGTGTTCAATGAAGCTGGTTGCCTTGTCTGTTTTGGACTGGACATGAGTTGAATCTGTGTGAGTAGCTGCAAGTGGCATGGCCACATCAATGGGGCATAGTGGCTGGAATCCCAAGCCCACCTGAAAAGGGCTGTGGCCAGTCGAGCTATGAAGAACTCGGTTGTAGCTGTGCTGAACATAGGGGAGGCTCTCGTCCCATGTGCGTGGATGCTTTGAGTTGTACATGCGCAGAATGTGTACAATCATCCTATTGACAACCTCTGTCTGGCCATCAGTTTGAGGATGGAAAGCTGTGGATTTAGTGAGTTTGGTGTCTAGCATTGACCAGAGGCTTGACCAAAATGTACTGAGGAACCGACTGTCCCGATCTGAGATGATAGACTGTGGGATCCCAAAGTGCACCCACACTCGTTCGAAGAAGAGTTTAGCAGTGGCTTCTGCTGTGATATTCTTCTTGCAGGCTGCCATAATGGCCATCTTCGAGAACCTGTCGACGACCACAAAAACACAGTCATTTCCATGCTTAGTGGAAGGAAGGCCTGACATGTAATCCATGGAGATGGATTCCCAAGGTCGACTAGGGGTAGGCAGCGGGTTATAGAGGCCTTGCTTCTTAATGGTCGGTTTGGCAATGGCACAGGCAGTACATGATCTGATATACTTCCCGACATCTTGTCGAAGATTCGGCCAATAGAAATACATTTGCAGTACTGCCACCGTTTTCTCGACCCCGAAATGCCCAACAGTTCGACTATAGTGTGCTTCCCAAATCATCTTGGCACGCTCGCTTGAAGGAACACAAAGGTGACCCAGGTGGCATAATAGGGCATCCTGGAGGTGAAAATCTGGAACATGCCGACCCTCCAAGAGTGTCTGGTATGTGTGGCCAAATTCTGGGTCGCTTTTGTAGAGAAGTGGCCAATCAGAAGTCTCGTGCCCACAAGAGTTGAGCACAGTGGTTAACTCCATGATCGGTGGTCGACTGAGGCAATCTGCAACATTATTGGTGCTACCCTTCTTATATTTGATATTCAAATGGAACTGCTGCAGGTATGTAGACCACTTCTGATGGCGATCATTCTGCAATTTCCCTTGGGTCTGTATGAACTGGAGGGGTCGGTGGTCTGTGTGGATGACCGTATCCTTCCCCAAAATGTAATGCTTCCATTGTCGGCAGGCCTGCACAATGGAATACATCTCTTTATCATAAGTGGGATACTTCCGGACTGTGTCTGAAAGTGTTTCACTGTGATATGCCACTGGATGCCCATGTTGAGTAAGGACTGCCCCAATAGCATAGTCAGAGGCATCTGTCTCGACCTCAAATGGTTGTTGTAAATCTGGTAATGCAAGCACTGGTGCCATGCAGAGGCGATCTTTCAACTCTATGAATGCCTTCTGTTGAGATTCAGACCAAAAGAACTTTGCTTTCGCTCCTCCCTTGGTGACTTGACTCAAGGGCCAAGTGATATGAGAGAACCCCAACACGAATCTGCGGTAGAAGTTGGCAAGACCTAGAAAGCTGCGGAGCTTTGTCAGAGTGGTTGGAGATGGCCAATCCCGAATGACTTGAATCTTGGCTGGATCCACATGCTCCCCCTGTTCATCAATAATGTATCCTAGATACTGAACCTGGGTCATGCCAAAAGTGCATTTCTCCAAATTGGCACATAGCTTGTGTTGCCGCAGTGTTTGGAGAACCTGTCGGATGTGGTGGAGGTGCTCTTCCCAACTCTGGCTGAAGATCAGAATGTCATCCAAGTATACCACTACAAATGAGTTGGTGAATGGCCGCAAGATGTCATCCATTAGCCTCATGAAGGTTGCAGGAGCATTCGTCAATCCAAAAGGCATAACCAACCATTCGAAAAGGCCCTCCTTGGCTTTGAAGGCAGTCTTCCACACATCAGAGGGTTCGATTGGTACCTGGTGATATCCTGACTTTAGATCGATCTTGCTAAAATATTTTGCCCCCTTTAGTTGGTCCAAGAGGTCATCAATCCGTGGGATCGGGTACCTATTACGGACAGTGATCTTGTTCAGCGCCCGATAGTCAATACAGAGTCTCCAAGTCCCATCCTTCTTCTGTACCAACACGATCGGGCTCCCACAAGGCGATGAACTCGGACGGATGTGACCTTTCTGCAGCAGCTCCTGAATCTGCCTCTTGATTTCATCGTTCTCTAGAACGGAGCGCCGATAAATTGGTCCATTGGGTAGCGGCGCACCTGGGGTCAGATCGATGGAGTGCTTGACTTGACAGTGCAGAGGGACCCCTGCGGGGGAGGTGAAGATGTCCTCGTATTCCTCCACGACCTTGTCCATCTGTAGTTGTCGTGCAGAAGGGCCCTGCCTGGAGGCTGTGGCCACCGTCTTCTTCTTTCCTTGAGGGCGTATCATCAGGAAAACAAATTTCCCGGTTTTGGAAATGAGCTTACTGCATTGTTTTGCAGTAATCAAAGAGATGGCGGTAGATGGTGCTACCTCTGGTATCCTGTACAACTTGTTTCCCAATGTAATAATAACAGCACGGGGCCTTGATTCATACACAACATGTCGCTTCCACAAGTATGGTTGCCCTAATAATACATCACAAACTTCAAGGGGAGCAATGTCACACAATACCTCATTCGTGAAGGGCTTGATGTTGTATGGAAGGCGACACTGCTGGCTCACACGAAGATCCCGTCCTTGGTGAAGCCACTCGATGGTGTATGGTTGTGGATGTGCTGTGGTTGGTAAGCCCAACCGCTTCACGACCTCTGCCGAAATGAGGTTCTTTTGGCTCCCGCTATCGACGATGAACTGTAGTGGGGAGTCCTTTACCCACATCTGGGAGTGGAAGAGACGCTCCTCCTCTGGATCTTCGGGTTCATTTTTCTGGACCTTGGCGGTAGCAACAATGGCGTTGGGATCTGCATCAATGATCTGCTTCCCTTTGTCATTCCCCTTGTCGGGTTTTGACTCAGAGTCGGAACATGCATCTGATTTTGAAACCTTTAGCTCAGCCACCAGTGACTGCTTGGCCCGACACTCACTTGTGTTGTGAGTGGAGCTCTTATGGAACTCACACCATTTTCCCGTGTCCTTTTTCGGCTTCGTGGCACTGTTCTTTGCTTGCAGCTTTGGCGGGTTGTCTTGGGCTGCCCCGCCTTGGCTTTGTCCTTTGTTCTATGGTTTAGGGGCACCTTTCCCTTGCTTCTGATTCGCAGATCCAAAGTCTCGCTTCCTTTGTTTAAACTTCTGCTCGATCTTGACGGCATATCGATATGCTGTGCCAAGCGAGGAGATGTTCAGGAATTCTATTTCTTCTTGGATGTACTTATGCAGGCAGCCGCGATATTTGAGTATCAAATGCTGCTCCGTATCCTTGATTCCCAACTTTGTGCGAAGGGTATGGAAAAGATTGGTGAACTCCGGCACGTCTTGGTCCCTTCCCTGCCGCAGCGTGGTCCACTTTATGTATTCATCCTCATAGCTTCCGACAGGGTAGTACTGCTCCTTGATGGCATCTCGGAATGAATTCCAGGTGGGTGCGGCTGAAAATAGTGAGCCGGTATTTTCATCCTTCTGTTCGCAGTAGGTTTCCCACCAGTCTTTGACGTGGGGGGCTGCTTTGAGAAGAGCAAAAACAATCTTTTCCCGACTCGAAAATTCATGAACAGAAAAATAACCCTCTAGCAGATTTAACCATTTATCTACGGCATCCGCGTCTATTTGACCGTCGAATATGGGGATTTCAAAATTAACTTGTACCTTAAAGGGCGTGGCGTTTCCAGAGTAGCTGCTGGAAGCCGATGCGTCGCCTCTAGGTAGCCGCTGGAAGCCGATGCGTCGCCTCTAGGTAGCCGCTGAAGGATCTGGGCAAAACTATCCATCATCGCGTTCCGTTGTCGCTCGAGGGCTTCTTCGAGCAAGATTTTGATAGGATCTCCTGCCCCCTCGTCTTTCTTCTCATCCGCCATGGGAGGTCGTTGGGATTTGCGAGGCTGGTCTCGCAAAGGTTCGACCAGTTCAAGCCCTAACTCCTTATATCCCGACCTCGTTGGGGACATGCAAAGAAAAACAGAGAAAAAACAGACCGCTCTGATACCACTGATCCGGATTTAAACAGGAACGCAATAAAATACAGAGATAACCATAAAGACAGATATGCAGCGGAAATAATATTTCATTTCATTACTGTAAAATACTGAAATATGCTTACAAATAGAAATAGAAATAACCCAGCTAGGGCGATGGTAGCTTATCTCTGAGAAGAGATGTGTCGGCTACATGCCTCTGAACTGTCTTACAATGAGGCTCGAAGGCCTATTTATTGTTGAGAAACAATGGAAAACCCTTAACATTCCAAAACCTAACCCTAGAAGATGAAACGCCAAACTATGGGCCCCGTTTGGGTAAATTGGTACATCAACTTCCCGGGGTCGTAACTTTGGCATACGATCTCCGTTTTACGCACATGATAGCCCGTTGGAAAGATCTCTATGAGGACTACAACGGAAAAGACGATTTTTTATCCAAAAAATCGCGGAGCAAGATTTCCCAAAAAACGTCGTTTAGGGCCTCAAAACGGCTCCGGAAGTTTAGGACCCGAAAAACTGCTAAAAATAGTAAACTGCGCTATAATTAAGGAAACTGAAAATGTTGAGAGGAACAATGGTGGGGGTCCAGGTGGACTTGGCAGGTGGCCACCAATATCCACCTGGATCAACCTGGGAGAACCCTCTAGCCACAGACCTTGCTTTGAATTTCTCAATGCTGCCATCTGCAGCATGCTTTACCTTGTAAAGCCATCTGGAAGTAACCACGGATTTTCCCTCAGGCCTCGACACCACCTCCCAAACATCATTCTTCATGATAGAAGAATACTCCTCCTGCATGGCCTCTGTCCAGATCTGCTGGCTAGCTGCCTCCTCATAGCTAGAAGGCTCAAAGTCAAGGATGCTGGTAACCATTGCCATATAGCTACAAAACCTCTCAGGTGGTCTACTCTCTCTGATCGGCCTCTTCGGCTCAGCAACAGATGAGGCATCTCTCAAGGTGTCCTAAAGCCACTTGGGCTTCCTCTTCCCTGAGCGCACTTCTCCCACCGGAGAATAAAACTCCTCCTCCTCATCATCATCAGGAGCCTGAACTCCTGACTGTCTGTCTGCTGTCCTCTTGCCTGCACCTGAACCTGTAGAAGCTGAGGTACCGTGTGAACTGTCCATCAGTGGACTCCCTAGTGAACTGCTCTGTGAATTGCTCTGCATGTTGCCCGGAGTACCACCCCTCTGGCTCGGTGAGCCACTGCTCATTGACGGACCTGACATCCTCATAGATGTACCTCCTGATCCACCTGATCCCTACCCACTGGATCCCTGCGACTGACTCAACTGCTGCTGAGGGTCTGGCTGATCCAGATACTCTAACTCCCGTGACCTCCTAAAGGCCCTGTCCTCCTCGAACTTCACATCTCGTTTGACAACAACTCTCCTCTGTGCAGGAATGTAAATCCGAAAGGCCTTTGAGGTCTCACTGTAGCCCACAAAGATACCCTTGTCTGTGGTGGGCTCTAGTTTGGTCCTCTTCTCCTTGGGTATATAGGAGTATGTAATGCATCCAAGGATATGAAGATGATCAATATCAGGCTTCTTCCCAGAGAAAGCCTCCTCCGGAGTCATGTGCCTCAAGGCACGATGCAGACTCCTGTTCTGCAAGTAAACAGCTGTGTTGCAGGCCTCTGCCCACAAGAACAATGGCAACCCCTGATCATGTAACATGGCTTTGGCAACCCCTATGATGGATCTGTTCTTCCTCTCTGCGACCCCGTTCTGCTGGGGGTTGTAAGGAACAGTGAACTCCCTCCTAATGCCTGCCTCTTCACAATAGTCAACAAACTCTCCAAGGGTGTATTCTCCTCCATTGTCCGACCTCAGGGACTTGATCTTTCGACCTATCTGTGTCTCCACAAGAGCTCTGAACTCCTGAAACCGCTTGAAGACCTCACTCTTGGTCTTCAAAAAATAAATCTAGGTCCTCCTGGAGTGATCATCAATGAATAAAACATAGTACTCATATCCACTCAAGGAAACATGAGACATCCGACCGCTCACATCGGAATGAATCAAATCAAGTATCCCAGTCGCTCTGCTGTCACTGCTGGGAAAAGGGGATTTGGCAAACTTGCCCATCGCACAACCTCTGCAAGTATCAAAGTGATCAGTACTGAAATATGACACACCTGTAGTGATCTCCTGCAATGTCCTCAAGGCTCCATGATACATATGTCCCATCCTGTGGTGCCAAATCTCACACAGCTCAGAACTGCTAGCTCTGCTGTCGGTACTACTGCTCAATGCCAAAAGGGGCTGGAATGCAAACTTGTACACCTTTGCATGGCGTACACCTATCACTCTAGCTGAATCCGCTGGAGTGCCCCTGGGATACATCAACACCTGTCCTCCCCTGAACAATACCTCATATCCTCTGTCCTCCAAAGCTGAGACGGATATGAGGTTCTTCCTCATCCCTGGCACATAAAGAACATCTGACACTCTCAAGGGAGGTTTGGACTCCCTCTGAAATGTCAGTGTCCCCACCCCGACTGCTCTAACAACTCTGTCATCATCGAGTACTACCTCTATATCAGTGCCACTCTCTGAAAGCTCTGAGAAGTACTCACGGACTCCTGTCATGTGACTTGAAGCCCCACTGTCCACATACCAGATACCTGAAGATGCTCCGCTAATCGAGGGAAAAGCATGCTCCCTCTGAACCTGTGTGGCAGGTGATCCTGCACTAGAGGACTCACACGTAGTGAACGCAAACTCCCGGTCAAAACGACCTG
This sequence comes from Pinus tabuliformis, assembly GCA_031772625.1. Taxonomy (NCBI): domain Eukaryota; kingdom Viridiplantae; phylum Streptophyta; class Pinopsida; order Pinales; family Pinaceae; genus Pinus; species Pinus tabuliformis. The sequence continues at coordinate 899,780,969 of CM062808.1, forward strand.
CAGAGTCCTCCATCTCTACTGAAGCTGCCACGTCCTGGTTCTTCCCCTTCTTCTTCTTCTTCTCTGGACACACAACTGCATAGCGTCCCATCTTTTGACAATTCCCACACTTCACCTTGGAATAGTCCTTCTGTGTGTTCCCCTGTTTACCTTTACCTTTGCCTTTGCCCCCACCACTGCTTGTGGAAGCCTGCTTCTTCCCTTTGCTTTTCTTGCCTCCTGCCACCAGTGCTACATCCTCATCCTGCTCAACTGGCTTGGCTGCCCCATGCTGACCTTTCCTGATCTTTGTCTGTATGCAATCATCCCAAAACCTCTCCCATGTGGGAAGGGTCTCACGTGCACAAACCCCATCAGCAAAGTTCAACCATGAACGGAGGAGGCCATTCACTACAATCCGCACCAACTTAGTGGGTGGAATGGCCTCTCCAATCGCTGCCAACTCATCTCTCACATTAGTAATCTTTGTGAGATATCCAGCTGCACTATCATTACCCATCTTAATGTTCTTCAGCTTCTCCTTCAGGACCATCTTCCGGTTCTCATTGGTACTCTGGTAGAGATTGGACAATGCTGTCCACATCTCATGGGCATTGCTCTTTCCTCTCACATGAGGAAGGCAATGGTCTTTGATTCCGTCTAGAATCAGCCTCTTACCCTTGTTGTTCTTTTTATTATAAGCTGTCAACTGAGTAGCATCAGTAGGCACAACAACAGGGTTCTGTGTGGTATGCACCATGATATCCCAGACTTCTGCCTCCTCAAAGATACTCTGCATTCTCTCCTTCCAAACGCTGTAATTTGTATGCCCATCCAGCCTATCCTCCACCCTCAATCCCAATGACATCCTGCTGTCGTAAAACTGAAAAATAGCACTGCTGTAGTAAAGATAAAACTGCTGTTTATGAAAAAAATCAGGGTGCTGGAATTTTGTAAGTGAAAAATCAGCAGCTGTAATTTTCCTTTTGCTGTCCCAAACTGTTCTTCAGCACTCAAGCTCTGATACCATGTAGAAATATTTCATTTCTCACCTCGGTTTTCAGTTTCTCCTTATTTCTCCCATATAGTTAAATGCCCTTTCCCATAACCATACATTTAACAAGCTGGAAAAAATAAATTTGCTGAGAAAACACAAATTCTGAAAATTTTACAGAATGCTGGAAATTGCAGAATTAAAAATCAGCAGTAATAAACAGCCATTAAAACACATTTAAACACTGAGATTTTTGGTCAATGTGACCCTGGAAAAACCCCCTACAACTCTTGGGGAAAACCAGCTTGAGAGCTCTCCTTTATTTCTGGAAAATGCCTTTTTACAGTGAGAAATATTCAGCAAAAACAGCAAGCAAACTTTTACAACTTATCTCAGCCTTGCTGAAACTCAGCCTTGCTGAAACTCCGCCCTGTTGAAACTTCGCTGTACAGACTTGCTGAAACTCTGCCCTGCTGAAACTCCGCTCTGCTGAAACTCCGCTGCTGAAACTCCGCAGCTCACTGTCCAGAAATCTCCTTTGCTCTCTTGCTCTCCTTCTCTCAATCTGCTCATGAAAGAATTGATGACCTTTTCCTCCTTTAATCTAACCCCAAGTGACTTTTGGGTGATCCAAGTGACTTTTGGGTGATCCCTAAATCCAATGGCTGAAATAGATTGAGATCTAAGGCTGAGATTAAATGCTCATTTAAATCTCACTTTTTATTTTTTAATTCACTCCACTTTAATAAAGATCCACTTAGTCATTTATTTCCAAAGTCACTTTTCCTTTCTAATTTTTCATTGACTTTATAAAAGTCACTTTAAAATTAGACTTAGTAACTTTATCACTTAAAGTTACTTTTAAATTAGATTTAACTTTATAAAATTATAAAGTCACTTTAGGAGAAAAATTAAATTCTTTTGGACACTTTTCCTTAGGCCAAAGATCAAAGCTTAAGGGAACCATCTTTCCTCCGGTACCAAATTTCAACACTAATTTCTTGTGTCCTTTGTTCTTTGTGATCTTCATGTTTTGTACATTTTGGTAATTGCGTGATGAAGAGAATATAAATTTAATAAGCCAACAAACATTCACAACTAATTATCAAGTTAAGAGAAATCAATTATAATCTACAAGCATCTTGGTTTCTCAACAGTTGTAGTACTGCCATGCATATATATATATTTGGCTTCCATCTAGTCAAATAGTTGGAAAGCATGCTTTTTTTGATCTTAATCTTAACACTGCTTCAAATTTCAATATAACTTTCACGTTCAATAACCAGTATGATCCATTTCTTTGCAAATTTTATTGCTGTCCCAAAATGAGAAAGTCTTGTTGCAAAATTTACTGCAAACACAAATTCAATTCAGAAAATTAAAAGATTTTCGTGGCAATTTATCTCAAAGGAAAACAGGCTTTGTTCAACCACGTTTATAGGGTAAACAAGCCTTGAATGCTTTTTCTAGGTAAACTGACACATTTAGGGAGGAGTTGTTCATGACTGTTTTTCTCAAAATACAATTTGAGATAATTTTTCTGGAGAAAACATTGGGTAAATTCAGCTTCAATTGTTGTCAGAGACGCTGCAGCCTACAGATCATCCTGCAATGAAGTTCAGGCAATATCTCTTATTTGATCACCTAAAATGCTGCTGATGCATGAAAAAGTATTTTGCATGTTGCATATTTCCGACTGTTGGTGACAGACCGTACAGAAAATATTATTTGATAGAATCTCTTACCCTTCTGTATATTATGTGATGCATCATAGACTACCTTAACATATTCTAGTGGAATAAGGATTATGGAAAATTGAATTTATCAAAAATCCTGGGATTAAGGAATGTGCATATATATTTGGTTGAACTGGTGTAAGATGGTGATACTTGTCATATCTTTATGCTTATATATTAAGGGCAGCTCTATTGTTATACAAGCACTTAAATTGGTGATGCTGGTCATATCAAATATGGCTCATCAACTATATTATTGTCGACAAGTTAAAAAAGATCTATATCTCTACAATTTGTGTTCTTCTGTGAAGTCATTTTAGAACTGACCTTTAGGCTTTGTTTATTAGGCTACTTTGATCTGAAACTGATCTCTATTATAATGTGGACTGAATATAAGTTTAAAGCTTGGAGATATCTTCAGTCATTATTGAGTTTGGTTATTGCTGATTTTGTACTTGAAATCCAGGTCAGCCCAAGCGGCATCTGCTGACAACAGGATGGAGTGTATTTGTTAGTGCAAAGAGACTCAGTGCTGGTGATGCTGTGCTTTTTATTAGGTAGGCCTGTTTGTTTCAAGGGTTTTTTTTTCTTTTTATGACTCTCAAGTGTATATGGAAATCAGAAAGACAGTATTGCTTATTGTGGTACTGTTTTGCATATGTCGTCATGATTTTTTTTTTTTTGTCATCATTATTAATGTATGGTTTATTCATGCTACAGGAATGAGAAAGGACAGTTACTGCTGGGAATCAGGCGAGCAAACCGATCCCAAACAGTTATGCCATCATCAGTGCTGTCCAGTGATAGCATGCACATAGGTGTTCTTGCGGCTGCAGCTCATGCTGCTTCAACAAATTGCCGCTTCACTATTTTCTACAATCCAAGGTGCCTGTCCATCATATAGCTATTATTATGGTTGTATTTATTTATACTTCAATGGCTGATGATGTGCATTAACATTGTGTGTCTCTAGGGCAAGTCCATCAGAATTTGTCATACCATTGTCTAAGTATGAAAAGGCAGTTTATCACACACGAGTTTCAGTTGGAATGCGCTTCCGGATGCTGTTTGAGACAGAAGAATCAACTGTACGAAGGTAACATTTAACCATATAACTTCATTAATACGTGAATCTGATATGTAAATGATGATCAAGGTTGAAGCTACAAGCTTCAAATTTCTTATTTTCATAGATTGATTACTTTCTTGTTGAATCTCAAATAAGTACAAGTGATTGGAATTGACCAACCATACAATCATGCACGCTCTTTATTGTGACATCTGAGTTCCTCTCTTTTGCTCTGAAAAATTCCTCACATATTAAATTATAAATCAAGATTGTTGTTATAATTTTATTTGCCATCCTGAGAGTCAGCTTGGAGAACCTACCTGGAACACTGTTTTTCTGCCTTAGGAAAGGGAAAGTTAGAGCATCATTGCTCCTCGTCTACTAACAAGAGTGGCACATTGCCTTTTGCTAGTCTGCAAAGAGTAATGATTAGCTTGTGCCCATTAACACAGAGTGATGTCCTTGCCAGGCTTCTAGACTTGCTCATTTTTGAGATCAATTTGAGAAGGTTTGAATTGCCTTATCTAATGGCTTGACAATTGTGGTAGAGTCTAAATTCATCAGTACCTAGGGGTTTATATTCATCCTCTCTTTTCCTCACCAAGTCTATATAATGAAGCCATTCTTAAGGAAGAAGAGAAGAAAGAGATTTGTAATTAAATGCTGTTGAAATTCTTAGAGATCCTTCCCGCTTTCATAATATTGCCTTACCAGTGAACATAAGCCAAGGAGTTGGAGCCAAGGAGCCATGAAGGGTTTTCATGCACTCAATGTATAATTGTATTGAGATTCTTCTATCTTAATATAGATTTCATGATTTTTTTCTCCGTTTCACATTGTTCATTGCATATATTGAATGGATCTTGATTATATTGAATAATCTAGGCTAGATCTAGTAGATCTCTAAGAAATCTTTTCTTGGGAAGGTAGATCTGGGGTTTTTGTTGTCTTGTGTGTGTAGGATACAAGTGCTCAAAATTGAAATGAGATCGTGAAGGAATTGGAGCAAGATCTTATACAACAACATCAGTGAAAATCACATAAAGACTTCAGGGATAAGGTACGCTATATGTTCTCCTTCTCTATTTTCTTGTTTGTCAAGGAGTCATAGAGATTAGATCTTGAAGGAAGTGTGAATGGTCTATCATTTGTTCTATACAGATCAATGGCAGATCTGTGGAAACATTCATTTGCAACAAGGGGTTTTTCCTGAAAATAGAAGTAGTTACTCCACCAAGGATCGAACTTAGAATCTTTAGTTCACAACCTAGAATTTGTAGTTTCACAAAATCTCTAGAGTCTCCACTTTTGTTTTTAGGAAAATCCCCCTGTTGCCAAGTGAATATTTCCATAGATCTGCCCTTGTTCTATATAGAACAAGTTATAGACCATTCATACTTCCTCCTAGATCTGACCCCTATGATTCCTTGACAAACAAGAAAAGAGAAAGAGAGAACATATGACATACCTTATCCTTGAAGTATCTATGTGATCTTGACTAGTGTTGTTGTAGAAGATCTTGCTTCCACTTTGAGCACTATATCTTGCACACACAAGACAACAAGTACTCGGGTTTTCCTGAAAAAAAAAGTAGTTACTCCACCAAGGATTGAACCTAGAATCTTTAGTTTCACAACCTAGAATTTGTAGTTTCACAAAATCTTTGGAGTCTCCAGTTCTGTTTTTAGGAAAACCCCCCTGTTGCCAAGTGAATATTTCCATAGGTTTACCCTTGTTCTGTATAGAACAAGTTATAGACCATTCATACTTCCTCCTAGATCTGACCCCTATGACTTCTTGACAAACAAGAAAAGTGAAAGAGAGAACATATGGCATACCTTATCCTTGAAGTATCTATGTGATCTTGACTAGTGCTGTTGTAGAAGATCTTGCTTCCACTTTGAGCACTATATTTTGCACACACAAGACAACAAGTACCAAAAATATTGCTTCCACTTTGAGCACTATATCCAAGCAAAATTTTGTTAGAGATATGCTAGATATAACGTAGATTACTCAAGCTAATCATGATCCATTCAATATATGCAATGAACAATATGAAATGGGGAAGAAATCATGAAATTTATATTAATATAGAAGAATCTCAGTACAATTTTACCTTCAGTGTATGAAGACCCTTTGCGGCTCCTTGGCTTATGTTGACAAGTAAGGCAACTTTATGATAACAAGAAGGCTCTCTGAAAATTTCAAGAGCATTTAATTACAGATATTTTTTCTTCTCTTCTCTCTTCGGATTGGCTTCATTATATAGACTTGATAGGAGGGGAGAGAGAATGAATCTAGACCCCTAGGTCTTGATGAAATTAGAGTCTAGTGCAAATTCCTAGGCCATTAGATGTGGCAATTCAAATCGTTTCAAAATGATAGACTCCTCGAAACTAAGCAAGTGTAGAAGCCTAATAAGGTCATCGCTTTGTGCCAAGGGGCATAAGGTGATCATTGCTCTATGTAGACTAGTAAAAGGTGATGCATCTCTCCTTATTAGTAGACTAGGAGCAATGATGCTTTGAGTTCCCCTTTCCCAAGGTAGGAAAACAATGTTCCAACATGTAATATTCCTAATGGGAAATATTAAGTGATAATAACAAATAAAGCATAAACAAGTAACCATAAAACTAACACACCAACATAATGAAAAATTGCACCAGAAATTGTACTAAGAGCTGATCCATTTTATTAAATAAGAAAAAAAGATACATATAAATGAAGAAGAGGAACCTAGGCTTGCTACAACAAGCTAGTCATGTCTCAGGTGAAAATGGAGCTGCCCAAGTGCTGGGAACTGCTCTCCCCAAGTCTCTGCGTTGGCCTAGTAAATTCTGCTACTGTTGTCTGGAAAGGAGTTGCTGTTTCGAGCCTCTAAATTGCTAAGAAAATTCTAGGAAATTAACTGCAGCTTCCTCACATGGCACCCATAATAAACTAGAAAAATCTCACGGACCCAAGTGGTGAAAATGGTTCCGAAGTGAACTGCGCCCTCTTCTATTGATTTCTACTACTGTCTGTTGTTTGGAACACAGATTTTGGCCATAAATACTGGCCAGAAAATTCTGCGAAATTAACCCCGGGCTCCTCTCTCCAAACCCACAAAAAACTAGAAAGGGTTTGGATTGAATCCATCGACCAATTTGGCCAGAAAACACTCCACAATTTGATATTACAGAATTATGCCCAAATCTATCACTAGCTAGATTCTCCCTTGAGGTTTACCTCCAATCTCCGACCCTTATCTCTCCACAATTCTTCTCCTTTCTTCCCTTGCGCAGGCTAAGTCAGAAACCCTTTCGTACTTCCAAATGAAAAGAATATCGTCACACATATTTGTTTCTCTCTATCTTTGCAAAATCACCACAAAAGTCCCGGCTCCAACTAGGAAAATCCTCCTGTAAATAACCTAGACTCCAACACGTTGTATGTTGGACCACAATGAATAACTCGAATTGCCTCTACGCCCAAGAAATACACAGAGCTGGGAATCCTGTTGTCAATGAAGCTCTATGAAAGCCCAACAATGGAATCTCCGAATTCCCAACTAGGGAGGCACTCAAAGTCCTCCGAAGATGGGGTGTGTAGACCACTCTGTGTCAACGACCCCATAGCAGTACACCCCTTTTTTCGCAAGACATGATCACACAAAGTGCATTTCCATTCCTCACAGCCCCCACTATTTTTTGCCTTGTTCTGTGTTATCTTTTCATGAACTTCATTAAGGGCTTTTTGGAAATGTTGCTTGATTGTTTACAGGTACCTACTGTTGTCTCTGCATTCTGTTCTTGAACTTGTGGGGTTTGTGGAGGTAGTGGGGGTCTCATCCTGCTGTTGATGTCACCACATTCACTGCTTAATCCTCTATCCATGGTATCAATACTGAAAATTTACATCAAAATACAAAAAAAAAATTAAAAGTATAACAGAACTAGATTTTATCATTTTAAAATTTACATATATGACAGAGAATCAAAATACTAATAATAAATATTTAATTTGCATAAAACAGAAACTTAATCATGATTTTTAATTTCATTTTTTGAGACAGTATAAAAATAGTGACAGAATGGATTTTGAAAACAAAATTGAAAAATACATGTACAAATGCTTATATATCTTGTAATTTTGGTTGTATAGACATGATCCCATAAAAAATAAATTGAAATAAATGTTGAACTAATGCCAAATGTTTGACTCCTGTAATTTGTGATTATCCTACTCAAAAATACACGAAAAGTTAAAATTTCTCCTTTTTGTGATGTAAAAGAGGAGAGCTAGTATTCACAAGATTCATTCAATTATATCTCCCATTAACACCTTTCAAGCCAAAATTTTAAAAAACACCTTGTGTTATAAATTATAATACTCTAAACTTGGGCACAGAAAAGGCCAGAGACCAAGATTAACCATTCTAGCTTTCAAGTTATCCTACCCATCAGATAAAAATTTAGTCACTAGTGCTATGTAGAATTATTTAAAGTGTCCGAGACTATAAATTCAAACAGAAATATCAAATATGTAAAAAGGAGAATTTTCTTTGTTCTCATATTAAATAATATCTTTCCTTGAAAGGGTAATTCATTTTATGTTTAAATATATATTTAAAATATTATTTACATATCATATAATCAGATATATTTACTTGAATTTCACAACATTCTGATATTGTAGACACGACCTGAAAAAATTAAGTTTCTTTGGATATCCGGGATCCCTCTAGTTATATTAGCTGTGAGTACACTAGATTTGTTCTTCTTAAAATGTTGAAAACTTAAAAGTGAATATATGTAGAAATCAGGTGGAATAGGACACCAGATACCAGTAAATAGAGTAATTACTAATATGGTGATTAAATACAATGAGGTTTGCTACAACGCAGCCTTAAATTCTTTTCTTTGAAGTCCCAATTTATTTCTCACCTGGGACATGATTGTGGCTTGTTAACAAAGATTAGAGACTAGGGAATAACATTGGAAAAACAACTATTGTGGTGTCAGTTACTGCTGAGAAGTTAGAACAGACATGGACATGCAGTCAACTATTCACTCAAATTTCCCATTTCACACAGGTTGCAGTAGGCTTTGCTGAAGAGCACAAAGCACAAAGAAGTAGAACCCATCCAAAATCTTAAAATTTTAAATAGACAAAGAAATGAATCATAAATAGGAATTAAGAAATCAAGGAAATCAAATGAAGAATTTGCCTGGTGGAATCCTAAATATAAAATTATTTTTTCAGTGTAATCTAATGTGAGTCGTGACCAAAGAAAGGCCTTCATTAAAATTCAAATCGGAAATCCTATCCATATATTCTAGTTTGTGCATCAGCTAGGAAACTAACTTATTACAAAAGCGACAAGTCAAGTATTTTTTTAATATATACTTCCGAAGTTCATCATCATAAAATCAAATCCTCTGCATCTGCTGTATAAGCTGGTTTATGTTTTAATTTTTTTGGCATAACAATGAGGTTACTTGGTGAATATGCAGCAAACTTAAGCGGTTGGTGCAGGGAAAAATGAAAATCATTTGCAAATGACAACTACACATTTAAAGCAGGTTACTCTGTTTCAAAAATCTTATCCTAATCTTTACTGAAAACCAAAATCCTGAGAGGAGCTTAATGACTCTTTACCTGAACAATGGCAGGCTGCAGCCTTTGATTGAGCCAAACTTCCATTAAACAGAGACAGCGTCCAATAATCCTCTCTCCTGAGTCCTCTTGCCAAAGCCAGTAAACACGGTGTCCCTCACCGACATTGAGGAACAGAGACCAAAATCTGAAAGTCTGAAACAGTGAACTGCGAAACACAAAGTTGAAAGAAGGATGAAACTCCTGAGAAATTCGAACAGATGGTTTGATTTACTCTTGAGAGGGATACTGATTATATAGGGAAATTAACGCAGAGAATGAACTTTTGTTGCCAAAGATTTCGTGCCATTTTTTCCTGGGGTTTTGTCTTTATGTTGGGTACTCGCTGATCTGGAGTGTGTGGGAGCTCCGATCTATCCAGAAGCTTCTAGAGTAAGAAATGTTCCAAAAACACCAGGAGCTTTGTCGGGTACGGAGGAGCTTTTCGGGAGTGTTGCTGTGAATACATGCAAGTTTCTGGTACTGGTGTCGAGTGGGAACGCTGATCTGGAGCATCTGGGAGCTCCGATCCATCGAGAAGCTTCTAGACACTCCTCGATGGAACGGAGCTCCCAGACGCTCCAGATCAGCGTTCCCACTCGACACCAGTACCGGAAACTTGCATTCATTCACAGCAACGCTCCTGAAAAGCTCCTCCGTACCAACAAAGCTCCTGGTGTTTTTGGAGCATTTCGTACCAGCTCCCAAGCTCCCAGGAGTGCTGGAACTTGCTGTACGTGATCTCCAAGGGTAGGGAGCAGTACCCATGCAACTTAGAAAATAAGTAAAATCCGATTTTAGCCTAAGCTCCAGCCCCTCTTATATTGCCATTCCATCCCTGAGAGTATCCATGCATATGTAATATATATAGCTGTTTGTACCTCAAATGTCAAATACACAAATGTATTATATATATATCTATATAGAATGGATGATGATGTTACAAATGAGGGGCCCCGTTATAAATACTAGGCGAGGTGCCCTTTCATATGAAGAGAAGTGTCTCTTTGATAAGACACACCTTTACGTTAAATTTTATTTATTATTTTGTTTCTTACATTGCCACCCTGTTAAGAGATGCTTTGTCCTCGAAGCATAACGAAAATGATTTTCTGTTGTTGCACACGTATCTTGGAATCGACATTTATCCATATCCCTTTTTCTTTTTTAATATAAAATATTTTTTATTTGTCTTTATTTTTTAAATATTATTTTATTTTATTTATGTATATATTAATATATATTCATTTAATTATGTATATATATATATTTATTTTTTCCGAGGAAAAAAACGAACCTTTTTATAAGAAATAAAAAAGTTACAAGCACATGAGTTAACATTCCAGCAGCTTCTGTGATCTTGAGACCACCATCAGTCCACCAAGGAGAGAGACATACTCCCCTTTGAATCACCAATATCCAAGCATAAAATAAACCATAAGCAGTTTTTTCCGCTTACTTTCAGCACTTGATCGTTGTCTACTATGGACAACTCTGTCAAAAGATTTTATACATGTCAAAAAATAACGTGGGCCTCCTTTTACAGCAGGAAAACAACCCACGGATCTGTTTTTCATAGAAAAGTTTTCTGAAGCAAACCCGATGAAACAAGAAAATAGTAACCAGCAGAGTTTTTCTTTGACCGAAACAGAATAGAAGAGCTGTAGAAAGACTATCTATACATCCTGTAACAGCAAAATTAAGTGTGGGGAGGGAGATCCGACACACGGATCTGTTCGTTCATCTGTTCAGTTATCCTCCACGAGTCCACAGCGAGCTGCAAACCCTCTTTAGAAAGCCTATCTGCCTCTTCGTTCCTGTCCCTGTAGATATGTTCAATGGAGAAAAAATTAAAATGTAATTTTAAGTTTTGAATCTCTTCCAGAAGCGGTCTCAACATATAATTTTGACATCTGTATTTCCCAATGACCCAGTTAATTACATTCAGAGAATCACCAAAGATCTGAATAGTGAAGATATTTCTGTTTATGAGCCAGCAAAGAAGAAGTTTAAGGGCAAGAAGTTCAGCAAAATTGTTGGTGCCGGGACCCAATCCCACAGCGGCTTTGAGAGAGTGAGAGGGATTTATATGAATGGCGATTCCAGCACCCGCAGTATTGTTTTGTGCTGCCCCGTCAAAATAGGCCCACGGAATTCCTTCCCTAATCCGTTCTTCCTTTTTAGGGACTGAGTTTCGTGGTTCTTCAGACTCCGGGATACTAGAAAGAATGGCTGAACTTTGTATTGCAATCACCTCCGCTGGAGTGAGATGATCTCTGAAAATGCTTCTGTTTCTAGCTATCCAGATACCCCAACAGAGGATGGGGGGAAGATTCCTAAGGTTCCTTTCTGAGTAATGGTTCCACCAATATTCCCAAGCAGCGAGAAAAGAATCCCCTTCCCAGCGAACATTTCTCCCCAAAAGCTTTTGCATTTCTTCCCAAACTTTCCTTGCAAAAGGACAAGCAATGAACAAGTGGTAAATGGATTCAGAGTCTAAGAAGCATAGGGGGCTATATATATATATATATATATATATTTTTAAAGTCACTTTATAAAAAACATATTATATGAAAACCTTATAATTCTATAAAGTTACTATATAATCACTTTATAAGGTGACTTTTTATTTAAGGTTGTGTTATTTTTTGTGATGCCAATGGTCATCGAATGGATTCGTATGGTCACAATGACCAGCAGGGCAACAACCCTTCCGATTAAACACTGTCAATCGCGAGATCCCTTGTTTCAATGGCAGTATGAATATTATCTTCATCACCTTCATCAATGGAATATTGTCACTAGCAACATCTGCCTTCTCATGTTCTTCGATTTCCTTTTGCAGCGTTTGAAGATGCACATCAATAAAGGGATAAGCCTTGGCTCCAGAAGTGTGTATGGCCCTTGTGGTATCTCTGGTATTTGTCACCGATTTTCCATTTGGACGAACCACAATTGAGGCATGTGGCGTTAATTTAAACCTAATTGTGTCTTCTACTTTGGTTTTAGAGGAAGTCCATGAAGAAATTCCATGTTCATATTGAATAAACTTCTGTGAACTAGATTTGGATTCTTTCTGAGCTAGTTGGGTCTGATCCTTATTGTGCTTTGAAAGTGGCTTGAAAAATGAACCATTGAAAGATTTCACTGGTGAATGCCTTGGCTTTTCTTCAAGCTGGACAATGACATTAGCGGTCCCGAGGGAGTAAACCCTTCTAAGTCGAGCCTTATGTAATTCAGAATAAATGCCTGCCAGTTCAAAATCCTTAAGCATCTCTTGCGCCTCATCTGGAACCCTCTCCACGTCATCTGTAAACCCCTCCGGCTGTAATTGACGATTAACATGTGACTATAAATTCCTCTTATTTTCAACATTTGAACTTTTATCAAATAGTATTCTGTCAACTAATTTCCTTCTGTAAAAATTCCGAAATAGATCTTTATCATCGAGATACTTTAGAAGTACTGTCACCCTGTCAATAATAGGCTTAACAAGATTACTGCTTTTAAGTCCTCTGTGATCAAGTGTGGCAAAGAACTCTACACTGGTCAATCTTCCAATTCTTTTATTGCATATAATAGCAAAAGCTTCTCTCGAAGCTTTCTGAAAAAGATTATGAAAACTTTTATTATTATTATAACAAGGATAAGTAACATAAAAGAGAGACTTGTGATGTAAATCAACAATCTTGTTTACAAATTCTTGTTCTGGTAATGTGTCAAATATATCCCTTCCATGTGGATCAATATTTATAGCTTCATTTGCCCCTTCAATCAATGCAACTCCTTCTCTAGTTACATACTGTTCAAAACTTTTTGTAGCTCATTCTTCATTAATAATTTCTGTAGATTCATTTTTTTCCTCCCTGATTTCATCCTCAGCTGTCATATTTTTCTCTGCCAAAACACTTGGCTCAAACTCATCCTCTTTAACATTAATGCCAACTTCTATTGTAGGTGCTAAGTCCAGTGTTTTAAAAGCCATTAGGGATTCTGTAAATGATCTTTTTATTTGCTGTAATGATCTTTGAATTTCACTTAAAAGTTCAAATCTAGATTTATGAGATTCGCTTAATTCCTCGAATATGTGTCCATGATTTCAGGACCTAAGCTTGATAGTAGCCCTAATGTGGCTCTGGTGCAGCAGTTGAATGACTAGAGGGTCGAACAACTCTGATACCACTGTAATAAACGAACACTATAGCTGTTTGCACATCAAATGTCATATACAAAAATGTATTATAATATATATATATATATATATATATATATTTGATAGAATGAATGATGATGTTACAAATGAGGGGCCCCATTATAAATACTAGGCGAGGTGCCCTTTCATATGAAGAGATGTGTCCCTTTGATAAGACACACCCTTACAACTTTTCATTAAATATTATTTATTATTTTGTTTGTGTAATGATCCTAAAGAGGAATGTAAGTGATATACAAAGCATGCAAACAATCCAGCGATCAGAAAAACGAAATATGCATTAAGCACCCATGGAAACACTGGAAATAGAGAACCGCTGAGCCATTTTATTACTTCTTCTGCTTCATGAGAAAAATACAATAGTAAAATAGAATGGTGCACCTGGGCTTGTCTCAATGGACAAGCTTGACAAAACCCAGGTGAGAAAATGCTGAACTGAAGGATGCTACAACTGCTGCACCAAACTGCATTGCGCTGCCCCAGGAAACTGCTCTGTCTGCTAACTTCGAAGGGCTGGCATCACTGCTTTCCTTGCTCAAAAAATTATGAGATTTCAGCTCCTTGCTCCTTGGCCTTAAACCCAAAAAAACCCACGAAGTAATTGGCCAAATGTTGACCTCAGAATTTTGGCCCAAATTCCCCTTAGCTCCCCTAGCTGTTGCCTGAGTTGGGACCCCTGTTTGACCCCTTAGATCTGCCCAGAAAATTCAATAAAATCAAGAGTGTAATCCTTGCCCAAAACCCATAAAAAGTTAGAAAGGGTTTCCCTTTGTTCCAACCTTCAAAATTTGACCTTTCACATCTTGACCCTCCCCCAATTTCGAATTCTGTTGCTGTGACTGATTCTGTCAATCTCTGCTCTCCCAACTCCAACAATCCTCCTCAAATGGCCTCCAAGTGATCTCCTACTTCTCCCGGCTAGCTCCAACTCTACAATTCCTTCCTCCAACTTCCACGTGAGCCTAGTGGTGGCTCTCTGCGCAGGCCCCGTGTAACTGTAAATCGAACTGTTGGGATGCTTGCTCTGTTGGCTCCAAACTCATAAGAAAGGCTGGCCCTTTGTTGCTCTCCCAATCCTCTAACTCTCCCGACAAATGTTTGATCATTGATAGCTCCAAACTCCACCTGCGTATTCTCCAGCTAGCTAGAAATACACAATCCTTGTTGTGGCTAAATGGTAGTGCTATACACACCCCCGGAACTTCTGAAATACTTATGGAACTGCCTCTCTAGGGCGGGCACGGATGGTCCCTCGAAGTAGAGGTTGAATCTCCCGCTTGAGAGATTCATGGCTAAACAGTGGGTTGACTCAGCTAAACAGCAGAGGGAACAGTCAAGTAATTTTGATTGCAAGGTGTAAGAATGAATCCAAATGAGAGCTTTTTCCTCCTTTTATCTTTGTGGGCCTTCCTTGCCTCATGTGGGCCCCTCCATCCAACACTTTGAATTCCCTCCAAACCATTCGAATGGCTTAGTTTGAATTCCCACGTGGGTGGCCCCCACCTTCCAGTAGCAACCAAATTAAGTCGAATTTCCTCCTAAATCCCTAAGTCGAAAATGCTGCGTTCTTTCCCTTAGCCAGAATTGTGCAAAAATGTGTGGAAACATCTTGTTACAAATGTGTTTGAGAAGGGACACGACAATCCTCCCCTCCCAAATGTTGCTTGCCCTCAACCAACCTCAAAGTTGGGTGCTCCAAAATGTGCTCACCCTCCCAGGTGGCATCCTCATTCGACAAGCTCCTCCAATGCACCAAAAGTCGCCTATCCTTGAGCAATGCCTAAGCAAGCATCCTCTTTAATTGCTGCTCCCCACTGTCACTGCAAAATGTGCTAGGGTCCCAGATGTGCAACTGGATCATGCTTGACCTCTGCATTGTCCTGATATGAAAGAATCCTTCAATACTAGGATCCCAGGCAATCCTGTCCAACATGAAGCTCCCCTCGCTCCATTCACTATCCTGCCCGGTGAAAGTACCAGAAGTCCCCTGCTCCATCAATGACTCGCTAAAGCCCAATGGAAGATTTGTATGATCTCCCCTTGCAGTAGCCGATGCATCCCTAAAGGTTATTGAGCTGTGAAGAGCTGTGATGCCCCAGTTCCTTGCTAGTCCCATAGTGGTGCCACCATGCTGACGCTGCGCTACTCTGACTATGTCATACTCCCCATCATGCATAGTCAGTATCCTCCTCTCCTGGAACTCGATGGTGGAGTACTGAAAGAGGTGAGACACATCCTGCCTGGGCATCTCTATGGCACCAAGGCCTACCCATCCAAATCTAACTCTGAACTTGTGCAACAACAGAGAATGTCTGCCTCCCCATATGATGAAACCCTCTGTGAACCCTTATGTGTCATCCCATGAGCGAGCTATATCACCTTTTGCCACGACTCCGTTCATCACGAGTGATCTATCGATCCTCTGAATCCCTGCATCCCATAGGCAGACCTGCTGCAGCATAGCCCGGTCAACGGATGGACTCCCTCTGGCCCTTACCTCTAGTCCCTGCGTGTGATCACTATATAGGCTCCATATATCGTGGGCTAATACGATGCATGCTAATCTGCATTGTGCCTGCCACTGTGTAGTACCGATGATCACTGGGAGCCACGTGTGCCAAAGAGATACCCCCTGAATGCAACCAAAAGAAGGGTATTTGATACTCGTAATCGACTCAGGGTATGTGGACCCCTCCTGTCCTTGCCAACCATCTCCCCTGGGTCTGCCATCCGCTCTCTCGATAATGTGCCAATACAATGTCTGGAGGTCGGACACATTGGAAAGATGCCTCAATCGTACATGGTATCCTCTGCTCATGCATGGTCCTAACATGACTTGTGGAAAGAGTGACACATGTCTCCCTTGTGACCTGCTGCCAGGCATAGGCTGACTAATGAACGATATGCCACCCCTACAGATGATCAACTCATCCTCGAACATGTGGTTGTGAACTCGTGCACTGACCCAATGCGACCATTGAGAAGTCTCTCCCCTAGTGCGTTGAGTATCATCCCAATATCTCGGGTGAGCTCCCTGTCCCCAGCGGCTCGCGCCCAGAGTGTCAAAGGACAACAACCAAGTCGTCTGTGCTTGTAAGTGATGTATAAGAGGGACAGGCATGTGAGTCCCCATGGATACCATTGAGTATCGCTCATCTGCGTCCTCGTCGATCCTGGGTGAAGTACACCCAAAGGTATGTCCGGTGTCTCTGTCCACAAGTTTCCTTAGAGGCAACCCTCCAAGATCTTGTTGTGCAACACCATATGCCGCTGCATCCCACCGAGTATCCCTGTAGTCCTCGACCTAGCATTGTATCCTGCAACCTATCCCTTTACACCACTGGATACCCGTGCTACTATTGTACCATCCTGTATAGTCTTGTATCCTACCTGTATCACTATATCTAGCTCTCCCCACGTATACTTGATGCGAGGTGAGTCGCTCAATGCAAACCAACATGCTACGTCAAACAACCACACATCTCCATGCTCCTCTGCAGGCCACTGCTCATCACTGCATACCTCTATACGGCACTGGATGCTAGGTTCTAAAATTGGGTCTGTATGCATCAGGTCGCATCACTCTGCATAAGACTAGACTCTGCGGCATATCCTTGTGCACCCCTGGGTACCACTGCCTATTGTCGTACCACCCTGTATCATATGCCATCCTACATGTGCCAACATATCCACCAATTTGCTAGTAATCCCTCCATGATGTGGGCTACATCTCCCCATTTGCCCTGAAAGACTTGAGTGGTCTGACTCCTCACATGCCAATGGGAATGACACTATTGTGCCTATCCTTAGTAGCTCCAGTGTCCAATATACCAATGAGAGAGCATCGTCTCCATGTAATGCCCTGTCCGATGGTTTGCCGATGCCACCTCCTCCTACCAGCTCTTGCCAGAGTAGGCTAATCACCTTATGACTCCATGCACAATCAATATGCCAAGACAACTCATGAAATTGGTCTGCTCCCCTGTCAAACCATCTTGTCACTAGTGTTGTCTCGGGCTCTGATGGAAATCTGAAAATGTGTGTGCACCCAAACATCGGATCCATCACGCAGCTACTACCGTCACCTAATGACTCTATGATGTGATGGGAAATCCCACCTGGATCCCAACAACAGTTTGGCCCTCGAGTCCCTATGGTTATCCATGGCCTTTGTTGAAATGTGGCCATGGATGTATCCAACCGCCTAGCCTGCTCCATCGGGTACCAGCTTAGTACCTCTCGCCACCCAATCCCAAAGGAGGGATCGAATGTACAATCCCCTGTGGAAGAAACAAGCCCTCCAAGATGATGCAATGTCATACTCAACTCATGTCGCTCAGTCCTGCTAACCTGACCATCACCTAGGGTATGTCTAGACAATGCTGCCTCCCTCAATCCAATGCATAAGAGTGGGCTAATGATGTTGTAGATCTTGTCAATGTGCCTCTGAAACGAACTGTGATGAAATCCCAACGCGCAGTCTCTATGCTGCCCCTCATCAATGGCTAGCCCAAAGGATGGTTGCACATCCTCCTCCATTATGGACTCAACACGAGCCTCCAACTTCTTCTCCATAGACAATCCAACACGCAAGACATGCTTGCCAATCAGCTGCAGGTGACTGTCGTCTGGTAACTCGCATAGATCTAGATGCCTTTGTACCTATCGACTCCTCATCAACGGTGGAGATGTCTCCTAGCACCTCATCAACCTGTGGTGTGCTACTATCCCCTGAGTACTCAGTCACAACCCCGGATACTTCATCAATGGATACCTCAACAATGAATGCCACCTCCTCAATGGTGGACACCTCCATGTCTCTTGGCACCTCGTCAATGGAAGGCCTTGTGGGTGTGTGCTCTACTCTCTCCCCCAAGGTGTTAGCGAAAGCTATCAAAGGAATCTCCAATAAGGGTGACTCCTGCATCATATTGGACACACCGACATGCTCCTCACGCTCTAGTGTGCCCAAAAAAACCTCCTCCTTAGGCTCTCCAGGTCTCCACCAGCAAAAGCGCCCCCTGGTCTCACCCTCTAACTGTCCTCGTCCTGTCTGTTCCTTTTGAGGAGATCTGATGCCCTGATTCTGTCGACTTTCCCCACACAGTGTAGATGGTTGCACCGCCACAACCTGTGCACCACTAATGTCTCTGCTGTAAGGATGATAATGGATTTGGTCCGACACCTTCCTCAACTGGGCCAATCTCTCATCATTCCAATGGATTCCAACCTAGAATTCCTGCATACTAAATTTTCTTTGAGCCATAAGTTGTCTATGGTTTACCTCGTCACTGTGCATACATGCTCAAATCTTCCATGATCTAGATGGCTACCCCAAAGCTGGCCAAGATCATGGCTCTGATACCACTGTAATGATCCTAAACATGAATGTAAGTGATATACAAAGCATGCAAGCAATCCAGTGATCAGAAAAACGAAATATACATTAAGCACCCATGGAAACACTGGAAATAGAGAACTGCTGAGCCATTTTGTTACTTCTTCATGAGAAAAATACAATAGTAAAATAGAATGGTGTACCTGGGCTTGTCTCAATGGACAAGCTTGACAAAACCCAGGTGAGAAAATGTTGAATTGAAGGCTGCTACAATTGCTGCACCAAATTGAACTGTGCTGCCCCAGGAAACTGCGCTTTCTTCTGACTTCGAAGGGTTGAATTCATTGCTTCCCATGCTCAGAAAATTATGAGATTTCAGCTCCTTGCTCCTTGGCCTAATCCCAAGAAAACCCACGAAGGAATTGGCCAAATGTTGACCTCGAAATTTTTGCTCAAATTCCCCTTGGCTCCTCTCGCTGTTGGCTGAGTTGGGACCCCTGTTTGACCCCTTAGATCTGCCTAGAAAATTCTATAAAATCAAGAGTGTGATCCTTGCGCAAAACCCAGAAAGGGTTTCCCTTGGTTCCAACCTTTAAAAATTGACCTTTCACAGCTTGACCCTCCAATTTCGAATTCTGTTGCTGTGACTGATTCTGTCAATCTCTGCTCTCCCAACTCCAGCAATCCTCCTCAAATGGCCCTCCAAGTGATCTCCTACTTCTCCTGACTAGCTCCAACTCTACAATTCTTCCTCCAACTCCCACGTGAGCCTAGTGGTGGCTCTCTGCGCAGGCCCTGAGTAACTGTAAATCGAACTGTTGGGATGCTGGCTCTGTTAGCTCCAAAACTCACAAGAAAGGCTGGCCCCTTGTTGCTCTCCCAATCCTCTCCCGACAAATGCTTGGTCACTGATACCTCCAAACTCCCCCTGCATATTCTCCAACAAGCTAGAAATACACACTCCCTGTTGTGGCTGAATGGTAGTGCTGTACACACTCCCATAACTCCTGAAATACTTATGGAACTGCCTCTCTAGGGCGGGCACAGATGGTCCCCCGAAGTAGAGGTTGAATCTCCCGCTTGAGAGATTCGTGGCTAAACAACCGGTTGACTCAGCGAAACAACAGAGTGAATAATCAAGTAACTTTGATTGTAAGGTGTAAGAATGAATCCAAATGAGAGCTCTCTCCTCCTTTTATCTTTGTGGACCTTCCTTACCTCATGTGGGCCCCTCCATCCAACACTTCGAATTCCCTCCAAACCATTCGAATGGCCTATTTCGAATTCCCACGTGGGTGGCCCCCACCTTCCACTAGCAACCAAATTAAGTCGAATTTCCTCCTAGGTCCCTAAGTCGAAAATGCTGCGTTCTTTCCATTAGCCAAAATTGTGCAAAAATATGTGGAAACACCCTGGTACAAATGTGTTTGAGAAAGGACATGACAGTTTGTTACAACATATCACACCTATGAAAGTAAACATCCTGACCCCGATGAAGTGATATAGATAAATTGCCCATCATTAAAAGGGGATTGTATGGTTATTATTAATTGATAAATCCATAAAGTGTGTTAAACGAGCTATATGAAAGTAAGAAGGAAAATCATATACTGAGGACTTGGAAAAAATAGGCGAAGGAAACGTAACTCAAGTAGTTAAGAGCGCCTTCTACAAAGGTGCTCATGGAGAATGTATTTTCATAAACTAGTATAACACCGTGACCCCTGTGAAAATTTCTTGATCACAATTACGGGAAATTTATCTCCTATTTGTTCTACAGTTTATTTGTTATTATGACAAATATCGATAAGCTCACAATTGCAATCTTCACAAAAAATAAAATACACTGCGGAAAATAAAAATCAGGAGCTGAGAAATAGATGCACACACAATAAAATCGACACAAATTTTTGGATGGAGCAGATGCAGTAGATGAACTGGATGGAGCAACAAAGCTCAGTACAATATTTGGATGCCCAATTGGCAATATTACAACAAATGATCTGGCCAAAATATTTAGGAGAAAATTTTACCCTCTGCAAAATAACTCTGCCTCCCTCTGGCCTGCTCACACTGCCTCTCTGGTTGCTCGCACTGCTCGCCTGGGCAAGTCATATGACCCCTGAATCTGCCTTAAACTGGGCCGTGTAGCCTCCTGCCTCTTGAAAAATTTGCTTTGCCTCTTGGATGATCTTTCCAGCCTCCAACATTGAAACAAACCCTTCTTGACAATCTGTTTAACTGGAAAAGTTAACTTGCACCACCTGGATGACTTTCTCTGCAGAAGATTTCAACCTCCCTTTTCCTGCCTCTCTGGCACTAGAAAAATGTTGAGAAATTCCTCCATAATTCTCTTTGCTTCTCCCTCTCTCCGATGCTCTCCTTCTGGCTCGAACTCTTCCCTTGCTAAATCTCTGCGCACTAGGTAGCTCGATCTGCCTAGCTCTCGCTCTCTCAATTGTGTCTCTTTCTCCATCCCATCAACCTGCTCTTGTAATCTCTTGTTGGAGCTTCAATGACCATGATTTGATCCTCATTAATGGCTAAGATCATCTTAGATTCGATCTATGTGAGTCTCTAGATCTTTCTCGATCATCCTTAATTATTTCCGATTAATTAATCAATTTTCCTAAGTTAGACGTAGACAAATTTTAATTATTGATCAATTAATTAAATTACGGCGTTTCACAAGCTTATCTTGTGAAACCTTTTTAAGGTTTTGGAGATCTCATGTTCCTTAGTCTCCTAGACACAAATCGAGACTAGAACATCTCTTTGATGCTACCAAAATTGTGTCTCTTTCTCCATCCCATCAACCTGCTCTTGTAATCTCTTGTTGGAGCTTCAATGACCATGATTTGATCCTCATTAATGGCTAAGATCATCTTAGATTCGATCTATGTGAGTCTCTAGATCTTTCTCGATCATCCTTAATTATTTCCTATTAATTAATCAATTTTCCTAAGTTAGACGTAGACAAATTTTAATTATTGATCAATTAATTAAATTAAGGCCGTTCACAAGCTTATCTTGTGAAACCTTTTTAAGGTTTTGGAGATCTCATGTTCCTTAGTCTCTTAGACACAAATCGAGACTAGAACATTTGTCTGATGCTACCAAAATCTAAACACTCCCTCTTAGCGTGGAAGGTGTTCTCTCAAAAACATCTCCCCTCTGTAGTTGGACCACGCTGTTGGTGTCTTACATCTACAACAACTTGTCACTGTCCACCAAGCTACTGTGCATACTTTGATTCATCTGCTAACCATGTAGCTGAACCACTTTGCATTTGCGCTGCCGCTGACACTGCACTGTGCCTCCTTGCACTATTGACGACACTGCCTATGCTACATCTGGTCTCATGTTGTTGTTGTTGCAACTACTGCAATTAGCTTTTGCAACTATCCCTTGAGTTTTTGACTGCAACTAGCTCTTCTCTGTCTACTAAGTATTTGACTACGCCCAATTATTTCTACGCCCCTTTAGTATCTGACTACAACTAGCGCTCCACTATCTCTGAAGATCTGATTGCGCCTTGCTGACATTTCGATCCTCCTGCTACTGAATATGGTGGTCCCTCGTAGCCAAGGTAATGATCCAAGAGGAAACAACTATTCGATGCTGTCCAACTTGGACCCTGCCCACACCTGCAATCTTGAAGCATCACGATCCTCCTCCATCTTTAGGTATAGCTGCTATCAATGCAAACTCCTCCAACCTGGAGGTCAACTCATCTATCTCTGCCGACGCTGCTATCTGCTGCTGCCCTTCTTGTCCTTCTTTCTTTTCGGACACTGGGTGAGATAATGACCAAACTCACCACATTGGAAGCATTTGACCTTCAACAAGTCCTCCCTTTGAGCCTTGTCCCTGGCTGAGACCCTTCTTTGCCTTCCCTTTAGTAGCAAGGGCAATGTTTTCTTCCCCCCTGCTTAGCATTCGGTCTTCTGCTGCTGTTGCTAGTAGTACCCTCAACCAAGCTGAGCCTTAGCTCATCTTGTGTGAAAGCACTCCAAAGGCCTTCCCAACTCGTCGCTGGTTTCGTCCAGTGATCCCTTGAACGAAGGTCCTCCACTCCTTTGTAAACCCATTTAGAGCTAGTCACACAAGCTACTTGTTTTCAGATTCCTCCCATACAACTGCCAACTCATCATAGATATTTTGAATTCTGGTGAGATAGGAGGTCATGCTCTACCCTTCTGCATTTTTGTGGTCCTCAGCTTCTCATTGAGAATCATCTTACGGTTCTCAGATGGATCCTGGTATAACTTCACAATGCCATCCGACATGTCCTTTGCTGTGTATTTCCTTGCAATGTGTGGAACAATATGATCTTGGACCCCATCCAAGACCATCCTCTTCATCTTGGGCCATCTCTTTCGTGAAGGTAGTCAACTGCTACGCATTTGTTGGCTCTTCCATGACATTTGTCATGAGCTCCTTCAAACCATGCTCTTTTAACAGAAACTGCATCCTGGCCTTCCAAACGCCAAAAATAGACGTTCCATCAAGTCTAACCTGATTCCCGAGTCCAGCTAAAGCCATCTCTGTGAAAACTCAAAATTGGGAAATAAATTCAAATCTCCTCTCTTTCCTGCGGCTTTGCTTCTGCTACTCACACTTCCTCAAGAAATGCACAGATCTGCTACTGCTTGCCTCCGGTATTCGCACTGCCTACCTCAACTGGGCAACTTGCTCTATGTTCCGGAAGTCTTCCAAAAATTGGCATAGGTACTGTTGATCCTAAAGCTTGAACTGGTTTACTTGTAAAACTAATGCAACCTACTGCAACTGCAAATCTCGAATCTCCTCTTGAAAATTGGATCTTGGAATCCTCTGAGAAATTCTAGAAATTCCTCTTCAGTGTGCTTTTCTCTTCCTCTCCCTGCACAAATTTGGAGCTGAAACCTTCGTTGCAAAACTTTTGTGTCCAAATCTGCTCAACGAATCAACTGATTAGTTCACCAAAACCCTCTATCCAGCAAATCCACTGTCAGCGGGAATTTTGCTCTGGGAAAATCAAACTTTTCCTGCACTCTGCCTTTGAAAATTGATTTCTACCCAATAATTCGCTCTACCTTGTTGCCCTACATAGATTTGGAGAAATTGTGTTCAGATCTCCCTTTGAAATTGGACAATTATGCTCCTCTTGTTTCTGAGCCTCCGATCTGATCTTCAATGCTCTGATACTATGTGAAAATTCCTTGATTGCAATTGCTGGAAATTTATCTCCTATCTGTTCTGCAGTTTATTTGTTATTACGAAAAATAATCTTAAACTCACCATTGCAATCTTCACCAAAAATAAAATACGTTGTGGAAAAGAAAAATTAGGAACTGAGAAATAGATGCACACACAATAAAATCGACACAATAATTTTTGGACTAATAATCCTTGGAAAAACCCCAAAGGGAAAACCGATGTAACAAATGAGGGTTTATTTTTATTATTATGCAACAAAAATTTGAGTACAATATCTGGATGCCCAACTGACAATCCTCCAACCTCCATCCTCCAACAAATAATCTAGCCAAAATATTTAGGAGAAAAATTCTCCCTTTGTAAAATAATTCGACCTCTCTCTAGCTTTGCTCGCACTGATGGCTTGGGAAAGTCATATGGTGCCTGAATTTGCCTCAAACTGGGTCATCTAGCCTTGTCTTGCCTCTAGAAAAATTTGCTTTGCCTTTTAGATGATCTTTTCGACCTTTGCCACTGAAACAAACCCTTGCCATCAATTTGATCAACTGGATTGGCTAACTCGCACCACCTAGACATCTTTCTTTGCATAAGATTTGAACCTCCCTTTTCCTGCCTCTTTGGCGTTGGAAAACTGTTGGGAAATTCCTCCGGAATTATCTCTGTTGCTCCCTCTCTCCACGCTCTCCTTCTGGCTCGAACTCTTCCCTCACTGAATCTCTGCGCATCAGTTAGCTCGATGCGCCTAGCTCTTGCTATCTCAACTGTGTCTCTATCACCATACCATCGACTTGCTCTTGTAATCTCTTTCTGGAGCTTCGACGACCATGATTTGATCCTCATTAATGACTAAGATCATCTTAGACTCGATCCGTGTTAGTCTCTAGAGCTTTCTCGATCATTCTTAACTAATTCCCATTAAATAATCAGTTTTCCTAAGTTAGACATTTTAATTATTGATTAATAAATTTAATTAAGGCATTACACAAGCTTATCTTGTGAAACCTTTTCTGGGTTTCAGAGATCTCGTGTTCCTTATTCTCTTAGACACAAATCGAGACCATAACACCTATCCGATGCTACCAAAATCTAACACCCCCTCTTAGCGAGGAAGGTGTTCTCTCATAAACATCTCCCCTCTGTAGTTGGACCACGCTGCTAGTGTCTGACATCTGCAACAACCTGTCACTATCTACCAAGATCTGTTTCATTTGCTAACCCTATAGCTAAATCACTTTGCATATGTGCGGCTGTTGACACTACACTGTGCCTCCCTGCACTGTTGCTAACACTGCGTGTGCTACATTTGATCTCATGTTGATGCTGCTGCATCCACTGGAACTGGCTTTTGCAACTATCCCTTGAGTTTCTGACTGCAACTAGCTCTGCTCTGTCTACTGAGTATTTGACAACGCCCAATTGTTTCTTCACTCCTCTAGTATATGACTGCGACTAACTCTGCACTGTCTCTCAAGATCTGATTGTGCCTTGCTGACATCGTGATACTTCTGCCATTGAATACTGTGGGCCCCCATAGCCAAGGTAATGATCCAAGAGGAAACACCTTTCTGAAGCTGTCCTCCTTGGACCGTGCTCGCACTTGCAACCCTGAAGCATCACGCTCCGGTGTAACGACTATCAATGCAAACTCCTCCAACTTGGAGGTTAATTCATCTATCTTTGCCAAAGCTGCTGTCTACTAATGCCCCTTCTTGTCCTTCTTTCTTTTCAGAGACTGGGTGATGTAGTGACCAAATTCACCACATCCGAAGCATTTGACTTTAGACAGGTCCTCCTCCTTTTTCTCACCTCCCTTTGAGCCTTGTCCCTGGCTGGGACCCTTCTTCACCTTCCCTTTAGTAGCAAGGGAGACGTTTTCTTCCTTCTTCTTCTCAGCTTTTGGTCCTCTGCCACTGTTGTTGGTAGTACCCTCGACTAGGCTGAGCCTTAGCTCCTCTTGTGTGAAATCATTCCAAAGGCGTTCCCAATCTAGTAGCGGGTCCTTTCCAGTGATGCCCTAAACAAAGGTCCTCCACTCCTTGGTAAACTTATTTAGAGCTATTGGCACAAGCTCCCTATTTTCAGGTTTGTCCCCTACAATTGCCAACTCATCATGGATGTTCTGAATTATGGTGATATAGGAGGTCACATTCTCACCCTTCTACATTTTTGTGGTCCTCAACTTCTCCTTAAGAACCATATTACGATTCTGAGATGGATCCTGGTATAGCCTCACAATGGCATCCAAGACCATCCTCTTCATCTTGGCCATCTCTTTCTTGAAGGTAGGCAACTGCTTCGCACATGTATGCTCTGCTATGACATTTGTCACGAACTCCTTCAGACCATGCTCATCTAACGTAAACTGCATTTTGGCCCTCCAGATGCCAAAATTAGAGGCCCCATCAAGTCTATCTTGATCCTTGAGTCTTGGTGAAGCCATCTCTTTGAAAACTCAAAAAAGAGAAATAAATTGATATCTCCTTTCTTTCCTATGGCCCTGCTTCTTGTTAAAATTGGCAACTAGGTCCAAACTCCATGTGGGTCATCTTATTAATGGAAGCTGATATTTTTCTTGGATCCTCTCATCGAGAGGTGTAGGATTGATCTAAAGATCATCTGATTCCGATAAGTGTTCATGGAGATATGAATTTATTTGTGTTATGGGACAATTCGTCAAGGTCGGCTAGCAACCAAATAAACCCCACTTGTGCTCAACGTTTTAGTATAAATAGAGGTGGCCTTCAAGTCATTTCAACGCACTTGGGATCTCTTCCTCTCTACTTGTCTTTGGGTTTTAGTAGGAGGAGAGATCCTAAGGGATAACGCTGCCCTAATCACAGAGGCAGAAGCCGGAACTACCGGGAACTGCTGGGAAAAGCTGGAACAGTCGGGAATAGCTAGAATTGCCAGAGCAATCGGGAAAGCCGGAACTGAATAGCCAGAGCATATGTCTCCAAAGGAGAGCTGCTTGCAAGGGACAACTAACTAACATTGGGACAATTGTATGGTACTTAGCAGCAAATACACCAAGCATGGAATGTTACAGCTAGCATGCAAGGGAACACTAGCAGGCAACATCAAGCATGCTAGGGACAACAAGCAAGCAAGGGACAACAAGCAAGCAAGATGCAGCCAACACATAGGTCAGTATGGCAACATGGTGCAGCGATGGCACATAATGAAATACAGTGATGGGTACAGTCATGCTTAATGAAGCGTGATGATGGGTGCAGCATGGTGCAACGCGGTGAGGTCTAGCGTGATGATGAAATGCAACACAACGATAGGTGAAGGAGTTACCTTGGGGAATCAGTTGAAGCATTATGTCTTCAACTGATCTCATGTATCATCTTCTTAGAGATGATCTATGCTCTTATCTAGATAAGTCAAAGTGTTGACTTCTGTTGTAAATGTACTATCTCTCTCTCTCTGCTGAACTATTGAAAAACACATAAGAAGAATTGATCAAGGGTTTCCCCACATTGGGGTTTGTCCCTGGCTAGCACCACATTTTGTGCCCTCTTGTCTTGGCTTGTCTTCTGCGATTTATGTTTAGGTCCTATCTGCAGTTTACTTTAATGCTGATGTGATTGCTAATCTGGAAAAGATATTGAGCTAACTGTGAAAATTGAAATAAATTGGTCTAAGCATAGAACATACCTAAAATTAACATGGTATCAGCGCTGAGGTGAAGACAATGCCCAAGCAAGAGTGAAAGAGCAATCAACGTAGACAGTTGGGAAAGGACAAAAGGATCAGTGGATTCCTCATCCCTCTTCAAATTCACCGAGGGTGAAGTCGAAGCAGAGAATATTATAAGAATGGCGCAGTGGAAGTTTATGATGGCCTACCTAAAGATCACTTCATTGGGAAGTTTGGATCTAAGGGTGGAATGAAAGGCAGATGCCTTGGTTGCAATAAGTTCGGCCATTATGCGAAGGAGTGTCCAAATGGTAGAGACACATCTCTTGATGAAGATAGCAATCATTCTAGGGACATCTTCAATGATCAAAGGAATGACAGGTAATGCAGGTCATCAAGGAAATGGCCGACTCTTCAAAGAAAGCAAGGAACCGCAGGTATGAAGAATCAAATGTTGTTTTTGATAAGATAAAGAAGCGTTATCTTGTATTGGCCCTCTCCTTCATATTCTTTGGGAATCTGGCTTATTGATCATAGTGCTTCATGGCACCTCATCGGATAGAAGGGTGCTCTCTCGAATTTGGTAGAGACGGAAACAACTGTGGGATTATACTTGGAGTCGATGCCACCAATCCCGGAAAGGGTGTAGGAAATGTTACCCCTCAATTGAATGAGGGTAACTCTATTCGTTTACAAGAATCTCTTTAATGTACCTAATCACAAGAAGACCCTGGTGTCCATCTTGGAAATGGAAGTCAAAGGTTTCATGGTGGCATTCATCGATGGAAAGTTACGTGTTAAAAAATAGAATTTTCAAAGATGCTTTTTCTCATGGGTTCAGGGTTGGCAATTTGTATCAAGTTGCAGGATGGTCCATTGGGGATCATGTCAATTGACATATCACATCTATAACACCAGAGGTCTACCTATGGGGCCGTACCCGATGTGAGTCAGATGGTGATAGGGATGCCTGAATTCAAGAAGAGCATGAAGGTACATGTCTGAGAAGTACCGAAGGGAAATATTATAAGGGGATCATTCCCGTCATGCAGCAGGTCCACAGGTTTGGAACAACCCGAGGAGTTTGAGATTCATGACTGGGAATCTCATGTATACAGGTGGAAGAAAGCCCTCTATGGCTTGAAGCAAAACACCCCGGGCGTAGTATGAGAGGATTGATAGCTGTCTGATGAAGCTGAGATTCACTAGGAGTGAAATCGATCCAAAACATTACCCGAAGGTTGTGGATGATAGACCTCTCATACCGACACCTTATGAGGACGACCTATTTCTGACATGTGCAGACCCTCTCGTTTGCAAAAGTAAGAGGGAGTTGGATTCCGGATGTGGAATGATAAACCACAAGCCTGTGACTACCTCGAGGATCTTAACTTTCAAAAGTTATATGGTAGTGATGTCAGAGTAGATTTGGGAAATGCCTCTGAGTTTCATAAACTCATTCGCGTTGATGTTCTTGGTGAACTTCCGTCTGGACATATGTTTTGCAGTTAGCATGGTGAGCTCATATTTGGTTGAGCCTCACTGGATTGGTGCCAAGAATCTTCTGAGATATCTTCGGGGCACAATCTCTCATGGATTGAGATACACTGCCGGAAATATGAAACTGCATGATTATTCAAATGCTGACTGGGCAGGCAGTGTGGAGGATCACTAGAGCACTTCTCATTGCTGGTTCTCTTTGGGTTCTGCTTCGATAGCATGGATGAGCATGAAGCAGAAGTCAGTTGCTATAAGCACCGCCGAGACCGAATACATAGCTACGAGTATGATCTCATGTGAAGCTGCATGGTTGCAGAAGCTCTTAAGTGAGCTGTTTGTACACATGATGAATACCACTGTGATTCTCTGTGACAACCAGAGGGGGGATTCAATTATTGAGGAATCCCGTATTCGATGATTGCTCCAGCAGATAGACATCAAATACTGCCTTATCTGGGATATGGTAAGTTGATGAGCGAGGAGGCTCCATCGCATTGAGACTGATGTACAGGTCACAGACATTTTGTCAAAGCCTCGGGGAAAGGTCAAATCTGTGACTTTCTCGAACGACTTGGAGTCATTGAGAGACCTTCTTATAAGGGTCCTGCATGTTGCATGCATTGAGCTCTGGGAGCTCTGGGGGGCTTGGGGTACTGATTGGAGCAACATACGACCATAGGGCGACTCACCCTCCCTTGGTGGTGCGCTATGTGCAAGATGACAGTTTCAACCTTCCCCTGTGATACCCCGTGGCGATTGTGGAACAAGATGATTAGTTCTCTTGTGGGCTGGGATGATTAGTTCTCCCGTGGCAACTGTGGAACAAGATGATTAGTTCCCCTGTGGGTCGGGTTGATTAGTTCTTCCGTGGCGACTGTGAAACAGGATGATTAGGTCTCCTATGGGCCGGGATGATTAGTTCTCCCGTGGTGATTGTGGGGCAGGATGATTAGTTCTCCTGTGGACAGGATGATTAGTTCTCCTGTTGAGGCATCCTACCCATGCAGTCTGGGACTCATGGGAAGTACCTCTCATCTGATCAATGAGCAGGGAAATGGGGTTAGGGACCATAGTAGTACTATCGATGGACGCATCGATGTATCTACCGTACTCCCTATGCTAGGATGACCTCCATTGATCTGGGATCAGTATGAGTGGTTTGAGACACTCTCTTGTGATATTGATCTGGGATCAATAAAACTGACTTCGGGCTAGTAAGAGTGATGTGACACACTCTCTTTAGATGAAACTGACTTCGGGTCAGTAGAGAATGGTATGAGACATTCTCGATCAATTCTTCTTCTTCATGGTTCAACAGAGCAGAGCAGAGCAAAGCAAAGCAGAGCAGTGCAAGGCACTAATGGTAGAGATAGTACAGTTGGACATATGGATCAGCGGATGGAGTTCTCCCTAGTTGAGAGGGAGTGTTAAAATTGGAAACTAGGGTCAAACTCCATGTGGGTCATCTTATTAATGGACGCTGATATTTTTCGTGGATCTCTCTCATCGAGAGGTGTAGGATTGATCTAAAGATCATCCGATTCCGATAAGTATTCATGGAGATATGAATTTATTTGTGTTATGGGACAATTCGTCAAGGTCGGCTAGCAACCAAATAAACCCCACTTGTGCTCAACGTTTTAGTATAAATAGAGGTGGCCTTCAAGTCATTTCAACGCACTTGGGATCTCTTCCTCTCTACTTGTCTTTGGGTTTTAGTAGGAGGAGAGATCCTAAGGGATAACGCTGCCCTAATCACAGAGGCAGAAGTTGGAACTGCCTGGAACAGCCAGAATTATTGGAAATGCCGGGAAAAGCTGGAATTGCTAGAACAGTAGGAATTTGCCGGAACTGCTGAGAACAACCGGAATTGTCGGAATCGCCGGAACTTACGGGAACAACTGGAATTGCCGGAACTGTCGGAACTACCGGGAACTGCCGGAAGAGCGAGAGCATCTGTCTCCAAAGGAGAGAAGCATGCAAGGGACAACTAGCTAACATTGGGACAATTATGGTACTTAGCAGCAAATACACCAAGCATGTAATGTTACAGCTAGCATGCAAGGGAACGCTAGAATGCAACAACAAGCATGCTATGGACAACAAGCATGCTAGGGACAACAAGCAAGCAAGATGCAGCCAACACATAGGTCAGTATGGCAACATGGTGCAGCAATGGCACATAATGCAATACAGTGATGGGTACAGTCATGCTTAATGAAGCGCGATGATGGGTGCAGCATGGTGCAACGCGGTGAGGTGTAGTGTGATGATGAAATGCATCACAACGATAGGTGAAGGAGTCACCTTGGAGAATCAGTTGAAGCAACTTGTCTTCAACTGATCTCATGTATCATCTTCTTAGAGATGATCTATGCTCTTATCTAGATAAGTCAAAGTGTTGACTTCTGTTGTAAACGTGCTCTCTTTCTCTCTGTGCTGAACTA
The DNA here is from genome assembly GCA_031772625.1 of Pinus tabuliformis. NCBI lineage: Eukaryota > Viridiplantae > Streptophyta > Pinopsida > Pinales > Pinaceae > Pinus > Pinus tabuliformis. The sequence continues at coordinate 899,812,729 of CM062808.1, forward strand.
TTGAAAAACATATAAGAAGAATTGATCAAGGGTTTCCCCGCATTGGGGTTTGTCCTTGGCTAGCGCCACATCTTGTGTCCTCTTGTCTTGGCTTGTCTTCTACAATTTATGTTTAGGTTCTATCTGCAGTTTACTTTAATGCTGATGTGATTGCTAATTTGGAAAAGATATTGAGCTAACTGTGAAAATTGAAATAAATTGCTCTAAGCATAGAACATACCTAAAATTAACACTTCTGCTACTCGCACTTCCTCAAGAAATGCTTAGATCTGCACTGCTTGCCTCTGGGTGTTCTTCTCCAGTATTTCATTTCCTGCTACCTCAATTGGACAACTTGCTCTACCTTCCAAAAGTCCTTATGAAACTGGCACACGTACTGTTGCTCTTGAAAATTGGATTTGGAAATCCTCTGAGAAATTCTGGAAATTCCTCTTTAGGGTGATTTTCTCCGAATGTCCTCCGGTATTCGCACTGCGTGCTACCTCAATCGGGCAAATCGCTCTACCTTCCGAAAGTCCTTCGGAGGAAACTGGCACACATACTGATGCTCTTGAAGCTTGCACTGGGTGACTGGAAAAAATGCTATGACATACTACAATTGGACATCTCAGATCTCCTCCTGAAAACTTGATCTGGAAATCCTCTGAGAAATTCTAGAAATTCCTCTTTAGTGTGCTGTTCTCTTCATGTCCCTGAACAAGTTTGCGGTTGAGACCTTTGCTACAAAAATTCGGCGCCCAAATTTGCTCAACGAATCAACTGATCTGTTCACCGAAACCCTCAATCCGACAAATCCATTGATTGCTGGAATTTTGCTTTGGAAAAATCGAACTTTTTCTGCACTCTGCCTTTGGAAATCAATTTCCGCCTAGCGATTCAGACTACTTGGTTGGCCTGTGCAAATATGGAGAATTTGTGCTCAAATCTCCCTCTGAATATGCACAATTTTGCTCCTCTCATTTCTGAGCCTTTGATCTGATCTTCAATATTCTAATACCATGTTAAAATTCCTTGATTGTAATTATTGGAAATTTATCTCCTAACTCTTTTGTAGTTTATTTGTTATTACGTTAAATATCAATAAACTAACAATTGCAATCTTCACCAAAAATAAAATATGCTGCGGAAAATAAAAATTAGGAACACACAATAAATAGATGCACACACAATAAAATTGACACAATAATTTTTGGACTAATAGTCCCCAGAAAAAGCCCGAAGGGAAAATCGGTGTAATAGATGATGGTTTATTTTTACAACAAAAATTGAGTACAATATCTGGATGTCCAACTAGCAATCCTCTAGCAAATATTTGGCCAAAACTCGATACTTGGGGTTTCCATTGGGTGCATTTGTGGAACATGAGTCCCCCAAGCCCTGGGCCAAAATGCCACTAGACGAGCGATTGAACATTAGAGAAGGTTGGCTCGGGGCAAGTTCGATCAAGGGGAGGTTGCCATGACGAAATTGGTGGTGGGCTGAGTCCCCAAGGAGACTAGTCGAGATGGGCCAAGAGGACTTGAGTGTTGGAATGATCGAGTGAAGCCATGTCGACTTGGTGGGCCAAGTGACAGGCAAGATGAGATGAGTGATAAGCAAGGGTGTGTTGGTCGAAAGGAACAACTTGGAACAAGCACACGTGGAAAAATTTGAGGGCGTTGGGCGGAACAATGAGTCAAACCAAACCATGGTGCCCAACACATGGGCGAGCTGACTTGTTCCATCAATTGGAACAATGGGTGAGTCGACCTGTCCTTGAAGAGTGGTGGGATTGAATGCTTTGAACCATCCTTGCAGTGGTTCAGATAAAGCTTCCGTGAAAAGCATAACTCATTTTTCCTCGGATATATCTGTTACCATTACAGTGATATGCTCAAATTCTGAAATGAATTCTTCATGCAATCCTGTTTGCTTGAGAAGTGCAAGTTCCATGAAGTGGATGTCTGGGTTCTGTCGGTGAAATCTTTCTATCAACCTTTCAGTAAAATCTTCATAAGAGGTAATGTTGACATGCCCTAATGTTACTAGACCATGATACCACCATTCATGTGCTTCCCCTTCTAGGTGCACTGTGGCAAATTGGATTTTGTCTGCTTCTGCCATAGGATTGGGCCTGAAGTAGGTGTGCAGTTTTTGTACCCAAGCTCTTGCTATCAGTGTTGATAATATCAGTATGGACAAAATATCGGTGAGGGTCCAGAAAACATCTTATTGACAATATCGGCGCAAATATCGACAAGCATAAAAATCATTTTTTTCTTTAGATTTTTTAACATAACCGATATTTTCAAAATATGGCGATATTTTGCCGATATTTTCAAAACGGAAAATATCGCGATATTTACTCGACGATATATCGTTTTGCCGAAAATATCGCAACATTTTCGAATATCGCTGATATATTGCAGATATGATCAACACTGCTTGCTGTACATTTAGATGACCCATGAATTGAAGGAAGGGAAAGTTTACTCACCTTGCATATTAGTTGAGAATTACATTGTCCCCTGGGTCTGTTTCTGAATCTGAAATTACTGTATTCATTGAAGGTCATGGCGGTTTGTGTGTTCTCTTCTAGCGCTGCATATTCTCAAAAGTAACGTCTAGTAGTCTGTTTGGTTCAACAACTTCTTGATTTACTGCAACTTGATTATTTGTGAATTGAGGCGGCAACGGTCGGTGACACCTGTTCGTTCCCCTAGTGTTAGAAGGACCAGGGTTAGGATTCCCATTCCCCTCCATGTTAGTTCTGTTGTTGCCGACAACACTTTCACTCCCTGTGAGATGAGTCATCAGCTGGGCAAGTTGTTGTTGACCCTGAGCCAACGTTTGGATTAACTACTGTCCTTGCTGTTTCCCTTGTAATATTAAATTTGATATTTATGTTTGTCCAATTTCAACACATGTAAGAGATCCCTGGTGTCTGGGTCTCCTCGCTCCTCTTTACCTTCCATGGCTGTCTTGCGATTACCCTTGTTCGTTCTAACTGTAATGTTACTCGTATCTCCCGACAACATAACCACTCTCACTTGCTGGCAGGAGTCCATCGCTCTAATACGACTATAATATACTAGTGAAATTTTCTACACTAGATGTGTCCTAGGGTTTCAGTAAATTTCCTTGTATTGAATATACAAAATCTTTGCAACTTAAACTAATATTATTGTAATAAAAAATAATGCAATTCCACTATCAATATTAAATACTCCAATTTTGCAATGTTTGGTCAACTCTGTAAGCGCTTATACATGGATTTAGACAGTTCACCAATTCAAAATAATACCAATTCAACATTCCATAGGAAATAATTCTCCATCTTGTTGTCGCTTTTTCTAGCCCCTATAACACAAGTGCTCCAAGAGATATAGAAATCTTCCTAGAGACAGCCTTTGGGTTGATGTAGACGAGTGCCTAGGACATCTTAGGAGAGGAGTGCTTTGGATATTATGAGTAGGGCTTTATGCTTCCCTACAATTGTCATGTAGTTGGAAAAAGAGAATAAAGGGGGCTTGGTTCTACAATCTTTCATTACAATAGACTCAAACACATATAGGGATCTAAATGCATAGGGGGTAGATCTAGCTCATCTCAAAGAGAAATCACTGGTTCTGGTGGCCGACACACAACAATAGGCAGTCTTAATATTGACGTTGTAGTAACATGAAGAGGAGGAAAGAAAGGAGGGAATTCGATGCATAGGGTTGGGAATAATACAAAATCCTAAGCAACAATATTTTGGCAGAAGTATGGAAGACTGAAGAGGTGGAATGGCAGAAACAGTGGAGCGCTAATTAAGGTCCCAAGATCTATACATCATGAATACATTTGTTACTAATTAGCATATGTAAATTTGTGCTCATACAAGTATTGTAGGCTATCGAATAACACAAGTAAATCTGTAATTACCACAGGTACTGTTACTACTTAGCAACAAAATATAAAACCATGAATAAGAGTGAAACTGACAACTTCATTACACTATTTCAGAGGGAGAAAAACATACATGAAGTGATAAACAAAGGGGATTCATAATGCACATTGCTTTGATTGGAATCACCAAAGAGTTTCATTCATCCTTCAAAATGAGTCCAATTCACCAGTCGATTTACATTTAGCAATACATAGCTCAAGTCCCTCCTGAACAGGTAGATAGAACCAAAAGTGGAATCACAGAATTTGGACGCCTTGGGTGCAGAATTTCAGAACTTGTATTAAGTGTTTCCTCCCTCTATTTATAAGGAGAGGGGGAAGTTTGAATTAACAGTTACAAAATATCTCAGCTAAGGGCTAGCTGTCTGATTGACTAGTTGTCTCGGCGTGCGATATTCTGCTACCCAAAATGATTACAAAGGATTTGATTCCTTTCTTGAAAATATACAGAAATTACAGAATAATAGGAAAAGGAAAACTGAATGGATGCACTGACGAAAATATCTCCTTGCTGTTCCTGTGATTGCCCTTGATCAGGCCACATCTCTACCATGATGTGCCTTTCCTGCTGCTCGGCCAGTTCACCTGTCGCTTTCGCCTTAACTGCCTGACTTCCTCTCTCTGGCACTGGTAGCGATCAATTGTGGTTGCTTTTCATGGAGCAGAAGCGGAGATTGACTTGGCAGTCTTTCATTGTTTGACTGTGAGGAGCTCCATGTTGAGAAATTAAGTCTTCCTGAGTCCCATACCTCCATTTACTCCATGAAGACGTGCGCGCGAAGCAGTCTAATTCATTTTTGCTGCCCATGTAGTCCTTGGTTTCTTGTCCCAGGGGCTTCCACAGGATTAGCCCATATCGATTTCCAACTGCTCCATGCCTTCATTCAATATCGCAACTGCCAACCCATATGCCTTTAAAGCTCTGTACTTCCTTATCAGAGCGATTCCATATCGTAGACTTCACAATGGTGCAATATTCAATTTTGTTGATTGTCGACCTCTGATATGACAAACCCCTTCTGCTTAGCCCTTCCCACATTTCTAACCATAAGATCGAGGGCTGTGACTTGGTGCTTAGCCTTAAGGCGCTAAGGCCTTTTGTTCTTGTCGGGGGCTATCGTTCCTTTGTAAACTACTTTCTACCCCTGGTTCTTTAAGTTCCTATTTACCGTAGGCCAACCCCCATATCGGAGCCCCTTAATCGGAGGTTTTCAGTCAGCGATTTCATTTTGATGCGCACACGCTACAACCTCTAATCGCCGATCTCCAATATGTGATGTCATCACTACCATGTCACTTTGTGAGTGGTGACACGTGTTGCCCAATTTGGGCCCCTTATGACCCCTCAAAACACCGAATTTGCCTACCATGTGTCCACCTACCGCGGCATCATGTTGACGTCAACTGCCCCGTGTCCGTTATCAGAACGAACCATATGCTGCCAAGTGTCATGTATCAAAACCAATCATGTGTAGCCACGCGTCCCATTGGAGGAGAGAGAAAAGGCCAGGTCCTGCTCTGGTTTTGCAAGAAAATCCTTTGTTAATTTGCATTAGGCCCTCCTCGGCGCTTTAACACTAAAGGCACAAACCTCGGCGATTTTAATCGCAATCGGAACTTCATGCGATATCGCAAGTTTTTAAAAGGTTGTCACTTGTTCGATCGCCAATTGCGATGCGCCGATCCCTTGATGCTCCAATGGCTTGGACCTTTGATATGCGGATCGCTGATATGCCGGGACTTCCGATATGCCAGGATCGCTGAGTTTTGGGATCGGCGATATGCCGGGACCTGGGATTTTACCCTTTGGCATTTTCTCCTTGTCCTCTGGTTTTCCAAGGGTAACTTCAATCTGCTCTAGCTTTTGATTCCAGAGTCCATTTGAGGAGTTCCATATACCGTTGGAAAGCTAATTCCGAGCACTATCCATTGGAGGGGGTCTGATTTAGCTTTGAGTGCTTCGGTGGCTTGGAAGATGGCTGCAAACCTCTTTGCTCTTTTGCCCTCTTTTAACAGCTGAAAACACATTTTGCAGAGGGTGACAACACATCTAAATGTAGCAAATAATACCAATTCAAGCTTTCATAGGAAATAATTCTGTCTAAATTTTCAAGTAATCGGGGTCTAAAAAGAGACTTGAAAATCGACCGAGCCCCGGAGATGTCCCGATCTCATGCTTCTGCGAAAATCTTTGTCTGTCTATTTTGATCACATGGTGCTTCCTTAAAAACTTCTGTGGTCAACTTATACTCACCGCCTGTGATGGATCCAGCAATTAAAAGTGTGGAAACCTCAGGAGAGAATCTGAATCATTAAGAGAACTCGTGGATTGTCTTCAGCGGAACTGAGTTACCCTTTATGCCCAACCTGGTCAACTGGAATTAAAATCCGCTTCAGAAAAACTAGGCCAGGACTCTGCCGAACCTCAGACCCTCGAACTGCTTCAGAGTGAACTTCACTTTTTGCCTTCTGCTGGGGAAGAAGATTGACGGTCCTGCTCGGTTAGAGATTTTTGCTTACCCTTTTTGTGCCCCGTCTTAAAGAACTCGTTGCCTTTGTTGCTTCTGTGCCCAGACCCACGAACCAACATAGACCAAGCCCTCGCTCCCTGACAGAAACACAATCCTTTGCCGAACAAGAGCCACAAATAATTCTGTCTCCCAAATCGCTTCCCTGTGCCCAGAACAGAATAATAGAAATGCAAACTGCGTCAACTAGGGTGGAATCTTTCACCACCAAAATTGACAAGAAGAAAGGGGTCTTAAAACCCTTGGAGCTAATGCTCAAAAACAGATGAAATGATCCTTACTTGATGCCTCCAAATGAATTCAAGCCTCCTTTATTATAGATTTTCTAAGGGGTTTCATCTCTTTTAATTGTTTGAGTGAACCTTACTCAAACCCCAGTTTTGTTTGTTTTTTTCTATTTTTAGTTAAATTAATTTAATCGCCCAGCTGACCCAAAATCTGTCCAATAATTAGTATTTTGGGTTTTTATCCCCTTTATGTAGGACTATAGCCTACGGGGATGGATAGGCTAATAAGTCCTATATGTCCTCAATTCGTAGAGGACATTACAAATTCTTCCTGAGTCAATGATTTTTTTATCCCAGCCAAATTATTCTCAAGTCTGAGTCATCTAGCATGGGTAGATGCATTTGTTTGGTTCTTTTACTGTTGGAATCTTGAAGTGGAATGCATTATGAGAATCAGAATTAAGGAAGTTGAGGTGTAAATTTCGACTGTGCATCTTCTCTAAAAGCAAAGTGTTGAATTGTCAATCAGAACTTGATTGTTGAGTTATTGAGCATTAACGCCCAGAACTCAACAAACAGAATGTCTTGTAATTATAAAGGCCTGATTTCATCCACTGAAGAGAGAACTTGAGATAGCAACACTGACTGTAGGAGACATGAATGGAAGCATAACTGAGTTGGTGGAAATTGAAGTGGCATGCATTATCGGAACCCAAATTAAGGAAGTTGAGGTGTAAATTTTGACAGTGCATCTTCTCCAAAAGCTAAGTGTTGAATTTTCATTTAGAACTTGATTGTTGAGTTATTGAGCGTTAACACCCGGAACTCAACAGAGGGAAGGTCATCTAATAATAAAAGCCTGATTTCATCCACTGAATGAAGAACTTGAGACAGCGACACTGGCTGTAGAAGACACACAAGAAAGCATAACTGAGTTGGTGGAAGTTAGAGTACCGGTCTAGTCCAGTTGTACCTCTGACAGAAGTTGAAGTCTTGGGATAAGCTACATTGAACTACAGTTTTGGCCTGGGTCAGACTATTTTTGGGGGATCTGGAATCATTTTCTAGAGAATAACTCAGATAAGTCGGAGAAGCTTGGCAACCCCAAGCAGATAAGGGTATTTGGGGAGTGAGGGTACAGGGAGAAATATGTTATCAACACTTCGTGAAGGCATAGTTACACTACAATTTGGCTGCCAAAAATATTAATTAATAATGCAGTCAGTGTTGCATCTTATTGTCCTCTACCCCCGTTTCTCCCCTTTTATGGAAAAAGGATTGCAATGTAGACAATCTATATATATATTTATGTTATTGTCTCTCGTTGTGGTTGTACTGTTTGTGTATAAAATAGAATATGTCTACTGTAAATGAAAACTCTTGTGTTCTGAATTTTTATGAGGAAGCACAACATATGATTTCTGTAACTGTGCTGCTGTTGCAATATATTTTTGGCAAATCTTCCGTCATGTTTTTCTCCATTCATATTATGGTCTAGTGAAGTTTTTAATACCTTCTTGCTTGGTTTTCTGGTTGTTTTACTGTCGTCAGTTGTGTGCAATTTGTTAATATTTTCACATCCAGAAATCCCTGTAAAGTGCAATTCTTGGAACAGGTACATGGGTACAATTACTGGCATAGGTGACTTGGATCCTGCTCGCTGGCCAAATTCACAATGGCGTTCAATTAAGGTGAGTACAATGTGAAATTTAGATTGATTTTTAGATAGGCATGTATCATCTTACTAATGGTGCATGGTATGTTTGCTGTTTTTTCAACCATGCAAATGCTACAGCCTACGGCATTGCTTTATTCCAGGAGTGACTATAATGTTGTGTTCCTAAGTTACCTGATTTTGGCTGGCCTTTAAGTGTGTGCCCATGTTAAATTAAATGAATTTAAATAGAGAAAATCCACTCACATGTTAGATGGTCATTAATTGTCTCACTAATGCCAGGGGACATGCCCGTTGGGGGTTTCAGCTATGTAATTGTTAGAATATTTCCTCATCTTATCCATATCAATAGGCTGACTGTTCCTGAATTACAAGTTGCATGATTTTGTTTGCCTTAAAAGTTGTTATAGCTATCGGTAAATGAACATAAAAGGTAACATGTAGAAGCCTTCTTCCTTCAGTTTTTGTGGCTATGCTATGAATACTTCTTTAGGGTTTCCTTTTACATTAGTAGATGGTGTTAGTGTATGCTTTCAAGTTTCTGTCCTAGAAACTTAGCTAGCATTTGAGAAATTTCTTCTTGTAATATTTGGAATGTTCAGATGTGCGTTGCTTTCCAGTGAAATTATATTTCATTTTACTGATTCGAGTGTGCAAATCCCTGCCTTTAACTGGATTGGAAATTTAGATATATTAAGTTTGTTATCATGCTTTTTATGAAGGATGCAAACTGTTTATGTCCAAATGATAGTGAAATCTCTTGGTTCTTGGTGAATGAAGCTTAGCATCAATTGTTAATGCAAAATATGGTCAATGGATCTGTTGGTCCTCTTAGGGGGGACGGGGGTGTGCAAGAAATTGCAAAAGCTTCTGAGGAAAAAATGGAAGCGACTTTATGAAGAATATTGGTGTAACGGGAAGCTGCATTGAAGCTTTTGCAGCTGTTAGAATTTTGAAGGGCAAAATTACCGTTGTTGTGCAAAAATATACAATATATAAAATCATTTTGTAAATCATAAAAATATAATATGGAAGTAAATATTACTGCCGCATGTGGAAAATAACATAAATATTGAAAGATAAAACTCTCCTTTTTGATACACACACATAGACACTTATATTTATATCCTTAGTGTAAGAGGGAGTTAGCTTCAAAATTTGAAATGAAAAACCTTTGTTTGATCCATTACTTTCTAGGTCTAGAGACCTGGCAAAGAGCTGGTGAAATTTATCTTTCTCAAGGAAAATATATTGTTAAGCTTCTTGAAAGATTTGCTATGGTAGAATGTAATTCCATGCGTACTCCTATGGAAATGAACTTTAAGAAATTATGTGGCAAAGTTGCAGGTCTTAATCTGGCAATTCCCAAAGAACCTAATCTGGCAAATCCCAGAGTATAGACAACTCATTGGTGCTTTGATATTTTTGGTAAACACTAGGCCTAACATATGCTTTGCTGTAAACACTTTAATTCAACAGATGATTGATCCCTTTCATGCCCATTGGATTGTTACAAAACATTTACTTAGATACTGTCATGGAACTATCAATTTAAGATTGAAATACACTACTAAACATGTAAGACTTCATGGATATACTGATGTTGATTGGGCTGGTAACTCTGCTGCATAGTTGCGGGGGAGCACCCCCCCCCTCCGAACCCGCTCTCGAATCGCGCTCCGGGCAGGAGCGGCTCTGGAGCGCGCTCCCGAAAAAAATTTGCGCTCCCTGCCATTTTCGGGAGCGTTGCAGGGAGCGATCACTCCGTCGCTCCTGGAGCGATTTTTAACGCCCGGGAGCGATCGCTCCCGATCGCTCCCGGGCATTAAAAAATCGCTCCGGGAGCATTTCGACGGGCGTCGGGAGCGATCCGGCGGAAAAAAATTCCGCGGATGCCAAAAAAAATCGAATTTTAAATTTTTTTGTTTTGTTTTAAAAGCCCAATGGGCCTAAAAAAATTTCATTATCACTTCATTGAGCAAGAGCTTGGAGCAAGAGCAAGAGCAAAGGAGCGAGGAGCAAGTGCTGAGGAGCGAGGAGCAAGTGCCGAGGAGCGAGGAGCAAGCCTGCAGAGGTAAGTAACTTAGTAATTTAGTTAGTTTAATTTAGTTAGGTAGTAATTTAGTTAATTTAATTTAGTTTATTGAGTTTAAAAATCATGAATTTAAATTAAATTAATTAATCCCAATAAATTAAATTAATTTGCAGATTCAAGAATCAAAACCCTACAAACATCAAACACCATGGACCTGGCTATATTTCTTGGCATTTTCCTCTTCCTGGTCTCTTTTATGGTTATTATGGTGCTAGAGAGTAGGAAACGGAGGGGCCAAACTGAAGAGGGGGATGAAGAAGCTGGAGAAAGTCAAATTGGTGAAAACCCCGGTGAGGAGGAGCTGGAGGAGGGTGAACATGACCCTCAAAAAACTAAACAAGACCAAACTCCATTGTGGAAATATGTTAACAGGGCTGAAACAGGGAGAGGGGGTGGAACCACTAAATTTCATCGCCCCCATTGCAACATTGATTACACAGGTTCATACACCCGTGCTAGAAGACACCTCTGCGGGAAAAGGCCATGGGATGGAGACAAACAAATAGGAATCAAAACTTGTACAGCAGTGTCAGCAGCGGATAGAGCCAAATACATAAGGGAAGAGGAGGAAGCCCAATACAGATCAAAAAAATCAAGGGGTTTCTTTGAACCAAGCTCACAATCACAAAGAACTCCTTCAGCATCCTCCCAAGGCAGTGGATATGGAGGCACAGGGTCATCATATTTAAGGCGTAGAACCATATCAGATTTCCTTGATGAGGGGTGTAGGAATGATGTGGATTCAAAGGTTTACAGGTTTCTCTATGCATGTGGGATACCATTCAATGTTCTTCGCTCACGTTATTGGCACGAAATGGTTTCTACCATAAATGATGCCCCTAAAGGATACAAGAGCCATGGGTATGACAAAGCAAGAACCGTTGGCCTTGATCATGAAAAAGCAAAAATATCACATTCTTTGAATAGAATGACAAGTTCTTGCACTGACCATGGGGTGTCCATTGTATCTGATGCATGGACAAATGTAAAAGGCAAGCCATTGATAAGTGTTCTTGCTGTGTCTGTTAGTGGTCCCATCTTTCTAACTGCACATGATTACTCAGACAAGTTCAAGACCGCCATCAACATTGCAAAAGCATTACTTGAAACAATTGAGCGTATTGGCCCATAAAATGTCATCCAAGTCATCACTGATAATGCTCCTAATTGTAAAGCAGCGGGAGCAATTATTGAGGATAAACACCCCAACATATTTTGGTCTGGATGTTTGGTTCACACATTGAACCTTTTGTTGCATGATATTGTCAAGAACAAAAATGAACAATACCAATGGATTGGTGATTTGTACAAGAAAGGCAAACAAATGATAAAATTGATTACAATTCATAGCAATACCCATGGCCTTTTCCGCAGTCACTCGAGATTGGAGTTGTTGAAGATTGCGAAGACCAGATTTGGTAGCTATTACTTCACCTTTAGGCGCCTTTTGAAGGTAAGAGAGGCATTAGCTAGCATGGTATCAAGTCCACATTGGCAGGTACTAAAGGAAAGGGCTACAAATGCAGCTGACATGGGAGGTTTTGAAATGGTGGAGGAGGCTGCTCTTGATGGGCAGTTTTGGACAAGTGTGAGGTAGGTATTGGATTTCACCAAGCCAATTTGTCACATGATTCGGTTTGCAGATACAGACAAACCAGTGATTGGTGAGGTGTATGAGCAAATGGATACCATGTTGGGGGAAATAAAAGATATTGTTCATAATAGAGATCCCAACTTGTACAAATTGATTCATGATTGTGTGTGTGAACGGTGGAATAGGCTTAATCTTCCACTACATTGCTTGGCGTATATCCTTACGCCAAAATACTACTCTACATCTTGGTTGGGCCAACCTGCAGCAGGGGGTGGGGTTAGGACCAAACCCCATTTAGATCCAGAGGTAACTAAAGGATATTTGGAAGCATTAGAAAAGTTGGTACCTGACAGGGAGGAATGTGCAACTGTGCGCCTTGAAATAGGCAGATACTTCAGTGGCACTGGTTTGTATGGTAACTTCCATGCAATGGACGACAGAGATAGATTTGATACTCTCACATGGTGGGAAACATATGGCGGCCAGGGACTTTTGCCAAAATTGGCAAAAAAAGTTCTTTCACAGGTTGTAAATACTTCTTCTGCAGAGAGGTGTTGGAGCACCTACAGCTACATACATAATGTGAAAAGAAACAGACTCAATGAAAACCGAGCAGAAAGCTTGGTTTATGTGCACTACAGCTTGAGGTTGTTGAGTCATTACTGTGATCGGGCTTATGAGGATCCCACATATAAAATTTGGGACAATCACCCAGAGGATGACAATTTGGAGGATGGCATTGTACATATTGAAGAATTGGAAGAGGAACTTGTAAGGGATGAAGATGAAGCAACGATGTGACCTCCACCTCCACCTCCACCATCCAGTAGCAGTGCTCGAGGTCCGAGTCTTGTTCCTTTGCTGTCGCCACCTCCATCTACACCCTCACGTGGAGGTTCTAGTTCTGGTCGTCGGTCTGTGCGGGAGACTCCTAGAAGACCACCACGACCTGCTTATACTCCTAGAGACTCTCGTGGTAAGGGCCACATGTAGATTTACAGTTTACTTGTCTTTTTTAGTTTCTATTAGACTTTAGTTTTCATAACTGTTGAGTTTTGAGTCCTTGACTCTTGACTCTTTCATATCATAATGATATTTTTTGTAAACAATATATCACTGTGACAATGAAAATTTGAAGTTTGAAGTTGGGCCTTGGCAATTATAACTCATTGGTAATGATTGTGAATTATGAATATGATGCTTCGTGAAAGACTAAAGTTGTTTCATTTCATTTCATTATTCATGTTTCATTTTATAAATTTATAACATTTCATATCATGTTAACAGTTAGAAGTTAGGACTTAGAAATATCTTAGATATTACTTCTTGTAATGGTTAAACTTAGCTTACAAGTACAACTTTGGTGATCAATGATGATAAAATTATAAATGTTATTGAATTTTCAATTTTGAAGCTTGAAGTTGAAACTTTAAGATTGAATTTGATGAATCATGATTCATGAGACTCAATATGTTGCAGTTGTAATATGTATTTTACTAACTGTGGACATGGTTGATGACGATTATAATTTCTAGATGATTGATGTGATATGGTTCAATGATAAATCTATGTTTTTTTTATGTCTAATTCATCATTCTACATGTTTTTGTTGACATATATGTATCAAAAATTAAAAAATATAAAATATATATATATATTTTTAAAAAATCGCTCTCGGATTCGCTCCCAAACCGGGAGCTTCTGAAAATGGTCGCTCTCGCTCCCGTTTTCGCTCCCGCTCCCGCTCCCAAGCAACATGGCTCTGCTGATAGAAAGAGCACTTCTAGGTGTTGCTTTAGCTTCAGATCTACCATGATCTCTTGGATGAGTAGAAATTAGATGTTACACTAAGTACGGTTGAAGCTGAGTACATTGCTACTGGCATGGCTAGTTGTGAAGTAGTTTGGCCGAGAAAGCTTTCTGACGAGCTATTTAAGCAAGTTCCAGACACACCAATAATATCTTGTGACAATAAGAGTTGGATTCGTCTTGCAGAAAATCTTGTGTTTCATGACAAGGGCAAGCATATTGAGATCAAGTATCACCATATCTGGGATATGGTGCAGAGAGGAGTAGTAAAGCTCCATCACATCTCCACTGATGATCAGATAGCTGACATTCTTACCAAGCCTTTACTGAAAGGAAATTTCTTGGTTTTTAGAGAGCAACTTGGACTTATGGACATGATCCTTTTGGGAAGCGGTCATAATTGATCGAGAACACTGAGCTGCCTCTCCCTTTTGTCAGAGTTCACAAGACTAGGGAATGACACTAGAAAGCTCCGGAGGATGAGGGACCTCTTGTGTAGTCTGTGCCACAAGAGTAGGCCTTTGTATGCATCTGGCCCACAATGTGGGACGGGGGAAGAGCCCCATCTATTTGGCCAATAAGAGTAGTGAGACTTGTTTGTGTGACTTGTCTAGCATGCAGGTGTTCCACCACTCCACATTAAATGAAACTTGGTTGTGTTTGATTCTTGTCTGTGTGAATTGTTTGAGTCTTGTCTATGTGACAAATGTGTTCTATCACTTGGTTTTTGTGATGAAAATTGGTCGAGTGTAATGCTTGTCTATGTGACATGTGATGATCCTTTCCTTTCCAAATTTGTGTCAAGTGGGTGATTCTTCTTTAGGTTGCGACTTCATTTTTACATATGTTACAGAGGAGAGTTGAATTGAGATGATTGAAAGAGATCAAAGGAAGCATAGATCTTTGATGCAGAAAAAATTCCCTCCCTAGCTGAGAGGGAATGTTAAAATTTGGTAGCTCAGGGATGAATTTCTCCTAGAAGAAATCATATCTTTCAGTTCTGTTTGAACCACCTATAATAAAATTTCATTTTTAACAATTCTAATATGATTTTTCTAAAATAGTAAGTCACATCTCAATTTGGAAGTGACTTTCCAAGAATAGAAAGTTGTGTCTAAATGATCACGGATGATCTCAACATATGGAATCCACTTTAAAATAAAATCAATCACGATTATATAAGTCAAGAATTAATATTTTATGCTTACAAGTATTATTATTATTATTATTATGATACTATTATTTATAAAATAGTCTAAGGTCATTCACCTTTAATGAATTAATAAAAACGACTTCTCAGGAGTCTCATGGAATAAGTCAATTAAATTAAGTCTTTTACCTTGCAAATCGAACCTCTCTCTTGGAATAAAATATTATCTCTACACTCAAGAGAATGTAATTCTCCTTCACTAATTTGATGTATGCAAAAGTATAACTCCTCCTCATTAAATGGACTTGTAACTCCCTCACTCAATTCGATTTGTAACTCTCACTAAATATACTCTCATGTCTAAGTGTAACCCTCTCTCTCCCTAGTTCGAATTGTAACTCCTCAAGACAAGTGTACCTCCATTTCTATTCTTGGGATGAGTTACATTTCTCTTCAAGTTACTCCTCCCTCATGGAATTCAATTCTCCTATTGTTGGCTCAAGGCATGGATTCATTTTGTAACTCCTCTCCTTTCTCATTTATTTAAGCAAGAGAAAGTGAGAGTTGAGAGTAGCATGTTCATTGTGAAGGAGAGCAAGTGTTGAGTGTGTGCAAGATAAGTGTGAGAGCAAGTAAAGAGCAAGAGCAAGGGAAGAGCTGGAGCAAGTGTGAAGGACAAGATTTGATCAAGAGGAGGAGGAGATCTTCAAGCAAAGAGCAAGAGCACTTAAGTTGCAAGTTGATCAAACATTGGTGATTTCATTCATTCTCTTTCTCTCTCCCTTTATGTACTTTGCTGAACAATTGAGAAAAGATAATAGAAGAAGAATCATTTGGGTTTTCCTCTGGTCATTGGACCTAAATCTTAATGTCTCATATTTATGCTTGGCTGTCTTTATATGATCTTTAAGTTTATGTTCTATCTACAATTGCTGATCTGAAAAGTTTTGAAGAAGAAATTTGCATTCTAAGTAATTGTAACAACATAGTACATTCAACTTTCTACAAAGTACATTCAACTTTCTGCAAAGTACATTCAGTTTTCTACGTAGAACTTTCAAGTTTCTGGAAATAATTTTTAAGTTTTTTCATAGAATTATGAGATTTTAACAAACTTGGTCAATCTGAATTATAGAATCTGCTCCTGAATAAAATTTGTGCTTGGTCTTCAATAAAAGACTGCGCTTTTATACCATGTTAGATTTCCTTAAAACACTATTAATTCATTCACAATTTTCTAAGTTTAAAAACCTAGAAACTCAATAGTTGATATTCTGGAAACTTAATTCACAAATACACAGAGTTTTCTAACTTAATATGCACAGTGGAAAATAAATTAGAAGACAAACACATCAAACCATAGAACACAAGATATACTAAGAAACCCCAACTTTGGAGAAAACCTGCAATGTTGTGTATTTTATTATTCTTTTGTAGCAAAGGATTTCTTATTAGAATTATGACAAGGGAGAAATTCCCCAATTTATCACAAGAAAAATACTCATCCACCCTCCAGCTAAATCGAATCCCTTCTTGCACATTAGATCTACAAAAATCCTATGTAGATCAACAATTCAAGCCACACGTGCGAGCACACTTCCTCTCTCTTGTATTCATGAGCGAATGGACCTTTGCGTTGGGCTGGAAAGACTTGACCCTCGATTTTTTCTACACAGATGTTGAGTTTTGTGATTCGCTGAAGCCCTTGCTCTTCCTTCGCTACTCTCCCACACCTACTTGTGCTCAATTGACTTGCCACTAACTCGCTCCATCTCCTCTTATAATTTTGGTCTCAACCCTAATCATATCCCTTTCAATGGTTCAAGTTAAATCTTGATCAATGGCTAAGATTAAATTATAAGTGAACTTAGGAATTTTAAAATTTTCCTTAATCTAACTTTAGGATACAATTAAATAAATTAATATTCTGCTAAAGTGGCAGTCTTCTGGATTCTTCTGCTAGTCATAGCACTTAGACAGGCAAAACCCTTAATTTCTCTACTCTAATCAATAGAGTAGTTAGATTCCTAACGCCTACATCTAATCATCTTTTGAAGATAGTGAAGCGAAATCTTGCAACAAGATATAATAGAGTGTTCTTCGTTATAACTTGAACCTTCCAAATATCTCCACACACAAGGGTGGAGCAATAAGAGTTTGTGACAAAATGCTCACAGTAGGTTACCGAAAATCCACTATCAAAAATAGTGTCCAATTTCATAATGCTATCAACTAAACACTCACAACATGGAAGTTGAAAATGTAAGCACTCCCAAATCATGTCACGAGAGCATCAACTATAGCTTATTATAACATTGTCGAGAGTAGTGTAAAACCAAAAACGAATTAAACTTAGCTTTCTTTTATCAAAAGTCCTTTTGGTTTCCCAATGTGTATCAAAAAACAGTTCCTCAGATCATCACTGGTTCGTTGCAGTTCCTAATCCTTTACCCATTTCTGCTTTGATGTTTCCTCACTATCTCATCATCAAACTTACTTTGTCAATTTTTGTCAGCAAGTCAAAACTATTATGTAGTGATCAACACATCAAGTTGGGTTTATACATCCCAATAAAGTCGACAACACCCCACCTAAAAAATATAGCATGAAGGATTATAATAGTGAACAAGGCTCACATATAGGGCCTTTGATCATTTTTTTTGCATACATAATGTGCCAATATGCCAACAATTTGTTGAACAAAAATAATCCTATAGATATTGTGACAACAATCAGTCAATTGATTAGTAAAGAGGAGAACTGTAGGTGTATAAGTTGATGAGACAAATCTTTATGAAGTCCTCTAACATCTATGATGAGTAATCGCCAATGCAACCGCAATCAATCTTAATAGTCAACATTGGTAGGAAATTCTTTCTTATGCCTCTCGAGCAAAGATATGTATGCATCATTGTTGCCTTACTAAGAATTTTGACTCTTGGATGAACTTTGTTTGTCCCTATGATGAGGATGTTGATGTGGCAGATAGTCTTGTTCCTCCTACAAAAATGGTGTAGTTTTTTCTGTTTTTGTTCATCTAAAAATGGAGGGTGTCCTTGCAAATTCGTCATCTATCTCTAGCTTAGGACTAACATGATCTACAAGTGCAATTTGTGCTCCCATCAACTTATCTTCTTTAGCAATAAACAAAACAAAAATGGGTACATGATGATCATTCTATGGGAAAATGGTAGAATGGGAATGGATTATTAACATACCCATGTTTTCCTCTAAAGGGTCTTGCCTTGGAGTCAGTCTATTTGAACAATAATGCCTTTCCCACTCTTCCCATGTCCACCCTTAACATATCCCATCTAGCACAAAATCGAGACCCAACACCTCTATTACACTTCTCAAATTTAGGAGAATTAGTTCATTAGTAGCCCAACAATGCATGAGCAACATTAGGATTTGCTTTTTTGGCCATACAAGAAATAGTGTAGATAACTTGAGAAGCAACATTGCCATCAATATGTTGCTGAGAAAGATATTTAACCTCTTCTTCCAAAGCATTATAAAATTCCTTTGTATCACAGTAGTCATTCACAAGGTCTTGATACGATCCTTATTGATTTTGTCTAGCTCTCAACAAGGTCAAAATACTTTTTAAAATCAAAAGTTTTTAACTTATTGATGCAATGCTTGAAATTAATTTCAGTGCTTCTATGCTTGGTGAGTTCTTGAACAAGGCCTTAATCGATGTTACTTAAATCCTTGATCGTCTTTCTCTGATCATCCAGTTCAGAAAGAAGATCATATTGACTCTTTGATTTTTAACACTTGTCAGAGAGACCCATGGTACTTTGAAATTGTCAGTATAATGCAGTGTTGATAATATCGGTATTGGGAAAATATCGGCGAGGGTCCAGAAAATATCTTATCGGCAATATCGACAAATATTGGCAAGCATAAAAAATGCATAACATATTCATTTTTTATTTTTATTTTTATTTATTTATTTATTTTTTATTTATTTTTGTCAGATTTCTAAACATATAAAGCAATAACAACATGAACTAAACACATTGGCACATAAATATGAAGAAGGCACTGATATATATGATGTCAAATGGAAATGATACATCAAACTTCAAAGGCAATACCAAATCCTGCTGATCCCTGATAATTGTCCAATCAAGGACTCAAACAAAATAACATCACAGATCCTGCTGATCCCTGATAGTGATAATGGTACAATCAAGGACTCAAACAAAATAAGTTCACATATATAAAACTTTAAAAGTATTTCATCGTCATGAGTTATAAACTTATATGTAGCAAAAGTTGCAAAACAAATAAAACTAGCAGCTATCTATCTGAGACCATTGGCCTCTCCCTAGCAGCTTTCTTTCTGTCTTGTTCAACAATTGCTTCACGAGCTTTTTGTGTAACCTCTGCACTAGAAACCATACAAGGCATTACATCTGCATCATATGCAGAGAGTCTAGCCAGATGGTATTTCAATCGTGTAACCCCTCTTGACATCTTGGTCCCACACAAGTTGCATGATATATATGCCTGATTTGCCCCACCAACAACCTCCCCATACTCCCAAAATGGGTCCAAGGCTTTTGGCATATTTGACATTTGTAGTGAACTAATTCAAACCCAGGGCACAAAAAAAACAAAAAATTGGCATTAAACCCCCCAACACAAAATGAAAAGATAATAAGTAATAACCACCTCATTAAAAAAAAATTACTACATTATTTGCATTTTGCAATGTGAATGAAAAATGGCAATAAGAGGGTGCATAAGAAAGTTGAAAA
Organism: Pinus tabuliformis; assembly: GCA_031772625.1. NCBI lineage: Eukaryota > Viridiplantae > Streptophyta > Pinopsida > Pinales > Pinaceae > Pinus > Pinus tabuliformis. The sequence continues at coordinate 899,832,506 of CM062808.1, forward strand.
AAAAATGAAGCTTCCTGTCTAAATATGGAGAAAACCCTTGCATTGGTTCATGGGCATGAAAATCATAGCAAATGGAAAAAAACAAAGAAACAAAATGTTGGTAGGCAAAGAGGCAAGCAAGCATAACCCTAAATCTATGAAAAAATCATTAACATAAGGGTTTTTAAGAACATACCTGTTAATGGAAGAAATGAAGTTTGTCTCACTATTCTTCAATCTTTGATCCACAAAAAAATCTTAATTGGTGGTGATAATCGTTGTTTGATCCTCAAACCCTCCTTGACAAGCACCACAAAACTCTTTCCCTTCCTTCTCCAACACTCAGAAACAGAAATGAAGAAAAAAAAACCAATTTTTCCTTTTTGTAGCCGCGGAAAAACATGCCCGACGATATTTTATATCGTAGCGCGATATTTTGCCGAAATATCGCCGATATTTCTGAAATATTGCGATATTTTCGGGAGCTGAAAATATCGCGATATTTATGCTATTCGGCGATATTTCGCCGATATTATCTACATTGGTATAATGTGTAAAATGTGAAGTTTGTAAGTGGGACACATAAAGTGTGACCCTCCCTGCAAAACAATTGTTTGGCTTCTTAAAATACACTTGGTGCTAAGCTAAGGTGAAGAAGGAAAAAGGCAGCGTGAAGATCTATAATGAGTCTCAAGAAGATTAAATAAGAGTTATCAAAGGGGATGCTATAAGAAAAGAAGCTTACTATCTCTTAGAACAATGTCTAACACAATAAAGTGAGAAGAAATAAGGAGTGTCAAATTACAGGGCATGGAAGAAGAGGATAGGCCTCATCCTTGAAAAGAATAAAGTCCCGGATCTAGTTAAAGGAAAAGTGAGGAAGCCTTCAAAAGGATCTAGTGATGCAGACAAAGCAAAGTTTAGAGAGTCAGAGGTATTGGCTATGAGCTTGATGATAGATGGTATAAAGGATAATCTTATCCCGTAAGTTTCCAACATAGACTCCGCTCAAGAAATGTATGAATCCTTGTCAAAATTGTTCACCATAAAAAATATTGGTCAAGTTGCAAGTCTTAAGAATGAACTAAGGACCTCGAAAATGACAAAGGATGATATTGTGGCTTCCTTCTTTGTAAGGATAGCTAGAATTAGAGATGATCTTCAAGCCATAGATGAGATAGTACCTGAAAAAGAGCTCGTGATTACTGCACTATTGGGATTGCCACCCTCTTGGAGTGCCTTTGCTTCAGGGATCAACAGTTGGAAAGAAACTCCTTCATTTGAGGAATTATGGAATGCATGTAGTCAAGAGGAAATGAGAATTTCATTAGTAACCAACAAAGAGAATGAAGAAGAGAAAGTTTCAAATGCCTACTTCGCTCATCACAAGAAAGGAAACTTCAAGAAATCTAAAGGGCCAAGAAGGAAGGTAGACCTATCCAAGATAGAATGCTACCAGTGTCACAAAATGGGTCACTATAAAAGTGACTGTCCTGACAATCCTAAGAATAAGAAGAGAAACAAGGATCAAGCAAATGTTGCTGAAGAGGGATCTCCAAAGAAGAACAAGACCAAAGAATAAAAAATAAGGGACTTGTATTACTAAGTCCTCTACTCTAAGTTTTTGTTGTTTTCATTTATGATTTGATTTCTAGTATTTATATGTTTAACATGCTTTGGAAAAACATTTTTTGATTTTTTTTGGAAAGATATAGGCATCCCTCGAGTTTGGATGAAGAGGGAGCCCTCACCATTTTCCAAAGATAAGTATGTTACTCCTTGTATTACCTTTTTATATTTGGCTTCTAGGGCATCTATCTCTCCCATGTGTGGATTTTTTGGGCTACTGCAACAAGATTGAAACACTGCTCAGGTTTGAAGTGCTGCTTCAAGGTCAGGGTCGAGGTACTGTTTCAAGGTCGGGGTCGAGGTACTGCTTCAAGGTAAGGTCGAATTGCGACACCTAGGTTGATGTTTAGTTGTTGCTACTAGTTGCTATTAGGTCGAAGTCGCTGCCGCCACTAGGTCGAAGTTCCTGCTGCTGCTATTCTAGGTCGAAGATAGCGCTAGAAGGTTATTATCTGCAGAAGAAGTAAAGGGCTGACTTGGTGATTAGAGGAAGTCTGTGTCTGGGTCAAGGAGTCATGGATTATCTCGTGAAACTATTGAAGGAGAGTTGGTGACTGGGTTTTCCCTTAGATTGGGATTTTGCTTGTTGAAAATTCAATAGGGCAATGATTATGATTAAATCTCTTTTATTTGATATTTGCTTGTGTTTCCTTTTTACTTGTTAGCTTTGTTCCTTATTATTTTATGTGTGAAGCATGAAACAACTACCAAAACAATAAGAACAATGAAACAGTATATAGGCTGCAAGCCAGGGCCAAAACCTCTCCTCTTGAGAGGATAACCCTTAAATCTCTTCTCTTCCTTAGAGATTCTTCAATTGACTAACTCCATGACCTTACGACTGAGATCAATACCCTCCAAGACCAAGACCAACCTCTTGAGATGATGTGCCAACTTCGATCTAGCCAAACCCAGTCAAATCTCTTCCAATAGCACTTCTTTGGCCTCCTGTTGTAATGTTCTCGACCTCCTAGAACAGATCCGAAATTTCTGCTTTACTACAATTGCTACTGCCACACATGGGAACTTTGATCTTCTTCTAGAGCCCTCCTCTGACCTTCGTATGCCTTTCCTTGAATCCGGGAGCTTGAGAGAGACCGTTGGTGACCTGTGCTTGACCTCTTTGCCTCCTTTTCTCCAAGATCGAACTTGAAGATGGATGCCCTAGATCTTGCGCAAAAACCCTAGTCTTCTTTAGCACATGAGAGAGAGAGAACTAGCCCAAAACAAATCTCCTTCATCCTTTCTCTTCTTTGTTGCCTTCTCCTTTCTCTTCTTCGCTAGAATGAGTGATGAGTGACTGTGCCAAATGGAGGATGAGTTCCTCTCTCTATATAGCCATCTTCAAGGGCGGATGTGGCTCTTCATTTAGGCCAACTTGCCAGCTGCCAGGGCGACTTGGTCTTGGAGGGTATTCCGACATTTTTAAAGACAAAAATAATTTTCTTTATGAGTTACAGTATGCCCAGTGGGGTCTTGAACTTATGACAATGACTCTTTTGACTTCTTGACCTAGGACAAACCCTAGAAGCACTGAAACCCATGCTCCAAAATAATAATAATTTTTCTTTTCATTTTATAACTTACAAGAATAAAAAATACTTTTCATACTTATGAAGACCGAACCTAGTTACACATTTTCAACATTGCCCTAGTTGTTCGCCTACATCTGGTGTCTTTGATCTTCGTGCTATGGTTCGGTAATTGCTTGATGAACTAAGATAAAATAAGAACACAAGAAAGTTAATAAGAACATAAGAAAATCACAAGTAATTATCATAGTAAAGAAAATCTTTCTACCTTTCTGATTTTCTAACATATATACCCATTCCTATGAAGGAATTTACCCATTCCTATAAAAGGAATGTACTTGAGCTCCCTCTTATCTAGGGACTTGTCCAAGCTCCCTCTTAACCAGGTACTTGCTTCCAACAATATTCTGCTCTAGGTGGAGATCCTGGGACTATCAACTGCTTGAGGGACTGCTTTCGATATCATGAAGTTCATTTTTAACATTATGGAGCCTTCATCTTTTGGGACTTCTTTGTAGGGCATCGACCATCCATCACTTTCCTTCACGAACCATGTCAGTCATGCCATCCTTCCTTTCATTGGAAAGTGATCTACTAGAGCATATTTGGCTTTTCTTCATACAACTATCTTTTCCATATCATGTTCTCTTCAGGATCTCCCATCCCACCACATGAGTACCAGTTGTGGGTGACTTCCACAATTCTCTTTAGGTAGCCCTGTATCATCCCATTCATATATTGTTCAAAAATAAAAAATGAACATCAAGTCTAAATTACTTTTTGTGATGGCCCTTCATCATGACATCCGCTTGTTGCAACATCAACGTCATGCATATTGACTCATCTCCAAGATGTTCAATGTCAAGGGTCTTCTTTCTTTTACCAAGGTCTTCATACCTTTCCCATGGAGATATCATGGCAATATCATGGCCAATTCTTCTAGTCATGAGATGTTGATTTCCTTTTCTATGTTACCATAGTTTCATCTTTCATGATATCTTCTTTCTTTCTTCACAGATTGCTCCCCAGGAACTTCCATCCATAGTTCCTTCATCTTTTTCAACCATATGAGGACATATTATGTTGATTTCATCTAGTCAATATGTGAACCATGTCTTCATGCATCCTTCCAAATGAAGAGATTCCTTTACTTTGACCATACCCATAAGGTAGAGAAGGTTGTTTTTCCTCGATCCTGGTGTCTGGGATAGAAACTTAAATCACTGACACTACCAAACCAAAGATCACAATGAAACTACTTTGCACAACGAAATATATACAATAGTAAACCTACTAGTGCACAAAATTTGGACAACTTTTTACAATTTTGTACAATAACCCAACTTCGTTATATTAATCCAACTGAATAACACAATAGTCTAGGGCTCCTGTACCATGGATAATGGCCCTCATACATCCACTAGTACAAGAATACGAAATTGGGGCTTGGTGTCAGCCCATTGACAACCAATCTACCCTCAACAAGATACTCTGACCATCTAGCTGTCTCATGCTCTCTCAGTTCCTCTCGATCGTACCTTGTACCTGCCCGGCCCTTCAGCTCCCGATTTGCAACACTTGCCTCTACCAATGTTTGAAGTTCATCTGGCCACTGAACGTCAGCTATCCAATCTGCTCACTAGTTGTTCCTTAGACCATCAAGGGCACAAAATATGGAGACTCTTGTTGAGTTGTTCACAACTCCGTTTATGAGCAACTCACAACTGCCCACTGCTGTTGCTCAACTACTTACAGAGTTCAGCTCACTATGGTCTTCCTGCACTGCTCCATTGAAGACCAACATGGGGCATAGAGGGCTGCCACCTATCACTACAAGGTGTCCATCTCCCACAATGAACACGGGCTAGGAGGACTGCACATCATCTGTTGTAGATGTTCTTCTCTATACGCAAGTCTAGGGCTACTCAACACTGCTCCTGACTGATCAAACACTTGAGCTCATCTTTTGCCACTCTAGCAACCACCTAAGTCCATGAAGATGGTGCACACCGGGCTCCACCTTGGACATTATCACGCTGCCCTCCAACAGACCATAAGTGTCCAATCCACTATCCACACTTGGTCCACTCTCACGCTGCATTCCAATAGACCACGAGTGACCAGTCTTGCTGTAGCATCTGCCATTGGCTAGGGCATCTTCACACCTAGTAAACCCTCCTCTTGGTTGGTAACAAACTTCTCAAACAGTCCTCTTCTATCACACCCATCCACCTAGCATCCAATCATCACCAAGAGACCATCTGCAACTCCCTGTTGTTGCTCTCTTGCCTTGGGTTCTGTGCTTACTTCTAAGCTCTGGTTAGGGCATCCAACAACAATCCTAAACCCTGCTTGAAGACTGTGGTTCCCTTCCTCAACAAGTCTGGTTCACTCGCTGTCACTTGCAGCCCTCTTAATGCACTAGTTTAGCTTTGGGTTCCTTAACAAGGCACCTTTCTGCCTGCGGCTAAGCTATAAAAAGAAATCTGAACCTTCTAGCAAGGGTAACCACCCTCCATTCCACTTCGCTACTCACTGTACACTTGCGACATGCCTTAGATAGATAGCATCTAAGGGAGGATAGATAACATCTAAGGGAGAATGGATCAAAACTAGGCCTCTCAGCCCCGAATAGTCCTCCATACAATATGCTGCTACAAGTCCCTGTGGCCCTGAACAATCTTCCATACAATACGCTGCTACAGCAAGTCCCCGCGGCCCTTGAACAAAGATACAAATACACTTAATTAAGCACAAAACATACTCCAAACTTACCTCTTTAGCTGCGACTTGATCTGGGAAGGGAGACACCTTTATTTTGCCCACAAATCTGCCCTTAAGCACCTTCCTAGCTGCCTCAGAGCTACGGCCTCCTCCATAGAAGAATCCACACCAAAACGCAGAGAAACCCTCTCCAAAACTCGACTGCCTTGTCTCCTTTCCTTGCCTCAGAACTGCACTTAAATCACAAAGGTATTGTTGATGTGAATGCTCCCTTGGATGTGTCTCAAATGGAGGTAACTCCTCCCCGATATATACACTTCTATGGGTAAAACGTCAAGCCCTTTTTGGGGACACCCTTAGGCTAACCGATCTACAACTTTGACATTTATGCCCATGCAATAATACCCTTATAACTTCAAAAATTCATAACTCTTCAACGACAACTCGGAATTGGGCAATTCTCAATACGTTGGATTCGTCTCATCATCTACTATCATCCTTATCCATCACATGTCGCAATCTCGTCATGGTTTTGGCCCAAACATGTATGGGTGCAAAACCCTAAGCTTGGGTTTTAATTCCACAAGGCCACTTGTAAAGCTTCTTCCTCCAAACCCTCAATCCTCAAGGCTTGGTGTACCTCCCAAGCTACAAAAATCAACAAAGAACATACCCATGCTATCAACAACTATATGGCGACATTACCTATTTTATCAAACATATGCATACATACTTCTTTTCTTCTTTTGGTCATCTAGGCTTCCTTCAGCGACTTCCTTTCCTTGATTGAGAGTACTTCAACCATCTTGACATGTTGTATTCCTTTGTTATCATACCATCATTCTTCCTAACAATGAATCCCATCCAAGGTGGAATTCTCAGCAAGACACTTGCTTCTTCCAAGAGATGAACCTTCTAATGAAGATTCCAATGGAGGATCTTAATTATCCTCATCCTGCAAATGCTCCTTTCTAATGATGTATGATGAGCTTTACACTAGATGACTTTCTACTACACACAAGTACTACTTGTGCTTTCAATTAGGTTACCAAAAGCTACTTCCTTCTAATGATCACTGCCATAGACTTCTACTTTAGCGATCTTTCAAGCTTATGATGATGTCATGAGCTCTTGCTTCAATTGTATGCTATTATGATGCCATCTCTTAAAATGATGCATCCTATCATGCTTCTAATGTTTCCTAATATGAAAACTACACTTTACAAAACTGAAAAGAGCTCGGTGGAGCAGATTATTTCAATCATAGTAGAGATCTTTTACTTCCTCCTTCTTTGATTTCTTCTTTTAAGCTTCTTCCACTTCTTCACTTATATGGGCTTCTTCTCTTACCCTTTTGTTGTTATCCTTCTTGAGTTTTGGACAATCTTTTTTGTAGTGCCCATATTCATGGCAACAATAACATTGAATCTTCGACATATTCATCTTGTTCTTTTTCTAAGGACCAAACTTTCCAAATTTTCCTTTCTTTTTGGCCATGGCAATAATGCTTGTGCTTGCTCGTTTGATCCTACATCACTTTTTTCCTTCAACCTGGGTTCTTCAATTTTACCCAATGACCAAAGTTCATTGAATGGGTAGCTTCCTTTTCCCCATAGATGCTTGATGTAAAGTTGCCTCATTCCTCTGGTCGTGCATTGAGCACTATGGTGGTCATTTCCTTATCAGACATTATTTCTCCCAACTCTTGTAGTTGGTCTCTTATTTTGTTGATTTAGGGTAGCATTGAATGTGCTCTAGCCACGAAAATTGGTGGAGAGGCTAAAGTGCATGAGATCTCCAAAACCCAAAAATCGTTTTGGAAAATTCCATCTAGATGAAGAGCTATTAAAATAATTAATATCTTTAATGGGTTCCTAAGTCTAAACTTAGGAAAACAAAAATATTAATGGGTATTGATAAAGATAAGGATGAGAAGCTTCTAAGAGACGAAGATCAAGTCTATTTTAATCTTAGTCGTTGATTAGGGGCTTAATCTCGGCCGTTGATTCATCAACAGGAAAAGTATAAGAGAAGACTTGAGCATCAGTTGGAGATACACTGAGGGAGACCAGTCAGTTCGATTTCTGGAGCGAGGCTTGCTGAGAAACTCGAACTAGAAGACTGGATTGTAGCAAGAGGTAGCGAGTACGTAACAGAGAGGTAGGGATAGTGTCGGAGGACCAGGTAGAGATCATAGAGGCAGGCGTAGTGCCACTCAGGAAGATGCAGAGGCAGCAGGATTGCGCAGTCACTGGAGGCCCTGAGTGGGTGACGCAGAGAGACAGAGTGCTGATGCAGAGGGTCTGGGAGCTGCGCAAAGGCTAGCTGGACTGATGCTGAGCCTAGGGGAGGCGCTAGAGAATTTATCTCTGTTGGGTGAGCTAGTTTGGCACCCTAGTTGTACTCTAGAAAAGTTGATTAATAAAATCCTCCTCTGCTGCATCGGTTTTCCCGCATTGGGTTTTTTTAGGGACAGTTGTCCAAAAATTACTCTGTTGATGTGTTTGATTCTTGTGCATGTATTTCTTTCTGTATAATGGTGTGATATCTGCAGTAGAATTTATTTTAATATTTACTGAAGGGATTTCGTAAATAACTTATTGAAAAATAAGTGGGTAAAATAAATCAGTGGTTGTAGTGGTGATTCGGGTAATCGAATTTTCACATGGTATCAGAGCAAGGAATTAGAGACAGGAAGGGAAAATCAATTATGGGTCGAGATCATGGTGCAAAGGCATCTACGTGAGGTGAGTCGTGCAGATTTTCAGAAACTTGTACAAAAGATCATAATTTCGATTTCTCTATGCTGGCTTCCAGATTGGAAGAAGAAGTTGCTTTTGTGACAAGCTCTGCATCATCAGAGGTATGGTATATAGACAGTGGAGCCTCTTGGGATATGACAGGAATCCGGGAATGTTTCTCAAATTATCAGGAGGAAAGGATGAATTTTCAGATCACCATGGGGAATAAGGCAAAGTGTACTCTAGTAGGGAAGGGTACCATAGGTTTTCAAACAGAAATGGGAGAGCGGTTCCGTGCTACCAATGCGCTGCATGTGCCAGGACTGGGGATGAACTTGCTTTCCGTATCACAACTTCAAGGCGAGGGCTATAACGTTTTCTTCATGAAGGAGAAAGTATACGTCAAACACCTGAGTTGGAAAAAGAAAGTGCAAATCGGAATCAGAAATAACAAGTTGTACAGGTTACAGCTAGAATCACCAATGGCACTGATAGGCAGTAATGGAGTCAAGGATTTAAATGAATTATGGCACAAAAGAATGGGACATTTGCACCATGGGGTTCTAAGAATTCTCTGGAAAATGGTAATAGGAGTTCCAAATCTTAGTACAAAACGAGATGATGTATGCAGAGGATGTGCTCTGGGCAAGTATGCCAAAGCAACATTTCCTAGAAGTAGAAACAGGGCCAAGAGTGTACTAGGATTGATACACTCAGATATCTGCGGAGCAATGTCAACTAAAGCTCTTAGTGGTGCCAAGTACTTCGTCACCTTCGTTGATGACCACCCCAAGAAACTTGGATTTATTTTCTTAAAACCAAGGACGAGGTTTTCTGTCGATTCAAAGAGTTAAAGGTTCTGGTGGAGAATCTATCAGGGAAGAAAATAAAAGTTTTGCGCTCAGACAATGGTGGAGAATATGTCGATAAGGACTTCACTAATTTTTGCGCTAGGGAGGGCATCAGAAGAGAGTGGACAACTCCTTACAATCCAGAGCAGACTGGAGTAGCGGAGAGAAAGAACAGGACTATCATGGAAGCAGCTAGGGCCATGATGTATGATCAGGATATGCCAAAATTCTTGTGGGCAGAAGCATGCAACACGACAGTCTATGTCCAGAGTAGAACCCCTCATAGGGCATTGGGCAAGATTACTCCAGAGAAAGTCTTCACTGAGAAGACACCTAAAGTCAGCCATTTCAGGATATTTGGGAGTTTAGCATATTGCCGTATACCTGAGGAGAAAAGGAAGAAGTTAGATCAAACCGTAGAGAAATGATATCTAGTGGGATATAGCGAAAACGCTAAGGCATATAGAATCTATCTTCCAGGGAGCAGGAAGGTAGTAGTTCGACGAGATGTGAAGTTCATGGAAGATAAGGCCTCAGAAAATCTCGAGAAATGCCTTCCGAGGAGCAGTCAAAAGACGAGCCGTTGGTCAAACCACTTCAACCAGTGGAAGCCAAGAATTCTCCCTCAGAACTGGAAGAATCACAGGAAGATGGGGAAATAATAGATTCACCAACTACCAGAGGAAGAATGAGCCGAGAACTTCGACATATTTTGCGGGATGCAGACAATTTCATTGGTGCACCGAGAAACAATAAAAGGGAGCGAAAACAACTAGATAGATGTCAGGCCTTAATAGATCAGGATGGGGAGCTTTCCAGTTTTTAGGAGGCCGCTCAACATCAAGATTGGATGGATGCGATGGTAGAGGAATACAACTCTATAATGGTGAACGATGTTTGGGAAGTAGTGCCTAGGCCTTAAGACAGATCAGTGGTAGGTTCAAGATGGATCTACAAGATTAAATACGCTGCGGACAGCAGTGTGGAAAAATACAAAGGCAGGTTTGTGGCTAAGGGGTATGCTTAGAAGGAAGGAATTGACGACGAAGAGACCTTCGCCCCAGTAGCCAGGTATACATCTATTAGAAACGTGATATCTCTTGCAACTCAGATGAGATGGGAGATTCATCAGATGGATGTCAAAACGACATTCTTGAGCAGGGTAATAGAAGAGGAAGTAGACATTGAACAGCCAGAAGGCTTTGAGACACATGAGAAGAAGTCTCATGTATGCAGATTAAAGAAAGCCTTGTATGGGCTCAAACAGGCACCTAGAGCGTGGTATGGTCGAATTGATGGCTACTTGCAGAAGATGGGGTTCGTCAAGAGTGACGTAGATCCAAGTCTCTACTATTCAGTTGTAGAGAATGAGCCTCTAATCCTAGTATTATATGTGGATGATCTCTTCCTGACATGATGATCCAGGCTCATCGAGGACTACAAGAAGAATCTAGCCAAAGAATTCGACATGAAGGATTTGGGACAGATGCACTATTTCCTGGGGTTGGAAGTTTGGCACCAAAAGGGGGAGATCTTCCTTGGACAAGGGAGATATGCTATAGAAATTCTAAAGAGATTCAAGATGCAGGACTGTAGGCCTATGGCTACTCCAATGATCACCAACTAGAAGAAAAGTGATGCATCAGAAGACAAAGATGTTGATCCCACCTTATACAGGCAGCTCGTAGGGTCGCTGATGTATCTGGTCAATACTAGGCCAGACATTTGTTACGCTGTCAACACCCTCAGTCAGTTCATGGTGGAACCAAAGAGGGCGCACTGGGCAACAACCAAACATGTTCTCAGATATATACAGGGAAAAATCGACTATGGACTCTTGTACACCAGGAGTAAGGATATCAGATTGAGTGGATTTGCTAATGTAGATTAGGCTGGAAGTTCAGTGGATCGGAAAAGTACCTCTGGGTACTATTTCAACATTGGATCGGGAATGATCTCTTGGTGCAGTAGGAAACAAAAATCCGTAGCTCTAAGCTCAACTGAAGTAGAATATATGACCGCTAGCACAACTTCGTGCGAAGCCACATGGCTTAGAAAACTGCTTGTGAACCTATTCAGAGGAAGGATGGAAGCGACCAAGATCATGTGTGATAATCAGAGTTGCATCAAGCTCTCTGAGAATATAGTATTTCATGATCGTTCAAAGCACATGGATATTCGGTGTCACTTTGTCAGAGACTGTGTCCAACAGGGCGCTGTACAAGTGAGCTACACTCCTACATGAGAACAGGTGGCAGACATCCTTACCAAGGCCCTTGGAAGAACAGAGTTTGTTTATTTCAGGGAGAAGATGGGGATGATAAAGAATCCATTTCAGTAGCAGAAATGGGTATGGTGTTGCAGTTTAGATGTAGTGTTGGAGAGAAGGACCAACAACAACACAAATGCAAAGGGAGTTGCAGTGTTGGGAGGAAGGACCAACAACAGCACGGATGCAGAGGGAGCTACAGTATAGATGTGGCAGTGGCAGTGGTAGAGCCATGGGCAGCAGTACAAGATGAAACAGTGCAAAGGATGTTGGGCAGGAAGGCCAAACATCAGCACAGGAACCGGTGCCGTATAATCAGGGTGATGCTCAGTGGTGGAGTATTACTAGAGCACATTCCTCGTTAAGAGGGAGTGTTGATTTGGGGTAGCATCGGATGTGCTCTAGCCATGAAAATTGGTGGAGAGGCTAAAGCACATGAGATCTCCAAGACCCTGAAATTGTTTTGGAAAATTCCATCCGAATGAAGAGTTATTAAAATAATTAATATTTTTAATGGGTTCCTAAGTCTAAACATAGGAAAATAAAAATATTAATGGGTATTAATAAAGATAAGGATGAGAAGCTTCTAAGAGACGAAGATCAAGTCTTTTAATCCTAGCCGTTGATTAGGGACTTAATCTCGGCTATTGATTCATCAAAGGAAAAGTATAAGAGGAGACTTGAGGGTCAGTTGGAGATACATTGAGGGAGACTAGTTAGTTCGATTTCTGGAGCGGGGCTTGCTGAGAAACTCGAACTATAACAAAGAGGCAGGGCTAGTGCCGGAGGGCCAGGCAGAGATCAAAGAAGCAGATGCAGAGGCAGCAGGATTGCGTAGTCACTGGAGGGCCTGTGTGGGTGACACAGAGAGGCCAAGTGCTGACGCAGAGGATCTGGGAGTTGCGCAGAGGCTAGCTAGATTGACGCTGAGCCTAGGGGAGGCGCTGGAGAATTTATCTCTGTTGGGTGAGCTAGTTTGGCACCCTAGTTGTACTCTAGAAAAGTTGATTAATAAAATCCTCCTTTGCTGCACCGGTTTTCCCGCATTGGGTTTTTCTGGGGACAATTGTTCAAAAATTACTCTGTTGATATGTTTGATTCTTGTGCATGTATTTCTTTCTGTATAATGGTGTGATATCTGCAGTAGAATTTATTTTAATATTTACTGAAGGGATTTCGTAAATAACTTATTGAAGAATAAGTAGGTAAAATAAATCAGTTGCTGCGGTGGTGATTCGGGTAATCGAATTTTCACATCTGACACCCTCATAAAGTATGAGGCTGTTCTATATACCTTTTATGTCTTCATCTTGTAGAGTTCTTGTCTTAATGATATCACTTCTCCGGCAGTACTTACGAAGAATAATTCTACTAGCTTCTCGTATATTTCTTTCAAGTTTCGATGTCTCCAACTTTGATACATAGGGTATGGGAGGATCTTTAATGGATTCTATAAGGATCCTTTGAGCCCTTACTTCCCGTTTCATGTATTATGCTAAGGCTTGAGCTTCTTCCTTTGGAGGTTTAATAATTGAACCCTTAACATGATCAAGAACTTCATTTTCTATGAGGATCAAATCAGTGCTCTTCTTCCATGCAAGAAAGTTTGATGACCCAACCAATTTGTTGCTTTCCTTGTAAAATGAAGTCATTTTGATAGATTCAGATGTGGCCATAAAAATACTTACTTGAGAAGATACTCCTTGATGATAATATCTTCAACTTGCTGACTTCTTGATTTTGATGATGATGTTGATAATGGAAGATGTCTTCCTTCAAAAGTGATCCTTCTTGATGATTGATTCCCCTGATGATATTTTAGTGCTTCAGCCCTTGAGTGTCCTTCTTTATGCTGCCCTTCCTTGACTTGCCCCTGAGTCATTGTCACACCGTGCCTGTACAATTTGAGCGACAACACTCCACATAGTAGAATGGTGAGACTCTAGGTTTCTCCTTAGCCTCCCTCTCTAGGGGACAAATCAATATTATTGAGATTGAGACTGTTTTGGAGGTGCCGAACTGTGCATCAGGCCACATGTTCTTAGAGCATTAGAGGGATAAGCTATAGACGGATCCAGAGTAGGGTGCCTCCCACCCATCAGAGTTCCTCCCGGCTCCAAAGGAACAGCCAAAGATCCATTTAGAGTTTCTTTCTTTCGATCTTGGATGCTAGGAGTATCCTTGGGTTGTACACCCGCCTCCAAAATCATACAGTTGCACCCGCTGATGGTTTAAGAGGACTTCGACAGCGAGCCAGTGTCCAGCTCGTCGCCCTCGCCCTTTGCCATCAGACCCAGGAGACCTTGACATCATTGGCTTCATTGCTAGATCTGTCTGTTTCTCACTCTCTCTCTCTTGGCTAGCTCTTGAGTTGTCCACTTTTTTAGTCTTGGACAAACTCCCTCAATATATTGTGTCACTGTACCTTTGTCATGGTTTTATACATGTTTTTCTGTGGCTGTATTAATGTAGGTTTCTTTATTTATATAATTTTTGGCATTTCCTAGGTTACATGCAAGAAATTTTGATGACCCAACCAATTTGTTGATTTCCTTGCAAAATGAAGTCATTTTGATAGATTCAGACGTGGCCATAAAGATACTTACTTGAGAAGATACTCGATGATAATATCTTCAACTTGCTGACTTCTTGATGTTGATAATGGAAGATGTCTTCTTTCAAAAGTGATCCTTCTTGATGATTGATTACCTTTATGATCTTTTAGTGCTTCAGCCCTTGAGTGTCCTTCTTTAAGCTGCCCTTCCTTGACTTGTCACTGAGTCGTTGGCACACCGTGCCTGTACAATTTGAGCGACAACACTTCACATAGTAGAATGGTGAGACTCTATGTTTTTCCTCAGCCTCCCTCTCTAGGGGACAAATCAATATTATTGAGACTGTTTTGGAGTCGCCGAACTGTGCATCAGGCCATGTGTTCTCAGAGCATTAGAGGGATCAGCTACAGACAGATCCAGAGTAGGGTGCCTCCCGCCCATCAGACTTCCTCCCAGCTCCAAAGGAACAGCCAAAGATCCATTTAGAGTTTCTTTCTTTCAATCTCGGATGCTAGGAGTATCCTTGGCTTGTACACCCCCCTCCAAAATCATACAGTTGCACCCCCTGATGGTTTAAGAGGACTTCGACATCGAGCCAGTGTCCAGTTCTTCCCCCTCGCCCTTCGCCATCAGACCCGGGAGGCCTTGACATGATTGGCTTCATTGCCAGATCTCTCTGTTTCTCAGTCTCTCTCTTGAGTAGCTCTTGAGTTGTCTTTTTTAGTCTTGGACAAACTCCCTCAATATTTTGTGTCACTGTACCTTTGTCATGGTTTTATACATGTTTTTCTGTGGCTGTATTAATGTAGGTTTCTCTATTTATATAATTTTTGGCATTTCCTAGGAGCTGCACTTGCATGCCTACATGGTATTCATACTGGTTGTATTCTTCAGTCCCATTGAACTACTTTGGTGGTCATTTGTCGGACATTAATAAATTATATTATCTTATTCTTAACTGAAGCTATAATTTATTCAAAGCCAGTTCGTGTCTTTTGAGGAAAGGACTATTAATTATGAATGATATACGAGTTCCTGAATGTACATCTGTGGCGTTTAATCAGGAGTTCCAGATATTGGGATTCCCAGGAAAGTGTGGAAGTCATTAATGGTAGACTGTAGTTTGAGAGCTTATTAAACTGTATAGTGTATAACTTTAGGAAAGAACTACAAATGTTGTGTTTCCAGTATGGGCACTGGTATTAGTATATTAGAGTTTTGAGTACAGCTTGCAGAAGTTAGAATGCCTCACAGGGAAAATTTATGTTAATTGCGAAAACCTTTTTTTGTTCACCATATTTTTCACCAGTATATCGTGTTTACACTCATTAAAGTTAAATTTGTGGAAGTGTTAAAGCTTGGCATCAACCCATCAAAATTCACAGGCACACTGATCTTGTAATATACTGAAAAACCAGCTGAGGATATCAACAAGTAAGTTGGTAATGCAAAATAGGCCTATTAAATCGTTTGTGAAATAATTGAGGAGGAAATGTAATTACTATGCATTAAAGAAATTTTCTGGAATTCTATTATTATAATTTGATTGTGAATCTGCATCGACATGGTTTCCAGCATTGTCATGCTTGTATGTATCCATAATAAAAATGTTGTTTTGTAACACCTTCCGTAGTATGCTTTATCTCCATCAATGGTAGGTGAGATCAAGAAAAATGAAAATAGCACGGACAAATTTGCATATGGGGCCCCAATGTAGGAACTTTTGAAAGACATAGACAGTCTTTCAGGAAGAAAATAATAAAACTCCAAATGAAGAACTGGACTATTTAGATGATGCATATTTTTCAGCAATATTTTAAACTATGGTCCTTTTTTTTTTTCCAAATATGCTGTTAGATTTGTGGTGAAGCTCCCTGGCTTATTACTTAAGAAGTAGGCTACCAATGGTGTATAGGCAAGATGCAGTAAGTTGAAAGGAGTCAGGACCAGTCACTAAAAGTTTGCTGCATTATAAAGGGTTTCTCTTTTGGTGTGTTTGCTCAATTGAGGAATTTAGTATTTTCAGAGGTCATCTCTATTTCGGGAAATGGAAAAAGACATCCTTTTTCCTTGGTAGTAGAAAGGTAGCTTGTATGGAATTGTTTTCAATTCATTTTCTATGTTGGGTGGTTGTAAGTTCTAACGATGTGAGAACAGCTCATGCTTGTTATAACAGACAACTGTTCCGAAGGAAGAATCTCTGTTCTGTCCTTCTTGTATAATCTCTCACCTTATATCATGCAATAATTATATCATTCGGAAACCAGTTCTGAGGACTAGGCTTTAATCAGCATATCTAATACTGAATAATAGATGTGTATATTTTATTTCCTAAGCTGTAAAGGAAGTTATTTTTATTGAGTTCTCTGGCAAGAAAATGATTCAGGTCAGAGTCTTTCTATCTTCTATTACCCTTCTAATTAGTTAGATGTCATCGATAATAAGATCATATAAGTTGGTGGAGGGAAGAGAGAACTGTTGGAATATACATATGCTTTGCAGTTCACATGGTATGCACATAAATGGTTACGGAGTTTCTATCTTCTATTACCCTTCTAGTTAGTTAGATGTCATGGATACTAAGATCATATAAGTTGGTGGAGGGAAGAGAGAATCTGTTGGGATATAGATATGCTTTGCAGTTCACATGGTATGCACATAAATGGTTACAGAGTTTGATGGTGTTTCCTTTTCAAAATTCATTTTACCTGTTTATTGAAGCATTTTCAAGAAATATTTTCCTGTGGTGCTCTATTGTTTCCCTTTTGCTGTGTGATATTTGAAATGAAGGCATTATGAATAAGTCACCTATTCGCTGGAAAACTAATTCTAAAGTGCACCCAAAATTGGTGCTAATGCAGGTTGGTTGGGATGAATCAACGGCAGGTGAGAGGCAGCCACGAGTATCTTTGTGGGAGATTGAACCTTTGACCACGTTTCTGATGTACCCCCCACCCTATCCTCTAGGACTAAAACGATCATGGCCGCAACTACAAGGAATAACTTCTCTTTATGGTATGGAACTTATAAATTTGAAGCCCAATACTCGTACTTTCAGTCTTTTATGAATCTGTTATTACATTTTATGTCTCTTCTTTAGTGGTATGGCTGCTAAACTTAACTGTCTTGGACTCCTTTACCTTATGAAGTTCATTTGCCGATTATTATTAGTTGTCTCTTATATTCATGTGGTATGTATTCTTGGATTAATGGCCAATTTGCGTTTGTTAGTTCTGGTTCAATTTTCATTGCACCTATCTTATTGACATTTTCTTTATAGACACCTTTGGGTCGTATTTCTTAATCTGTGGCCTTTAGAAGAAATGTTGGTGGATGAGTAATGCATATTTTTCTATTACATCAGTTTCTTGCATCACTTGTTTTTAATGTTGTCTTCCTTTGAGATGGTCATGAAATGCTTGTGCTTGGCTGGGAATGTGGTTTGGTAAGTTCGTAACATTCTCAATGATACTGGTCAGTGCTTGACCAGGGTTGGGAATGTTGCTAGATGTCCCCAGCATGTTGAGAAGCAGTGGAAGGTTTGGATGTTGCCAACGGGTTAAGGAGCATCCAGACATTCTGACTGACAATGCAACATTTGGACATTCCAAGTTGATGATATGAGTCTGAATTTTGATTGTTAGGAGTTTTGCTCAATACACTCACCATCATAAGTGACAAAGCAATGCATAAAATCAATGTACATTAGCTCATTTTGTATTCGAGTTGTTATTGTGAATAGGGGATATTGAGTCCCTGTTACCCAGCAAAAATGGGTAGCCCATGGGAGAAAAAAATTTCTCCTCATTTGACAAACAGCCAGACAACAACCCTATGATGGTCAGCAATTATCATAATGCTGCTCTGGTCAGTGCTCCCACCCATCTAACATGCTTCCTCTAGGAAGGTGGGTCATTTATCACTAGGTACTTTAACCATTCTTGCAATCATGTGCTTTCATATAATGTTATGGGCATATTAATATGGATCACGAGGCAATTTGGATGATTGATTGATCTTAATTGTATTGTTATTCCCACACTTCACTTGAGAGATTAGTCTTTGTCTCTAGTCCAATACGACCTCATTTGAGGCCTTAGGCTTTAGGAAGGGTACTATTGGGGAGACACTAATTGATATAGCATGTCCAAGGTAATCCATACTTACCATTTTTTGTCTCTTCCAGTTATCCATCTCCATTATTTGGGTTGATAGTCATTGTTCATTGGGATTGGCACCCTATATCCACATTCTTAAGTCATGGTTCGGAAACTTGCCCTTGGAGGTTGATGCAGCTGAAAGATCGATAAAAGCGTATAAAGCCATGAAGAAAAAAAAATACAAAAGATGGCTGGGACATATTTAGTGCATGTGCAAAAGCCTTGTTAAAATTGGCAACTAGGGCCAAATTCCACTTTGGACAACTCATTTGATGGACATGATTATTGCATGGAATTCCTCTTTTTGAGAGGACCAAAATCGACTTAAAGATTCTCATATTTGGATAAGGAAAAATATGTTTTTAAGGTCAAGCCCACACATGTGCAAATTGTCAAGGTCAACCACGTCATCATGTAGGCTCATGAAGCCCAATAGACATGTCTTTTGACCCTCAACGACCTGTGTAAATAAGAGAGACCTCCACCCCCATTTGGCACTTCATCAAATCAACATATTCTTCTCTCTCCTCATCTGATTGGTTCATACAACTTATTGGGCATCTCTTTTGCTCACACGTGGGGCAGTGAAGGACGAATTTCAGGAATCTGTTGCAGGTTTGACCAACATTGACAAATTTTGACTACAATTTTTGGGTCAAAATTTTGGTTTTAGAGTGTTGCATGTATTGGCACAAAAATCGAGGTATTATTGGCACGTTGACCTAGCAGGGTTGACTGTAGACTTTGACCAAGTTTGTGTGTTGATTTATGGACTGTTTTGGGTTGACTTTAACCAACAAAAGAGGCAGAGTTTGACTGTGGTTGACCAAACTGTTTTGGGAGAAGTTTGACTGATGTTGACTTTCTGGTTAGGGTTGAGTTTGACGTCTGTTGACTGTAGATTTGATAGGGCTGTTTTGACTGTGATTTGGCAAGTCAATTTTCACTTTTGTACTCTCTCTCTCTGCCAGACATTTGATATAATAATAAGAAGAATTCATCAAGGGTTTTCCCCATCTCGGGGTTTTTCCCTAGCACTTGCCAAATCTGGTGTTCTCTTGTCTTTTTCATTTTGTTATTCATGTTCTATCTGCAGTTACTGTCAATGTGATTTATGGTTAATGTTATGGCTAATGGAGAATTAATTGGAAATTGTCATTGGGCTGCTAAAAGGACATTGAAGTAATTGTGTTAAGCATAGAACATACCATTGTTAACTAAAATTAACTTGGTATCATAGCCCAGGTGAAGACAAAGCCCAAGCAAGAAGGAGAAAGGCAATCACTAAGAGAGATCTATTGGACAAGTCCCCATGGCATCAACATCTTACTTCAAGTCTGAGGATAAGCTCAATGATAAATCTGATTATCGTACATGGAAGATGACTTTGGACCTGACTTTGGAGGAGCATGAAGTTTTGGACTATGTGTAGGGAAAAATAGTGGAGCCTCCTTCAAGTGCACCGACTACTGCGAAGACAAAGTATAGAAAATGTGAGGTCAAAGCAAAGAAAATTTTGATTGACTCCATTCAAAAGCATTTGGTTGCCTATACTTATGATTTGGGAACTTCTAAGGAAATATATTATAAGCTGATTGGGATGTTTAAAGTGAACAATGCAAATCAAATCCTCTTTCTCAAAAACAAGTTAAAGGATATTGAAATGAATAAAGGGGAGTCTATCCAATCCTACTTCATGAGAATAACTCAAATCAAGAATAACTTGCTATCTATTGGAGAAGTTATTTTTGACAGGGAGCTCACTCTCATTGCTCTTGGAGGTCTTCCAAGACCATGGGATGTATTTGTCATCACCATTCTCAACAATGACAGGATAATTGGTTTCGATGAGTTATTGGCTAGATGCACTCAAGAGGAGACTAGGATGACAAAGATAGATAAGCCCTCCAATGGAAATGAACCTACAACCTTCTTCACTCATGCAAAAAGGAAGAATAATGTTGGTCCAAGGAGACAGGGTCAAGGTTCTAAGAAGGGATTCAAAGAAGGAAGAAAAGGAAGGTGTTATAATTGCAACAAGTTCGACCACTATGCCAGAGAGTGTCCTCATAAGAAGAATTCTCCAAGGGATGACGACAACAACAACCACAACAATTTCAAAAGAAATGACAATCAAAGGAACAACAGGTTCAAGAAGAAAGGAAAGAGGAATGATCCCGTTGCTTGAAATGGAAATGGTTGACCTCTCAGGAGGACAAGAAATGCCAGTATGATGAAAGTACTGTTGTAGAAAAAAAGATGAGTTTTATCTTATTTTCGCTCTATCTATGCCTCTCCTTCGGATACATTGGATCATTGGTTAATTGATAGTGGACAGTTTTTTTAAAACCGGCCTAACTAACCGATTACCAGTCTAACCGGCCAATCAGCAAGGCCATCGGTTGGAAGCGGTTGAAAAACCCGGTCAGGAAGGCAATGTGGCGAAGTTTTGGCCCTAACCAGTCCTAACTTGCCGGTTACCTGCCATGCCTACCTCCATCATTTGTATTGCTGGTTTATTTGTGGGGTCCCATCTCTGACATGATTGGAAGCTTGGAAATGAATTGTATGAGGATGACCCACATTCTCTCTCATCACTTGAACCATATATGCATGAGATTTCAGATCCAAGGAAGAAAAGAGTGACGAAGGCCTTGTTGTAGCACCCCATGTTTCTATTAAATAGTATGCATGTCATCATGTCTCAAATGAAGCACATTGTGATGATGAGTTACACTTGCATGAAGGCAAGGGTTTGGTAAGTCATATTCCTTTCCAAGTTTCTGAATTTAGTAATGATTCTTTTGATGATTTGGAGAGGGTATATTTTGTAGAAGAAACCTGAAGATGAAAACCTTTTAGGTGTTATCGTTCCCTCATGTAATGAAGAACATGACGGCCAAGAGGATGAGGATTTTGACACTTTTTTGATTGTAAGGCATAGATGCCATTTGTATTACTGGTTTGTTTGTGGAGATCCTATCTCTGACATGGATATTGAGAGTTTAATAGAGAAATGTCTAATTGGCATACTCAATTACTCCAATTCCAATTAGCATCAAAGACCATCTCATGAAGCACAGACAAAGCATTGTAGGGTCTATCTTTGATGATCTCAAAGAGCCAAACATGGTGGAGGTAGGTGAACCATTTTTCATTATTAATGAACAACCATATCTTTTCATCGTGGTGATTCAGTGCAAGATAAAGGGTTTTTTTATGGAAATAAAATTGCAAACGAAACAAATTGTTTATTTGAGTCATTGCTTATGTATTTTACTATTTTGTCAATGATATGTATTGCACTCGGTGCCATTTTGATATATTCACCTTTACATGGTATATAAATGAGCAAACTTTGCATATTTTGTGTCTATTGCTTGGAATCATGGTTTTAAATCTTAAAAATAGTTTTGTTTCATTAAAAATTAATTATTTAATGTATTTTTCTAAAAGCGGTTCGTTTAGACCTAACTAGTCCTGGTTCGATCGGTTTCGGTCGGTAAACCGATTCATTAGGTGGACTGGTCCGGTCACCGGTTTCGGTTTTAAAAACATTGATAGTGGAGCCTCAAGGAACTTCGCTGGATACAAGGAGGCCCTCTCAAATTTGGTTGAAAATAAGACCAATTTGAAGATCATACTTGGAGATAATGCCACCTACCCTGTGAAAGGGATAGGTAGTGTCACTCTTCACTTGAATGCCTTCAAGAAGTGTTGTATGTGCCTGATTTGAAGAAGAACTTGGTGTCTATTTCTCCGATGGAAGACAAAGGATTCAAGGAAGCATTCATTGATGGGAAGGTACGTATTTGGCAAATAAACCCTAAGGGTGCATTTACTCTTGGATTTAGGGTTGATGGTCTCTATCAAGTTGGAGGAAGTCTTTTGGGAGCTTTGGCAAGTGATACTTCTCTACAATGTGAATTATGGCACCAATGATTTCCCCACCTTCATTACAAAGCCTTACTTGGGGTAAGGAAGATGGTCACAGGTATGCCCGTGTTTAATATGAACCATGAAGGAGTTTGTTAGGGTTGTGCAACTGGGAAACTTCCAAAGGGACGATTCCCTTCTAGTGAAAGCAAGACTTCGATATTCTTCAATTGGTCCATTCTGACCCGTCTGGTATGTTACCCGTAACCTCATTGGGAGGATACTCATATTATACAATCTTTGTGTTTGACTACTCTCGCAAAACATGGATCTATTTCTTGAAAAGGAAGGATGAAGTCTTCAAATGGTTCCGTTCTTTCAAAGCATTGGTGGGAAATCAAACAGGGAAGAAGATTAAGATATTGTGGACAGACAATGGAATCGAATATGAATCAAATGAATTCAATGACTTTTGCAAAGAGGCTGAATTAAGAGGGAGACATCTGTCCCATACACTTCTGAATAGAATGGCGTTGCTGAAAGGAAGAATCAAACAATCATGGAAGGCACTCGTGCCATGCTCCATGATCAAGGTCTACCGAAGTTCTTATGGGGAGAAGCTGCCAACACTGCTGTATATGTTCAAACAAGAGCCCGCATTAAGCATTGGATTTCAAGACACTCGAGAAAGTTTTCTTTGGTAAGAAACTTGATGTTTCTCATTTTAGAATTTTTGATTGCCCTGTATACTTTCATGTGCCTAAACAGAAAAGAAACAAGTTGGAAGCATCTCGGAAGAAAGGTATATTAGTTGGCTACAGTGAAAATTCGAAAGCATATAGAATCTGTGCCTGGTCAAAGAGATGTGGAAGTAAGTCGTGATGTGACCTTTGATG
The DNA here is from genome assembly GCA_031772625.1 of Pinus tabuliformis. NCBI lineage: Eukaryota > Viridiplantae > Streptophyta > Pinopsida > Pinales > Pinaceae > Pinus > Pinus tabuliformis. The sequence goes on from CM062808.1 coordinate 899,855,718, forward strand.
AAGACATTGCCCTTGGGAAAGTCAGAGTTCTCCCTATCCCAAGGAAGGACGATGATGCTGCTCAAAAATAGGATGAACCTCTGACAGATGAGCCTATGCCCGACGTTGATGGTTTGGTGGATCAATAAGATCCACCTCTTGGTGATCCCTCTTCCTCTAGGAAGAGACCACTATGGCTCAAAGATACTCTCAAAGATGCTGAAAGACATACTGCTCCAAGAGGGACATTTTGCGAAAGTAAGAAGCTGAATAGGTATCAAGGGTACTTGGCTGCCATGAGTACTATCGTTCAAGCTGAACCATGCACGTTCGAAGAAGCTATGAACCACCAAGTATAGAAGGATGCGATGAATGAGGAATGTGAATCTATCTTGAAGAATGATGCTTGGGACATGGTGCCTAGACCCAAGGACAAGTTTGTGGTCACCTCAAAATGGCTTTACAAAATCAAACATGGAGTTGATGGGAGTGCTGAAAAATATAAGGCCGGGTTCGTTGCTCGAGGCTTCTCTCAAAAGGAAGGAGTGGACTATGACGAGATATTTGCACCGGTTACCCGATATACGACTATCTGATCTATTATTTCTCTCGCTGCCAACCAAGAATGGAGCCTACATCAAATGGATGTCAAGACTGCTTTCTTTCGTAGCTCGCTTAAGGAGGAAGTCTACTTGAAACAACCTCAGGGGTTCGAAGTACAAGATCGAAGGACACGTGTATGCAGGTTGATGAAAGCTCTCTATGGGTTGAGGCAAGCTCCTAGGGCTTGGTATGAGAGGATTGACAACTCTCTCATCAAGCTGGGATTTACTAGAAGCTATGAAATCGGATTCGTCCCTCAGTTCCTACGTGTCTCAAATCCGGTGAATGGGACACAATTCGGGCGGATTTGTGTCCGAAAATCGGGACACGTCGTGTCCGATCGGGACACTTCGAATTCAGAACATGTCCCGATCAGGACACTTCAAATCCGAAACGTGTCTCGATTAGGACACTTCGAATTCGGAGCATGTCCTGATTTTTGAACACGAATCCAGAAATCAAGAACCCGCGCGACGCTATAAAAGCGTATTCCCCCATTCTATTTGCACATTCACTTGTTTGGTTTGCTATGGGTGTTTGGGAGCAGGGAGTAGAGGGTGTGGGAGCATTTTCAAGGAGATTCAAGCAACAGGGAAGTGCTAGAGCCTGTCAGATTTGATGATGGTGATACTATAGAGGGGTCATCCTCCACATCAGCAAGATGCAGAGATGACTTTGGATATAGAGGAGGAGGATGCAGCAGATGAGAGCAGTGGTGACCATGATGATGTGGACAATGACGCTGATTTTGATGATGACTATGAGGATTGATGACTCACGAGTCATGAGCTACTTACTGCCATGAGACTTGTATACTTGTAGACTTGTAGTTGTAGTTGTCTTGTATTTGATATTTTTATTTGCCATTGGCATTGCACTACTATGTAAACCGTAACACGTTTTGGTTTTGACGACTAAATGAGAAAACTACAATATCTTTATCTTACTATCTTGTTTTTCTCCTATTGGATCATTGATGAATTGAATATGTATTATAAATTTATAATTTATCATTTATCATTTATGTCACAATTGTATTTGTAATTTTGTATACATAATGTTACTTTGTAAAACTTATATCTAGATGAATATCTATGTTTGAATCAATGAATTTGTATCATGAATGAAATTTGTGTAAGAAATATCTAATTTTTAATATATATATATATATATATATATATAATAAAATAATATATAACGTATCTGAACGTGTCTTGTTCCGGGGGGTCAACGTGTCCGTATCTGATACTCGAATCTCCGTATCCGTCGAATCTCGAATCCCCGTGTCAAGTGACTTAGACTAGAAGCTATGTTGTTCCAAACCTATATTTCAAGGTTGAAAAGGACATGCCTCTTATTTTGGTCCTTTATGTTGACGATCTCTTTCTAACAGGTGCAACCCCTCTCAGTTATCAATGCAAGAGGGAGTCAACTTCCGAGTTCGAGATGAAGGACCTAGGATTGATGCATTACTTCTTAGGCCTGGAGGTTTGGCAAAACCCAGACGAGATTTTCCTTTCTCAAGGAAAATACATTGTGAAGCTGCTAGAGAGATGTGGGATGGTGGATTGCAAGTCTGTGTCTACTTCGATGGAAATCAATTTCAAGAAGCTATTTGAAATGCTGCTGGGCCCTAATTGGCAAACCCTTCCGAGTACAAACAACTTATGGGGGCCTTGATGTTCTTGGTAAACTCTCGTCCGGACATATGCTTGGATGTAAATACTAAATACTTTGAGTCAATTTATGGTTGAGCCTCATCACATACATTGGATTGTTGCTAAGAATCTCTTGAGATATCTCTGTGGCACAATCAACTATGGGCTGAGATACACTGCCAGGAATTTGAGGCTACATGGATATTCTGATGTTGACTGGGCTGGCAATGTGGTAGATAGAAAGAGCACGTCAGGATGCTGCTTCTCATTGGGGTCTGCTTCAATTTCATGGATGAGCAGGAAGCAAAAATCAATTGCTTTAAGCATCGTCGAGGCCGAATATATTGCTGCTAGTATGGCCTGTTGTGAAGCTGTCTGGTTGAGGAAGCTCTTCAGTGAGCTATTTGAGCACGTGCTGGATACCACTGTGATCTATTGCGACAACCAGAGTGGGATTCACCTTTCAGAGAATCCCGTGTTCCACCACTGCTCCAAGCATATTGACATCAAGTACCACTTTATCCGGGATATGGTACAACGGGGAGCCATAAGGTTCCAACACATTAGGACTGACGGGCAGGTTGTTGACATCCTCACAAAGCCCTTGGGGAATGTCAAATTCTTAGGCTTCCAAGAGAGACTTGGAGTCGTGGAAGGACCCTCCCATGAGGGTCCCGCTTTAGTTGGACACTGAGCTTTGGGAGCTCCGGGGGGCTTGGGGTACTTCTTGGAGCTATGAGCGACCATAGGTTGAGTGGTTCACCTTCCCCTATAGGTGTGCTGTGTATAGGGTGAATGGTTCACCTTCCCCTGTGATACCCTGTGATGGTTGACATGTGTGTAGGGTGAGTTGTTCACCTGCCCCTATGATTGATGATATATGCATAGGATGAGTGGTTCAACTTGTCCTATGGCATATGAGCAAGATGAGTGGTTCACCTTCTCTTGCAGATGCCCCAACATACATCCTAACCATGTAGTTCAAGACTCATGGGAAATACCTCTCATCTGGCCAATGAGTTGGACAAAGTGGATAGGGACCATAACACCATAGATGGACGCATCGTGTGCTGCTGTACTCCCTATGTCTAGGATGCATGATGTTCAACAACTTGATCTGGGATGAAGTCTGATTGGGTTCTACCCCTAGATTGACTTTGGCCCCTGGAGAGTGGCAAGGTCTTGTGACTCACTCTCGATTGATTCTTTTTCATTATTACATCAGTGTTCAACAGAGTTGAGATGCGATGCAGAGACGGTTCATGATGACAAGATGGCATGATGATGGATGGATTGGTAGGTAGAATTCTCCCTAGTTGAGAGGGAGTGTTAAAATTGGCAACTAGGGCCAATTTCCACTTTGGATAGTTCATTGATGATTATCGGATGGAATTCCTCTTTTGGAGAGGACCAAAAAAGATCATCAAATTTGGATAAGGAAAAATATGTTTTTGAGGTCAAGTCCACACATGTTCAAATTGTCAAGGTCGACCACATCATCATGTCGACTCATGAAGCCCAACAGACATGTCTCTTGACCCTCAATGACTTGTATAAAGAAGAGAGACCACCCTCCTTTGGCACTTCATCAACTCAACATATTCTTCTCTCTCCTCATCTGGTTGGTTCATATAACTTATTGGGCATCTCTTTTCCTCACGCATGTGGCAGCTAAGAAGGACGAATTTAAGGAAAAATTACAGGGCCAAATTTTAAGAATCTGTTGCAGATTTGGCCAATGTTGACTAGGGGTGCATTGACCAAGTTTGATTGCAATTTTTGGGTCAAAATTTCTGTTTTGGAGAGATGCATCTATTGGCACAGAAATCGAGGTATTCTAAGCACGTTGACCAGCGCTGATCGTAGACTTCAAGTGCAAATTTTGACCAAGTTTGACTGCAAATTTATGGACTATTTTAAGCTGACTTTGACTACCAAAAGAGGCCAAGTTTGATTGTGGTTGACCGAACTATTTTGGGAGAAGTTTGACTGCTATTGATTTTCTGGTTAGGGCTGAGTTTGACTGCAGATTTTACAGGACTGTTTTGATTGTGATTTGGAAAGTCAATTTTGACTTTTGTACTTTCTCTCTCTGCTGAACATTTGATATAATAATAAGAAGAATTAATCAAGGGTTTTCCCCATATTGGGGTTTTTCCTTGGCATTTGCCAAATCCGGCGTTCTCTTGTCTTGGCTTGTCTTCTACATTTTGTTATTCATGTTCTATCTATAGTTATCGTCAATGTGATTTATGGTTAATGTGATTGCTAATGGAAAATTAAATTGGAAATTGTCATTGGGTTGCTAAAATAACATTGAAGTAATTATGCTAAGCATAGAACATACCATTGTTAACTAAAATTAACAAGCCTAGCATAAGCTCTACCCCCCTCATTAGCCATCACCTAGTTCCTTAAGCATTTAATGCTTCATCTAGAAAAAGGAACTCTTGAATGTTGCAACCTCAGTGGGTGAGAAACTGCTACATCTTTAAAGGGTTATGGGAAAAGCATAAAACAAGCTTGGGCTCCTAAGCTATGTAACAAATAAAGATAAATCATTAAAGTAAAAGGTGCACCAGAGGGGTGGAAAAAGTAGGGCAAGGAAAGGGGTAACTCATGCCACCATGATTTCTCCCTTCTTATATCATTACACTATGGGTCTTTGACCCCCATTAGTTGGTTTCATGGTTGTGGCATCTTCCTTAAGTCTCTCCCATTCCATGACCACCTTATTACACACACCTACAGATTGATGGTTCAACCTAGGATATGTCATTCCCCTTGGGCTATGTTACTAGATTCGTCCACCCTAGGTAAGGGATCTGGGAATCCCCAGATCAAAAACTATTAAAATTGGCAACTAGGGCCAAACACCATGTGGGTCATCTTATTTATGGCAGCTGATATTTTTCTTGGATTCCTCTCTTCGAGAGGTGTTGGATTGATCTAAAGATCATCTGATTCCGACAGGTATTTATGGAGATATGCATTTATTTATATTATTTGACAATTTGTCAAGGTCGGCCAGCAACCAAATAACTCCCAACTCAACCTCAACGTTGCATTTAAATAGAGGAGGCCTCATGTCATTTGTTACGCATCTCTCATGATCTCTCTCCACTCGTTTGGGTTTGGTGGCAAGAGAGGTCAAGTGGGAGACCTAGCCGCAGTCCTAAAGAAGGAGATCTAGCCCCAGCGGCAGTCAAAAGGGAAGGCTCCAATACGCTGTATAGAGGAACTCTAACCCGCATTTAAGGGAGACCCTAATTCCACAGCAAGGAGACCCTATACGCAGCAAAAGAAAGAGGCCTTAGCCACAGTCAGGAGAGGCTCTTAATCCGCAACAAAAGCAAGATCTAGCCACAGTCAACTAAGGTCATCTAGCTGCATTCAAGAGAGATTTAGACGTTGTCAAGAAGAGGCATATCCATAACAAAGTAGGCCCTAATTTGTAGCTAGAGGGAGGCCCTATCCGTGGTTCAAGAAGAAGCCTAATTCGCAACTAAAGAGAGACTCTAACCGCAGCAAAAGAAGGCTCATCTACGCAGCTAGAAGGAGCCCTAATCCACAGCGTAGAGAAGTCATAAAAGGAGCCCTAATACAACAAGAATAAACCTGATTGACAGTGTGTAAGAAGCATGAGTTGTTGTAGGTGACAACGTAGTAATAAAGGCTATTTCTAGGCATGGGTTAATGACTATTTTGGCCTGTTGAAGTTGACTGCAACTACAATTAGCTGCTTTGCTAGGCTGCAAGCCATAGAAAGCAGCTAAGGCTGTTCCAAGGCAACATTGACGTGTACATTGCTTGCAGGAGGCAGCGTGGATAAAGAGGAGACTCTCCTAGGTGGACTGCAGTCCTAGAAGGGCTTAGTTTGTTGAAAGCATGGAAGGATAAGGATTGCATATTGTGCCCTAACTAGAATTGCAGGAGCAACAAGCAGTGAGAGGAATGTTGCAGCAGTGTTATATGGAGGGCTACTAGATTGATGATCTACTAAAAGGATATGCTACAACACTCTTAGTGAATGTTTGAAGACTGTCATAAGAACTTAGGGCTACATCTTAAAACAATCATCATTAGCTTAATGATGGACTTTCTACTGCTGCCATAAATATTAGTTTTGTATATTTGTACTCTCTCTGTCTGCTGAACTATTGAAGAATATAAGAAGAATTGATCAAGGGTTTCCCCACATTGGGGTTTGTCTCTGGTTGGTGCCACGTATTGTGTCCTCTTGTCTTGGCTTGTCTTCTACTGTTTATGTTTATGTTTATGTTCTATCTACATTTTACTATCATGTTGATGTGATTGCTATTTGGAAATTGATATTGGGCTCATAAGAAATTTGAAGTAAATTGCTCTTAAGCATAGAACATACCAAAATTTAACATGGTATCAGCGCTGAGGTGAAGACAAACCCTAAGCAAGAGTGAAAGAGCAATCATCGAAGAGTGTTGGACAAGGTCAAAGGCTCAATGGGTTCCTCATCACACTTCCTGGATGAAGATTATAGACCTCTCATACTGGTACTTTATGTGGACGACCTCTTTCTGATAGGTACAGACCCTCTCATTTACAAATGTAAGAGGGATTTGGATTCCGAATTTGAAATGAAGGACCTAGGACTGATGCACTACTTCCTAGGGTTGGAGTTTTGGCAAAAGGCAAGAGAAATTTTCCTATTGCAAGGAAAATATGTTGTCAAGATATTGGAAAGATTTGGGATGGTGGACTGCAAGCCTGTGACTACCTCGATGGAGTTGAACTTTAAGAAGTTATGCGGTAGTGCTACCTGACCCGAATTGGGAAATGCTTCTTAGTATCATCAACTCATAGGAGCGCTGATGTTCTTGGTGAACTCCCGTCCGGATATATGTTTTGCAGTTAACACGTTGAGCCAATATATGGTTGAGCCTCATTACTCACATTGGATTGGCGCTAAGAATCTTCTGAGATTTCTTTAGGGCACAATCACCCATGGATTGAGATACACTGCAGGAGTTGTGAGGCTGGATGGTTATTTTGATGCTGATTGGGCAGGCAGTGTGGTGGATCGCAAGAGCACTTCTGGGTGCTTTTTCTCTTTGGGTTCTACTTTGATATCCTTGATGAGTAGGAATCAAAAGTCGGTTGCTTTGAGCACCGTTGAGGCCGGATACATTGCTGCAAGTATGGCCTTTTGTGAAGTTGTTTGGTTGGGGAAGCTCTTCAGTTAGTTGTTTGGACACGTGCTGGATACCACCGTGATCCTATGTGACAATCAGAGTGGGATTCGATTATTAGAGAATCCCGTATGTCATGATCGCTCCAAGCACATAGACATCAGGTACCACTTTATCTGGGATATGGTACAACGAGGAGCAATAAGGCTCCATCACATTGGGACTGATGAGCAGGTCGCCGACATTCTGATGAAGCCCCTGGGAAAGGTCAAATTCTTGACTTTTTGAGAATGACTAGGAGTCGTGAAGAGACCCTCTTATGAGGGTCTTGTATGATATGGATATTGAGCTCTGGGAGCTCCGGGGGGCATGGGGTACTTCTTGGAGCGATGAGCAACCATAGGGTGAGTGGTTCAACCTTCCCCTAATGGTTTGCTATGTAGGCAGGATGAGTGGTTCATCCTTCTCCTGTTGAGACACAATCATAGGGTGAGTGGTTCAACCTTCCCCTAGTGATTTGTTGTGTACAGGGTGAGTGGTTCAACATTCCCTTGGGATACCCCATGGCGACATGTAGGCAGGATGAGTGGTTCATCCTTCTCCTGCTAAGACATCCTACCCATGTAGTTTGGGTCTCATGGCAAGTACCTCTCATATGGCCAATGAGTAGGGAAATGAGGATAGGGACCATAGTACTACCGATGGACGCATCGTGTACTACTCCCTATGCTAGGATGATATTGATCTGGGATCAATTGGAACCGACTTCGGGTCAGTGAGAGTAGTATGACACTCTTTATTGGAACTGACTTCGGGTTAGTAAGAGTGGTATGAGACTCTCTTTTATCTGGGACTGACTTCGGGTCAGTAAGAGTGGTATGAGACACTCTCTTTTATCTGGGACTGACTTCGGGTCAGTAAGAGTGGTATGAGACACTCTCTTTTATCTGGGACTGACTTCGGGTCAGTAGAGAATGGTATGATACATTCTCGATCACTTCTTCTTCTTCATAGTTCAACAAAGTAGAGTAGAGCAGAGCAGAGCAGTGTAGGGCACTGCATTGATGGCAGAGATATACAGACTTGCAGATGGAGTTCTCCCTAGTTGAGAGGGAGTGTTAAAATTGGCAACTAGGGCCAAACTCCATTTGTGTCATCTTATTTATGGCAACTGATATTTTTCTTGGATTCCTCTCTTCGAGAGGTGTAGGATTGATCTAAAGATCATCTGATTCCGACATGTATTCATGGAGATATGAACTTATTTATATTATTTGACAATTTGTCAAGGTCGGCCAGCAACCAAATAACCCCTAGCTCAACCTCAATGTTGCATTTAAATAGAGGAGGCCTCAAGTCATTTGTTACACACATGTCTCATGATCTCTCTCCACATGTTTGGGTTTGGTGGCAAGAGAGGTCAAGTGGGAGACCTAGTTGCAGTCCTAAAGAAGGAGATCTAGCCCCAACCATAGTCAAAAGGGAAGGCTCGAATACGCTATCTAGAGGAGCTCTAACTTGCAGTTAAGGGAGACCCTAATTCCGCAGCATGGAGACCCTATACGCAGCAAAAGGGGGCCCTAGCCGCAGTCAAGAGAGGCTCCTAATCTGCAACAAAAGCAAGATCTAGCCGCAGTCAACTAAGGTCATCTAGCTGCAGTCAAGAGAGATTTAGACGTTGTCAAGAAGAGGCCTATCCACAACAAAGAAGGCCCTAATCCATAGCTAGAGGGAGGCCCTATCCACAGTTCAAGAAGAAGCCTAATTCACAGCTAAAGAGAGACTCTAACCGCAGAAAAAGAAGGCTCTTATACACAGCTAGAAGGAGCCCTAATCCACAGCGTAGAGAAGTCATAAAAGGAGCCCTAATACAACAAGAATAAACCTGATTGACAACATGGAAGAAGCATGAGTTGCTGTAGGTGATATCGTAGTAATAAAGGTTATTTCTAGGCATGGGTTAATGACTGTTTGGGCCTGTTGAAGGACACTGTAGCTACAACTAGCTGCTTTGCTAGGTTGCAAGCCATAGCAAGCAGCTAAGGCTGTTCCAAGGCAACATTGACGTGTACATTGCTTGCAGGAGGTAGCGTGGATAAAGAGGAGACTCTCCTAGGTGGACCGCAGCCCTAGAAGGGCTTAGTTCGCTGACAGCGTGGAAAGTTAGGGACTACATATTGTGCCCTAACCAGAATTGCAGGAGCAACAAGCAATCAAAGGAATGTTGCAACAATGTTATATGGAGGACTACTAGATTGATGATCTACTAAAAGGATATGCTACAACACTCTTAGTGAACGTTTGAAGATTGTCATAAGATTTCAGGGCTGCATCTTAGAACAATCATCATTAGCTTAATGATGGACTTTCTACCGCTGTCATAAATATCAATTTTGTATATTTGTACTCTCTCTCTTTGCTGAACTATTGAAGAATATAAGAAGAATTGATTAAGGGTTTCCCCACATTGGGGTTTGTCCGTGGCTGGTTCCACATCTTGTGTCCTCTTGTCTTGGCTTCTCTTCTACTGTTTATGTTTATGTTCTATTTGCATTTTACTATCATGCTGATGTGATTGCTATCTATAAATTGATATTGTGCTCATAAGAAATTTGAAGTAAATTGCTCTTAAGCATAGAACATACCAAAATTTAACAAAAATAGATTCAGATCTGGATTCACGTAGATTTGCCTATGATCCTAGCAGTGCCTCAACCATGTTGACTGTTTACTAGAAGTCAACAATGCATCACGTGCCCTAACCCTAATGGTTGCTATCCAATGGCTATGTATTGGAAGTCGACAAAGCATCACATGCTTGGCCCACCAAGGATGCATGGATGAGAGTGGCAATAAGTGCAGCGAATAAGAGATGATGCCTAAGTGTGAGATCTTGCATAAAAGTGATGATGGAGATTATGCATTCCACGTAGTGGTTGGTGTCAATATTGTTGTTTTTTGGATATTGGATCTACAAACTTGGTTGTATTACCCTGGTCCTGTGTTTTTTATTTAATCAGTGGAGCGTGAATTTTAGGAGTGAAGCAACAATTGTTCCGCCCGATGTTTAAAACTCATATTTCCTATTCTCATTGTATTAAATATCAATGTCGCCAAGGTATGTTCTACAAAAGTTACTCGCATTTGACTTGATATATCGTTAACCGTATACATGGTTTATTGTTGGACACCTAATCCTCTAAGGGTTGGTGTGGAAGCTGAACAGTCAAAGGGAGTCGAAGAGGTCACTTGGAGTATGAAACCAAGGGTCACTACAATGTATTATAAATATGTATCATTGTGTTGTAGTGACTACAACACCACCCAAATTTTTTGGGCATATCCAAAATTTTGGGTACCCCATTGCTCACCCCAAGCTACTAGGGTTTCGATAAGTCCTTCAATCGGTTACTCTCCCCGCGACCCTTCCCATCAAACCCCGTTGATGCACCCACTCACACTTCACACATTGCATCCACACAACATGTTTTATCTCAGTTATAAACCTTATGATTGCATTAAGGTTTGGAGGTTTGTTGCTGCAAGGAGCATTGAGAGCCTTGTGACTTCAAAACCTATCCTCCTATAGTGTACATTGCCAATTAATGGAGGCACCTGTGTGTGGATGGGCATGACCTTAATGCGGCTTTCCCTGTGGTTGACCATATTAGGGTTTGGGAGAAACCCTAGATTGTCTTCATGATCTGTAACCTAATTTATATACCTTTGGGGGTGAATTCTCATTGACACTGCTTGGCATCATGGTAAGAATCATTGTATGTCGTGTTCCCCTAGGTTCATGGTTAGTTCCCCATCTTAACATGTGTAATGGGGTTTGTAAGATTGCCATCTTTCCCTTGCATATTTAAAGCCCCATATCGACATAATTGATAATCCAACCTTGCTTTGCATTAATCCCCACCCTCCAAACTCATGGTCATGAGTATTTCAAGGAACTTGCTCTATGGGTGCATCATCACCTTGGGCATCATGAAACATCAAAGTCAACTACAATGAATGGATCCATGAAAGCACCTGAATTTTGATTTGGATAATTCATTGTTTATGCTCCTCAAGTGAATTGTTTTATTTATTCATTTGCTTCCATGTCTTCACATGAAAATATCAATATTGTAAGCTAACTTGTTTTCATTCCATCTTCTTTTCAGGAAATTGGTTGAAGGAGCCATATACATTAATCAATGCGACAATGGCATTAAATAATCCCTCAACATGTCACCACTAAGATGATATGAACAAGATGGTGGCTTTAATGTACCATATGAAACCTCATGTACTCTTTAAGGAGTTTAAGAGGGGAAAGGGGCTTTGGATACCATGATGAAGACAAACATTAAACTATGTGCCGAAATGAAACCATTTGGAAAGCAATTTTATATGAAGAAAAAACACCTATATCTCAAGGCACATTATTTAATACACCATAGGCATTTGAATTAAATAAAAAAATCGCATGCATGATGGAATTCTTGTTAAATATGTAATGTTGATGAAAAGGAGGAGCAAGTATTGTATTATATATGCAAGGCCCTCAACATATGTTTTATGAAAGGCATTCCCAACTAATGAGGAATGATGCAGCCGCACGACAAAGGGAGGGGACTTTGGTGTTTTAACCGTAGTCAACAAGAGTGTATTAGCCAAATGGCCAACGCACAATCCAGGGGAGTAGTGACCCATTTGGGGTCCCATGAGCCTTGTATTCACTTCAAACCTGTTCGTCTTTCAACCCATTTTCCAAACAAACTATGTGAGTCGATGGTTCATACGAAGACGCATTCCTATTTTGGGTTTTGTTGTGACACTTGTTCGTGAAAATTCAATGCAAATCATATGGAGTCGAGCCTTCAAAAGGAAAATACTGAGTACCTTAGTGCACCATGAAAAGGAAATATAGAAGTCCACGATGGAGAAATTATATATGATCACAAACAACAGGCAGGCAAAAAATATCCATAACAATTGGCGACCGAGGAGCATTATTTTTCTGCAAAACCGTGGACGTGCAAACGGGTACCTGTTAATCTGGATCAACCTTGGCCATGGACGCTCTGGGTGTCAATTCCATGTTGCTTGACGCTATGTTCGCTAGGGAAAGAGGAATAATTATGCATTACCTGAATAAAGATCACCTTCCATCCAACATATAATATTGTCAAAGCAAAGGGCGCAGTCATTCGCAGAAGACATGTATTGAATGATGTCAAGGTCGCATTCAAAGGTGGGGAACCCATGAATGTAACCAAATCACTTACAGAAAATCTAGTAACGAAGGGATACATGATGTGAAGAATGCTACTTTAAGGCGGTGTTGGCATCATATTACAAAGAAACGTGCTATATGGTGGCATCATAAGTTATAGAGTCGCATCCCTTCCACTGGTCGCCAGGTCGCACCCCTGAGATTTAGCACTTAACTAGAAGATGTGACCTAACCCTCGCGACTATGCAACCTCTCCCAAGTCACTGGGTCGTTAAATCGCAACTCAAGTTAGCCTAGAGGAGATGCGACCTCTAGTGAGTCGCACTTCCACCCATGTTGCTGGGTCGCACCTCAAGTCAGACTCCAGGGAATGCGACTTGCATATGGCTCCGAAGCGTGACTCCCTCTACCTTCACAATGCGACTTGGTTTATGTGGTTGTTCACAAGTCACACTATCCAATTGCGACTTGTGAAAGGTTATTTTGATATAACCAAAGCTCAAAAAAAACCTTCGAGGATTATGACAATCAATCACTGCAAACCACGAAGATGACCAAGGCATTTGCAAGGCTGAATCAAACACAAAGCGCCCTGGTGAAATCATTGATCGAGGTTAAATGTGTAATGTCATTAAAATGTTGATGGATCTGGGTCCTTCTGTTTACCACGATGATTTTGAAAAGTCCTTTTTGGATGTTACAACCAAATTTTACAGAATAGAGTCCCAATAGTTTATTGAATGTTGTGATTGTGGTGATTATATGAAGAAAGGAGAAAGAAGGCTAAATGAAGAGATGGACAGAGTTTCAAATTACTTAGATCCAAAGAGCGAGTTAAAGATTACCTCTGTTGTTGAGAGGGAGATGATCGCAAACCACATGACGTGGCTGGTTCACAGGGGGAACTCTGGATTGGTGAGTATGCTTGTGAGTGACAAGTATGAAGACTTGGGGCGCATGCATAGCTTGTTTCGTCGTGTTCCCAGTGGGTTGCCAACCATCCGAGATGTTATGACTTCTCATTTACGTGACACAGGGAAGCAATTGGTAACTGATCCAGAGAAGCTGAAAGATCCAGTGGACTTTGTGCAACACCTTCTTGATATGGAGGATAAGTATGACAAAATTATTAGCATGACATTTAGCAATGATAAAACTTTCCAAAATGCTTTAAAAGTCGTAGGTGGAACTCTAAAATGTGACCTGCATTGGGTGTGACCATGCGACCTCTCTGAGTCGCAAGATCGCATTCTTGAGCCTCAAAGAAGTTGCTCGAAGATGCGACCTTGGTGTATGCGACACTTGGTGAGTCGAACATCCACTGAAGTCGCAGAGTCGCATTCCAACATGCAGCTAGAAGGTGCGATTTTCCTCAACGTGACTGTGCGACCTCTCCCAGTGACTAGGTCGCAAAATCGCGCCTTAGGAATCTAGCGACTAGTGCGACTCTCCTCATCCCTGTGCGGCTACCCACGATATGAATATGAATGTTCAATTGGAAGTGGGCTACATAAAGTTGATATAAAGGGGATGCGTTTTGCATTCCAACATTATGTAAATTGGTCCAATCTCAAGCATGTTACGGTCAACAGTAATGGTACGAAGTCGTAAGGAACTAGGTGAGTTTGGTGCTCTCCCAAGAGGGTGGATGTTGGAGATGCATAAGGGATGATATGAATATGAACGTTCAATTGGAAGTGGGCTACATAAAGTCGATATAAAGGGGATGCGTTTTGCATTCCAACATTATGTAAATTGGTCCGATCTCAAGCATGTTACGGTCAACAGTAATGGTACGGAGTCGTAGGAACTGGGTGAGTTTGGTGCTCTCCCAAGAGGGTGGACGTTGGAGATGCATAATGGATTTTGTGTTAATCAGTTAATTGCGCAAAGCAAAAAAAAGGGTTTTGTTTTTAGACCATATCACCCTCTGTTCTCGACGAGATCAAATCCCCAATACGACACTACAACCTTGATGATGATCAAAGTCATTATCATCAATATTTTGAGGTGTTGGGTTTTGGAGCAGACCTTCTAAGTTACATTAAGCGCTATCATGAAGATGCAAATGTTATTAAGAGCCATGATCTCCAATACCGTCAAAAGACTTACCCATAGATGGAAACATCACAAATGAAGCTTGCAGGCCAAAAGAAAAGTGAAGGGACACTAGGGAAAAGGACGATCAACATCAAAGCAACATTCAACACTCATTCCATAATAGGCCCATTGACAAAACATTGATTGAATAAGCGCAGGGAGATCTACAAAAGTCACTCTCTCTGAAAACATAATGGCACAACAGTTGACCACACAAGAGTCTAAATTGATTGTTTATTATGCCGTTCTTTCAATTATTTGACTGTATTTCCAGTGTCATCATTTGTTTAAGATTATGTCTGACCGATATTATTTGCCTGTAGGTAGAAGGAAGGAAGTGAGATGTTGGGCCATGGATCTTGCGCAACCAGGGCAAGAAAAATGGTCCCTTACTAGCTTCAAGAACCTTTCAATAGACTCGAAGGTACATCACCAAAAGATGGATGAATGCAAGTAAGGCATAGTGACAGGGAAATAAGCTTGTCTCAAGACCTAGCAACCGCATCGTTACAACATATGGGCAACAGGGATTCTAGGGTTTCCAAGAACCCTCTACATTCTTCTCTCTCTCTCCTTGATCGTAATGTAAATATCACCCACCATAATATCAACAACTATGTTAGGACTGATTTGGGCATGTAATAATCTTTTGGCTTGAGAAGGAAGTGAGTAAGTTCAAGAGGCATGAGGGTAGTAGCTGGAAGGACATCAAGGGAGGTCAAAGGTCATGGTAGGTGAATAGTCACCTCACCTCTATAAATGTACCTTCTTGCCTCATTGGTATGGGACTTTAGCACTTGAGTTAAGGCTAGGATTAGATAGTTGATTAATGCTTGAGAGCTAGAGGCACTTAGCCCTTGGCAGCTAGTAGATGGAGTTGTAGTGAGGCTAGGGTTTTGCATTGGGCAATGATATGAGCAACCCATCTTCCACTGTTGGGTTTTGACCAACTGCTAGTTATGTAGTTGCAACAACATTAATAAGATGTTCTACCTATTTGACACTAATTCCAATTCTTACTCATGGTGGTTGTATTGGCTCTCTGATGCTTCACTATATTTGTATGTGTGCCGTCATATATGCAATATGTTATGGACTGATTCATAGTGATTGCATGTATGTTTTGCTTTCGAATATGTGTTTACTTGTTCCTTGCCATGTTAGTGATCTACTGCGAACTGTTTTGCAATTAGCTTCTGGCATGTTCTTGTTTACTGTATGTCAGATTGGGTTTCGACTCACTGATCCCTCTCATGGCATACCTCTTTTTATTGCTGCTGAGACTTATTTGTATCTCTGTATGTAGTTTGTCAATCTTGGGCCAATTCTTGTTTCACTGTCTCGGCATTTTACCCTTGTCCCCACTTTGACACCTTATCATTTAACAGCGAAGAGAAGAAGCATTTATGGTGGCAGCCAGGCCCACATACCGGATGGGGCTCCTATCCCAAACGGTGTGAGCTCTAATTGGGACTTCATACCAGGGAGACGCCCTAGATGTTGGCGGTACATTTCAGCCCGTTAACACATTGTGAATAATAATGTATTCAAGGCTTATCCTTCACACTCTTTTCTTCGCCATAGTTATGTTTAACATGGTATTAGAGTGGATTCCCTCTTTCCCTGCTCAAATTGAATCACTAGGTTTGTGGTGCAGTGATTTTGGGCATTTCTCTACCTTTGTGCAAAACTATCCCTTTGTCAACTACTTGCTTGCCTGGTCTCTGTGTTGTCTACAGTTTCAAAATAGAAAAAAAATAGCCTGCGCAGTTAACACTTAATATAACCCTCCTAGTACTGTGCATTGGATGTCATCTCTTCTGCCGGTGACTCTGTCCTTTGGACGCTCTACCTATCTCTACGCCCGCCACTACTCAGAGATTCCTTCAACATTTTTCCCTGAGCATTTATTTTTTGTAGTGAACATGGAGCGAATGTAACCCTAACACTCTTGTGTTGCTATGTCGTGCTTAGTTAGTCTTGCCCCATTAGAGGGAGGTTCAAGCACATTTCGGAAGGGAAAAAATGTTTTGGAGATGCAAGGTAGCCTCGTGTTAGGCCACTCGCGTTGATTCTGACAACCATAGTCGCTGGAGTAGAAAACCAGACTTGATTTGGGAGCTGCTTCTCAGAAACCTAAGTCGAGTTTTCACTCATATGCAAAGCAGCGGATCCAAATCCATGCAGACACGGTTCCCTTGAAAGAAAAAGGAGTTAAAAAAGGGTAGAACGAATCCATGTAAAGAACTTAGCACTAGAAGAAGTTTTGGGTTTTGGCCTTCCCCAAAATTTAAAATGTCTGTAAGGCGTTTTTTCCACTATCTTTTTTGGGTTTTTGCTCGATTCGTGTACCAATAGAGGGTCTCCATGGCCTTGAATCTGTGGAGAACTTCGTTGCATAAATGATCTAATGTGTCTCTCCACTGTATTAGATGCCCGTTTGATTAAAACACTCCGTTGAATCTCTGCGAACAAATCATAATGTTCATTGTCTTGGTTTTATTACATAGAGCTGCTGTGCATACAGTACGTTTGAGGCATTCAAACTCAATGATGTTATGAGAGTCGTGGTATGGGAACTGTTAAACTGAACGTTGGTCGAAACTTTGCGTTGAAGCAATGCTTCAATGCGTTGAATAGTGCATTGATCTACATTGTTCATTGCTGCTGTAACTGGTGCGTTAAACCCTATCAAATACCATGAACTGCCCTTTCATTTATGCCCTTGAATTAAAGACTGGTATGCATTGAACTGCCCTTTCATTCCTGCACTTGAGTGCGAGCTTGTGCATAATTGAGCTCCATGTTAAAGTTTTTAGCGACTCACATTGAAGACCATGTATAGTGTATGGTGAATGCTTGAATTATTTGATTATGTATGGTTTGTTTATGGTGCGTGGTGGGCCCCAGTATTGCAACAATAATGTTGCAACTCTTGGGACTCCTTTCTTTAATTTTATCAACCCGGTAGTTCGTAACAAACTTGGAAGCGACGGTGCTGTATGCACAAGTACTAGCTCTTGCCGCAGCTGTCGCTTGGTCAGCTGGCACAAGTCTGCTAGGAGCTTAAGCCAACTTCTATGAGCTCTGAGAAGAAGCTTTTTAACTAATGGATGGAAGCTAACTCGAAGGAAGCTAATATACTTGTGGAAAGAAACTGAAAAGCTAAACGAAAACACAAACCCTAGCAAACCCTAATTTTACCAGCTAGCCCTACTGATGCAAGAAAGAGGATGCAAGCTACTGAAGGAGATGCCATTGACTTCTAGGAAGGTAAAATGCATGTATCTAAGCTACTTATACAGTAACATCTGAAAAAAACATCTTTTTGTATTTTTGAATAAGTTGTTAGAATGTGCTTTTAATTGGTTTTTGACTGTGCAGAGGTGGATTGGCGAGAGGAAATGCTTGGAGGAGGCCGGGAAGGTTTAGAGAGGGCCTAAGAGGTCCCTAACACCCTTCCAGAGAGTTTCATAGAGTTTGGCTATCAAGAAACCTCATTCGTGAGCTTCTACAGGAAGTCTGCAGGGGTTCTATAGGATGTCTGTGATTTTCTACAGGATGTCTGTAATTTTTCTACAGGATGTTCAGAAATGGGATTTTGGAGGATGGATGGAGGAAGAAAGATGAAGGAGTGGTTATGGAGGTAAGATAAGGGTGTGAGGAGGTCCAGGACTTGGGGAATGGAGCTGAGAAGTGGCGAGGATGGTTGGATTTGTTCAAGGAGAGGTAGAGCAATGTCGCACAACAATATGGGAATTTAGGGCAAAGTGAGCAAATGGAAAACGTAAGGCAAGGATTCTAAGTAGAGGATGAAGCAGGTGGGATTGATGGAGAATGGGCAAATAAAGAAGGATAATAGGTGCTCTGCAAGTTGTTTTTCAAACTGAACAAACAAATACTTGGAAAACCAATGACCTAGTTACTTCACTCTAATCTGACCTAAGTAATAGCAAAAGGAAATGGAAAGAAGTTTATTCGCAATGAAATACGTGAAATAACTATGCAACTAAGCAATCATAAACTGGAGCATTTAAACACAACTAATATCAACGTCTGCAAATGAGAATTCCAACACTAATGATTGCATGGCAAAGCAAAAAACAGTGTTTTTGTTGGCAGCAATGTCAGCTTTGTCCCAGCTCACGATCACACTGAGGGAGAGGTGAGATCAGAGGTGCTTGAGGCCTTTTTCCGAGGATTCTTTCTGTTATTAACCTATCAAATCAATATGAACATGAAAAGCTACTTTAATCATCAAAAGCAACCTAAATAACAAAACAAGATTTGAATCTAAATAGCAGATTTTATTCTAAGAATGCAACAAAACACATAAAAGTAAACAAAGGAGGTACTGGGCACTTGAGATGGGCCCAACCCCAAGAGCTACAGCCTCCTAAGAGAGATTTAGAGCTGGTGCAAAGCTGGATTCATCTTTATTGAGCAAGAAAAGAAGAGTTACATCAAAAACTGTCCACAAGGGAAAGCTTGAAAATGTGCTGAAATGCAAAGCTAATCTACTGACTAAAATCGAACTACAAACTAGCTAACTTCTGCCTACAAAGTGACTAACTGAAATGAGGCCCTAAGCCCTCTTATTTATACAAATTGAGGACCCCAACAGCCCTCCTAAACTTTAGGAACTCTGCTGCCAAAACTTGTAGTTAACAACACTTTTACTAGCACTTGCTCGGATGCCCTTGTGATGATTGATTTGGTGGCCCTTGAACTCCGAGCTGATTGTGGAGAATTCGAGGTAAGGGCCCATAAATGAAGGGGACACCTTCCTACAAATCCTCTCCCTTGTTCTCCCACGAATTTGGCTGCCAAGTGCTCATTAAAAGCTTTGATTTTGTCTCAAAATTGACTAAAAATCTGCACAAAGCACCCATTAGACTTGTTGGCATAATGACCAACCCAATTCACTCTATTAGCATAAATATAATAAAAAACATGCAATAAACTAATGAGAATGGTGGATTAAGTCGAATTAGGAGTTTGAATGAGCCCATATAATTATCGAGTTTTGGGGCTCATCAGTGCGGGCGACGAACATGATGAATTCCGTGGCACTGGACCATTGAAAATATAACCAAATTGGCTTAAATCTGAGGCGTTGGTCAGTAACAACGCTTCCGATTCGGAAGCCAGATTAGGGTTAGATTTCATCGCAAGAGAGTCGTGATCTTCATGGTGTTTGATCTGGGTTCACGTCTCTTCTGTTGATTTCTGGTGGATCAACGGACTTCGGGTCTTGGAGGAACTATCTTATCTAGCACTTGCAAAGGCAATGGTAGCACAGAGCAACGAAAAGTGAAGGATTTGTAAGAAAAGAAACAGTACACACGAAAGACAAAGGGTGTGCGATGGTATCTCATTTGATAATTTAATGCCCTTGCTGTAAGCTCAATTTAACAACAAAATTTTGATCTGGTGATATATTGTAGGCATTATTTTATCCCTCTCAGCTTTGTGCTATATAGCTAAAATCTCATTGTCAGTGTTATTTTCTATTTGAGACCAAGGCCTTTTACTAGCACTTATTAAGACCTTTCATAGCCTTTTTGGTACCTGGAGTCTTCTCTTATTTTTAATGTGCTGAGAGTACAAGTGGGTATTTTTCCCTCATCATTTTATCATTTGTTGAGTTTGACAATGGCTAGACTCAATGATTTTTTAGAGCTATTAAGCACACTAATGGTGTCTACTGTTCATAACACAGTCCAAATAAGCAAAGACACTCTTGCTGACATGCAAAGATGTCTACAACACTCACAAGCAAAGATTGAATTTTTGCAGTTGGAGTCTCAAATTCAGCGAGATGAGTTACAACATAAAAGACATAATTTTGAACCTGTTCAGAACATTGAGACAAAATCCGATCAATAAGTAGTCAATAATGTGTAAGTTGATTTAGATCTTGTGCCCAATGAAGGAGCATATTTGCAGAAAGAAGCAGAAATTCGGCATACACTTCCCAAGCCCATCATCAGACGTTGGGAAGCACTTGTCTATAACAAGGACAAAACTGGTCTTGGATATGACAAGGATGTGTCCTTTCATTTTCTAGTTTACTTAAAGCCCATCCAGTTCCATAGTGTTGGGTTTCTTCATGACAATTCACCTTTAGCTGTTCCAGATTTTGCTCCTCCACATTCGCAGTGAAAAGTTGGTAAATGCCAACATTGTGACCGAGTTGGCCATATGAAAGATCACTGTTTTGATCTTCATCCATGTGAGCACTGTCATAAAACCACTCATTCTTCAAACAAATGCTTCAGAAACAAGCCTCCTGCAAGAACAAAGATTCATCTTGGATGGATCGCTTATTGGCAATGGGCTTCAACAACCAAGAAGATATTGCAGTCATGTCAAAATTTCTTCTCGAGTATTGAATAGCCTTGCAATTGAGTTTTCTCCATCTTCTCACCTTGTATCTGACAGAGGGGGAGTGATGGTCACATACAAGTTTCAAAGCCACATCAAGTGAGCCTGAGCCACAACCTGCCATACTAGATTCAGAGTTGTATCCAGAGATAAAGATGCCCTTGAGCATGCCTTTGGTTGGTGGTCAGCCTTAAACCATCTATGCGGGCTCTAGACCTCCCTTTTTAGGTTGAGCTTCTCCCTCTTCAAAGTATTGGGGACACTTCTTCTAGCAGAAGACTTCAACTTCTTGCCAGTTCTTGAAGAGTTCCAGGAATTGCATTAAGCATTCCAGAGTTAGCGGTCATCCTTAAACCATCGCAGATTGTAGACCTCCCTTTTCGAGGTTGAAAGTCTCCCTCTCTAAAGCATTAGGGACACTTCCTCTAGATTTCATCTTCTTTTCAGTCTTGGAATAGTTCTGGGAACTGCACTAAGCATTCCAATGTTGGTGGTCATCCTTAAACCACCCCCTTATACCAACATTTTAGAGAGCACATTTAACCTAGTGTTTCCATGCATATTTTTGCACATTTTGTATTACATCTCTCTTCTTGGACTCATACATACCCCTTCGGATTAAGGGGGGAATGTTGGACACCTAATCCTCTAAGGGTTGGTGTGGAAGCTGAACAATCAAAGGGAGTCCAAGAGACCACTTGGAATATGAAACCAAGGGTCACTCCAATGTATTATAAATATGTATCATTGTGAATAATAATGCATTCAAGGCTTATCCTTCACACTCTTGTCTTCACCATGGTTATGTTTAACATTTATATTATAGATATGTTACAAGTTATAACATTATAATTTAATTATATTTTATTTATATTAATTTAATTATGATATTTTATTTACATCATTTTAGAAATGTTATAACCTCTGAAACCGGATTTGTCCATTTTTGGTGAAGTGTCCGAATCCTACGAATCGGACACGATTCGAGGGAATTCGAATCCCAAAAACGGGACATGATCGAATCCCGATCGTGTTCCGTTAGGACACATCGTGTCCCGATTTTGGGATTCAAATCCCGTAAAAGTGAAACCTGCAGGCTTTAAAACAACACATTCCTTTTTATTTTTTACCATTTCTCTCATTCCTTTTTGCAAACAGTGAGCTGTGGGTTTGCTGCTAGAAGTTTGGAGCAAGGAGCTAAGGGTTTGGAGCGTTCGACAAGGAGATTCAAGCACCAGGTAAGTGCATTTCATCTCTATTTTTTTGCATTTCTATTACAGCAGTTTGTATATGCATTTCTTTTACAAATTTGTGCATGTTTTGTTTATTTTTTTACAGTATTCATGGCTCAATCAAGGGCAGCAAGTAGGGGGCAAAGGAAGGGGAAGAATGTCCCCATTGGAGATGCCCCTCCTCCCCCAATATCATCAGAGTCTGCTGCAAGTAATGTTGAGGGAAGACTTCCTCCTAAAGACAACATTGAGAAATATCCCTTGTGGAAATATGTCACAAGAGAGGATGGTCCAAGCACCAAGGGGAAGGAGCAGGCAATGTGCATTAGAGATGCAACCTTTGCCACAATACTTTTACACGCATATATTAGTGTGTGAAAGGCCATTTGTTGGCTTTACCAGGTTGTGGAGTTGGAGCTTGTAAAGCTGTTGCTTTACAAAAGAGGAAAGAAATGGAAAAAGAGTTCACTGTTGGTATGGCGAATTTGGTTGCAAAATCAAGAAAAACCAAGAATGATGACCCCCTTCCATTTTTGAGGAAAGGCACCACCAAATTTCCATTTGAGAGTTCTATTGGGGGACAAGCAGCAAAAAGAAAGGCAATTTCACTTGGTCCAATGGACAAGATTTTTCAAAAAGAGAAACGGGAAGAGCTTGATCTCACCATTGCCTTCTTTTTTCTATCAAAACTTCATATCATTTAATGTTGCACGCTCACCTCTATTTATTGAGATGTGCCGAGCTCTAACTCACGGGTCTCCATCATGGTATGTGCCTCTTGGTTCAGAGAAGCTTAGAACCACATTGTTGACGAAGGCAAAAAAAGAGGTGCAAAAAATGCTTGAGCCTATTAAAGCATCATGGCCAACATCTGGGGTTAGCATTGTTTCTGATGGATGGATAGATCCAGCACGACACCCACTCATCAACTTCATGGTGTCTTCCTTGAATGGTCCAGTTTTCTTGAAAGTAGTGGTTACACTTGGAGAATACAAGGATGCACAATTTATGGATGAGTTATTTATTAAAGTTATTGAAGATGTAGGTGTTGATTCTTGTGTGCAAATCATTACAGATAATGCACTTGTTTGTAAGGCTGCTGGCATGATTGTGGAAGCTAAATATCCACAAGTGTTTTGGACACCTTGCATTGCCCATTCATTGAACTTAGCACTGAAATCCATTGCTTCTGATGTGCTTTGGATTGGTAACATTATTGAGGATGCACGACATATCAATAACTTTGTACAAAATCATACAAATGCCCTCACTATCTACAAGGAGTACAACAATCTATCATTGTTGAAAATTGCTAATACATGGTTTGCCTCTTCATTCATCATGTTGAAGAGGTTGAGGGAGGTCAAGACCGCTCTTGGGGCCATGGTTATTTCCGAGTTTTGGTCTTTTTGGAGAAAGACAGATTAAGTAGCCTCTAAAAGAGTGAAGGACCCAGTGCTAGATGATGCTTGGTGGGAGAGGTTAGATCTAATTATTCAGATCATGGACCCTATCATTCCTTTGCTTCGATTTGCAGGTACAAACAAACCCATCCTAGGAGAGGTTTATGAGGGATGGGATTCCATGATTGAGTCTGTGAGGAGCATTATTCTACAAAGTGAGTGCCCCGAGTACGAGATATCACCAGAGGCCTTCTGTGGTACTATATAGGATATTCTTGTCAGTAGATGGGACAAGAATTGCACACTTTTACATTGTTTGGCTCACTCATTGAACCCAAAATACTACAGCCATGAGTGGCTGAATGGTGGACCTTCCCGTAGATTCCCTCCTCACATGGATGGTGAAATCTCACAGGGGAGGAAAGATGCATTCAGGCGGGTTTTTCAAGATAGAGCATTGCTTGATGAGGTGGAGGATGCCTTTGCAGAGTTTTTCACTGGCACTGGTCGATTTGCAGGATATGATGTGATTAGAGACAGGGGTCTAGATTGCTGACTGTGTGGAGGATTGAGGGCTAGAGTTTGTGCCCTAACCAGGTTGTAGGAGCAACAAGCAAGCGTGGAGGACAACAATGTTTTGTGGAGGAGTGTTGGGTCAAAGTATTGACCAGATTTGGATCAGTTTAGCTTGCAGCCCGTGGAAGCCAATTTGAAGACGAGATTGGGTGATTGTGTGTCTTCATTGGTGCAGATTCCGCAGTGATTGGATTGGGTGCCATAGATTTGATTGGAGGGCAGAGTGTTGGCTACCCAAAGTAGCCCTAGAGCAACAAACAAGGACATTGTTGGTGCGTGATTGGGTGAAGGATTGCAACCTTATGAGTAGTTCTTTGATGGACGAAAGAGGCTACTAGAAGGAAAATTGGAGCTCAGGTATTGGCCAACCTAGAGAGCAGTTTGATGAGCCCGTGTACATGCAACATAAGTGACTTGCAGCATTGTTAGGTGGCAACCCTCTTGGAGTCTCGATGTGTAGTGGCCTTGATGGACTAAGGCACTACTAGTGAGCAGTACGGGAGCGAAGGACCGATAGGACAAGATATGACATGAGTTGCTTAACTAAGTTTGTCATTGTATCTTGTATACCATAGATTGTTGTATTATTCAGATTTGGTTTAATATAACGAAGATTGGGATTGTACATATTGTACAATTTTGTTAAAAACCATGTATACCGTGCATATGTGATTTACTGCTTTATATTTCCGTTGTGCAAAGTAGTTTATGGTTGAGATTCTTGGTTTGGTAGTGTCAGTGATTTTAGGACACTAACCTAGACCCAAGGTCATGGAAATTCAACACCATGGTAGAGGAATACAACTGTATCATGGCAAACGATGTTTGGGAGGTAGTGCCAAGGCCCGAGGACAGGCCAATTGTAGGTTCTCGCCGGATCTACAAGATCAAGTACGCTGCAGATGACAGCGTGGAGAAGTACAAGGCTAGATTCGTGGTAAAGATATATGCGCAGAAAGAATGGATAGATTATTAGGAGATCTTCGCCCCAGTTGACATATACACTTCTATCGGGTCATCTATATCCCTAGCAACTCAGATGGGGTGGCAGATTCAATAGATGGATGTCAAGACAACATTTTTGATCGGGGTGATAGAGGAGGAGGTGTACATAGAACAACCAGAGGGCTTTGAGACTCATGAGAGGCACACTCATGTGTGCAGGTTGAAGAAAGCTCTATATGGGCTCAAGCAAGCTCTTAGGGCATGGTATGGTCAGATTGACAACTACTTGCAACAAATGGGATTTGTCAAGAGTGACATAGATCCCAACCTTTACTATTTGATGGTAGAGGATGAGCCACTCATTCTAGTATTGTATGTGGATGATCTCTTCTTGATAGGTTCATTAGGGTTCATAGAGGACTGCAAGAGGAACCTTGCAGCAAAATTTGATATGAAGGATTTTGGGTTGACACATTATTGCCTAGGATTGGAGGTGAGGCAGAAGGATGCAGAGAACTTCCTTGGTCAAGGGAGATATGCTACAAATATTCTGAAGAAATTAAAAAATGCAGGATTGTAGACTTATGTGTACACCCATGATCACCAACTAGAAGAAGATATATTCATCAGATGACAAGGATGTTGACTCCACCTTGTATAAACAACTCATCGGTTCTCTCATGTATCTGGTCAACGCTAGGTCAGATATCTGCTTCGTCAATACTCTCAGTCAGTTTATGGTGGAACCGAAGAGGGTACATTGGACAACAACAATAAACATTTTGAGGTATGTGCACGACACAATAGAGTATGGGTTGAGATATACCCAAGGAGATGATGTCAAACTATGTGGGTTCACAGATGCAGATTGGGCAGGCAGTTCCGTGGATAGGAAAAGTACCTCTAGGTACTGCTTCAACGTTGGATCAATGATGGTTTCTTGGTGCAACTTGAAGCAAAAGTAAGTAGCACCGAGCTTTGTAGAGGCAGAGTATATGGCATTTAACACAACTACCTGTTAAGCTATATGGCTTCGGAAGTTGTTGGTAAGCTTGTTTAGGCAGAGGATGGAGGCAAGCAATGTCTACTGTGATAATCAGAGTTGCATCAAGCTCTCTGAGAATCCAGTGTTCCATGACATGTCGAAACATATAGGTATACGGTGTCATTTCATTAGAGATTGTGTACAATGTGGAGCGGTCTAGTTACAGTAAGTTCCCACAAATGAGTAGGTTGCAGATATACTCATGAAAGCTCTAGGGAGAGCTAAGTTTGTTTATTTCAGAGAACAAATGGGTATAGTGGAGAACCTGTTTTAGTAGCAGGGACAGAGTATTTTGGATGCTTCTTAGTTGGAGTAGTTGCAATAACAACGACAACAATTGAGAGGGAGTTGAGTTGCAATACAGATGCAGAGTTGGCAGCAGTACAGGTTGTACAGTGCAGTGCTAGTATCAACACAAATGCAACAACATGGTTCAACTACAATCAGTAGCTGATGAACCAGAGTCAGCGCAATAGTTGGTGGACAGTTGCTGGCAACTACAATTGTTAGACATCAACAACGTGGTTGGAGGATGTTGGAGAGAGAGGGCATTGTGATAGTTGTGTAGCACTAGTTGGAGAGAACACCTTCCTCACTAAGAGGGAGTGTTAGTTTTTGTAGCATCAGATGGTGTTCTAGTCTTGAGACTTTGTGGAGAGGCTAAAACACAAGAGTTCTCCAAAACCCAGAAATCGTTTATGGAAATTCCACCTAGAGATGGCTCAATTAAATTAATTGACCATAATTAAAAATTTCCTAAGTCTAACTTAAGAAAAATGGTTAATTAATAGTAATTAATTGAAAAAGGGAATTCTCTAGAAACTCACATGGATTGACTTGTAGATGATGTCAGCCATTGATTAAAAGTTTTAATTGTGGCCGTTGGAGTCCCAAGTAGAGATTATAAGAAGAGGCCGATGGTTAGATGGAGAACACACCAGTGCAGATACTCAATTTCCTAGGCAGTTCGAATTCCTGGTTGTAGGAGTGATTCAATAATGGAGATCGAGCCAGGAGGCGAGTAGCAAGTGGCGGGAGAGGTTAGCAGTGATTTGGAGGAAGTTTTTCAGTTTCAGAGAGTCAGAAAGAGGAGACCGAAATTTTTCTCTAGAAAGTAGTGCAGGGACTGCGCAGTTGCTTTAGTAGAGTAGTTCGATTTGGCTGAATGGGAGGACGTTTTCAGTTCTAGAGGTCGGGGAGATTTTTCAGAGGGTGGAGAAGCATTTTCCCAGACAACAGTAGGAAGGGCGACTTGATTGGCAACAATTTTAGATTAAGCCTGAGAAGGTCTGCATCAGGGTGACACAGGTCCTGCGTAGAGCAGATAGACGACTTGTTTTCCAGGTGTAGTCAGGTAACGGGATTGTTCGGAGAGAGGGTAAAAACCCTCAATATATTTTTGTTAGTATTTCTCTTGGGTAGATTGAAATTTCTGCATAATAATAATAATATAAACCCTTAGGTGCTCCAACCAGTTTTCTCACATTGGGTTTTTCTGGAGACGTTTGTTTAAAAATAATGGTTTCACAATTTTTGTGTGTTAGCGTTTCTCATTTTCTAGTGCTTTTATTTTACGCAGTATTTGTGAAGATTGCAGCGTGATTAATTCGTTGTTGCAATAAACTACATAATTAATTTTACAGTTATAAGAATGAATTCTAGTTGCTGCAAAAAGAATTTTCGTAGAGATTTTCATAATGCTTTGTCTAGGTACTTTTTCTTCTAAATTTCACCTTTTGCGTAGAATACAGTGAAATTTGTGCCTTGGGAACATCCTTGCCAGATCGAGATACAAATCCTTATCTTGGCTGGATTTGGATGTGTAATGGGGATTTGTGGATCCTGAAGGCAAGATTGACATTATTGTAACATAGATTTTAGGTGATAAAAAGGAAAATATAAAAAAGGATTATAAAACATATGATTTGACGTTATATAAAGTTATCACACTGGAGTAATTCCATAACGAGGATTACATAATGTAGAATTTCACGTTAAATAAAGTTTGTCACATAGCGAGGATTATATAATTTCATGTTAAATAAAGTTCGTCACAATAGAGATTAAAACCGATGGTCTAGGTCCTGTTGAAATTCTAGTGTTGCAGTGACTAGAATAGTTTTTCACAATTGATAACTGCTTCTATTGATGCAAATTGTTCCTTCTTTATACTTTTGTCAACAAGTAGCTATACATGGAAAACTTAAACCAATAATTCTTCAACAAGAGCAGTAAATAGAGATCACAGTAGACAATAGCCAATAAACAAAAGACAAGAGACACTAAGATTAGGCTCACAACCAGGGCAAAACTCACAAGGGGAAAACCCAAAATTCTTTCCTTATGAGAGAGAGATTCTGTCCATCAATAATACATTTGAATGTATCAACAAAATCCTAAATAATCAACAACGTGATACCCAATTAAAGTCTGCGCAAATAAAGAGAGAGATTCCACTTCTGCCTAATGAGAGGGTCTGCACAAGAAGGCCAAATTGTAGGCCTGGAATCACTATTATGGGAGGCTGAAGTCACTACTGTAATCAGCAACGAATTGCCCAAAATATATACCCAAAAATCCCTCGGTCAACTTCAAAAATGTGTCACAAAAGGAGAGCGAGCGTCTATGCAATTTTCGGCGACAAGAGAAGTATCAAAACAAAAGTGTAGATGATCCAAGTCATTGTATCAACGAGCCCTATAAGAAGATCAAACCACAGTCAAAGGAGACTTTGTAATCTTCTTTGTATGAGTGGATGTGCTCTGAAATAGAAGCTCAAATTAGATGGAATTGCAAACCGAATTGTTGAAAAGTGTAACTAGGTCCCGTCTTCATAATGACATATGTAATTGTGATTTTATGTAATTGAATGAAAAGAAAATAAAATAATTTTTGTAGCACTTGATTCATGGGTTTCATGATCAAGGGATTTTATTTAGTTAAGGTTCCCATTGTGAACCTTTAGGTTTTGTCATCTGTCGTAAAAGTCAAATTGAGTCAATGTCATGTACGAAGGACCCTTCTTGGGCATGTTACATTTTTGTATGATCGTTAAAAGAGTCAAAAGACCCTCCAAGACAAGCACAAGTCACCTCCTTTAAGTCGGCTTAAAAAAGGAATAATGAAATCTCTCTAAAGGACATGTCGATTCACATTCAACTCACGTCGGCGTATATACATGGGCAAACAACTATAAATAGGTAGCTCGACCTCATTTCAGAAGGCAGATTTCAGTGAAGCAATTCGGTAAATGTTTGAAGTAGAAAAAGTGCGAAGTTCACGAGAAGGTAAACTACTAACCAACAAGCAAGTGAGAGGAAGATCGAGCTCATTTGGGCACTGTTTTTGGTTAAACACCTTCACATGTCTGCGGGAAACTAGGGTTTCTGCAGTGGGTACGTCTGTTGTAATGCATGGCGAGAAAAGGGTCTCCAAATCAGCCCTATTGCTAGTCGAGTTCATCTAGAGAAGCCACTAACTATAGTGAAGAAAGGAATCACCTCCAAACTTGTTTCTACTCCTCACACGTGTGGAATCATAGTGGTATGAATTGCAGATTTGTGGAAAAGAGGCCAAAGTTTCAGGGTAGTCGAGAAGTGCAGAAGAAGGAGAAGGTTTACTTGCGTTGTCTTGTGCAAGGAAGTGAAGTAGCAAAGAAGGATCTTTGTGTCTTGGTCTTGGAGTGGCTAATAGGTCAAGGGTCTTGCTCTTGGTACTCGTCAATTGAAGTCTTTATATGAAGAAGAATTTGTTCGGGTTTTCCTCTCAAGTCGGAGAGTTTTTGGTCTTGGCTGATCACCTATATTTTGTGTGTGTTGTCTCTTTATGGTTCATGCATTGGGAGTTGTTTAATGAAGAAGAACACTATAATAACATAAGTAAAAGAAGATCCTAATCTAAGAAGTAAAAAGCATTCACGAGCAGTTATCATAAGTAGAGAAATCTCCTAACACTTGATGCCCTAGATTTCTCAACACGAATTGCTTGAGATGATGGTGGACGAAATGAACGCCAATAACGTTTTATTAATAGGCGTCATGAGATAGCTAATTAGCCCTAATGGGGCCGACTTGATGACATTTCAAGGAGCGACTTGAGATGAGCAATAATTAATTTCTTCTTTGAAAAATGTTGATCGAAGCTACAATATATTTCAACGCTCCTCTTAGCTAGTGAGGTAGTTTTTCATTCTCACTGAAGATTCATCTTCCCGACCAATCATAGGTCTCAACCATAACCTAAGGAAGAGAGCACTCATCTCTCTCTTTCAAACTCAACATAAGGAAAGATACATAACATCCATCTCAAAGCATCTCCTAGACAACAAATTCTCTCGACACACAACCTACAGGAGGAATCATCAATGCATCTCCTGTACAACATTTCCTCTCGGCACACAACCTATAGGAGGAAACCATAAATACATCTCTCGGACAACAATATCTCTTGGCACACAACCTATGGGAGGAATAATCAATTCATCTCTCGAACATCAATGTCTCTCAGCACACAACCTACAAGAGGAATCCATCTCTCGGACCACAATGTCTCTTGACACACAGTTTACAGGAGGAATCCATCTCCCGGACCACAATGACTCTCGACAGAACCTATTGGAGGAATCCATCTATACATCTCCCTGAAAACAATGTCTCTCGACATATAGCCTATGGGAGGAATCATCAATACATCTCTAGACAACAAAATGCCTCTCAATACACAACCTTACATGAGGAATTCGTCTCCTGGACCACAATGTCTCTCTGTACACAACTTACAGGAGATGGTCTGTCCATGTGCTACGTAATCAATGCTCCTCTCACTTAGAGAGGGGTTTAACAACTCCAAGTTGTTCTTTGAAATAACCAAACTTCATCCGGAACAACGACTTCGTCAATACATCAACCACCTTCTCATTAGTAGGAACATATTTGAGCTCACAACTCCTCTTTGGACAATGTTCCGGATTTAGTGATACTTGATTTCACTATGCTTTTATCTGTCATGGAACACCGAGTTCTCAGATAGTCTCCACAACTTTGATTATCACAATAGATAATAGTCGGCGCTAACATTTGATCAAACAAGTCAGAGAATAATTTTTTAAACCATATAGTCCGGCAACAGGAAACATTAGCAACAATTTATTCAACATCAGCTGTACTCAGAGCAAAAGAGGTTTGTTTTTTACTAGACCATGAAACCGTAGCGGAGCCTTGGCTAAAACAATAACTAGAGGTGCTCTTTCTATCATTAGAGCTACTAGCCCAATCTGCATCAGTGAAACCATATAGTTTCATTCATCATTAGAAGCATACATTAGACCATACTCAATGGTACCTCGCAAGTACCTCAATATGTGTTTTATTGCAACCTAATGTACACGATGAGGCTCCACTATGAATTGACTCAATGTATTAACTGCATAACGAATATCCGACCTGGTGTTCACAAGATAGTTCAACAAGCCAATCATTGAACAACTTTGAGTCACTCCCAGATCTTCTTCAAGTTCGTCACCATAGGAGTGTCCATCGACTTGTAGTCCATCATGCCAAATCTTTGAAGAATCGAAACAATGTACTTGCCTTGGCCCACGAAGATCCCCTTTTTTTGCCAAATTTCCAATCCCAAATAGTAATGCATGAGGCCAAGGTCTTTCATTTCAAATTCGGAAACCAGCTCCCTCTTGCACTGAACAATCAATACTTCGGCACCTGTTAGAAACAAATCATCTACATATAATAATAATATCAAGGGTTCACCATCAACAACTTTGAAATATAGATTCAGATCAACATCACTCTTCTTGAAGCCCAAACTCAATAGATAACCATCAATACAAGAGTACCATGCACGAGGGGCCTGCTTCAATCCATACAAGGCCTTCTTCAATTTGCAAACATGTGTCTCTCTATTGTGGACCTCAAAACCTTGAGGTTGTTCAATGTAGACCTCTTCTTCAATGACCCCATTTAGAAAGGCTGTTTTGACATCATTTGATGCAACTTCCAACCTGCAATAGATGCAAGAGCAATAATAGATCTAATAGATGCATACAAAACGAGAGCAAATTTGCCTTCATAATCCTCTCCCTATTTCTGGGAGAATCCACGAGCCACGAATCTAGCCTTGTATTTTTCAACACTTCCATCAACAACATGTTTTATCTGTAGATCCACTTTGAAGACACAACTGATTTATCCTCAGGTCTCGACACAGTCTCCCAAACATCATTTTTCAATATGGATTGATATTCTTCAATCATAGCTTCTTACCATACTTGCTCTTCAACAACAACTTCATAGGAAGATGGCTCAGATTCAATGATCTTGCACATTAGGGTTGTACAACCATAGTACTTTTTAGGATCCTTTTATTCCCTGAAAGCCCCTGAGCAACAACATGACCTTCAACTTCCTTCAATGTTTTCTTTAAGCAGGCTGGTCTCTTTCTTGTCTCGGCAACAAGAACTTTTGTAGGTTCAATAGGTTCATGATCAATATATTCTTCATGTGGAGCTTCATTGATAGATACAGGTTCCTGGGGCTTTGGTTCCACAATTTTTGGAGCAGTTTGAACTTCTTCATCATAATCCAAGTGAGAGGCCTTGGATTTCCAAAATGCAGCATCCTCATCAAATATGGCGTCCTTGCAAGTATCAATATATCATTGTCCTAGAATATAGACCCTAAAGGCTTTTGAATTTTCACTATATCTAGCAAAGGTACGCTTCTTCTCGGATGGTTCCAACTTTGTCTTTTTCTCTGTGGGAACACGAACAAAAACTGGAAAACCAACGATTCTTAAATGTTCAGCATTCGGTCTTTCACCTGTAAAGACTTCTTTGGGTGTCTTATAATCCAAGACTTGATGTGGACATCTGTTTTGAACATAGACAACAGTCCTTGCAGCGTCACCCCAAAGAAACATTGGTAACTCTTGATCATGAAGCATTACTTTGACAACTTCCATTATAGTTCTATCTTTCTCTTTGCAGTTCCATTTTGTTTAGGGTAATAGGGAACTATCAACTCCCTCTTAGTTCCAACATCCCTGCAGAAATCAATCAATACATCCCTGCAGAAATCAATCAATTCATTTGATACATACTTCCCACCATTGTTGTACCTTAGAGTCTTGATTCTTCTTCCTGTAGCATTTTCAACCTAAGCTTTAAATTCACAAAACTTTTCAAACACTTGATCCTTGGTCTTGAGAAAAATCCAAGTTTTGCGAGAGTAATCATCAATAAAAGACACATAATATAAACATCCACCCAAAATTTTGTCAAGCATGGGCCCAAAAACATTAGATTGTTAAAGATCTAATATTCCATTGGGTCTACTATCGCTACTACTGCATCTTCGTTTAACATTTTCCCAAAGGGCATATCCTTTGCATACTCCATCATGATCAGTCTTAAGTTCAGGTTCACCTTTAACAAAATCTTTCAATCTTCCCAAAGCCTTGTAGTGCATATGTGTGTACCTTCTATGCCAAATCTCACTAAGTTCTGTTAGTGTGTGGAAGAAGAGCTTGGAATGAACGACCAAGGAGATGATATAGTCCTCCAATTTGTACCCAATAACTTTAGCAGATTCAAAAGATGATTTTTTCTTCATACTAGGACTTGTCCATCAACAAAAGAAACTCTATCTATCTTCAAGAGAATATATGGGCAACAAATTCTTTTTTAAACCACGAAATATAAAATATTTTTAATTGATACATTACCTCCAGATTCTAGTTGAAAAGATGATGTACCAATGCCTTTGACTTCATATTTTCCATTTTCTCCAAGCTCCACTTTTGAGGAAACTTCACTTCGTTTTCAAGTAATTCAGATAGATAATCACGATTTCCAGTCATGTTCCTAGAGGCATCACTGTCCACAAGCAAATTGCATCATGATTTTCAATAGAACCTATAAGAGCAAAATAAATGAGTGTTCAGATTCAAAATCACTTCTTCTATGCCGCCTCTTTGAAGATGGCTCATCTAGATCAGCAAAAGATGCATGATGTCTTCTACTTCTTTTACGATCATCATCCTTTCATAGTCATCTCTTTGATTCCTTCGAGGACATTGAGTTTGATAATGACGATGAGCTTGACAATGAAAGCATTGAATATTGAACTTATCTCTTTTATCTTTCTATCTCTTTTATCTAGAGAGGGAGGAGGAGGTCTTTTATGAGAGGTAAAATCCTTTCTTGGAGCAGATTTAGGACCTTGTCTTTTACCAACACTTTTGGAATTTGCCAAAAGTTTCTTCTTCTTGTTTCCCTTTGCATGAGTTGCAAATGCTTTTATACATGGATCTTCAATTTCTCCTCTAGAATAGAATCTTGACTCCTCTTGAGTGCAAGCTGCCATAACTTGTCAAGGTTGGAGCATTATCTCTTGCACTAATACCTGATGCAAATGAGTCCTAAGATCTAGGGAGACCACCCAAAGCAACAACTACCAATTCCTTATCAGATACTTCATCAATGGCTTTGAGTTGGTTTCTAATTTGAGATTCTTTAGAAAATATGATGCCACTATGTCATTCTTTGTCATCTTAGATGTTATGAAGCTGTCTCTTAGATTGATGGATTGATTCACATTATTGGTGGTACAATCCAATGATAGCATTGTACATAGCTTAGCAGTTTTGTGTTCAACAAATATACAGAATCAAATGACCCTTACAGAATCCAATATAATGCTTCTTGCCAAAATATCATATTCATGATACTTTTCCTTTCATGTTTAATCAAATGGTTCAATGAATTTACTTGTGACAATTCCAAGACTTTGATCCTTTCAAGAATGATCTCAACCTTGCCTTCCAAGCCCTGTAGTTAGTTGCT